>JACXIK010000011.1:144426-1344426 GCA_014737385.1 Bombus superbus | reverse complement strand
CGATTATAAGAAGATACCGCTCGACATTTCGCGAAAGTTGTATTATTTTAAGAAGGAAGCTACTCAAGGGGAGAGCTTTTCCGAGAAACTTTTCTGTTTCTTCTCATCCCTGTTTTCCGTCCGTATCATTGCTCCTCCCTGTAATTAGATAACTTTTGATCTCGTTGTCCGAGCACCGGGCAACGTCTGTCGCTCGCAATTCCGAGTCCGAGCATTCCCCCGAAAACGAACAGAACGGAAGTTAACCCGTCGACGATATTTCACGGTTGGTAAATGGCGAATCGCGCGCGATCGCGTTGCACTTTCTTCCACGCTGTCTCGCGTTTCAACGGTGCATTATCCAACCGTGGTTTCAATTAATTTACTCGTCGCGTGTACGCGACTGGACGACGTCCTCGCGAGAATCCCACGCCGTCAGCGATTTTCGTGCGTGCGTCGTATTCGCGCGATTGATTCGACCACGCGTTGAGAATCTCCTGTCTGCGGAGGCGACAGAGCCGCGAAGGCTAGACGATCAGAGGATAATTTCGAAATTTCTACGTGTTAACGCGACGTGAATTTCGCGGCCTGATTTAAACGTGCCAGTTCGCGTTCTCGCGCAACGAAGAAATTTTTCACTGATCGAGATCCAAGGTTCTTAGCGACGTATCAGGCTACGGGATGGATAGAGATTAAAGCGGTATACAGTTTGAAAAGGATGGGAGGAGTTCGGGCGGATGTTAACCAATCGAGTTATATAACGTCGAAACAGCACTCGGTGTATCGAGTTCGCCTGACACTCGGTCGTCGGGCTTTCCGCCCAAGCCGGAGCCGGTGCCAGCAGAGTCAGCGGAAAAATTCAATTTTTAATTAATACCGATACAGCCACTTCTGCCAGCGGAGGGCTGGTGGTCCGCGCGATTTCGTTGTTCCGTAATTACGTAACGTCCGGCGCGAAATTGCACCGCGCGTCGTTACACGCGACACGAATAGTTAACGTTTCAGCTGCTGTATTCCATTTTCCGTTTCCTCTTTGGCTCCCAGGTGCGTTTTCGTTCTACGAAACCCACGCGGCGCCTTGCCCTCATATTCTTCCGGGGTATTATCGGAGGAAAGATCTAGGCCGAGGAACGGGGCCACCAGTTAAAGAATGGTAATTCGGTGTGTCGCGTCACCACGTCGCGGCCGAGTCAAAAACCGTCTCAAAGCGTTAGGTCGCGCCGCTTCGAGTCGCGTCAGTCACCTGTGGGATTCAAAGCCGTTCGCTGCTTCGCGAGTCGACTTCTCTGTGAAATCTCGTCGACGGAGCGACACTCGGACGTTGGGATCGAACCAAGAGTCCGTCTAATCGAGCACGCAACGAGAGAAAGAAGGAACGAAAAGGATCGGTGCCGATGCAGTTGAAAAATGTCGCCGAGAACGGCGGCGACGACTGTGACTAGCCTGATTCAGGATTTCGCCAGGAACCTTGTCGGACTGGACGTAATTAATAAGGCTTGGACGCGTCGTCAGCTGCACCCGTAATTTTTCATCTCCTGCTCGGATACCGATTCTCCCGCAGCCAGCGGCCTAGCAGACCGAAATGATGGAAGAGGCGCCGATGTTCTTGTTGTCGAATAAGGAGAAGAGAGTGGGAATGCCGCTAAGATAATTCATTAGCCACGCGAGGTATTGTTGTGATTCATTATCGGCGCTCGGCGACTAGCCTTAACCTCTCGGTAATTTATTAAAAGCGAAAGAGAATTATATGATTAACGAGGACGCGCGTCTCTGTGCGGCAAGCTCACGGACGTAATCCCCCACGGGAATTCGTTTAGAAATTATCGCCTAAACATCTCCGCGCGATTAACCGTCAACTTTAACCGTCGGCCAACGCTCGGCGTCTCGCGATACTTGAAACTTCACTTCGCGGAAACGCGCGTCGTTTTACCGCCAACCGACCGACCCATCTGCGCCGGCCGTTCCTCCTTCGCGTTAATCGATCGCGCGTACCGCGCGCCACGCAGTTCTAGCCGCAAGATCGACGAAGGAAAATGTCAAGTCTAAACAGCGACGAGGACTCTTAAGGTCCCCGATACGGTCCAGCATCCCATGACTACACGCTCCGTCGCGTCTCTCCAGCGGTCGATACCGATACTCGTCATCTAGTATCTTCCAGCATGCTCCTCTTTCTCTTACTCTCCTTCTCCTTCTCCTTCTCCTTCCTGTCTCTTTATAGTCACCCCTCCTTCAGACTGCTCACTCTCGGCGAGACTCCGCGTGTTACGTCAATGGCAGCAGACCGACCTCAAACCATCCAGCTTAGCCGGCGTCATCGCGATGTCTTCCTCCCTGATCGTTGTAGCTGTCGCGATGCCGGTGACGTCACGCTGTTGTCCTACTCTTCGCTCGGTTAAATTCATATCGTCGTGCAGGCACATAATAACACATCGATTATCAATGATCGACGTCACCCGCGACTTTTCTCGCTCGGTTACTCATCGCCGTCGTTACCGTGTTTTTCCCCTTCTAAACGCGACGGAGAGCGCGTCGACCGATTCCTTTTCAAAAGTTTTTCGACCGCGTCGCGACGCCGATGAAAGTTGTTCGCGGAAAGCGCAGCCATAACACAGCCCCGCCACATTACCATGATAATAACGCTAACGATTGGCCGAGGAGAGAATGACCATAATCAGTCGGTTGAAAATGCACGCGGCGCTAACAGACCGCCGCGAGCAGCATTGACATTCCACTTTCAAAGTTCTTGCGAGTAAAAAGGCAGGCGCGAGTTAGGCAACGTCGAAGCAAAGATAACGAGGACGTTTAACATGTAAATACCGGATAGAGAACGGGGGTAAAACACGGGTGTAGTTCGGTGCTGCGGGTCAAACAATTACGTGGCAAGGCGCGGCTGCGGCCCGGAGGATCACGGCCACGAACCGCGTCCACGACAAAAACCGGTATGTTACGATGTAGGTCGATCCTCGGTGCTTTCTTGTCGATCCTGCAACCCAGACTGTCTGCGTGCCACGCGCTCGGCAAGTAATCGCCCTACGATACCAGAGGACGATCGCGAACGCACGACAAAAATGAAAGAACCGAGGTCGTTGACAAGAAAAAAAAGAAAAAACAAAGAAAGAAAAAAGAGCGTGGCGCAGGATGGTTGATACCGTTACGCGTCGTCGAATCGCTCTTTGTAATCGTTTCATAGTTTGGTGGTCACGCTCCGCCAAAAGTCGCTCCATGATGTTTCACTCCGATCCAAAGACCATTTGGAAATATCGGAGACCTATAAACGGACCGATTTATCTGCGGTGGGGCGGAAGCGTTCCAACAAGCGCGGAGGAAGAACAGAGAGATGGCGTTACGTATTAGATATGAAACTGGTTAGCTGGTTGACGTAACTGGAGACAACAGAGAGTAAAGAGTCGCGTGGCAGAGCAATGAATTTCCGGCTTAAGGCGCTCGAACGATGGAGGATGAATAGGGACGACCAGGAGAAGGGTAAACGGACGAACAAGATAGAGTGCGACTCGTCTAAGCCGAATGCAGCGGTGGATGGTCCTCCGGTACGCGTCGAGCCCGCCGAAGCGGAACAAAGCGCGATCCCAATGAGCTGACTTGGCAATTCCTCGCTCGAGTCTAGCCGAAACTAGCTCGCTAATATTACCCTGCATTCTGTGCACCGAAGCATCCAGGCTTTACAGGCGCGGATGGCCACTTGACCCGCTCTCTAGCCGGCCGGGTCAGGCACCGTTATTGATTCCAAAAAAGAAAGAGAAGAAAAAATGGGAGACGAAAGCGGCGGGACGCGGTGAAGGGGCTGTAGCGGGAACACGACGAAACATCGAGCGGAAGAAAATCGGAGAAAAACGAGCATTCTCAGGAAAAACATGGCTGGAGGTAGAAACCGGAACAGGGAAAGCCGACACAGGGAATCAAGATGAACGTGTTATTGTTTTAAAGCACCTGCAAGAGGTGCATTCGTAGCAGAAAAATACACAAGAAATGGCAAGACACGGGTCGAAAGAGGCAAGAAAAGAAAACGCTCTGAGGCGGTTCGCGTCGTCTTTTCAAACATCTCGCGCGATATCGTATCGTAAAATATTGAACAAGACGATAACGAACGTACAGAGTATTAGAATAACGATATTATAATAATTGAACTATCCACTGGCCTCTGATCGTAGCCTTTACTTTATCGTAGAATTTCATTCCGACCGATTCCTAGCTTCGACTCTCCACTCGCTCGCTGGCAAATTCCCCGTGTGTCAGCATCATTGCCACGCGTATACGCCATCGAAACACGGACGATGTACGTCGATTAAATCGATCATATAAATTTCGAAACGAGCAGCGTCTTATCCCTTTCAAAGCGCGATGCAATTTACTCTTTAAAATAAGCTGGACGCGCTTTGAAGGAAATCGTTTTATTCGCCTCTACCGTGACACATTCAATTTACCCAGTACTTAGGGACTTTTATTTCCAATAAGCGCACGGATCCGCACTCCCCTTTGCGCGATTCGAGGTCAAACGAATCAAAGGTTTCCTCCTGTTATAAAGAGAAACCGGGGAAACCAAGCGAAGAGGAAGCTTGCTCGATTATTGTGTCCGGAAGCGGCACGAAATATTTGGCCGTCGAAAAGTCGTCGTTAACTTGACGCGACGGTGCAGTCAAGAAAACGAAACGACGACGGTACCTTGCAGAAGATGCCGTTTGTTCCGTGAATGACGAAATTTGTCGAACCGAAGAAAACAAGAAAGAGCGGAACGGGAACGAAATTAAACATAATCGAATAACATTGCGTCAAAGCACGATGCGCGTATGCTTAATAAGAGAGTAAAAAGGGGGATAGAGAGGGGAGGTAGAGAGGGGAAAAAGCGAAGGAGAAGCGCGACAGAAGATAAATGGTAAACTAAAGAAACAAGGAAGGCAAGATAGCGGAGGAAGAGAAGTTAAGCAACTTGACCCGATTTGTAAAATGTTTCACCTGGATGAGATTGCCCCCACTCCGCTGGTCCGCACCCTCTTGACGTCACAGATGCACTCGGTGACGTCACGCCGCAACGTCACTGCACCGGCAGTTGGCCCGGGTACGGGGTCGTTGCCAGGAACATAGCGTGCTCGGGGCGTCGATGACGCGCAAGTCACTTCCGTTGCACGCGCAAGGTATTAGCCGTGTGCAATTAATTAGCAGTTCAGCACAGGGACACGACGATACATTGATTACGGTTTCGATGTATTCGCCGGTGTGAGCGTCCCTCGGTGCGCGATCAATATAAAATCCTCGCGTTATACGTAGTTCGCCTCGGTGCACCGCCAATGTTTTCGGTGTAACTGGGTGCGCGCGTACTTGCTGTATCGCGTAGAATAAAACAAAGCCTCGCTGTCCTGCGTCGCGCCGTGTCGGTTCTTTCGGCGGAATATTCTAATAATTTCCACGAAACCCCAACCGTCAAGTAACAGGAAAGTTGCAGCGATTGTTGTTGCGATCGTCATCCACCATCTAACGTATCCGATATATCGCGCTACGGCTCGTCCCGACGCAAACTTCCGTAATGTGTTCGTACGCCCTTCGCAATCGATAGATCTAACATTCGTGCCAGCGATACGCGCAGACATTTACATCCGATGATCGGTATCAACACCTGCGGCGTTACCACTGACCATCGCTGCTTCGTTCGACGCTTTTCGGACTCTGAATCTCTTCGATCGATTCAAATCGATGGAAGTCTTTCGTTCCTGTCCTACCTATCCATCTTTTCGACCTGCGATGTTACTTTTCCGATCGTTCGATTTCTTCTCCTGTCCGATACGTGTTCCCCCGCGACAACTCTGTCGCTCGTTGGAAAACGATTTTAGCGTGGGCCACGCCGCTAGTCGAGCTAGCCATCGCCGCTTTATGAGCGGCCTCGTTATCGAAATGCGATAATTTGTTTAGCAGACCGCGAAATCGCTCTTCCCGTCCTTCCACCTGACTCCACCCTCTTCCTCGTCCCGGCTGCACACGGTTCCTGTCAGCCGTTCGGCACCGGGCTGTCGTGCGCCTGACAGCACTGACACTTTGCCATCATTACGATGTAAATGAACGTGAAGTGTCAATACTGGCCGGCCTCGGTTGACCTGTTCATTATTTTCCGTGGTCAGGCATCGTTCGACGCCCAGGTACTGGTGTACCGGCCAAAAATATCATCGGAGTTGGTTCGTGCGATGTGGAATTGTCCGCGGTCAACGATGTATCGCGGTTTTCGATCTACTTCCGACCGTATCTTCCCCACTTATCTCTCTTCACCCGATACTTTGCACTGTAACTAATTTCCACAGCGGTAATTCGCGTATTCGAGAAACCTCGAACACAGCGGTAAGGATGACACCGGCTGGTGGCGATTTTTTTAGAGATTTTATACGCAGTTCGAATATTTCCGACAGAGGTTCGCCGGACATCCCGAATCAATGGGGAATCGATAGTTATCGCTTACGTAGATGGAAAGTGTCACCGGTCGTAGACGCGTATTGTATTGAATGTTTCGCTGGATAAAATGGATAAAGGGTTGATACACTGTCGCACCTTTTATGAAGACCGACCCATCGATCTCGCGGTAAACAACGGAGATACGATACGTTTACGTGAAAATAAAAATAAGCAGAGATCTTAAAACTGGATTGCCTCCGACGTATTTATTATTTAGCAACGATATCGTGTAATAGAGGGAAACTGGGCGATAAAGCATTGCAGGCAGTGGACGTGTACGTTTGAAAATCGAATATAGGCCGTACCATGTGCGACACTGCTAACGCGCCTGTACGTGACAGAAGCGCTTACAGATATTATCCGACGCTGTGTAAACGGATAACATATTCGCGATAGATGCGGGATAGAGAAGTATTGTTTATCGTCGTCGCAAGTGTCGTTCGCAATGGAGCTCCGTAGCCACGTACATTTTTGCACAGCAGAATTATTGTTTCCACTCACTGCCACGATAACCGTGCATCGAGGACCAGACGTCAGAATATCGGCGCAATTTATTGCCATCGGCGATCGGTTAATTTGCGACGATTTTTCGTTCGTACGACGCGAACGCAACACCAGTCCAGTTAACGTATCGCGTTTTAGTTGCGACTTTCGCGCTACGTCTCCACAACGCCCATCTGATTTGCGTATTCCCAAATGTCCGGCTATTTAGAGACGCGACGCGTCTCCTGCTTAATAAGCGTGGTCTTCCCTCGAGACTCCGATAAGAGAGTCTATTTAGTTACATCGATATGATTAATATACCAATATAATTAATATACTAATATAATTAACGTAGTTCGACGCGGTTCTCAGTCGCTCGGAAAATTCAAATTCGAGACGCGATAGGTTTGTCGCGTGGCTAGGCGCAGCTCTAGATTAATTCAGCAAAGAGGATAAACGAGTGATCGAAGACAGCACGATGCAGGTTCTTGCGTTCGACCACCACGCGAACGGGTGCGATAATGACCATTATCGTGCACGGCACGTGGTTATTTCGCATGTTCCTTTATCTTGCTGTGCCGCGCGATGAGTAGCCGCTTGTCGGTTTACCTCGTGGAATCGCGAGCACCGGAATCGTCTCTATCGATGTCGGCGGACACAACGCGCCGCGGTATTGTTGGCGTTTTCTCGCGCCCATCATGAACGGCAACGCTAATCTTCATGAGCGATTTGCACGTGAGCTGTTTATCGAAAGGCGCAAATTGCTGGTAATTTATCATGTTAACGCCAACATCGGTTACAATTATGACTCGGGCTGTTTGATTCTCGCAGCTATGGGGAACACGGTATGCTTTCCTAGACGACACCGATGGAATATCGAGCGAAATTCATCGAAGAATTTTCACCTGTACAAATCTTTCAAAAGAGGATAACTCGTTGTTTACAGTTCCGAATCGAATCAAATTTTGATCAGGCCTGCCTTATAAGTCGGTATTTATAAGCCCGTTAAAACGGTAGCCAGCGGCTAGTAGGAAACAGGATGTTCGAAACTGCGCGGAAGCGCAAAGAGGACTCGGCGTGAAAAATATGAAAGTGTGATTCCCGCTCGAGAAGAGTCGGTTTATCTGGCCGACGTTAACTTTTTAATAGAACAATTTGTTGCTGCGGCAGCGATGGAAAATGTTGCCACATAAACTTCGTTATTTTAGTTACGTTTGCTCGTTCGTGTGCAAACCCACGTGGCGCATGCAAATGTTATCGTGGCGTCGATCCGACGTTGAGCATCAATTCCGCCGGTGCATGCAGGTGACGCGACGATTTCCCCGCCCCGTAAGCGCGGATTTTTCCAGGATCCAAGCGATTTACGGTCTCTTACTAAAATATCCGGCGATTCTACTTTCGCGTCGAACGCCCCTACGCCTCTCTAACTTATGGCGCTATTCGTACTCAGCGTACATCTGCGAGATCGCAATTATTACATCTTCGACGATCTGTGCAAGCCGGCCGATTATCGACTATCTGCAAACTGTCTGCACAATGACACGCGTGAAAAGCGATCAGGGACAGATTCGATGCGAATTTCGCGGAATATTTTCACCGAAGATATTTCGGTTGCGATCGATTGGGGTACAGGCACAATTTAGAGTTCAAGCGTTACGAACGGCGCGAGATTTTCACAGTATGGTATCGACGTGTGCGAATCGACTCGGCACGGAGCATTCTCGAACCGAGCGAAACCCATCGATTCGGTTAATTCTAGTCAACCCTGGCTTTCGTGTTTTTGAAATCGTTAGGTGCAAAAAGCAACGCGCGAAACGTATTCCCCGAGAAGGAAACGAGAAATCTTCCGCGCTTCAAATGCAGGGCGCGACGATCAACTTTGCTTCGCATTCGCGTTTACGATAAACTTTCGAAATCCGACAAACACATGCGCGGCGTATCGGCGGGAAATTGGCGAGACACCGGTAAAAAAAAAAAACAAATGCGACAAATACATTGGTTCTGTTCGTTTCGAATCGACGGTGACGCCGTAAATTTTACACGCCGCGAAAGAGGCTGTTAGAACGATGGAATTAAGAGAAGCAGCCATTAAATCGTGAAAATGGCCAGGATTCGGTGGAATCGTGGCAACTACGTGGATGAGTCGCGTGCTTCTCAGTCTCGACCCCAAGATAGTATCCAAGTAGAAGTAGAGTGGCGAGAATCGACTTGCGGATGTTCGGCGCCACCCAAAAATCTTGTCTGCGAATTAACTCGATAACGCGATATTTCTTCCTCTTTGCTCTCTTTTTCTTTCATTTTTTCGACGAACGGTTACTCGGCAACCGTAACGGATTTTATTCGAACGAAATCAAGAGAATTATCGTTCGGTCGCAGCGGTAAGAACAGGGATCAGATTTTCGTGGAAAATTGGAAAGATGAGACGGCACGTCCGGGGAAACGCATTTGTTTGTCGGCGGGGGTTGGGACCGGGGCCGTGACCGGGGTCGATGTCACGCGTGCACGGAATTACGCTCGCAACGCGGACGGTCGTGTCGTCCACCGTGGAAATGTATTACGCGAACACGTATCGGTCTCTGCTGGCTCGTAAAACATGCCTTGTCTTCTCGTGACAATGAAAATCACAAACCGTGTGTTTTTTAACGACTGGATCTTGTTTCTTTTCTGCTAACGACGATAACAAGCAGATACCAATAGGGAACTTCAAACGAATTATTTTAATCGAGCGTAGTTAAAACCGGCACCGATACCAGTTTTATTCGCTGCTCGCGATTAAATTTAATTAATCATCGTGATCGTTGTACGGTCGTAAATCGATCTGTTCGGCGCGCAACAAGCTCGAACGTGGATAATCTTGCGAGCGCGTGAGGTGATCGCGAAATAAACTGTGTTATACCGGTAAACCGTTGTCTTTGTCTTTGTTACCCTCGACCCGCCTCTCGCCATAAACAACGTTCATCTCGTTCGTTAATCGATCGATCGTTTCATGTGTTATCGCTTTATCTGTTCGTCGACTGATAGCATGCCTTATATTTAATTACGTTAATGACGTAGCATTAGACTGACTCGACGCCTCAATTGCGTGTCCTTCAGTTTTCATCCTTTGGCAGCACGTGTCGAAATTCGTCGAGACGTCGATTAAGCGTCGTTCAAAGCGAAAGCATCGCAGTATCCGGTTCCGCGTTCAAACGTTATGCAAAATAGAAAACCGAGGGAAGAAGGTGAAACGAAACGCGCTGTCCGAGCTTAAAATTCCCACACGCATCCGCTGATATTTTTTTTATGTGGCTGGCTCGACGGTGTGACCAACATCGACACGCTTGACAGACATCGGCCATTACTTTTGACACAGGCTGTACGCGCATAGCATGTCCTCGCTTCTAACCCCCTGTACCATCCCTCGGTGATACCGGTTCAACGGGGCAAGGGGAAGAGGGCAAACCCGCGGGACGTGATTTATTCGTGCTTTCGGGGATCCTTTAAAAGGACCTTTTGCTCTTCCCTTGCGAAAATGTATCAACCCAGTTTCCCTCGTGATCATTTTTTTATTACACCATTCTAGCATTCCTCTTGCTACGATGGCAACGACGGTTGGTTCCCGTTTGCAAAAACTTACGGAAGAGATCACATACGACGTCGAAGAGAGTTTTCGATCTTGGCGTAAAGAATAACGTGGCGTGGAGAGAGACGCGCGGTGACAGGCTACTGCGAAAAATGAAAGGCACTCGAAACGTAATTTTCCTCTTCCGTATCTCTGTCCGCGAGCCTCTGTCGCGACGCGCCGCAATAGCGAACCTAAACACCGCCGGCGGTGAAAAGATTCCTCTCTTGCCCTCCTCCGCTTTTTCTCCATTTTATCCGACCGATTGTTTTCGCTTTACGTTCTTAAGCCTACGTCGTTAGCCTCGTTCTATATTTCGTGGCTCGACGATCGCCGTTTCCGTCTCTTCCATCGGTGGCTTCGTTTTCTACGGATAATCTATGGCAAGGACGTAGCTCAATCGACGCGCGTATGCACGTCGCCTTCTTTCGTCGAATACACATCGGTGCGAGACTTTAATCGCCACCTCGATAACACCGCGCTGAAGGGTGCTCATCTTTTTTTCGGCTGTCGCTCGACGACCATATGCCGGCTCTGGAACGCGACGACGACGTAACGACGGAAAGAGAACAAGTCTGGCGAAGAGGGAAAATACGTTTGTTGAAAATCGAGTGACACGCGGATAAAGTGCGAGGGAAAAGGGGCAGAAGCCGGTCCACCGTTCGATAAATGATGTTCGAGAGCGTTCCGCGGCAAATAATTGTACGCAAGCGTACAAAGGAGAGAATTATCGGATTAAAGCGACGTTTAAATTGAAGCTTCGTACGTGGTAAAACGCACAACGAAGAATAATCCGCGTGACGTCAATAGTGGATGGAAAGGGAAGGGGGACGGGTAAAGCACGCGGAAAATAAAAATACACCTGGAACGAATTTCTCCGGGAAAGGTTGAAAAGTGTACGGACCGTTGTTAAGCGGGCTTCTCACAATGGAATTCCGGCCGCGACCTGCTACTTTTTTCCACTGCCTGCTGAATAACTCGTGCGGAGAAAATGCGCGAGCGAGTAATTAAAAATGTAAATGGGCGCAATTATCGCAGCAAAGACGTGGCCAATAGCGGTATCCAAGTTTGGCGCGAGAAAAGTCGCTAAGATTCCAAGCCGCCCAACGATAGGTTTCGTTAGAGCGGCTATGATATCGACCGATAGTCGGTGCAACTCGATGTATCTCTAATCGTCGTTCTTGATTGTTGAGGTTATGTTTGGATATTTGAATAGAGGAACGCGTGGATAAATTGTCAAGTAGAAATATATTTCAAACAGAAGTGTAAGTATAAGTATGAATACAGTTTGTTACTTTTTTTTACAACGTTACTTTTTAACTGAACCCCCGAAACCATCGTCGCCTGTCTATTGTCTATTGTCTATAGCCCGCTGTACCTCATCCGCACAAGGCGTGTTCCAAGATGGCATCAGTGTGATTGAGAAAACTAAACAAATCAGATGTAGAGTTTCCTTAGAAGTGATAACCACTTCAACATTGATAAAACTCTGTCTCGCAAGATCGCGTACGTTCCGCGATTTTCGGTCGCGAGACGGAACAGAAGCCCGTTCCACGACGAACATCGACGCGTTCGAACAGCTCGGCAGAATTCGATAGTACGATCAAAGTCTGCGAGTCTGTACGACCGTCGATGCGCTCGAATCGTAATGCTAACAACGAGGAGGCCACTAAAATTCCAGGGAATTAAGCCGAAACGGTCGCCACGTTTTACCGCGCTTCGTCCAAATTGGAAGACCCACGATATTAAATTCGAGTTAACCGATTCGCTGCAGTAACTCGCTGGCTACGCCAGCTCGCTGCAACTGAAACCACTCGCCTAACTCTATAAATATCGATTGCCTCGGAAACGATGCAACCCTCGCGCTTTGGCGTCGTGTAACCAACCGCTCTTGATTTTTTAAACGACTTGAGGGTGATGGCGCCGCGTTTTCCTTCTAACGGGACGCGAACCAAAGCTTCTGATAAACGATGCAAACAACGTCGTTAAGAATTTAATCCTGCGCTTCGGCAGATGCGTGCTGCGTCGGAAATCGTGTTTTTAATTTTAATAAATTCCGCCGGCGATGAAAAGACAACAGAAATATCAGTCTGGTAGACGAGTGCTTTTCGCTTATCAGACGCGTGTTCGTTCAACTATTTTGCCGAACTAGTTGCTCGTTATAATGGACGCCGTAATCGAACTCGTTAACGCGCCATTGAAACAAATAGCCCGCCAATTATTTTCTCCTGTTGTCACGCTTATTTGCGCTGTGTTCGCGCTACTACGAGAATAACAGCAATATACGTTAGTCGCCGTTGGACAAAGAATCGGCTCGCGGCCAATTTTGAGACTCGATTCCGCCATGAAATTAAAAAATCCATTGTCCTCTGGGCAACTGACACGTATACGTTTTCCAACAATTGCTTTCCTCGTGCGGAAATTAGCGTGCCAACAGTATCAATTTTCGTCGCACCAACCAACCATTGTTGTCGGACAAACAATTAATGTCATTGTCGCTCGTTTGCTGAAACATTTCCGTCAAATATCGCACATTCCTGACAATAATCAGCGAATAAAACGCGAAACTGATCCGGCCGATCTTGTCGACCGTGAGGTGGATGGCCGGAATCGTGCGCGATTCGAAACTAAACAAACAATAGACACGGCTTACGTTTCTGCGAGACTTTGGAAATCGATCGGGACGATGGTCGTCTCGCGCGATAAAACGATCAAACAGCGCGAAGAAGGGAGACAAGAAGAAAAAAGAGCCATCGTTGTCGCGACAGACTGTCCGGCACGTTTGACGAATGGATTTCAAGGTATCTTTCCGCGATGTCGGTTGGCGCCATCGAGTTGCATCCGGCGCTGAAGTGGTATATTTTTCACAGAGTAATAAATATGCAAGAGAAACTCGAACCTGGCGAGCCACCTGACCCGTCCGCTCACCTTTGCGCTACCTTAACCGGTTCCTGGCTCCCTCGGTCGTCATTTGTTACGTGTTATTTGTTTCGCCGCGAAACGCCAGCCATTCGATCGTATTCGCATTTTTCACGAGCCATTACGGAACGAAGGAGAACGAGCACATCGTTTACGTGCCTGGAGGACCCAATTTTTTTTCGCAAGCGCAACTACTAACCGCTCGAGGATACGACGACCATTAAGAGCTCCACCTTTTCTCTAATTTCCGCTTGGAATAAAAATCAAGCGTATTCTTCCACGAGAATCAATCGTGGAAGAGTGTCAAGGATTTCCCCCTTGCATCGTTCGAGAAACTTTAATCGCGCGTTTTAAGCGCTCGCTAAGAAACATCGCAGCTCGTTCTCCGTGCTAATTGACGAGTACAAGCGGTTCGATAAATTAAAGAGACGCGGAGTCGCGACAAACACTGTCCAAATGGCCAATAGTATAATCGCTAATGTACCGGTATTAATGGGGAGGTTACGTCGATGCGTCGATGGGTCCGCTATTAAGAGGTTGCTTGAGTATGCACGATCACGCTTGTGGTACGAAAACCCTAATTAATTTAGGAGTAACTTTTTACCAAAGTTTATCTTCGCCGTGTTTTTTCCACGCGAAACGTTGAACGAACTCGCCTCATCGCGGAAGCTCTCGGCTCACGATTTTTTCGTACAATTTGGTTCTGCAATAAAGTACGAATACTCGAATTATGGTCGGAAGAACCTTCTTTTTTTTTTCTATCGAAAAACCTTCGTAACTGATGCTTCCGGCGTGAATAGAAAGCGAGAAAAGTTGGCGAAAGAAGTGAAAAAACGTCATGCCTCGGACTAGTCGGGCAGAGGCCGCGATGGCGTGTCCCTTAATCGATCTTGCACATCGGGTCGATAATTTGTCGCTTGTTTGCCTACGATGGAATCGATAATAACCGTGGAGTTTAAGGAAAGTAACGAGTTCGGATCAGTAGCCGCGTTACCAATCGACCCCTTCGCCGCTCTTTTGGATTCGAGTCCGGTAATTGCCGTGACGATTACCAAGAATTACGACGATAATTACCGTCATTATGCGGCGCAGTAATTTTGGTAATTACCGCGGTAAATCGTAAGCTCCGATTGCAAGCTCTCCGCTGGCCAATCTGCAGACCGAGGCTAGATAACTTTTAAGACACGTAACTAACAGCCTGATACGAGATTCGCGTGGAACCCTGTTGCCTTTATTTACGGTAAACCGATGGTTTCCCAAAAGACGAGCTAACGCTGCCCGCTGCGGCAGTTTCCATTTTCTCGAGCTCACGAACCTCCCCGCTACCGCGAACCTGTTGAAATTTATACGAAAGCTAATTACCAACGATTTTATGCGCCAAATTCCCGACTGCAACGATCTAGAGCGGAGACGCGATTAGCCTTTTCCAATTGTTCCTACGGTTTGAGCGCGCGAGTTATTTAATCGACTGCGAAAATAGCAGGTGCGGCTTAAGCGCAGCCAACGACGTACAGCCCCAAGTAACGAGACCCGTGTTTCCCGATGAAACTTTGCATTTGACCATTTTAGTGCTAAGTGCATCGAGCAGCCGGGTCCAACTTAAAATCAAGGGGCCAATCGCGGTAAATTCCTACTGTCGCATCGGTAACATTTCCAGTATCGCGATCAAACGAAAGCCGAGTAAATCGATGCACCGCGTAGAGCCCAACTATGCCAACGAGCTGGAAGCTGTAATCGCGTTTCAATTTCACCATTCTCCCAAACTATCAAGCAACCTTCGATCTCGTGAAATCTTATCGAAATCGTGCAACGGATAGAAATATTCGTCATTTATTGCGGCGGCACGTTGACTCGTCAAACGCGCTACTTTGTCTCTTGCTAATTAATTCGGGAATTTGCGAACGAAAATTCCCTGTTGCAATTTATTAGGTAGTCCCGAAAGTTTTCTTCTTTCTGTAATTACGTATATTATTTTATCGAATCGTCTACGATCCACTTTGTTCTACTTTTATTATTACGATCATACGTGATTCGACAAAAATAATATAAAACAGAGAATGCGGTGTATCCATTATTTCCTTACAAAACGAAAGAAAGTTTTAGGACAACCTAATAGAAATTCGCACGGTTTCGTCGCGGCAAAGGTTCGGTGACGACGACGATAGATACGGGATCGTAGAATCGAGAAACGTACCTTCCATTGGAATTGTGATTCGCCGCGTGTAGCTGCCGCCGAACAACACCGGCAATCAGGCTTGTCGGGCTGCGCAATGCCGGTGCTCATTTCACAGTAACGAGGTTCGGAAAAAGCCAACAAAAGCAAATAATAGAAACATCCGCGTGGTAGGTGGTCGACGAAGCGATGATTTTCGGTTGACCGGTCGTCGAAAGAGGACACGTTGCAATTTTCAGAGATGGAAATGTCGAATCTCGGGAAAAATGTGCGAACTGAGGCATCGAGCGACATCTGGAACCGCAAAAATGGATTCGAAATCGCAACTATGGGTGACAACACGCGGGAAATGATAAAACGCGGCGCGAGCATCGATCAATAGAAATTTACGAGTGGCGATGTCGCCTAAATAAATGAACGCGACAATGGCGCGAAAGGGAAAGACAAGGGAGCGAGAGAACGCGGTAGAATTTAAAGAGGAAAGTAGGAATCGAGGAATGCGTTCATCCAGGAACACCGGCGGCGGAAATGAAAAGCAACCGGAGGCATCGAGGGCGCGAAGTGGAGCAGCGATGTCAATGATTCGGAAACGATCGATGAAATGACAGTTTTCAGCGCGTCGCGTCGCCTCGCGTCGCAGCCATGCAGTGTGATTGCGCATGGTGCGACTCGCGTCCATCAACTTGACAAACGTCACGTTCGATGCAAATGGCCGAGGCTGGCCTCGCTTGCCTGCGTCTGGCCGAACGCTAAGCCGCCTAATTCGCGCTAAACTTGCTCATTTTTTATCAGCTCAGTCGTAACGTTGTCGACTAGGCTTCGTCAGATCGCTTAGCCGAAATGTCTTCTCGGACCGTAGTAACACCGTATGCGCAGCTGTTGCGTTGCAAACGATTACCGACGTATCGCGTCTCCTTGTCTCGTTCTGCCACGCCAAATGTCACGGCGATTCGTGAATTTATGTATGAACCATCGTCCAGACTTTCTATATACTTGCCACCTTCCAACCGTCGTCGTTATCGTTAACCTTCCACGCCTCTTCCATCGGTCCTCTGTACGCGGATGGTTCGCTTCAGCGACCGATGCGATCGACCGAAAATTTCGCCAGTATTTTTACCCTTGACGCGTTTTCCTCGTTCCCCGGTCCGACCGCGTTTAAGCAAGAAAACGAAGAGAAAAGATTCGTATTCTTCGGTCGATCTCGCTCGCTGTCGAAAGATCGTTCGTGGAAATTCGGATAAGCTATGAAAGTTTTATGACGCGCTAGCAAAGGAGACACAGGAGGGTGGACTCGAGGGTTGATCGGCCGATGGTCACGGTCGCGCAATTTTTACGTTTCATTACGCGAAGAGAGTTGGCCCGTTCGATTCGCGTCCTCGCAGAGAGACCGATTTCTTTCGAATATCGCGATTCTGGGATATATTTGGCAACAGAAAGAAGAAAAAAGGCAATGGCAGAATAGAACGTTTTCATGGCCCGGAGGTACGCGATATAACTAAATCATCCAATGCCGTGGTTTCGAACGTTGTAGTGTGTGCGGATTCGTCGCTCCATCGCATCGGCCCGACTCATAACGCGACCTGCGAAAATATTTTCAAAGTCGCTTCCCGTGACCGTGTGCGTGTGTGGTCGTGACTGTGAACGCGGTTGCGGAAAGCTCGTTCGGATTTCGAACTATTCGCGTAACGTCTGTTGTAATTCAGCCGGTGATATCGGGATCGGGACGCATCCGTTCGTAAGAATAACGTTGGAAACGAACGTGGACGGTGTCGCTTTTAAAGCGAAGGCGGCTTAATCCGGCCGAATTCGAACTCGCAAGTTGCACCGAGACGATAAATCAGAGCTCGCTTAATAATGAAATTCAATGCGCTTGCTCCGGTGTGGAGCGAGTTTTATCAAAAACGTCTATTTATCTTTCTTACGAAACAGTTTGAGAACCGTTCGCTCATAAACGGCACCGGTCGGAGAGAGATTCTCGTCTTCGGCCCTGTTGGCCGTGCTTCCTCCACCGGTAGAACTGGGTCGCCGAGATTGATGGTTTTTCTTTTATCCTTAAGATCTCCAAATAGAACGTGGCGAAGCGGGGGCACAGAGAGGGCATTCATAAATTTCGTAAACACGCCATCCAGGTGAATGCCGTCATCTCCGCGTCACGGAATTTTAAATCGTCGGTCCCGCCCCTTCGCAGTCTCTTGGCCCTATATACTTACGCCATAATTTCCGGCAGTCGAAGAAGGGCCGCGACGAAACCACGACCACGGGAAATAACGGATGCGGTCGCGCGCTCGCATGAAATCGAATCGAGGAAAGGAAATCGGGTCGAACAAGGTGACCTGCCGGAATCAAAAGGTCTGAAAGACGTCCTCGTTGTTCGATAACCGACAGAAGAAGCCGCGCGGAATACACGAAAGTTAAAGTGCCGTAAAAGCGATTCGATTTGCGCAACTGCCCGCCGATTCTACTCTTTCATCAAACTTTGGCCTGCTACCTGCAGCCGGTATTTTCCCCGTTTTCGACTTAGTCGCCGCTCTGTCTCGCGTTCTTGTAATTTTCCGTCGTTTCGTCGGCGCGGAACGAAATTTGATGTAACCGAGAGGATTTCGAAGGAAAGAACGACGCAATGAATAGCCGAATGGACGAAAAGTGGAAGTCCAAATATAGGGGGGCAAAAACGGAATACACAGGGACAAACAGAATGATGCAGAATCGGTGGGAAAGGCGAAAATTGACACGGGAATCATCAAACGAATTTCGCTTTTAAATTTCGCCTCGTGCAATTAGCTTGGCTCGAAAACGGAGAATCCAGAGAACAGAGTTTGCCAAGTTTAAATCGGATTCATCGAATGTCTATAAATACGTTTCGATCACGATGATCAAACGCGCGATTGCGATACGCCTGATTCGTCGCCAATGCTCTTGTTCGATCGTTTCAGAACGATCGTGGCACCGAGAACGTGGCAATTCGACCTCAAAGCGTTGCGACGAGCAAATTAGAGGCCGGTGAGCCGATACCAGAGTCGAATAACGCTGCGCTTCACCGGTGTGTTTCGTGACACGCGAAACTTGTACAAATTTTTACCGCTATTCCTAATCATTCAAACGTGTCGTTTCTTTTTTTCTCGCGGCGTACTTTATCGATCGAATTTCGTCCCTAGTTGCTGCAAATCGCAAGATACGCGAGCTTTCGCAGCGTCTAAAGTAACCGGGAGGCTCGCGGTGACAGAGCCACTCGACCCCCGAGTTCCTTTCAGTATTGCCACTCGAGGAACCCCGAGCGCGGCTTGCTTCCACGTATGCGTCGTATTTAATCCGCGTTTTACGCCTCGCTGGCTCTGAGCGTGATTCAATTACGAAACGAGGCTGGTTAGACCCACTGTCGAGTCATGTACACACTAACGTCGATCCACCTTGTTCGTCGCTCCTCCTCCACTGTTGCTACCACCACCACTATCCTTCCTCTTGCAGAACTTGCAACCTCCGGAGTACGGGAATTATCCCCGCAGACGTACAAACGCGTTCCTACGCGAGGTGATCCTCGCGAGCTCGTGCCTCGAAACACTTCTGACTACAAACGGAAAAGGAATAACAGAGAGTGCCGGCGGGAATGCGATGCACGAATTTTCGCCCCTGCCACGACGCTCGGTAATAATTTGACAATGCCGTGGCTTGGGAATTAATTTCCGCCAAAACGTTCACCGGCATGGCAGCGTGCTTGACGCGATGACGTTACTGCGCGGATCATCGCTAGTCGCGTCGTGCTGAACACGCCGCGCTGAAACACTGACCCAAAGGTGTTCGATTACTTTCAGAACTCGTCACGCAAGATAGAGGCACGAGCGCGAGTAAGAGCGGTTGAAATTTCTCTATTGAACGTGGTTATTACCAGCGTTATTTCCTTCTCTTTCCATCTTTCCGCTGGCGAGAAACAGCCTCGTAACAGGAACAAGTAACAAGGATAATGTTTACTCAAAGATACAGCGAAGTAGCGGTGCGAAGCAGATGTGGGTAGCTCGGCGCGCTCACTGCATCAACGTAGGTAGCACGTTTGTTACATTACCAATTCTTTGCAAGGGGCCGTCTGCATGAAATGTAGCGGCTAATGGGTCGAGTGTGTTTGCGAAGTGTCCAAGTATAAACGCAGGTGCAGCCTGCAGCCGAGTACGACGCGCGTGCTAATTTTAAGGTGTATTTGTGTACCCGTTGCAGAAAGCGCGCGAGTTATGTGTCGGTAGCCGAGTCCCTTGATACTCGTAAGAGAGAACGCTGTTTCCGATATCTTTCCCTCTTTTCGCCTTCCTCCTCCTTTAAAGTAACTATTATATATTTTAGTTTAAGTTTACGTGGCTCCGCGAGCTCTTTTCTGCGATATATGTACATACATATATAGATCCTTCGATTAACACTTAATCGTACACTTAATTCTACAATTTCACGATCCAACGACTTATAAAGAAACTGCAGACATATTCGTTTAATGATCGCGTAAATTATTAACGTTTCTGACCGTTCGTGTTACACGCGAAAAATTCGGAAGAGCAAGAAGCTCTGTCCGTGGAGGCAGCGTAAGAATTTCCTCCCTTCAGGCCGTGAACAAAGTTGACCCAGACAGAGAGGGAAAGGGAAGAAGTGTGGAATACTCGTGGGGATAAAAGGTCGCGAGGGTGAATTCCTTCGCGACGGTGGACGGGGATAGGCTGGCAGTATGGAATTACGAAGTTTAAGATAAAATGGATTCGCGGAATCTGAAATAGAAAATTCCCTGGCTAATATCACCACGAAATTCTCATTCTATTCGTATGACCTTCGCCATTTGGGGACTGGGTTTACTTCCTGGGTCTTCTTGCCGCGCCATAGACAAAAAGGAGAAAGAGATAATCGAGCGTGGATGAGATCCGGCGAGTTCGAACCGTTTCGTTTCCTCGTTCGTTCGTTCTCTTCTACTTCCTTCTATCGACAGCTTTCGAGATTTTTGATTCCACGAGTCTGCCAAAAAGTGATGAATTTAATCAAATCGTATTAATTCTCGCGTTAATTTGTCTCCTTTCACTGACCATAGCTGATTTCATTCACTGACCTTAGACCACTCTAGGATATAGCACTCAAAATACAAGAACGACGCTGGCGAAAAACGACGCACCTCTTGGTTAGAGGGTTAAAAGCCAGGGAGAGAAAAGCAGTGAACAGACTGAGGGAGAAGCGGAACGACTAGGTTTAAAAAGAGAAGGCGGAGAAGGAAGCTGAAAACACCAGGAGGCGATCGGTGGGGGGGGGGGCACAAAATTTAACCGACGTTCGCATAAATTAATAAGATACATTTAGCAGCGGGGCGGGCGAAGCTGACGTCACCAGCAGCCGCAGTACACAGACAACGTTTCAAGTACAGTAGATAGCAGACATCGGGAGAAGGGAGTTAGCTGAATTATATCGGTAACCACTAACACACCTACTTTTCCCAGTCACGTTCACGAACTCCGTGTACTCATTGCATCGGTTCGCTTTCCGCTAATCGGATTTTTGCTTCGAAAAAGAAGCCCCAACTACCAAACGAAATCGTTTCTTCCAGATAATGCAGCATCTCGAAAAAAAAAAAAAAAAGAAAGAAAAACCTTGATCGAGCGAAAGTTTAGGTTAGAAGAGTGGCTATCGGTATGGGTGATGTAACGGATTGTGTCTAAATTCTTCGAACCGCTACGGAAAACGTGCAGTTCGATAATACAAGCGATCTATAATTCGACGACGAATATCGATCGTTGTTTCGCGTCGATTTCGATCGATGACTTTGCAAACATTTCAGAACGGATTGGTAATCGATCGTGTCTGTCTAGACGCTGTTCAAGTGCCACGGCCACTGAATACATTCACGACAGCGTTTGTCTGCCGATCGATGACTGTTTCGAGCGGGCGAAAAGAAATTTTTCGCTACCGGCCAACAGTTCACGATTCGCTTTATTTGTTACAAAGATGACGAGTGACGCTGCACACGATACGAAACGTATAATGCTTATTAAATGACTATTTACAAATTACGTAAACGTAATATGAAAATTGCAAGGGTAACGCGCAGAGCGAGCTTCGGAGTTACCTTGTATCAAGCCGCACGGCGCAAATAGAACTTTTCTCGCAACTATTTATTTGTCGCAAGGACTAAGACACATCTTCTCTTTGCTAAAGCACAGCTGCGGGTATGCGCCGACCGCGGGTATTTTGCAACCGGTGGAAGCTTAAAATTCGGTGGGTTACGTACGCGGCATTATTTACATTGAGCGGCGGATACCGTAACAGTAATCGTGTAAATCTATTCGCAATTTCGATATCGCGATATCGTTGCGATCGTTACCGAGCGGTAACTTATTACGCGTTCTTATTACGCGGCATGTCTAATTACGGATCGTTGATGTCTAATTTTAATCGCGTCAATTTAGAAGGGTCAAGTCAACGATTCGGAGAAAACTGAGAATTTATGGCGCCGATGCATACGAGTAGAAAAATGAAAAAAAGGTTTTAAGCGAATAATTGATAGCCGTTGTATAAAATGCAATCGATAACGCGAGAGAGAAACGTTCGTTAAGCATCGAAGAGATACAAGGACACTGAAATATATTGACCAGTGACTTTTACCGCTGGCTTCTGTTCGGAAGTACAAGGCGATCTCCGATTACGTAGTGTTTGACGATTCACGGATATAGACTACTTCCAAGCGTTTGACTACCAACTATGTTCACAACGTGCGTAAGCTATCGCTCGTTCTTTTATCCTTTCGCCGCTTTCCTTCGTGAGACATTGTTTCGATCGATAGTTTTCCATCCAGTTTTCGCTGTTCAAATTCCTGGAAACATTGGATCTGTTGGTAGAGTTGGCGACAAATTGTGTCCCAATGCGATTTTCATAACGGTGTTTCAGACCAACGTGGGTTTTATAATAAACCAATAATCTGGCTGGTCCATGGGGAAAACGAAGCTTTTAAGGGTTCGATCTAGGGGTAAAGAGGCAAGAAAGCGCGGACGATTCATGGGTTCGAACGAGGGCTGAAAGGATATAAATGCATTACGAAATAACGAGCTACTACCTCCGAGAATATCTTTTTCGTAGAATCTAGAATTGGTTAAACGGGGCACGAAAATCGAAGGTTGGTTATCGTGGTCTGTTTTTCGACTGGTTCTTTCAAAATTATCTTCAAGCTGCACGCACGCCGGAAATAGGAAACACGCGACTATGCTCTGCGCGGGTTACATCGATCTTGTTATTCAACGTGTTTCCGCGTTAGCATAGCAGACGTTCGGTTTGGTACGTGCATAAATTAACCGGAAATCTCTACCGAGCTAATTATCGATGCAAACTCGTCGCGAGCTTGTCTCGCCTCGACCTCTGATAATATATCTATAGCTGTGGTTTGCACCGATCAGATCGCAATCTCGTCACACCTCCTATCAATAGTAAACTTGTCAGCGCGGCTTTCATTAACGTATCGGAAGACGCTCGAAACGATAAGACATCCTGGACTCGATAAGATACTGGATCGACGATCGTCGGCGAAAGAAACGCGCGTGTAACTTTAACGATCGCGTCGAATTCGTCAACACGACACATTGTTTTATCAATGTTCAAAGCTACATGTTCAAAACTAATATGCAAGGGAGAAAGTTGAGAAACTCGCAGGCCAAAACACGCAACAAACAAAAGGGTACGGAATCAAATTCAATTTCTCGGCTCAAAGCGTCAATTAACGGAGATCAATCGACTAGATTTTACGAAGATTCCTGGCGGATTAGAAAGTACTTTGCGAAATTCTAGTTCGCTACAAAGGGGAGGTTAACGTTGCAACGAGAGGAACTCGAATAATTTCGAGGAAGCATCTTTCTTCGTTACGTTCAAAGGAGCTCCCTCTTCTATATTCATAGAGGTGCACTTTGTTTCATTAAATCACATGCAATATCACATACATCTACGCGTCCGCGGAACCGGTGCGAGAAAAAAATGTTTGCCTTAATTTCACATTCTTTTGTGTCGCACCTTGCGTCCCGACTTGGCTTGTGCGCGCTTTAGTATATTAATGTCACAGCAAGTGTAAACTATCCTCGCTGCCAGTCTAGATCTAGTGACATTACCTCCCGTTTTCCTCGTTTCTTCGCGTACGGTTCGGCCACCTCTCTCTCATTTCCTCAATCAACGTCCCAATCGAATCGCACGGAAAAAGAAACAACTAACTGTTGGACAGAAATGTAAGGAATATATCAATATTAAGCGATGGGATTCAGGCAAAATGTTTTCCAAGTACGTGCAGAAAAAAGCTGCTCTCCACTCGGCAGCATTAAAGATCGATTCGAAGAATAATCCAAGTGTCTTATAGCCAAGGCATGACGAAAGAGCTCTCTACGTTCCTGCGATTCCATCCCGGTTATGATCTATCGATATCATCTCTGTTTGGTCCCCCCTGCGATTATTCCTGCCGCCTCATTTGTCGCGCAGATATCTGAAGATAATAATCACTTGCCCGTTTTCCTATGCAGCAACAAAGGAAATAAAAGTCGATCGGAGAGCACGCTGTTTAAAAGTTCCGCGCTCTCGAATTTAATCGCCGATTAACTTTTAATACATTTTCAAACTCGGATGGTCGAAACCCACCCACCGAATCAATCCCGTACCACAATGCACCTTTCACTGTTTCCTGATTACACGCGGCGGAATCAATTTGCAATTACAACTTTTGATCTCCTTCCGTTAAATCGTTTTAACGACGAACACGAACAAACAAGGGCAAGGCGCCACGGTACGAGCGTTCATCGCGTCCATTCTACGATAATATGAAGGGTGGTAACAGTTGACACAATGTCGACGTAGCACCAACTCCCATCAGGTGTCGCTAATCATTCCGCTAATCCATCTCTCAACCTCGTTCCAACAACCGCCTGCCACTTCCGGTCCATCCGAACCACCCCGATCTCTAGCACCCGAACCGGTTTAAAGATAACAAATGTCGGGCGTTCAGGAGCCGCGATTACGACGGACATTCGTTTTGTGCGTCAAACAGGCCAGTCACAGTCCGAGGAAACATAGAATTGGCTCTCCTCTCTAAAACCTACCGGCCATTTCATCCCTCGCCCTCCCATTCGAATCTCGTTAATTATATAACGCCATGTATCGTGTATAATGTTCGTGTAATGTGTAAATAATGTGTAAATTATATGTAATGTCGCTATGAAAGTACGTGTCCAGTCTTTTTTCTTTTTTTAACGTGGAGGAACCTTCATAGGCAGCTCGCGTCCTCCGGGGTGAGAACGCAAGGTAGTGCCGGATTCCTACCGGCTAAACCTCCACGATGACCGTCCTTGGCGCGTTTATGGCGGGGGAGGGGGCCTGGAACCGCTAATGAGTAACGCGTCCAGTCTATCGTCCGTGTAACAGCATCAAGACGACCAACTTACAGCGAGGGTTTGTTTCTAATTTGCGATTCCATGTGTAATATTTTCACATCGGTAAAGAGATCTTTGCGGACTGTATATCGTTGAAGCATACGCGAAACGATTTTCGATATTAGTCGGATGCACCTGTACTAGTATGCCACAAAGAGTGACGACGCGTATTCGCGCCATGATGCGAACAGAGTTTCTCGAGTAACTCACCGAGTTACAGTCGCAATCATGTTCACACCCGTATCTATGACCGAGGCGAAGTGCGCCTGGAAGAGCCGTTACATTCGAGCCTTCACCGACGGATTAACCCGCTTGTGATCTTCCTCCTTTACGGTGCTACGGACTTTGGCTCATTCTGCAGCTCCATCTTTCAGGCAATGAATACGATGCCTCGTCCAGACCGACTCTCTTCAACGTTCATGATACCAGGCCATTGTCTCCAACGACCCTGCAGTATGCTGTCCTGAACGAAGGACAATTGTTTGCCAAACAGGCAAACTAATTTTACGTGCCGACGAAAAGAGGAACGACTCACGGCCCTTTTCAGTGCTTTTAATAACTGTCCTCTTACCTGGTCGCGATAATTCCACGAAATTGCAACTGCGAACGATTTGACAAAAAGAGGAGAGCGATTCGTGGCACGTCTAAGTCACGCGTGAATGTTCCCACGAATTGCCGGGTGAAACAAGGAACAGAAGATATCGGGTAGCTCGTGTCGGGGCAAGAGGAGGCGGTAAGAAAAAGAGGAAGAAATCGGGAAACGGTACAATTTCGTCGCTGTTTCGTATAATTTCATTATGAAGAAGGTCGCATTCGTTTTAATGTTGGACGCGTAATTCGAAGCGGATTTAGCCGGATGTGCTCACTCGTCCGTTTATTCGCAGACTGACTGGCACTCGGTGCACAAAGTACCACGTGATCCGTCCCTCCAACAGCGCTCGGTGTCCTCTCGCACACCGATGCAACTCCACCCCCGTGGCTGAAGCGTTCTCTTGGAGCGAAGAGCACGGACAACGGCTTGCACACTCGTGCATCCATTTCCCTCTCTAGGCTGCTACCACTCGGTCCTCTCTCACCCCACGAGCCACAACCAATCCTCGCAGCCGGAGTGTTACCGGATTACAATGTTTGCCGGCGACTGTGCAAACACCGTGTGGTTCCTCCCGTGTACGCACATCCACTTTCACGTGGACGCGAACCAGTGCTCCTCGTTCCACACGTACGCGGCCTGTGATAACACAGTGTCGACCAGGCGACATAAATAGAGGCAAACGAGCGACCGCGCCCGCGTTACCGATGCGCGCGCGCACACACACACACTGCTCTGCTGCGGAATCACCAGGTGAAAGAAAAATGTCCACGATTTCGCTTGGACAACCGTGAAACGCAGAAAATTTTCCAACCTATATACATACGTATATGTACAGCGAAGCTCGTATGCTTTCCGTTCGATGCGTATTCTTTCCTCTATTTCCTCTATGCCGAGCTTTTGTTTTCATGGTGATGCGCACAGAGCAACGGGCAAACAAGCACGGTTCTGTGCGGGAATACTAAAGAAGTCGCTCAATGTTTGCGGCTTTACTCCCCTCTTTGCCCTGACTTTCCGCGACGCGACGCGATGTCGTACACGCTCGTCGAGGATTAAATCGAACGCGATGCTTCTTTTCAGATGTTTGCGCGACTGATAGCGATGCTTTGGGATTATACGCTCGAGGAGATATGGGAAGAGGATTCGCGTGTCGTGAGCAGTTGGCGAGAAATCATCTCGCAGTTGCGTCACGTAGGAAGCGAAAAACCGCGTAACATCGAGCCGCGTGAATAGGAGGAGCTATTTTTCTTCGCTCGACGACGCGATTCTCGCTGGTAGATACATTTTGGAAAAAAGATGAGATGCGACGATATCTGTAGAAGAATCGGTCCGTTGGAGGAAAAGGCAGACCATCGTACGAACGTTTAAAGCGAACGTAAACCGTAGCGCGTACCAAGCGCTAACGTAGTCGTCAACCGATAAACAGATCGCGCGTGAGCAACGACGTAACGATGTGTGGATATCAGACGCAGTTGAGGAGAAGGAAGAGGAAACACTGGTGGAAACGTCGAAACGAAGGACCATCAGTCGGAACTTGACAAAAGTTCGGACACTTGCTAATGAGTGGTATACACTTGGCCGATGCACGTACATCTTCCCTACTCTCGATCTCCACAACTACTCGGTGGTTTGCCGCTTCCGCCTGGTCTACGTGTCTCGTGCAACCGGTTGGCCGACTCGCCAAACGCAAGAGCAACGACCTCTCAGCCGCACCTGCAGCTCATCCATCGAAATTTTCTGCACCTCCCGCAAAAGAGAATATCTCTTTTCGGATACATTCGTTGATAAAAACGATCCCTCCCGAAGGAACGTGGCTACGTATCGATCGATATGCCCGTTCATCGAATAATACCGATACGAGTCCTGTTCGCTCTGTTACAATACCAAAGCTGCTTGATCGATGATGACGGTAAGACGTTGACGTGGAAACGCAGTTTCGATTACAAGAAAATGAAACGTCGTGCTCAGGAGATACATGTATTGGAATCGCAAGATCGGTCATCCCTGAAGTGCATCGAGAATATCGTAGGGAGAAGCCCGGTCGAACAGCGAGGACGAGTCGAACAAGGATGCAAATTACTTTGAGTCAACGCACGGATCGCCTAACGAGGACCTCCGGTGAACATTTCGGATCGAATCTACGAGCAGCACGGTAAGCCTTTCAAAGGCTACGATTCCTGGATTACGAATATCCGATTAAATTACGGTTGGCCTCGTCGAGAGTCCGAGGTGTGAAATATCGATCGCTTTGCTTCGGGCGCGCTTTTTGAATTTCCGTGCGTCCGATTCCTTTCGAGAGATAGGCCACGGTGGCCTCAAAATTTGCCACGAGCGGTCGTTTTACCGCGCAAACGATGAAATGAAACGTAATTGTAATTAGATAACGTAAATTGCGTCGATAGGATCTCGGCTTTCCACTTACCGTGCTAACCCGAGTTACTTTCCAGATAACAGAAGCGATTTCATCGTACGAAAGATCATAATTGTAAACGCGCGATGTAACTCGCACAACAAAGCTACGAGAGCAAGGCGGAACATTGACTCTAATAGGGGGGAGAGCAACGGAAGGGAAGCTCGTTTGCTCAAAGTTTTCTTTTTTCGCGTTTACGAAGGAATAATTCGCACAATCGGATGAAGCGGTTCGCCCCTTGCAAAGGAGCGGAGAGAAAAACCGTGGAATCTTTGCTTCCCTTCGCTTCTCCTTCTGGATTTACGTGTCTACCGGTACGTGCTGTGGGAGCTTCGCTCTTAAAAAAGGAAATGAACGCACCCATCTCTGAATCACTCCCGGTGAAGTTTCATTTTATGTATCGTCTTTGAAACCGCGCAATTTTCCCAACTATACATCCGAGGCTGTGTTTCAACCGTTACATAGAAGTGCATTTCAACCCTGCGTCAAAACGTATAACATCTTTGAAGTACGTGTTTCGCCAAGCTTCGCTGCCCGTATCGTCGTTCTTATAACGACCTATGCCCTCTACTGCTCCCACGTCGAGACAACTCTCGCACTTCCATTCCCATCAAGAAATTCAGACCGGCCTCAACTAGCAAGAGCATCGAGACATCGTTTAAACACACCAAACACCTATGAATGCCGACTAACACCAGTTTATTTACAGGTGGGCGATTTTAACGATTTCCAACCTATTGGTTCCCTTACATCGAAAACGGTCCGCCTCTTTGCGATCCGCTTAAAGGATCTCATTGCGAACCGTATCGATCGACGCCACCCGGTGCTGGTTTCTTACGTTTCAGCAAGGATTCTACAAAACATTTTCTCCAACGCTCTTACTAGGAAAATTGCAACTTACAAGCCATTAAAGATCCAAGGAGAAAGGTGAGACCGTCGAATTTGACATGGTCGATCAGATATTTCCACCGATTTTCGCGGTAGCTACCGCCGTGATGTTTCGTAACGAGCCGAAAGCTCAAAGGAACGATTAATTTTGAAGAATTAATTTTCGAGACAATTTCCTCGATTAGGAGCTATGGCGGAGGCACTTTTATCAAGACCAGACAAACGGAACGCTCCAAGTTCAGATCTCTTCCATCGTCCTTGGCACGAGCCCTCGAGGAATTTGAGAGGCAATCCCATTTGCGTCCTATCATTGCTCCCTTCTCTTATTCCCTTCGCGCTTTCCAGCTAGCATTAACGGTTCTCCTCTCTTTCTCGCGCCACTCATCTCTCTCTCTCTCTCTCTCTCTCTTTCTTTCTCTCTCTTTTCCTTTTTACGCCTTATCTTCCACTCTTTTTACCAGGGTAAACACAAGACGGTGATACCAACGGATGGTTTCATCGGGTTCTTTGAGAGGCCAACCTCGGTTCGCGTCATTTTCTTGGCAATCTGTTGAAGCGAATCATAACGCGCATGCCGCCTTAGCCTCGACCTACGACGAGGACCAAAGATGTAGGCAAAGACCAACACGAACACGAAGATGAAGACGAAAGCGACTCGAAGGATGAAAAAACGCGAGCACGGTTGATGCTTTGAAGTCAGCGCTTCCGTGATCGTCTAAGAAACCAGTATCTATCTATCTTGTACTTTCTCTTAGCCAGGCACCGTGTCACGATACGGTCTTTTATGTCGGAGGTACGAAGAACGTAATGCTGATGAACTGGATAGGGGAACCGAAGATCTCGTTTATTTTCGCCATTCCTTCGCGCGGACCTCTAATCCAGCTTTTTCAAAGATACAAGCGCGTACACGATACGTATCCAGATATTATACAACGTATTTTCCTGTATTATTCTTCCGTATGAATTTATGTTCCTCGCAACGAGGAAAATACCGCGAGACTGGTAAGATATTTAAATCGGCGCTACATTCGTATCCTTTTTAACTACACATCCCGGTAACGTTCTTCATAGCGGACGAAGCACTGTAAATATACGATTAAAACTTTATCGAAAGTGACTTGAATTTCTCGTAAAAGTATACACGGGGAAGCGTGATATACGAGGCTTTCGCGAAAGCATTCGAATTATACGTCCGGAGTAAATGGAAATGAAAGCGCGTAAGAAATAAAATTTCTCGTAATTGCTAAATCTCTCCCCCGCTGAAGATCTCGAGACGTTACGTTAAATCTTCGAATGTGCCACCGACTGAATCGCTTCTCCAAGCTACACAATGGTGACTGACAATACGAAGCCCTGGCAGAAATTGTATATAAAGTTGGGGCATCTGAGCGCATAAGCTACGGTCTACGCTAAACTTTCCCGTCTGACTAGAGATGGTATAATACCACTGGAATCTTATCTCGCTGCTATAACACTCCCATTAATTACTCGCCGGCATTACGTTATAAGAATAATTATCTCCTTTTTCTTTTCTTGATCCGCTTGCTTTTCTTGTGTCGCAAAACCGCGTCGGAAGGACAAAGAAATTCCCTAATGAGTTGAAAATTACTTGTTCGTTCGAAGTCTTTTAGCCACGCGTGCGTTATGCTCGACGTTCGTAAGCGCCAAATTCTTTACGACGATTAATCGGGCTTGTCGGGAAATCGACGGTCATGACCAAACGCGGAATGGCGGAAGAAATAAATTAACGTTAATAAGGTTTAAAAGAGAACAGTGGACGGTTGAATATTTTCGACTAGGTATTGTTCTCGCCGATAGAGTCGTTACTCTCGAGCGTACTTTCGACGGCTAGCCATAAGCGTAAGAGGCTGCATCACGAACCTCCCCACGAGGGCATAAGGCTTGTAATAATTATGATATTCCGTCATGGAGTGCTTTTGATACCCTCTGGCTAGTCCCCTCCGCTCGCACCTATGTACGCTTACCTTCACTAAGGCCCCCCGCGCTCTCTCGGCCCCCGGGGGGTTGGGGCGCGGCCGTGTTTGCTCTATCGACCGCCGACGATCCACGAACATAACCGAACGTGCCCGAATACCATCGAGGAACGGCACATCACACCGGTTATCTCACCGTCGCGTGCCACCTTTCTTCTCTTCTCTCTCCTTTCTCCTTTTCTAATCATCTCTTCTCTTCTCTACCCTACCCTCCTCCTCTTTCCATCTCCTCCCCCCTTCTCTTCTCTTTTCTTCTCTTCTCTTCTCTTCTCTTCTCTTCTCTTCTCTTCTCTTCTCTTCTCTTCTCTTCTCTTCTCTTCTCTTCTCTTCTCTTCTCTTCTTTTTTGGGGGGAGGGGGCACCATGTATACATGCTACGAGCATAGGTATTCTTGCTTGCATCCGCTACTTTGGGCTGTTCTTCATCTTTCTTCCGTTTCTTCAAGCTCGTGCTCGCGCGCTTCGCGCTTCTCTCTCCTCGTTGAATTCTCGCCAGCAACGAGCGGAATCCGAAGGAAGGAAAAGGTAGAAGCGGCTCGACTTTTCGGAAGGTAGCCGCGGAAGGGAGACTAGGAAAGATATAGAGAGGAATTGAAGTTTCTTGTGAAAGTCGATCCTTTGGGATCCTAATTTTTTCGCGTGGAAAGTCGACCTCTCGTCGGTGTAAACTCGGCCCCGGTAAAGCGATACTTTTGTTTTTACTTGGCGATTGCTTCTCGATGAAATTCCATCGAGCAAGATATATTTCGCGAAAAAGCAAAGTTCCGTGTCCTAGAATTCCGACGATTCGACATTTCTGATTCGCGTAAAAACGATTTCGATCGACGCAGCGTTTCAATTTGATGGAAAGCTCTTTGTATATGTACGCGGCGCGTAATCTCCATCGACTGGTTCGGTCTCGCTATTTCTTTTCTTTTCTATATTCTTTTGTTCTTTTTTCGCGACAATGAAACGATGAACGGTCGCGTTAAGTTAATAACGCTACTGCAGTTACGACTTAATTAAGCAACGACAAAGATTTCGGTCGGCTCCAGCCGGCGTATGCGTATAGCTGCTACTCGCGATTAGTCATGCGTATCGCGATGTAATTAACTGAATGCGGCCTGCCGTGCTGTTGCATAATCAACAAGTTCACGTTTTTTCCGCTCCACTCGCGCTATGAATACTAATTACGGTCGTTTTGTTAAAAGAACCGATGATTCAGTGACACCATTCGCGATTAATCTCATTTTCGATATTTCGTTCGTCCCTCGAATTGTTCGCGTCCTCGGAAGCTCAGGCAAGCGGTTTCTGATTCAACAGTTTCGCGGTCGCGTTGTCGCTCGCTTCGTCGAGCCGCGTCTCGCAAGAGAATCGAAGATCGACAGAGACGCGGAAATTCTACGGTGCGAGTGGAGAAAGGTCAGCGTGATTGTTGGTAGCGTAACTACTGACGGACGCGTCGTAACATCGAGCTTACAACGAGTCGACACGGGGATTGCATAGGCGAGCGAAAAAATGTGTCGGGGGAAACTCGGAGGAAGTTGAGGAGATGGAAAGGAGAAGGAAAGATTCTAAACCACATTCTTCATCTTTGTTAACAGTTCCAATCTCGGGACAGAAGAGATATCGCACCTATTACCGGTATTCCTGGTGAGGAAACTCTGGTTAATGTTGGTCTGGTTACTGTACTCGATTTATTATTGCATTTATAGACACTGTCGCGTCGTTATTTCTAAAATTTTGGTCTTTGAAAGATTGAATTCTCTGATTATACTAGACCTGTCTTTAGAAAGATACTGTCAAATGGGGTGACTATTTGAGTCCCACCACAGATCCGGACAGACTCCGGTTAGAACTCTGGTTAATGTTGGTCTGGTTACTGTACTCGATTTATTATTGCATTTATAGACACTGTCGCGTCGTTATTTCTAAAATGTTGGTCTTTGAAAGATTGAATTCTCTGATTATACTAGACCTGTCTTTAAAAAGATACTGTCAAATGGGGTGACTATTTGAGTCCCACCACAGATCCGGACAGACTCCGGTTAGAACTCTGGTTAATGTTGGTCTGGTTACTGTACTCGATTTATTATTGCATTTATAGACACTGTCGCGTCGTTATTTCTAAAATTTTGGTCTTTGAAAGATTAAATTCTCTGATTATACTAGACCTGTCTTTAGAAAGATACTGTCAAATGGGGTGACTATTTGAGTCCCACCACAGATCCGGATAGACTCCATTCACGGAAGCAGTTGGGACCACCAGAAACGTCTATAGCGGTCAGGTAGTCGGCAGACACGATTTTAGAGGAAGTGATCAATAGCGACCACTAACTGACCACAGGATCGACGTCATCTACGCCAGGTACTTGGCTAATGGGTGGTAGTTGATAGCATAAGCCAGCATCCTAATATATTTTCAGAATTCGAGAAAGTAGGTCTTTCGGCGAAAGTCTGAATCTGATTCCTGTCATCCCATTTGCTTCTTTCTCCTTTCATTTACTTTCCGTCTCTTTTTTAAGTAATAAATCCGTTAAAATATCTTAAGCAAATGAACAAAACTCCGAAGAGACAAGATACCAATCGCTTAGATACTAAGTCAATTTCTTTTTCAATTTGCAGCACAGGTAAGAAAGAGAGAGAGAGAGAGAGAGAGAGAGAGCTAGGAGATCGCCTCTATTCGGTAAACTTTTGAGATTCGCTCGTTTCGGTTCTACGCATTGTAACAATGGTTGGCGGCGAGATCTAAATTATTAGAGGCGCTCTTTCAGAAAGTTGAGAGAAGATGATCCTTTTTGTAGATCCCGTCAGAGAAAAATTTCCCTTTTAAACGTTTATGAAGAGGCTGCTGTTCATAAATACCCTCGGTTGAATATGTTAACGGCTTAGACGCTTCTAAAGCTGAAGACGGTTTTCCTCGCGTACAAAGTGGATAAAAATAGCGGTCGCTATTAGTTCGTTCCGTTGATAACGGCTCGTTTCTTCTAGCATTTTCTCCGGCAGCTCGTGTTTCTTCCGGATTCAACGCCATGCGAAACAGAAGGGAAGGTACTTTGCGTAATATCCTCGTTTCTTCCTGTGACGGAGGATCCTTTGAGGTTTCGGTGGCATAGCGCGAAAGAATCGAACCTCGTTTCAAATCATTCCGCGTGATCAAATATCTCCTTCCACTGCTTCTGATCGATAGGTTAAATTCAAGATCGCGTGAGAGAGGCTATTATAAGTGGGTACTTCAGCTTACTTGTCGAGTAGATGGGTACCAGACGCCGATCACCGACGATCATTCTTGTTGAACGAGGAGCAATCCACCTCTTAGAATACCAAGAACCTCGACGTCACGTCGGAGATCGTCTCGAGTCTGTAACGAAACGCGCTCAAATCTAATAGGAAATCGCGACTGTCCGATCCATTCTAATCTCATACAACATACCGACAAATATTTGCTCCCTTGTTTTGGCTGGAAACTATTCTCATGTCACGGATGACTCCCTTTCACTCTTACGTTAACTCTAGCTTCCAGCGTTACGCTTAATTTTGTTTCCTTCATCCGCTTCGGTTTCCGTAGGTCGCTTTTATCACCAGCAGAATCCCACGAGACTCGTTTTGCAATCATTGCCGATAGCGAGGCTCGATCAACGGACCTAGCGCGTCCACCTGGACTTTCGAAGTCGATCTCAGCCGAACTCTATACTCTGTAATTTACTCGAGCAAAGAAAGAAAAACAATCGCATCGGTCCCCTAAGGGGCAACGGCGCGAGGCGCCGGTGAAAATTGATCATTTCGAAGGATTGGAAGGCGAAGGAGTCGCGTCGGAGAGGAAGTTACGTTCGAAGATCGAGCAGTCGGTCATCCGGAGAGCACGCGACGAGTAGGGAGTTTGTCAGGGAACGAAGGCGCCACGCTCTCAGGAAAGTTCCATCTCATCAGCCATTAAACAAAGCAGCAGCAGACACAAAGGAACGTCTGCATTGTCGAGAGGGTAGCTGGCAACGGCTCAAGAGAGAATCAACCCCCTGTCGACTAACGTCGAGAGGTGTTTCTGATTAATCTTCACGACCCCCACGCTAGCCCCTTCTCCTTTCGGCTCGTGTCTCTTTCTCCTATATCTTTCAAAAATGCAAAACGTTCGCAGGGGCGAAAAGCCCGTTCCTTTTACCCGTAAGACTACCCTCTTGTGGATAAATAACTATGCAGGAATATCTAACTGAAAGGGACGGAATCAATGCCAACGAGGGCCACCGCGATAATCTTTAGCCGAGATAGTCTCGGGAATTTGAATGGCGCTCCTAATAACGCGAATGCATATCAGAATCTCGATGGCGAACGGTTCGGACTGTCGCGTCGGTGCCAAACAGCCGAACGAAACCGAGAACCGTCTTTATTTCCTCCCGTTTCCTTTCGTACGTGCGCACCACCAAAGGCGAACCTACCGAACGAACCAAAGTTTTCTAATATTGGGAAACGAAGATTCGAAAAGCGGGACGAAAGTCTATACAGTGTACCTTTAATATCCGTTATTGCTTCGTTTTTTCACCGCAATCGAGAGCCGAAGGCTGATCCACCACGAAACGAGGTATAGGATATTTTACTCGATAGAAGGGCGAACTCGATTGAAAAGGTATCTGCTTACTCGCCGTGGAAAGTCCACGATGTCGTTCGTTTTAACGACATTCGACGACCGTCGCTGCTTGTCTGGCGCTCCAACCGATTAGAATATCATATTTGGTGGCATGTAACCGATCGTCATAGCACGAGATTTCGCGCAAAATCGGAGAAACAGTAATTGTTTCAGAGAAATAGTAATTGTCGCGCATCGTTGCAGTTCGACAAGGATAACTCTCGAAAAAGAAACAACACGATATAACGTGGAATAAGAGAGGCTTGCGTGTGTGTGGCGAGCTCACGAGTGCAAGCGACCGATACATACGTCTATGTATATCTTAAACTTGTAACGTTTATTCGGATTCCATAGAATCGGCTATCCGCTGGTCAAAGTTGCAGCCGCGCTTTCGCGCGTTATTAATCGCCGAGACTACTCGCGTAATTCATCGCTCGCCCTCTTTACCTTCCCTTTCCTCCCTTTTTCTCCCACCTATTCGTCGTCGCGCGTATTTTTGTAGGGCGCCGCGGGTCGTCGCGCTTCAGCGTTACATTCTCATCGTTACGTTTTTGCTTTCGACGATCCGATTGAAAAACGCTTCAAAAACGAGAGATTGCTCCGCTCATCGCGCCATTCGTCAAGGCTGCATAAAAACGCGGAAGCAGGGGGTGAAGCGCGATTTTAAATACCGAGCTAGCCGTCGCGAAGGCCGCGAACAGGCTGTGTTCATGACGTTCGAGAAAGGTCAGGGGTGAAGATATAAAACAGTACGAGAGGTCACAATGCACTTCTTTTTCTAAAGATAATTTGCTAGGGCTCGCGTGAGTGCGAGGCAGGGATCGCTCTCGAGAAAATTAGTGTTCTCTGTTGCTGTCGCTAAACGGTGCGAGACGAGCGCGAGCGAACCAAAAGCACGTCGAGGCGAAACCCGCGGCATCGATCACGATAAGCGCGTCGACCGATCGTGAGATTCGTGGTTCGCTTCGACATCCGGACACCCGGTAATTCCTGACACAGAACGTACACGACGAATCACGCGATTCCAAGCAAATCCGATGCCGTTTACACGCCAGCCACGGAATACCAAACTGCAATATATATATATATATATATATATATACAACGCGAAAAAAAGAAAGTTGTATCGGTATCGAGGCAGTGGTTCCATCGAACAAGCGAGATAGGAGAAAACGCCGATCTCTCGAGAGATTTTAACGATCGGGCCGCCAAATTCCATAAACCGACTTGGTATCGGATTATATCGCAGCTATATACAGCTTTCATGATCGTGTTCAAATTTTAATGTCGCGTTTCGCGTAACGCACTATAGCACACGAGAGCGCCTACTACGAGCTTCGCCTATCGTGCAGTCTTGCTCCCGGGCTTTACGATATCGCAAAACGCCCCCGGACCCGTTTTAAGTGCGATGGACGTCGTAAGCTTTACGATCGCCCTACAGCCGACGGCCCACTTTCGCGATATTACAAATCGTTCCGATTTTCTTCTCCGAGCAGCAACCTGGTGACGCTCTTTCCCACCAAAATCGTTACTCCTTCGCGAACGAAATATTCTCCGAACGCGACAATCTTTCCCGTAGAAAACAAATTTTCCGTCCAAAGGAACTATGCCATCGTCAATTTCTTCCTCTTTTTTCTCCTTTCCTTCTTCTTTCTTTTGTTTTTCTTTTTTTTTTTAAGAAGAAGAAGAAGAGAAGAAGGAGCATACATGGTTCTGAACGTTATTTTCCTTTCATATTACCACAATAGCTAATCCGGCCGAAATATCGATTTTACTTTGTATTACCAGCAGCGAAACAGCCGTCGTAATATTTTCCATATCTGCGATGTCGTGTGGTGCAGCGACGCAAAAGCAAGTACTACATAGATCGGACAAATTCGATCTCGATTCTCCTAGAAACCGGATCGTAACGCGAATCGTTACGCGGGATACCGTTACTTTCGAACGTAGTCTGCAATTAGTCGGTTGGCAAATAGGTACAACGTTTAGCCGTCGCATCCCTCGCGTCTTCCACTTAGCTGCAAGTTTAAATGTAACGTAACTTCGGAATACCGACTGCTGATTAGGTAATTAATCCCTGAGACTTGTTCTTAAACAGAGTTTAAACGTTTACCGAAATTCGCGCCATTTAATCGCGGAACGTGCGATTAGTCAACTAGGAACGATCGTTTCGTGGAAACCGGAGAACAATCACGAGAGCATAGGAGGTATCTGTTTAGGTGGCGAAATTTCTATAATCGTGGTATTGGAGTTACTTGGAATAAATCTTTACCAACAATACGTATTATATCGGCAAATTCTGGTAGGTATTATTATTCCGTAACGAGGTCTGAAACGAGCCATTTTCACCGAGCCATCGCTCTGTCTATATGGCGGAAACAATCCCTTCTACAAAAGGAAGCTTGAAAACCACAGCGAGCCACCTTATATGCAAATTCAACAGCACCGATCATACTATGCTGTATAAAGTAGCCTGTAGGGAAAATGATCTAGACCAGTGTTGAATAGATAAGTGTGGAAGATATTCCTCCCTCATCGAGAATTCATTTATCGCGGTCAGCGTTTCATAAAATTAACTCGACTCGATGGCTCTTATTTTAATTCTGGCGGCTAGAAGGTAATCCATGCGTGCGATGCATGCGAAAAAGATGCTGATTTCGATGGAATATCGAGCCGAGGAGAAGATGAAACGTTGGAGAAATTGGTCGCGCGATATTTCAGCTCCGACTATTCGGACAAAGGCGTTTTATTCGCCATTTGAAAAAGGTGTGGTAACCGTCTCGCAAAAGGTAGAAATATGCGGCGATCAAGTCACAGGAATCCCATCTAGGATTGATAATCCGATATCGTCGATATAGGGAAACAAGCCTCGGGCGTTTTGGAAAAAAATTTCCAGCCATACATTCTGGGTGTCTAAATTAACCGACGTCGATCAAGCTGAACGAACGGTGGAGATAGCAGGCCGGCAGAGTCGATTTCGTAGCATCGGTGGCATTGGTCGAAGTAGAAAAGTTAAATTAAATTCTACGCGCCTCCCGTTTCAATTCGTTTCGGTTCCACCGTCGCATGTGCGATAGACGAGTCAAGCGTAACGTACACTTATGGCGGTCGTTTTCATAATCCTGCTCCCACAGGCCTACTATAGCTTTTTACGATAATGGCTCGACTATAAAATTTTCCGCGGGTGTTAGTCACTTCCTGAAACATTCTCAAGGTAGAACGCGGTTACGGATAAACGATCGACCGATTACTTTTCAGCTCGTTTACCTTTGCCCTACATTCGCTAACTACCTCTTCGATCGACGCGGATCCCGCGGTCGATTCGCAAAGTCTCGAATAAAAACACGCCGCGTTTCGCGTTCTGCGTTCACCGGTATGCGACAGAGTCGAATACAATGGAGAAATGCATCGCTGAACGTAAATGAAACAGAAATTCGACGGTTATTCTTTAACCCAGTCGCAGTTTACACGCGTCGATGAAGCTGGGAAAAGTTCTGCCAGGCATTTCCATAATCCGGTTTCATCCCCGTTGCCGTCACATTTTTACGACCGCGGCCAGCATAAAATCCCGCCCATGGAGATCTTGTTCGCTTTGCGAAACAAGAAGGGGAGAAGGTGCGAAGAGCTGTCATACGATAACTTGGAACGCGCAGGGGTCATGCCAGTGGTAAAGGTCGCGCGGACATTATCCCCGGTCTGCCCTTGTAGCAAGAATAAAGGGACACGAAAGATGTATGGGAAAGAACGAGGGTCAGCTAGAAAAAACATTGTAGGAGAGACAGCAGTGACCAAGTGGAGAGAAGACGAGAAAAACGTGAACTACGAGTTGCTGCTGGGAGAAGAATGAGAAAAGACGAAAAAAGGGGAGAGAAATGAAATTAATGAGACGTAGGAAAGGAGAAACCGATGGTATACAGAATGTTTCTTGATACATGAAACGTACTATGATTGTAAGGTGTGCTATCCGGTACGCGTTTCGAGAAGATTCAACGAAACATCCGAGACTCGGTGTTTTACCGCGATAGCGTGTAACTGTCGACGGAACGTATGCTACAGCGACGACAGTTCGGTACGTAATCTTAAGCGCCGATCGCTTTAACGACAGCGCCAGCGAAGCAAGCGAACTACGATGAATGCTACAACGGAACTGTCAAAAACATTGTGACGTAACTTTTCTTCGAATTCTTTTATTCGACGCTTCCGTCGGAACTCGAGGCAAACTTGCAAAAAAGTTTGACACATTCGGCAAAATTTTCATTGAAATTTTTATCGAGATCGCTATAAAGAAGATGTCTCGCTATCGCTAGGAGAAATCAGCAAAATGGCCGGTCGAAGAAAGGTAGTTGAAAGACTTTCCAGACGACGTCGAGGACGTCGTTTCCCTGTCCACCACGGGCCTGACCTCTTCAGGGACGGTTGAATAATAGAAGAGAACCATCGCAACTCGAGGTCGACCAACCTGTATCCTCGCACCCTCCTTCGAGTGCCGCTAGTCTGGGATAGTTGTGAATAACGATGCCCGAGGGAAAAGCAACCCCTTGTTGGTATCCTCGTGTTAGCTAGCACAGACCCTCTCATGATCCGACACTTCCTCTCCCGTACCGCCATACTCCCATCGAAACTGATGTACAGTTCACCTTGCTTTCTATCAGCTACACTTTGCCCTTCCGTATTCCAATGCCCGGAAAATATTCTCGCCTCGATAACATCTCGAGAAGGGGTATTTATTGGAATGCACCTTTTATTTCTACACTTCCGTTTTCCATTTCGATATCGCGTGAACTATCGCTTCGGCAAGGGCGAAACGGGTGGGACCGGGAAATCGAGCGCGAACAACTTTTATCCGAGTCTGAAACAAGTCTGAAAGGGAACGACTGCCTCCTACTGTTTATCGCGCTGCTAATATTCTTTGATACGTTTTCTTCCACTTTGTTCCCTCCGTTCTCGTTCATGGTGCAGTCGTGAAATATTTCGTAACGCAAGTTCTAGACTATCCAAGTCTACGATATAACTTACGATATAACGCCCGAAAAGACGAGCCACTGTCGACGCAGTGTGTCGGCGCACCGTAACCAACCAGATGCAAATAGTTAATTTGCGAAGGTTTGTAGGTGATATAAGCGGTGGCAGAAACAGTGGACCTGGTCCAAAGCCACCTAGTAACCAAGCTAGCCCGATGTGAATATTCCTCTCAGAAGTTGGAAATGGTAATAACGTCGCATTGAAAATGTTGATCTGGACAGGATATCATCCGGATATTGCCTTCGACGAATAAAATCTAGATGTTTCTTACGCGTTCGCCTAATATCCAAAGTTTAATTACTGGGATAGTAGTGGCGCAGCTTTATTAGTGGGTCTAACGATAACACTGTTCACAACGCTAAACGAGCACGATAACACAATACTACAACGTATATAGATAGATGGAAGGAAGAGAAGTGCAAAGCCAAGAGCAGGGCAGCCAGTCGGATGTCTGACACTACATATTTGCTCGAGAAGACAAAAGGAACTGGTTGCTCGGAAATGGTGCCGAACTATAGAAGTGGATGAGCAAGAAGAGTAAGAGGGTGGAAAACTTAACAATACCCTCAGGCCGATGTGGCACGCAGAGGAGGACTAGAGAGATTGAAAGGGAAAATGCCGAGAGAAGGAAAGGACCAAGTGCCACTAAAAGTGTCATCCCTCATTCTCGCTACGATTTAGTCGCGTGTAAAACCAGACAGAGGCCTTCGTGCATACGGGTTCCTTGGAAAGCAGGCTGAAGGTGTAGGTACGTATCTGTATATATAGGTAAGCGCCAAACGAACAAAGTATCGCGCTACTGGCCATTTTCTTCCGCAACACCTCCAACTTTCGCGGGCACTCGGCCAACGTGCCATTTCTTCGCGAGTTCCGAATCCTCTCTCGACACCTACGAAATTATCGCAGCTAGCTGCCCGTTTTACAATTCCCAAAGGATTCGTGGAAATGCGGAAAGGATACTTATTTTCCTAGGGAAATACTGGCGAACGAAGACCGAGTGGCTTCGCGAAAATCCACTGGAGACATTTCAAAGTGCTTTATGGTTATTCGTCGCATACATATTCCCTCTCGTTCGCTACTTCGCGAACGAATTTTTGGATATTTTTAATGGATCTCTCTCTCTCTCTCTCTCTCTCCCTCTCTGGATATATATTTTCTTCCCCTTCGATAACGATCAAGAAAACTCGGAAAATCGATTTTTATCCTCTTATCAAGACAGAAGAAATATCGTTCGAGACGAGTATCCAAAAATTATGAGATTCTGTACGACTCGTCTCGTTTGTGAAACTTCTGGTAGCGATCGAAGGGGAAGCTCGTACCAGGTGCTACGGGTATTCCTTGCCGCGAGACCGCAAGTGGTAAAGAAGGCAACGACCAGAGATCGCGATTACCTCGAGAGAGCGCAAACGCGAAAAAAGCGCACAACCTCGTTGCGGTAATTAAGTAAGAAATTGGAATGAATCCTTGGAAACACAACTATGCTGTTGTGCTTTCAATTATCGCCTTCGTAGCAAAAAACGACCACGAATCGCGACTTTCCGGGCTTGCAACCATGTCATACCCAAAAAGAGCGAATTGCCTTTCTCAACACGTATAATCACGCTGCAATATTAACGATACGTTCTAAGCATTCCAACAGCAAACGGAATATAAAGTAAACCGTATCGCGTGCAGCTTTCATATATTTGCGGCTTCGCGCGTGATAACTTTCACATGGACGAAAAGAAGGAACGATGAATGACGAGCGGCGAATAAACGTGGACAAAGCAATACTTAACTGGCAGAAAATAAAACAATTATTTTATCCAGTGTTGTCGTAAAATAAACAGGTACACAAGAACAAAAGATCTAACGAGTAGCTGGTGAAAATTCGTCTATTTCGTGAATACCATCTTCGATGCGATGCCGTTGCTCGTCAATGTTACTCTCGTCGGGCTTCGTACGACTACGACATCGTGCTACCACGAAGTACATAAACTTTGCATATTGTGTGTACAACGCGGGGAACTTGCGACGTACTTAGAAAACTCTGAGAGACTTGGTTCGTGAACCACTTCGATTCCATTCTTCCGATTATGCCGTTATATGCATTAAGCGCGCAAAAATTGAATACATTCAGGATTTGCATAGACTTCTATCCCTATTACCATAATTTGTAAAAGTCAAATTATAATTTCATTCCAACTTTTAATGCAGTTCTTTGCATTCGTTAAACTTGCTTTCCTCGAGATCAATGAAGTATCTAACTTTCGCGTGGCGTCGCGTTGCAGAATTACGAAAGAATCGCGACAGAAACTTTTATCCTACTAACGCGTCACCTTGTACACGTCCTCCGCTTATGCCACTAGTTTGTTATCCAACCGTTCTATTATTCGACAATTATCATCTGCCAACTAGCGCGAGTAAATTTCGACCCGCGATCGATGAAAATCCATTCTTCAAGGGATCGCCGTGCATGGGACTTTCTTCCTTTCCCGAATTGCTACGCCGAGGATCGTAAGGAGCAATGGGAACAACGACAAGAGCGAGAGTCAGCCTTTAGAAAGTACTTACTCGCGATAACAAAGGAAAAAAGTGAGCGGTATAGCAGTGATTTCCATCAGGGGACGTTTAAACTACCGAGCAAGAATGTCTGCTGTTCCAACGGCGACAACAGAAACGAGACACCCTCTGCGAAAGGGAGGGAGTGACTGCAGGATCCACAGGGGAAGCAAACGATGAGCAACAGAAGGGTAGAGGGATATTTCCAACGGTCGACTTATTCAAATGAGCCGATAGATTGAGCCACGAAGGTGCCATTTGTTTCTTTCTTCGAGTGGTCCCGCTCGTATTCCCCTGCTGCGAGTTCCCCGTCCGAGCTAAAAATGATGTTACGATGGCTGGCGTAGGATCCAACGATCTTCAAATCGTTGTTCCACGTATTTTAGCAGAAACGCGAAACTGGTTCGTACATTTTGTCTCGACCGCTTAAATCGCGTTCATCGGGCACAATGTACGCGTTACGCGATGCGTTGGCGTCTGGAAATGATCGTAATTCGAAGAACGCGTCGTGACGATAAATCGGCGTTTATTCAAATTTCTTCGAGCCGCTGTTCTTCGTTCGATCTATTTTTTATGACGAACAGAGATGCTGTAGATAGTGGTCGATACAGAGAAAAACGATGGAGCTACCGGTGGCATTAACGAGGTTGAACAGGTCACGCGGTTCAAAACAAGTTGGAAAGGAAAGGAAGAAAGTAAAAGGTTGCAACGGACTAAAGGAGCATACCCTCCGATTTTCCGCGTCATTTGTCCGCATCCGACACGATAGGAAATTTTCTCGGGTTCGGTTGTGATACGAGACGAGGGGGAAAATCACTCGGCCAGAGTGGAATCGGCGCGTCCGCAATAATGCTGCCGAATGTTACGTACACACATACTCTTCCTCTCTCTCTTTCTATCGCTACGCCTTGCGGCGTTCGTTTCGCACGTCTTACTTCCTCTTTCTCTATCAACCTCTTTCTCTATTAACCTCTTTACTGTATCAACCTCGCTTGTCCCATACCGCGCGGTAATTTCAATGCCTCTATTCGTTTCTTCTCTCTTTATTTTCGTTTCGCGCGTCGAACGTTCGCCGCGAACATAGAAATCAACGCGGAAACAGAGTTGCCACCCACCCTTTTCCTCCCTATTGTTCGTTTCTTGCCCAGTAGCCTCGGTATAGTGACTTGGAATGGATCGTTGCCGATGCAAAGACATCACCAGATAACGAGCTGTTTATACCCAACGATCTAGAAAATTTTAATCACCTGCTGATCGAACAACGGACAAATTGTTGGGATTAAAATCACCAACAAGGACAAGCCAATTCCTCCAACTTTTGCTGCAAGGCTCGTTGTCTCCGTTCTTCTGGCTCATCTATTCACCGAACGGATGAATTGCTTTGACAGAGGGAAGAAACAATAGGAAAGCGCGCAGAAAACCCCGTAGAAAACGGATCAACGACGGAGCACCGAACGAGAGACCTTCTGATACGGTTTCCGATCCCTGAGAGACCACATCCTCAATAATATAATAGGACACCGTTGCGCTCCTTCTCGTGAAATATACACGAAATTTTCTCCAGTCTTATTCCCTCGTTGAAAAAAGTAAGGGGAGAAAATAGCTTCGAGACACTGCGTTACCACGAAGAAGCCATGCTTCTATGCCGGAAGCGGTCAGCCGCTATCTAAACACACACATGTTTCAGACGCGCATCTGGAACCCGCCAGTATGTCTACCTGGTGCACAAGTAACTTTATACCAACCGTAAAGAAGGCTAAAAAACGAGACTAAGTTCTCTCACTGACCGTGAAGAAAGAATCTCCTGTGTGCGGCAAACCTCGAACACGCGAATTCATCCCTCTACCGCGTCGGATTCTCTCTTATTGCAAAGTATTTCTTTTTCTTTTTTTTTTTTTTTTTTTCTTCATTATACGTACTTTGAAGCGATATTAGAGCAAAACGTATATACGTAAAAGTAATTACAGCGAACGTATTACTTCGATAGATATCAAGACTGGAACGCGGAATCGATAAAGGTTCAAAAGCTTTACGACCTTTACGGCGCAACCCAGATCCTTGTACTAGAATAGAAACGCGCGATTGATTTCATTATTTGCTCCAACTACTGAATCAGTCTCGTCTTTCCTTCGTGGAAAACCTGGCCTCCTTTTGTCTCGATCGTTTAGTCGTATTTAATGAGAAATCTCAGCTATTCTACGATCGGGGTCGAGCGTTCCATCCCTTACATGAAGACCTGCCAAAGAACATGCTTCCACAGCCTCCCGATAAAGTTTCTACCTTATAGCCCGGCTCAGAAGCGGGTTAACTTCTCCTCTGGAACAAGAAATTGACCCAAGAGTGCCACGTACATGCGAAGGGATTAAATACGTATCGAGGAAATGAAAAATTACTTAACAATCGCTGACCGAATTAATAGGCGTGGTCAAACGCATTCTTGCAGAGCGACGAATGAAAATTGTTGAAGTAATTCTTACTTCTAGGAAAACTCCACATCTGTTCTATAGTTTAGATTTCCTAGTCCTCGAAGCCATTAAGTATCGTCTTGTAATAAATCAATTTGAAGGGCCTCTCAGCCTCGTAGCCTCTTTAGCAACGTGCCTTGCACAGATGGTGCAGCGGGGTATAGACAGGTCAGTTTTCGTAATTATATAAATACCTACAGGCCCATGGCTTCGTAGTTCTGTTGTAAGGTAACGCCGCCAGTGCGGATCTCGATTAACGTACATTGTGCTTATACTGAAATATATTTCTATTGCACATTCATCCACGCGTTCCTCCATCTAGATAACGTCAGCAAAAATCTATTCCGTGGTGAATTAATCGAAGAGGCTAACGACCTCGAGCGCAATGACATCCGATCGTGAGAGATAGACGGGTAAAGAAAAGTGAAACAGAAATGACAGCAAATTTACGTCGAGACAGCCATTCACCTCCAACCTACTTCGCGTTACCTTCCTCGCACCGTGCACGCTTCCTTCGCGACTCCGGTAAGAAGTCGCTTTCTGGCCCGTAAAAGTGAATGCATAAAAGTGCGCGTCATGAATGTATAAAACAAGAGATAAACCTATCGCGGACGCCTTTCCTCGTGACCATTTGCATAGGATACACATTGGATTATTCTTCCTCTCTCGTCCCCTCCGCTTTCTATTTCTCACTTTCGTCCCCTTTGGACGCAGTGAAGCGACACGATACTTTTGGTCGTGCATGTATCGAATTTCGCGCGCATTTCTACCTCCATACCTACGTCGGTACTACGCCACCACCAATGGTCCCCTCCAGAACATCGAGGCGAGACGATTCTATCCGAGGGGCGCGCATATGCGACGCTCCTTTGACAATTTATCCGACATCCGATTCGCGAAACTTATTGGTACTCTCGTTTCTCCACGCTGCTCCAATGTTTCATCGAGTTGGAAACCGTCTGGGGAGCCGTTTTAAGCGCGACGTGCACTTAGCCTCGGATAAGTGCAATTTTCTGCCATTTCTTTGACTTAGCTTCGTTCCCTTGCTTCGTTGGCGCAAGATACGTAGCAACGACGTTAAATCGCGAGAAGATTCATTTCTTAAAGGAACACCGCTTTGTACTTTATCGATCGAACGGGTTGCGGCTTCGAGACAAGTTCCCAAGAATTTCTCGATCTCTTACAGACGACCGCGTAGTGTCACGCTTTGGCTTTGCTTCTATCTGTATCAACAACGGCGGTTGAAACGCTCGACGTTCATATTGTTATTCCGTCTAGAAAGTTCTAGTCGCACGAACATCTATAATTGCGCGACATCGTATGCGTAATTGATCGACCTTTTCTAAAACGACCCATTTTCCAGCAAGATCTCAGTTTTTCAGCGAGGAGAACTTGGCTCGAACGCGGCGGTGCCGTAAAACGGCAAACGAGACGCTTCAAGGGCTGGGTGCACTTAGCTCTAAAAGAGCTCCATTCCGCACCCTTTCCTGCATCATCTCCCAGTCGGTACAAGCGTACCGGTATCCCTTACGCAGAAATGTAATACGTGCATACACCAGACGTGCCGTGAATAACGCGACATTTTCCGCATGCGAGTCTTCGCAAAAATATCCTCGCGAATGGCCGTTACTTGTTACTTAGCTATAGCTATATCGACTGCCGCTCTTGGCTCGTTCGTGGATTTCTAAAATTAGACACCGAAAGCGTCGTCTTGTCTTTCAACGTGTCAATGTCTCGCAATTTCCCGGTCGGGGATGGGGGAGGGGGGGCGAAGTTCCAATACCTCTCGTAAAACAACTCGAAAATATCCAGCCGAAAAAACGACGAGAATTCTCTATTTATACTCGCTGGTGTTTCTCATCTTCGAGCACGAGTCGAAACATTAGCAACAGTGGAATAAACTAAACGATAAGATTTCGCCATCGCTAACGACTTGGCAGAAGCTCGTTGCTGCCAACTGCGAGAGAGCGGCTCTCGACGACGTCATCCGGAGGATTGTAAAATATGAACAAACGGAAGAGAGAACAGAAGTTCGCTTTCGTATTTTATATATACCGTGGTTTTCGTACGCTATATAAAGTTCGCTTTATCTACAACGGTCGCGTACTTGCGCTTAGCGAAGCGACGATGGAAAGGATCGAGATGTAAACTCGGAAGGTTCGCCGATGGGAACGGAGGTCACGTTGCTCGAGTGGTGGTTTAACTGTTCGCTCAGGGAAGTGAATATAAAGATATTCCGGCGAATATCGCGTACGATCGCTGAGCGAGTCGTTAAATTAAATCCAAGCCATCCAGGGAATTTTAGCTTCGTATCGCGATCTCGCGAATTCCAGTGGAACGTCGAGAACGCTTTACGCCAGTAATATAAACGGTATTATTAACACGCTCCAGGCCGCTGTTACCGACCTATAAGTTTATAATTAAAGCTGCTTAAATTCGCCAAAGTTTTCGACACGCGCAGGCCAACGATTCTTCCGCCTTTCCGCGGTAGAAAAACCGAAAGAGAATAGCAGCCTGACGATTGAGAACACATGTTTCCGCGTGCATCGGATTCTCGACAAAAGTAGATCCTGTACGGCACGCGAGAAACGGCAACGAAGTTGGAAAAAGCCCGATGAAAAGAGAGACGAATCATCATCGAGCATCGCGCGAAAGAGCGTCAAGTTGCGTGACGAATTCGCGAGATGAATCCGGTCGACGATATCATGGTAGACGGCGGATCTGTCGCGAATGAATTTCACGAATGTCACGGCAGCGATCGAAAGAGTCGGAAAAATCAACGTGTAAAACGATCAAGGCCATCATCCTACCGTCGCACACATCAGCAAGGTATAGACGTTCCCAAGCTTTCCTCGCGTCTCCTTCTTGGGATCAACCGATCGTTCTATACCTTCTTCCACGTATATTCGACACAATATAGTTCTACTTTAATATATCACCGGTATTATCGACTGCCGCGGAACGCGACAAAGAAAGAACGCCAGGAGAAAAATCGAGGTGCGCTGGAACGAACAGAAGTGACGGGGAATGCAACGATGAACCGAAATCGACAAAGACTTCGGAAAAGACCCGTTTCGCGATAAAGAAATGGAAGGAAAGCAATATCGATGAACCTTCCATCTCGAGGATTTCCCTTGCTTCGGTGAATGCTAAAAAGACAAGGCAATAACGTGCGGATGAATATGAGTTGCTGTAAATTCTGGCGTGCAGCTCCGTGCGCTCTGAGGGTACGAGAAGATAACAATTTTTGATCTCGTCCTACTTTGGCATCGTTCGGCGGAAAGGGAAGAAAATTTTGGCAGAGAAACATTCGAAAGCGTAGAAACTCTACGCTCGTTCGATAAATAACAAAATTCTGCATACATAACGTGTTGGCTATCGCGGATTTTAACGGCGATACCATAACGCCGTGACGGTAGTGGGCAGCGAACAAGCTATATCGATAATTCGATACGCTTGCTTGCTCGAAACACAGAATAATACCGTTCCTCTCGCTAACCCTTTAAAATTCGTTGAAATTTGTGTTCAGTCCTTTGCAAGATTCGCCTAATTCGCTGAACAGAACAGAAGACAAGAGTCCCGGAAAAAGGTGAAATGATTCCGTACTTGGCAAGATTTGAAAGCGTGAAACGCAAAAGTACAACAAAATCGCAAAAAAACAGTTAAACGCAGTTAGGGGAATAGCGGAGCACGATTTGAACGCTAAATTTACTCGATGCTGATATCGCGCAGTACTTCATCTACATCTAAATGGGCCTCTTCTTCTTTTCATCTCAAGAGCGTGTCTATTTACATCAAAAGAACATCCTGGCAATGCAGGCTTGATTTCAATTAAACTCGCCAACTCTACCGAGATTTTTTCGCCTGCCGCATCTCTGATGCTTGTATTCATCATGACGGTAGGCAGCTTGTTCGTATGCGAATAGTACGATGCAGTGAAAATATCTTTCTCTCGTTTCTTCTTTATCCTAGATGTTGGCGAGCGAGGTAAGAGAATAAGAAGCAAAGAATACGAATAAACGCATGGCGATTAAATTAGAGGTAAATTTTATCAGTGACGAGTACGAACACGCGAGATACAGCATAACTCTAAAGTAAGATTGAACATTTAAGTTTGTGCAGGATGTTAAATTCTTTGGAAAAAGATAAGGGATCTGAATGGCGAGAGAAGCGGAATGTATCAAAGTGGACGACAAAACCTCGATGTAGGTAGGTTCCCTTGGTTCGATACATCCCTTGCTCTGAACCGAGACGAGTTTTTCCATCGCAATGCGGAGGCGGTACGGAGACGTAAAAGCAAGCGAGTAAATAGTTGAAAATTACAGTGAACTCGTCCGTGAGAAGGAATGCTAACTTCTTTTCCTCTCTTCGTATCCTCTTCTTCTCCGCTTTTTTTTCGTGTTTTTTTTCTTTTTTTTTCTCCTCGTAAAGAATCTTCCAATCCACGTGACAGATATCACGACACCGACCGACTTTGATAACACGTTCGATTACGAGAGTGCGCTTTCAACCAGAAGTACGTCAAATTCTTTCGCGTCAATTATGCCACAAGATGCTTATACGTTAGAAAAACGTACGAATGGCTAACTTTAAATAGAAAGCTTCTTGTGTCGCCGCGAATATTACGGTAATTCGACAGACACTGATTATTCCAATTTTTTTCCAAACACGTGGTTTGTAGTTTACAATCGTAATCGTAATATATAGAAGAAGGAAACTTACTGATTCGCGTAGATCCGACTCGTCGACGAATCTCTTTCTGCTTGCGGTTTAAAATCTGAAACGCAAAAGAAGTCTACATTATTTTAGACGTACTACGTATAAGTACACGTTCCAAATATTAATTGGCGCATATTTATTAATATCGCGAAGAGAAACCGTGGCACCTTTCGTTTCATCCAGTCGCAATTGAAACATTGTCCATTGTCTGCAATAATCGTAGCAACGTCCTTTAAGTTTCTTCTCGAGCATCTAACTGATTAAAACTCCGCTCTTAGTCCGAGTTTCCTGTACAACCTCAAGAAACGCTTGGCCTTTTGACGACAGGGTACATTACCCAGGAATAATTTAACATTTCAAACGTTCGCGAAGATGCGCGAATAATTAGAAAGGAAACTTGATATTCGAGGGAAAGAGAGGAGAGAGAACGTCACAAAAGAAACCGACTCGAGATGATTTTATCGCTTTAACCCGTGTAAAACAGGTGATTGGTCGACTTTCGTAAAAAAACAACATTATGTCTTGTTGTTAATTAATTTTTCTTTTTTTGAAGCTTTTCTCTAACCACGAGACAGGAAACGCGCAATTCCGCGGCAGAGATTCTTCTGAAGACAATCGATATATTCAGACACCATCGGTTAAATTGTCCTAGAGTATTTGAATATTTATCGAAATGACGAATCATCGGGAATGCCACGAGAATCATGAAAACAATCGTCCGTTTCATCGATGATGACTTTAGTTCGCCAGGGAACGCGAGATATCAGCGTGTAAAATATGTATATACAGTAGGTTTTGCTTCGTGCATGAAGCATGAAACGTTATTAATGCGATGAATAAGAAAGGCGAAGAATATGCAACGTGTACCTGCTTACGTTTGTTGTTGATTGCCACTGGCTCTCCATAGTTTGTCTCTCTTATCAAAGCTTTTTAAACAGCTTTTTCCGATTCGATATTGTTGAAGTGTTTATCACTTCTAAGAAAACTCTACATCTGATTTGTTTAGTATTCTCGATCACTGATAGCCATCTTGGAACACGCTTTGTGCAGATGAGGTACAGCGGGCTATAGACAATAGACAATAGACAGGCGACGATGGCTTCGGGGGTTCAGTTAAAGAGTAACGTTGTAAAAAAAAGTAACAAACTGTATTCATACTTATACTTACACTTCTGTTTGAAATATATTTCTACTTTACAATTTATCCACGCGTTCTTCTATTCAAATATCCCAAAAATAACCTCAACAGATATTTCTCTCGCAAAAGGATAAGAAATTTGTTCAGGAAAACACACGTTATTTTAATCGTTCTCCTTTTAATACGTATTCTATCCGAGACTTTTGCCCCAAATCATGACTATGTTCGATGATAATCGCATGCTAATCGGAAATAATCGTCGGTGGAATAAATTGTACGAAAAGGGAAGTAAGCACAAGTGTTTCACATGGCCTGACGATTAACTACGTAAAACGATGATATCTTGTAGCGCATTGCGTGCTCCAAAATATTAATTCCCCTACTTGAAAAGAACATCGCCCATTTAAAACAGCCCGGGAATTCGATGCAACGAAAATTATATTTGAACGAATATTGCGGAATACTCGACTGTGATTAGTCACGATAATTCATAATGCTCGTTCATTATGGATTTTAATACTGGTCGCAACAAGAGCACATCATAAATTAAAGCCCGTGAGACGACAGTTCACCGAAACGAATGAACCCACCGAGCGCCGCGTGGACGGACAGAATCAGAGATCGGCATTTTTTCCCGATCAATCTCTCAATTCTCGGCCGAACAAGAATCGATAGACCCCGCGGACACGAGGCAATCAACAGCACCTTTCTCGCGATCCTTTGTTCGCGCGCACACTCGCACGCTTGCACGCGTTCAACATTAGAATGCATAATTTGCAGCGCGCACCATCTTTCGAATATCCGATTAGGCGCCACCGCAATCTTTTTTATTCAAAATTATGGATTCCATCCGTAGCGAAACTTTACACGGTCGAAGAATGAAAGACGAGCGTGGGCGAACGATACGGTCGAATAGGAGAAAGATGCAAATACCGAAAGCACCATGGTGAATAGAATTTCGTTAGTGTTCGAAGCAGCCGGAAATTCCAAGTTATGCGCCAGCAAGAGACCCCACAACGAACCCCGGAACGGTGGCCTTATAACCCACGCGTGTTCACGTACTGTAACGTTCGCACACTTGCGAACGCGTATCCGACGAGAGCATGCGAGCAAGGGCCATTAAGAGGTGGCACTACCTAGTTTTCCTGTCGTTTCTTCGTGATACCGCCGTCTGGCAAATGTATTACCCCCTCCCTTTAATTACACGCGTTACGTACGCTCGTTAATTAGGCTCCGCTCGAGAATCAGAAAACCGGCTGAGGGTAGCACGCAAGTCATCGCGAATAGTAAATGCCTGTGCCACGCGATATTTTTGCCAAATGAGACTTTCGTGATTTCGGTAGATACGTTATATCCTCGCGTTTCTTGGGTTGCTCGAGATATTCTTCATAATTTTCCGTGTAAATGCCAACCAGATATCACAGGAGCGTCTCGTTGCGTTCTTTTACAGTTCTTCACGGCTCGATCACGAATAAATACGTACGGATTCTTGGACGCCAAGATGGGACCTTCTCGGCTTCCATACTCGAACGACGTAAACGTATCGTAAAACGGCCTACAAATTTAAGTACATGTTACCAGGAATAGGAAGAACAGAAATAGGATGGTCGGCGAAGAATCAGATTTTCGGTCATTTTATATTCCATAGCGCTAATTTACAGCCGCGCTAACTACGTTCTTGGTCGATTTGATTAGAAACGAATCAAAGATACCTGACGATCTGTAAAGTGTTAAGGAAAACTGTGTCAAATCTATGAGATATACAGCATAAACGAGTTCTAAGAAGATTCTGAGAAATATCCGTATAAAAACGAGAATATTAATAATTTCACAGGCGAGTCGCGATAAATCTCGGATAAAGAAGCTAGAACTTTATCGTGAAGATCGTAAGCGAGGAGGCGCTCGGATTTGAGCGTATATCATAACCCAGGCGGAGAAAAAACTTTACCACCCATTGCTAGGAAATATAGCGCCCCATGATACAACGAGAAATCCTGTGGTGAGCGGCATGGCGGTCTCACTGGTCCATATAACTACTTGTTATACCATGCAAGCAACCGTGATAAAATACAGAGAGGATCGTTAAAATGTTCCCCTGTATACCCACAAGAGAATATACTTGTTACCTTTTCTCAAGAACAATACAAAAAATTGTGCCAAGTCGAACGGTATACTCGTAGAGAGAACCGTTCTGTGTCGTAATATTCGCGATAAATTGCACGAAATAGTGTACGCGAGAGATCGAATCTAACGTTAACGTAATTCAAAGGAATCGACTGGTTGGCTTTGATCGTGGAACTCACGAGTCAGAATAACGCGTGTCGCTCGTACTGTGGCAAGCGTTTATCCGCTTTCTCTCTCCGTGAACTTGAAATCGAATTACACGCGTTCACGCACACGAGCAATTCGCTCTTACGCAATTCCCCGTAATTCCAGACACACGAGTACGGTCCGCGGACCGATAGCAGAACCAAGACCGTGAAATCTACAGTACCTACACTACGACACGTCAACGACCACCTTGCAGTCTTATTGTCTTCGTTGAGAATAGAACGCAGTCGCGGTACGCAGCCATTCGCCGACTTTATTCGCCGCAATATCCAAACGACGATTTCCATGGTGCCACTTTGCGCGAATAATTTGCATACACGACGCGATGCTGAAAACAGAATCGTTCCTCTCTTTCTTCTCGAATAGGCGAATAAGTACTCTCTATGTAGATAAAACTGCGCAAGCTCCGATAAAAATCGTAACGGAGTTCAATTTACTCGACCTCCGATAACTTTGGTCTTGACTCGATTAGTTTATCGACGTGCAAGCTCTAATTAATGAATTGCCTACCACGTTCCCGAGCACGAACGAAATCGAATGAAAAAGCATCGGAGGAAGCAAGGGAAATGGATGAAACAGATCAAATTGAGATAATCGCTCGAGATCTTCCTTCAACCTGTGCCATTAATATGCAGCGATAATCCATTCGAATTGGAAAGTATCTGCCGGATAAAACGATAGAACCACGTCCTTCAAATTTCATCCTGTAACGCAAGTTAAAGTTGTAGCGATAAATTTATACGTTTTCACGCGATTTATGTTATTCGTTTCTCTTGAAATAATCATAGCACTCGGGGAATACACGCGGTAGTTAATTCTTCCTACTGACGTAAGAAGTCGTTTGCGTCGTTAATTTAGAAAACATCGTTCTAGGTGGTTTTACATTTTACCGGTGCCGAATTCATTATCGCGTTAATTTTAAAAGCCGTCGAAACGATCTCTCTCCTCGAGTATAACAAAACCATCGTCGTTCCTCCGGCCATCAAATTGAAATGACCGATGGCGTTCACGCGGCAGTAGCCTATTCTCTTCTACTCAAGGTTTCAGCCCTTTATTCGAAGTGAAATAATACCCTTCCCGTCCATGAGTCGACGTGTCAGTTACGTAATTGCTGCAACCACACGCGCCAGTGGATTCGCTAATTACGAATAACCGAATGAAGCGAAGAAAAAGGCCGGTAGCAGAAAATGGAGGCCGAGGATGAAAGATTCACCGGGATACGCCGTACGTATATCTTGTGTAGGTTGCGTACAATACACGCCACGCAATTCCCACCATCATGGCGTGGCATCGCGGCATCATGAATTCTCACACTCAGTAGGAGCGCGTTCACTCCTTTGCTCAACGAGTCGTCGACCGTCTCTTTTCTACTGACAAGCATCCCTCGGACACTTTTGTCGACTTACGAACTGCCCGTTAAAAAAAGGAAGAACGTATAGGACACGAAATTGAAAGAGGATTCGATGAGACCGATTGCCTTCCGTGGATTAGCCGATCTTTTTAGCAGCAAACCGGACAATCAACGATGCAGACTTGCGGTAATGTACAGGCGATCGCGCTTGGTCTTCGATAGAGACAAGCGATAGTAACGCCGTGTTTCACGATGCATTAACTGCAGCTGTCGCTGCACGTCTGCACAGGACGGACTAGGATCGAGCTATTACATTATGCACATGTGGGTCACATAAATACATCGATCTCATTGGTCGCCGATAACAATCGGACCGATCCATCCGATCAACGTCAGTGGCAATGGTACAGAGAACGTTTCAGATGCCACGCTCTTGGAAGATGTTCAACCTCTTGGTATTCCACGACAAAGAGCTTCGTTACTTACACGAATTCGATTCTAATACAAGCATCCGATTCTATCAATACCTAACCCAAATCTTTCCGACGAAACTGCTCGACGAAACTTCAAAGAACATTTTTGTAAATCGTATAGTTGATTTCATTGTACTAAATATGAAAAGAGCTTCACTTTAGAACGAAAACCTTAATAAGACTTGGTTTGTCGTGCTACTGACTGCTCATTAGCCAATTGAAAAAGCGTATTCGGGTGCAAAAGAAAAAAAAGAAAAAAAAAGAAGAACGGATAGCTTGCAGCTGTTCCGATGAAACTGACTCGCGTCGAATTACCTCATTAACGGTGTAATCGATAAAGAGTACAAGCATCTGTACCTAGTTTAATCAAGTATTTATCCATTCACGTCGCGTAGTTTCACTTTGTCGTTTTGCCGTGCGCAAACGATATTACTGTTTAAACGAATTGTTTAAACAAAAGTTGGAGCAAAGAAAAGGGAACAAACACGATACATCAAATTACCCAAAGTTTTGTCTTCCTTTACTTCTTTCCACCGAGAGTTATACGTACGGAAGAAAGGTAGTAACATGCGTTGCTTAAGGGTGTCACAGTCGTTAAACTTAGCGTCGAGTCAAACCGTGGGAAAGAAAGGAGAAAGAAAATGATACGTGCGCAGTCACTTGTAAGTTCAGTGGCGAAGGTAGAAACTAAGGTTAGAGGCAGGAATAACCCAAGACTTCTATCAAAGTGGATGGGGCCGAAGTTAGTAACTAAACGAGTTTCTCGCTAACAAACCCACTGGCGCGAAACAATGTCGCTGACAGTCGAGGTTTACGAGGGAATTATTGGAGAAGCTGCGTTAATATTGTTCAAAAGTTTGCGCTACGTGATACAACGATAGGAAATATAGGAGAATCGAGTGGAGAGAAAATGGTTATCCAATAAATTTGAACGATAAACTTCGCATCTCCGTGGCTACCACGGGAAATTACTACGGGAAAGTAACCGAAGTATTAAAACGAAAGAGCGAGTTTGGAAATTTAATTGACTCGATCGTTTAGCGACGATTTGAAAACGAGCGCGTAACCTATGATAAAATCGTGTAAATTACCTTCCGGCAAGATCGAGACTCCCGTAAACAAAAGCAACGCTTTATCGAATGTAACGAGAAATAATACTTACCCAACGATACCACGATCGTTATTAACATATGAAAATAGGGCATTTATGGGACCGCTTATTATTATAAACGCGCATAATAGGAAAATAACAGGTCGAAATAACATTTCTCCCAAGATAAAGAAATACGCAGCGCATAAAGCTCGCGCCCTGAATTCACTTTTCATTCAGCTGACTCGGTAAATAACCGCTAATGAGATGTCGGAGAATAAGGGAGCGCTATTCAAGACCTTTATTAAATCAAATGGCAAAAGGTAGCGAGATCGTTTGATTTAATCAAACGGCGTATTATAAAATAACTATGTTGTCAGCGATGAATTTTGTAAATTAACGAGAAACGCGATCTTCCAATTTGTCGAGTTTTCGATAACGGTGGCAATAACGTCGTGAAACTTAACGTTCTTTCCGCGAAATGTAAAAAAGACGCGGTGACCGTTTCTTCGGCTTATCTCGAAGGAGGCGAAGCAAGGCGAGACAAGGCAAAGCAAAAGGAGAGGAGTTGCCAACGGTCGAAGAAAGGTTGGTAGATAGGAGGAAGGTAGCGAACACTCGACAACTTGTGGATCGTTTCATTATCTTGGAGTGGTACTCGCGTGCAACTTCTAAAGTTTGCCGCGCGGATTCGGGCCATCCGGCAGAGCAGAATAATCATATTACCCATGCCGTGGAGCCTTTGGCAGCCACCCTCTTGACACGATCCTGGCTAGGTACCACGAATCTTAACGCGAGATTCCTATTCGCCACCTCAGATATCATCGGTGTAAATAGCTGCTTGTTTAAGGGGGCTATGTTGTTGTCTGCTTTGAATACAGCCTGCGTATTATGCCGTTGGCGTTTACCATTGCATATCTTGTCTTGCCTATCTTACCGTTCCGTTTCGCGTAATTTGCATCGCGAGGCAATACTGTCTGTTTTAATTGAACGAGGAAGAATAACTTTGACAAAAGTTACGGAAACAGATGCAAAGTCACGGCGGATCGCGTCGAACGATGCTTAGCCGTCCTTTCTGTCTATGAAATTAGTCGGATCGAAACTTTCCTCCTCGAAAATATTCACAAGTAAGAGAGACTTCTCCTCTATTCGAAATTCTATGCAAAAGCAAAGGTAAATTTGTTGTGCGTTCCAAGACTGGCTATATCGTAATATAGTAATGGATTCGTCGATATTGACTTTCCAAATATGTACATATTTAGTTCTTGGAAGGAAGAATCAAAAGTCTCAGGGATATATAGGATCAACGTTTACTTTTCCGGCAAATACATTTCCCACTATCGACGCATATTTTAATCTTAAAACAAGACCCTGAGATAGTAAATTGAATAGCAGGAGTTATTCGCGTACATACTTTAACTCAGGTTCGGGCCCGAAAGAAACATGTTCTTTCTCGCTCTTCGTTTACTGTTACCATCAATTACGCTCCCGCAAAGTTCCATTCGTCTCGAAAATAAGCTCTATCGGGGGCGAAGGAAAGGTCGAGAAAATACCACGAAAAAAGGAGGAGAGAGAAATTATCGGACTCGAGATTGTTCTCGGTAAAGGAACGGCGAACAAGTTGAAGAAAAGAAAAAAAAAGCAAAGGGGCAAAAATGTAGAGAGGCGGAGCGCGGTTATACGTAATTAAATTTGCAACTGTTAATCGAATTCGAACGGATCGATACGAACCGAACGGCAGAAACGTCGCGAAAGAGTAAAGTGTAGAGGGTGATGCGAGACGAAAGGCTTGGGAAGCGGGCAATGCATTGATCAATAAAATCGGACAAACAAACCGGCTAGGAGAGAGGAAATGGCGGTTAAAACTTCTAATTGGAAATGACCGTGACAATGACCAAGAGCCACGAACCAAAGGGGAGGAGAGCAAGAAAAAGAGGTAACCCTTTCTCTTCAATCCTATAATGATGCTCATCCTGTACCTCCTATTGGTCCAATCGGTGCGTCGTCCAAATCGTCGGTAAAAGTCACACGATCGTCAGAACGCGTTGCAACGTAACGACAACACGGTCTTGTTTCGACGCACGGTTTTTGTTTGCGATCCTTGTTCCGCTCTTTTCAATTCGTTTACGGCCGAAAGGCCGGAAATTCGAATGATCATCACTCTTGGGGAACAAGAGGGTGGACCGAAATAAAGACCGTATTCAGAATGGCGTCATCGCGATCAGCGTCCTTCTCGTACGCAATTTAGGTACCATTTCGTAAGTTAATCGCTTCATCAAGCGGTGACTCGAGCCATCGCGGATCATTGAGGACAATGTACGTATGCAAATACATTTGCGAGATTGATGACAGACGAAAGACATATATCACGGGTTACGCTCGTAATCAATTGACCTTATAACAAGAATGATCTATATAAACTGTCGCGATCGGTGTATTGCCAGCTAGAACGTTATCATCGTTTTATCGATAGTTTCAACGTCATCGTAGCTTCTTCGGTGTGTAACGATGCAAAACTTTCGCCTCTATAAATCTGTCCTGTCCGTAAACACATCGACGAATCTATTGCCATTTTGTAGAGAGATCGTCTCGAACGATTCTACCTATAAATCTGTACTCGTGAAATGCCATACAACCCGATACTACCCAATGGCGAGAGAACTTGGACTTCTGTTCTAGGTGAAAGTAATTTTCCACATTGTATTTACACGCAAAGAAACGGAAGTCGGCAAAGAAATTACTTAAAGTAGCCATCAGGTAAAACATATCCGTATCTAGTCTGGTTATCTAATTTACCTGTCAACCCTTATCCGTTTGCCCTTACCAGCATTTACGCAAAATTAACGCGAATCTACTATGTTCAATCTGTATCTAACTAATACCTACTATAATTTCACGCTTACGGCGGTAAGAATGAACTAGACAAGGACGAAAAAAGAATAGCTGTACAGAGAGGACGAATGGAAACGACAAGCCTACGTTGGATCAAGGATAACGAATGACTCGCACAGATTTGGCGTTACCCGTTTTGCATAGATACATACGTTGCAGTACATGCAGATGATACACAACTACGAATATACGCGCACGAACAAATTAACGAACATCGATTTATCAACTTCTCTATCGATGTCAATCCTTCGTTGCGATACAATAGCAACAGACCGAGTGTCTAAACTAACCGTCTAAAACTAACCGTGCTAAAAACAGAAGATGAAATCAAATCGAAGGAACTGAGTTTAATTACCGTACGCAAAAGTAAGGAAACAGTGTTTCAACAGTGTTTCACGTAGTCCGTCAAGGTGATGCTTTTATAACTCGCCATCACGGTATACGAGTAAACTTAATTAAAATTGGCTGGCACGATCGATCGTTAGCTAGAATGCTTGACATCGCATCCCCGGGCACAGAGACCGCAATCGACGCAGCCACACGGCGCTATGATTATCTACACACGATGTTGCGAGCCAACGGGCTCGCGTCGTCTATCGTGCACGAACGTCGTGTACGGAGTCACGAGGGATGCGTCTGGAAAGGATGGACGCTGGGAAAAATAGAGAAAAATAATAGACATTGCGCGCATCGAAAGTTGAGAATCGCCAACGACCGACTATTATCGGTTCCTGGTCTATTCCGTATGTGCATTTCAGTTTAGTCGAAATCACCTTTTTGCCACCAGCTCGTTTTTTCCCGCCTCTGTTGTTTTTGCGAGCAGGTACAGGCCACCGCTCGGTTACACCTACGATCGTTCGGCTATAATAGTATAGAATCCCATGCGCGGTGCGCTTACTTACACCGTGAACGTCGTTTAACTATCGATAGTGTTTACGTGGAAACACAGTTTCGACATAATCAAATGTCTAGAATAGTTTTCAAAGGACTACGTATTGACGAGATATCGTACCTTGAAGATTCCATTTGAACTGATTTGCGTTTCTTCTGATTTTTTGATTGGATTGAATGATTTTCCCACGATTGGAATACACGGGAAATAGCTTAGACAAATACACGATACCGTCGGTATTGTCGGCAACTGTCGATTCCAAGCGAATACAATAAAGTCTAACGATGGATTCGCCGTTTTCGAACGATGGCTCTTCCTGTTCACCGAACCCTCGTATTTTTTCCCTTTAACGATCACACGACGAGTCGTTGAAAGTCGACTGTCCAGGCTGCCGTTCACGAGTTTAGTAGTATCAGAGAAAGAATGCGCGGCCTCCTTCACAGACAATCGCAGACGATTTTACGCTCGATCGTCGATCCTTCCTACTTGATATCTTTTATGAGACAGAGCCAAACGGTCGAGCGAAAAAGGAAGAGCCTGCTGTTGAAAACGCACCTAACGAACAGCGCCGAATGAATCGAAAACGTCATGCGGCCTTGTTCGGCATCGATGCGACCGCACGCTCGTAAAAGAGCTCCGAAAACATCGTGTCATGGGAACGACCGCCTCCGTATTACGGTCGTTCTTCGGTAGCTTTATTCGAGAAAGGAAAACTCCGATAACTGGTCTCCGTTCGATCGTACTCGAGTGCACAAATCGCAAGAAAGTTATGATTCAAAAGATAAGCATTAATGGACGATACACTTAAACGTGATTTCGATTCGAATTCTGTAACGACATCGAGAAGATTGCGAAGTTAGAGGAGAATCGGGCCACGAACGAGCTAAATATGTATTTGCGTTACATTCATTGCAGCTGCTGACGCCGATTCTTGGGTTAATAGGTATTTTCAGAGTGATTGTTGGTGATTCCACGGGCATTCCGTTAATTAAAACACGAAGTGACGGCTAAGTCGACATTTATAAATTTAGCTAGGATAGCGTTATCGCGATCCCTCAAGCATTGTGATTCGAGTAACCGTCCCGCGACTGTTTGCTAATTCGTCGTATTCCATCACGTGGAAACCGATCGAGCCTTGCCGGGAAATATTAACTGCTTTCGTAATTTTCCGATAGACTGTGCGCTACCATGCAGCATCGCGTCACTCTCTGTACCGCGGCGTTCCATGTACCCCGGAAATTCTCTTTAAAACGCTGATTGCTACGTCCTCTGACCAAGTCGTGCAAATGGCGAACAAACGCCGCTTTCATTGACGCGATAACCTCAACTGCTTTAATAACTACCGACATAACGTAACGGAGAGAATGTCGGCCGAACGTTTGTACCAGAAAAAAGGTGAAAAGGTAATAACGGCTATTATACGATAGGTATTTGATCCCATCGCTCCACATACGTTGATCCGCGACCTTATGGTATATAAATCTGATATTCGTTTGGGTGTGAAATTTATCGATAGCTTGATTTTCTTTGCGTTCCTTTTCGTCTTTCGAAAACGTGTAAACGTAGTTACAAACATTTGTGTTACGCGTATTAACGCTAAACCTACCACGCGCGGTCAAATGACCGTTTCTGAAATTTCGTTTAGAATCTCTTGTATACAACGTTACTGTATCGTCATGTAACTTATTCACTTTTCCCGCAATATACGTACAACCCATTTTTCAATATTCACAACTTTCTTTATCGTTTACATTCCGAAAAAAATTGGCTAAAATCTCTTTCTATATTAAGATACATATTTTTTTTTCTTTTTTTGAAAAAAAGTGGCCATTTGACCGCTTTTTTTTAAAAAAAAAAAGCGGCCATTTGACCGCTCATGGTAGAATTAGGTGTACATGAAATGTCGATAGGTTTAGTGTTAAATTATAAGAGAGGGACTTTGTCTAATGCACGGCAACCACGCACGATGATAATACTCCGAAAGCAATTTGGAAACATTCTTCGCATCGACAACTGGACGCGTTTAGATGACAAATCGAGCGAATCTAGCCGACATAGCAGGAATTATTTATACATAGGAGATTATGCGCGTATTTCAAGAAACTCCGTTGGCAATGTGTGCGAAATTCCTGGTATCAATTGGAAGATAACGGCTAGTGACGGAGAATGGAGAAGAAGATAGATTAGAAAATGGGAGAAATAAGAGACAACGAATGCGATTAGAAACGCTGTTCTAATACATCGACGAATTGGTTTGCCGTTGTAATCAAAGCCAAAGATGGCTGTGTATACGTACGTGAACAATACCGGGAAAGGAGTTAAAGACGAATGACAGGATGGCTTCCCTTTACTCCTGATCCCGGAGAGCATGGAATCGCGGCTTCGATCGGCCATTACTTAGAACTCGATTTATCGCCAGCGAATAACGCGCTCACAGCTGTGCTATGGATAATGCAGGTACAGGTGCAGCGAGAGGATAGCTTCCAGGACACACGAATTTATAACGGCTGGCTTGTGTACGCGTCCAACCTTGCTCGGATCGTCGCGTCGTTGGAAAACGAGGAGACCATGCTTTTCCCGGTATTTTCTTTTTTCTCTCTCCTCACATCCTATCACACGGTTCGTTGCCTGTCCGTCACGAAAATCCCCCCGAGGAAAGATTTACAGACTCGTAAATCGTTCCCGATCTGCTCGGAAATGATGTTCGATCACGTTCCGGAAAAGAGACAAAGACAGCTCGGATTATATATCGACGAGCCGAACAAAGTCTATTTCAGGTTCCAGTGAGAGTCGCGTGATTCCTAATGAAATAATTTTCCTGCGATACACGCACGAGCACGCGGAACGATTCTTCCGAAAGAATTTCTTTCAGAGAAACGTTTTAAACGTCGCCCCGGTTCGAGCAGGCAGGCGACTCGGTTGACTTAGTAACAATAAAAAACGAGATTCATTTCTTCGACCGTATATTCGTCGAGGAAGGTTCTACGTTCACGACATTCCCATGTGCAAGGATTTACGGAGAAACTGGCTTTTCAAAGAATAATCCGCAGGATGCGGAGAAAACTTCAAAATTGGTCTTCAAAGTAAGGGAACTGGGACCGTGATAAATCGGCCGAAAAGGATATTTGCCGAGGTTCCTGCAAGCACCGAATCCTACCTTTGTTGGTCTCACGAGGGTCATAAGTTTCGGTAGCCCAATATCTTTTCAGCTGTTACGACACCTATAATGGTAGTCATTATGCGCGCGGAATACGTAAAACATCGATAAATCAAAAGACAATGTGACAAACACGTTCCAAGAAAACGGACGAATCTTCGTCGATCAAGGATCGAATTCGGCCAGTTTGCGACGCCAACGCGTTTAAACAATATCTTTTTTTCGATTAGCTCGAGGAATATCACATACCATCGTCGATAGATACAACTCATTTACACAAACCTACGGATGTACGGAATCGTAACAGAGACTTAAGGTTACGCACGACATGCGCCCGCAACGTCCAGCAACCAAGTATGTATGTAGAGTACCTCTAGGTATTCGTGGCGCTGCTCTTCGAACACTGGTTCACCTTGGACGTGTCTCGACTCCGACTCGCCTCGCATACGACTCGTCGCAGTCAGTTTGCTAATCGTACGAAAAGACGATAATTCGATCAGGTATTACTTATGAAAAAGTTGCTTAATAGCTAGGTGTCAAGTGACGATACTCGATCTGGAGATGAAAACCTCGTTCAAAAGTATTCTTCTCTGCGCCAGAAACATTAAGTTACGCAGCTATTCGATCGACCACGCTACAGTGACCGCTTGTTTTTCCAACCTTAACGGGATGCCGGTGCGAAACATTTAGAACGTAGTACGTGAAATCCTCGATGACAAGCCAATTCTCGCTTGTCACAGGGCAAAAGAAAAACGCAATAAACACGAGGAAGCGAAAGGTTAGACCACACACGATAAAAGCACAAAGAACCGCTGCCAAAACGCGTAACGCGATCTATGAAATCTCTATCTATCGGCCGTTAACCACCAACAGTTTCGTTCTAGTAAAAAAAAAGACGTGTACGCTGCTCAGGAAAAACCTTGTCAAACGTTTTAGATTATAAATTACGTGTTCAGAAGAAATCGTAATCTCACTGTTAACAGGATGGTTTGCTATTTCGGTTAGGGGCAATTACTTAAAGTCAAAAGGAACAAAGAAAAATAGGCGAAACATCACGTTGCTCGCAACACCGTGCAATACCGTACAATTGATTCATTAACTACATTCACAGCATCCACACAATGTTTAAGCGACGGTCTTTGCAAAGGCATTCAAGCGTGAAGACAGCTTCCTTCCTTCCGGTCCAAACTCTGCAACCGGGTTCAGCAATTCTACAAAGTTAGTTTCGACTGCTCTGACCACGAGTGCCCATCACAGTCGCGTTCGAATGTTACTTTAACACCAGGGTTACGACTGCTGCTGTTTCAACGTGGAGTTAGCCGACCGCGATCGTTACAGGTAATAATATGGCATCTACAAGCCAGGTAGATGTAGTTTTGCCCGGTGGATACTACTTCCAAGTTTGCACGATTTTTAAGAACCGGTTCCCGTCAGAAATTCCGAAACGATCCTTCTTAAGGGGACACTCAGACTCGAAGGTGCCTACCTCTCGTTCTTACGAAACGTTCTAACTGTGCTTTACGATTCAACGAGTTTCGATGGAATTTCCGTGTTCATCCACGCGTTAAAATTACGTTCCAATCGTATTTCTTTCATTGTACGAATACCGAAACGCAGCGATACGTTTCCATTTGACAATTATTCTCGAAAATAAAAACCTTCCTGTCCTTTCGTTCGCATCTCGTTGGGTCGTTCAAGTAACTGTCTTTCAAGAAGAAGATAGCAATCGATATAAATAACTTTGCCATACGATGTACAACGTAGTTCTATTTACAAACGCTATTTGAAACTGTACGCAGTTTTTAAGAAACTGGTTTTATGAAAACAACTTGAAACAACCCCGTCCATGATAACATTCCGGTGTTGAAGTACCTTCCTTTCGTACTCACGAAACTCTATAAAAACTTTTAGCCATTTCAAGAAGTTAGTTTTGAGTACTGCGCAAGCCACCATCTCACACGGACCTTGCATACCTACGCATTATTCTAGCTTGAAAGTTCCGACTTACGTACAACGACAGTACTCGATGCACGTATCACGTATACGACCAGGACGTGTTAGAAAATTGTTCAAACTCGAAGAAGTCGCAAAGATCGACCGTATAACGATACCATAATGCAATGATAAAGTTAACGAGTAGCAGACGACCATTCGTTTAACGATATTATGGGTGAAATTCTCGTCAAGAACAATCCTTCAACTGGTAGGAGGTCGCAACCGCGCCCTGAGGAAGCGAGCTGATCATTCGGGAAAGTGAACAAACCACGTTCCATCCCTACCACCATCGCGGAACCAAGGTTCTCCCTTTGCTTCATGCCCATCTGCGTGGTTCTGATCCTACCATCCGTGGTCCCACGATTCCTCCAATCCGCCCAACATCTTCTCTCGGCTCAGCCGCATCTTTTTCTTCGTCCGCCACTCGCTCGCTTCATCGACCAACAACGTTTCTTAGTCTAGTAGGATCATGTCCGATGTCTCTCCACATTTCCTGTTTCGCTAATAACTACTCTCGTAGACGAGAGGAATTGCACAAGAGAGTGACGGAGAAAAATCGGGTCGTGAATATGAGAACAGTTTAGGCGAAACCAGTGCTGTCGAGTATCGGCCAGACCGGTATCCGGTCTGTGAGTAATCCTACAGGCGTGCTCCTATGTTTACAAACACGGGCAAGTTGAAGGAACCATGAATGGCCAATGCATGGAAACGCCTTGATTCAACGTACTAATCAACCTTCTTGCCTCGAGTCGTGTTTCGTAATGCGCAATTGCAACATACCGATCTAATTTACCGCGTTCCAGTGCGTTCATCGACGTGACTACCGATGATCGTCTATACGCGACTAAATTTTCCTATTCGGAGCACTGTCAACGGTGCCAATGCCATTCGATGCTTCTTCGTGCGACTGTATTCTCGTTTCTATCGCGTACGCGTCACGGCTAAAGGTATTTTCAGCCATGGAAAACACAGTTTCATTAAACTTCTTCGTGAAGAGATAACGTTTGACGAGCGCGATCTGCCCGAGGCATGCATTTAATCCCGAGCACAAAGCTCACCCGTCGTATAATTAAAACGTTTCATTCAGCTACGTAATTACTATCGAACACCAAAGATAGTCCCGCGTTGGTTCGGTACAACGAATTCAAGAGTAGCGGGAAAATACTCGACGTTCATACACTCTCGCGGCAAGATTCCGGCAAAATATCCAACTTTGATACTGAATTCGAGAGAAGACGAGGGGAACGATAGGAAGAGGGGAAACCGAGGACGAGAATAAGAGGGAGAAGGAGAGAAGAGGAGAAAAGGGAGAGGGTACAAGAGTAGCAGATGGAGAAAGGGAATAGAGCTCGTTTCGTCCGTTCCTCTCGTATAGTTGGAGCGAACTTACTTTGATCCGTTGATCTCGAGATTAACAGATGCCCCAAGGGTTGAGGGCAAGGTGGCGGTAGGGGAGAAGCGTGTAACACACGCGGATAGCTTCTACTCAAAGTCGCTTCTTGAAATAATTTCGATTTAGATCTGACGATGCCACGTCACGATATGTTTCCGTCAAACTGTGTGCTGTTGCGCTCGAATCGAAACTCTCTTCGTATAGGTCTAACGGTAAACATGGTCGAACGTCAAGGGGAAAAGACCGTAAATGGAAAATTCGTTTTTGCTCGGCGAACATTCACGAACGCGAATTGTAATCTGCAGAAAAGTATTTAAATACACGGTGTAGTCACGGAAGTAGAACGTCAGAGTCGTCGACGAATAATACTAGCTCGTATTCTACGTATTCTTGCGTGAACGAGACGAATTCGCTTTAATCCGATGATCTCGAGATTAACGGATGCCCCAAGGGTCACTAGTAGTAAATTCCTGTATCAGGAACGCCAAAGAGCAAGGAATGCAATACGGCAAAGACTACGATGTTGATCGTCAGCTCCAAGTTTCCTTGGAAAATGAGGGAAATGTCAACGTACTCGCACGATCTCGAACGAATACCAATGGAAACGCCGATCGTCCGCCAGGTCGCTAATTAAATGGAAGCACGTTGAAGTATTTCATCGATCTTCGAGATACAAGTAACTTGTCTCGTCGCTCGAGTATCTAACACCTAAAATGGAATCTTTTCCTCTAAAATTATGCATGGTATCGTCCCGTAGGATTCAAATCGGCCGAAAGATCTCGAAGAATTCGATTCAGGTAAAACCGCATCCTCGGTGTCTAAAGTAGCGGTTGCTCTATAGGTATTTGACACTTGGCCGGAAAGATACAAACGATACGCGCGAAAACGAAGACTCCTTGTGGGAAAATCAACCATTTGAACAGAGTCGAGAAAGAAGGAGTACCACGATGCGAAGATAAGGCTCTTCGCTTGCGGAACATGCGGAACTTGAACTCGTTTCTGACGTTGAAAATTCGCTTTATTTACACATAATATAGGGAATGCAATATTAAAGAATAATTATCTGTTGGCGTAATTTAAGCCCAGGAGTTAATTCATCGTGAGAGCAGAGCCGATTCTGTCATCTTTGAAATTTATAAATATCAGATAGTCGTAACAGGTGCGTTATAATTTATAACTAGATAGATATTTTCCTAAAAGTTTCGACGCAAAACACACTGCGCTAAATCACGCGGTTACGTCGATGCAAACGCCCGAAGCAATAAGAAAAGAGAAGTAAAGCGGGTTGCGTAGCTGCCATGAAACGCATTTTTCGAACAGTGAAAAGTCGAGATGCAGAAAAGTTTTTAGCAGTTGAAACTCCGAATCCCCGACCCACAAATTGCTATCCATTCAGTATTATTTGAAATTCGAAGAAACTTTTGCCTCAAGTGGTTTTCTTCCTTGAGTGTCGCAAGCGACTTCAATCAAGTCGAGTCTTTCCGATTCGCTTCTCATGCTATTCGTATTCTCTTTTTTTCTTTTTTTTCTTTCCTTTTCCTCTCTTCCGATTTTGTCTCGACACGTAACATATGCATCGAACGCATTCATCTAACGGCTCTCATCTTTCTCGTTTGACACGTTCGACCAAATCACGAACACGTATTACGCTGTTATACTGCCAACATTTTTTCCTCCGTCGCTTTTCAACGAGAACGTAACAGGATATCTTGAAACCTGTACTCCGAGCACACGAATAATCGCACGTGAATAAGAGCCAATGACGACGTGATCGTATTGAATTCCATAAAATTAGTAGAAGTCAGAGTGCATACCCTGAATGCGTGCAATCGTGGAAAAGTGTCTAGTCACGTTTGCACGCGTGTCGAACGAAGCAAATATACTCTTCGACTTGCTTCGGGCGAAATAAGAAACTTGAATTAAAGGTATTTCATGTCTGGAGATACGCGACTACCGACGTATAACCGATACGTTTGTAAAGATACTAGACTCGATTTCAAGATTCTATTCATGCTCACATAGAACGGCACACTTTGTATCGCGACACGGACTGTAAACTAAGTGTTACTGTATTACGAGGTTTCGATTGACATCTGCCTTAGATAGTAATATCGATATTTGGTTCCGTGACGACCATCTACGTGCTACCACCATATGTACGTACACATATAGCACAATATAGACGAACGATACATCTAACATTTGCTTGTAATCTGTTCCTTGGAGCTCGGTAAGGAAGTGCGAAAGCAGCGATCGCAGCCGTAATCCTATCAGCCGACCAAAACAATTTGCATTTCGTATCACGAATTACCAGAATCGGTCAAGTGTTGGCAACAACGTATCTTTCTTCTCAGATTTTACGAGCCTCGGTTCATTTTTTATTGCGCGGTAAACTTGCTGCATCTTTCCCGTCTACGACGGTAGCTCATTTTTTTCCCACGAATCATCGTTAGTATCCAGAACGCGTAGCTCGACGCTGCTACGTTACATCATCCTTTAACACCATTTAAGTGCCGTTTAAGCGCCTTTTTGTTTCTCAACGTCGTTGTTTCTTACGTGTCGTTCTAGGATTTTCCACTCGTGTTTATTCTGTAGCATATTTAGGTAAACCATCCATGAATGATATATTCCCATCGAACGGAACATCGTGTCGTTAAATACCATCCACCAGTCGCATATCTAACTTTAACTATCAATTCTGTACTCTCGGTTACCTTTCTTAACGAAGAATTCGGTTAAACGACGAAACAAATTAAAATTAATATCGCTAACGCTGTGGTACAAAACTGCGTAATATTTGTAACCTTCGACGATTTGTAACTCATTTACGCGAACGAAGAGTTTAATTTGGTTGAGCTGTTAACCGTAATACAATGATTTCGTTAATCTCGTTGAAATAACGAGAGAGAGAGAGAGAGAGAGAGAAGCTACTCGCTCAAAAATACAAATCTATACACAGTGTATTGTCGACGATTCATCGCTGAACGCAATTGGTTTGTCCAATATATGAAAATTCCGTAGGATAAAACAAGCTCAATGAAAACGATGATAATCACCGATTACAATGCACTAATTATCCTACATCCTGACGACGTCGATGAAACCTTGATTACGATACGTTGTATCATATGCAACTAATAACGCCGTTTTAAAGTCCAACGTGCGATTCGCGCGATGAACGCGACGACGATGGTAATAATTGGTGGTTAATGTACGTACATTTGGATTTTTCGGCAGTAAGAGCATCGAATTATATTAGCAAAGTTGATTATACAGCTTGCGATTCTCCCTTCGCCATTCACACGCAATAAGGGATCCGTTGTTGTAGTCGTCGATAATATGTAACACGAACGGAGTTAGGGTACAGGCTATAAAGGCACGGAAATCGACTTTGGAGAAAGCCGGCGTGAAAAAAGAAAACCCGGGAGAAGATGGAAAGAGGACAATGGATGAAAAAGGAAAGCATAGAATAGAAAATCGCAAGTGAGAGAAAAGGGAGGAAAGGGAGAGACAAGGGGAAGAAGAAGGTGGATGAAAAAGACCCGAAAGATTTCTGTTATTCGACGTAATGATCCTTATGGAATGCGACGAACGCAGCCGGGAGAATATTTTCTTGGAAAGGCAATCTTACCTGGCTCCGCTTCACCCTGTCTCTGAAAACACTCCTCGCCTTATTTTCTTCCTCTTCCGGATCCTGTCATCGATCTAAGAAGAATCCAACGAAATACCATCTTCGGAGCAGAAAAAAACTCTACGCTAATTTCAGAAACGATAGAACCATATATATAATTAGAATTTCACGAACGAATGCTACTCGTTGATTAAAAATATCGAGCAAATTTTTTAAATAACAGGGACGTTCGGATCGAGAGAAACAAAAACTTTAAAGAGATTATATTTGAAATATATATGTAGATGCAAGAAGTAAGTATAAACTGTTAAAATATCTCTCAATCGAAAAGAGTGCCGTCGTCGAGTTTCCTAGTAAAGAAAATACACTGCCACGTACTTTCCAATATTGCCTGAGAAAAATACTTCACCTAACCAAATTACTCACCGCCAAAACCTACCATCGTTTTCCGATAAATGCGGAGGAACCCTCGCATCGAAAGTCTACCGCGTAAAAAGAAAGAAACAGGAAGAAACAGACATTGGCTCCTTTTAATCGAGGAAAGTGCTCCACGGGATAATTTATGAAAAAAGAGAAGGAAAAAGATATTTGAAATTTCTGTAATTGCGAGAAATAATGGTTAACGTAATGTTTAATTGTAAATACACGTAACGTAGGAAACTACTATTTTTTACGAGTTATATCGCACGATTCATCACGAGGAAAACTCTTGTAACTAAAAATTTTAATCACGTTCTGCAGTGTGTGATTAATTCATCGGAGCAATTTCACACAGAACATACAGCTAAATTGTATTCATGAAACGCCAACATGTCGGTATAACATAACGTACACGTTGAGAAGGTCCTTTGGGAACCTCTTCTGAGAAACTCCATTATCACGTACGTATATGCCAAAACGAAACGTAAAAGAGTAATAGAAATAAACGATCGTGGTATACACGCTGCTACCCTTTGCAATGAAAACATAAGATCGCTGGCCGACGAGAGCAAGTAGCTTCTTCGCGAAACGGTAGCAGTGGGGCACCGGGAAAGTTTTGACAGGAATTATCGATGAGTTTCCACGAAGTAGAAAAATCAAACGAAAGGGTTAAGACCTGTCGTTCTTCCCAAGGCTCGGCCAATCACGTAAAGTGCTTACCTATCTGCGTGCTTACTTTACCTATGTATACTTTTGCTCGCGCGAATATTACACATATACAAGATCGCACGATCTCGCGCGCAAACTGTGCATGTGCATACGGTACACACGCGCGTGTACTCCTGCAAATATTTACGCGCGTGATACGTACAATATAAGCGGGTAGGCAGGTATCTCGACGCGAACCTCCATTATCGAACGAAAGAGACTCGTGAAGAGCGAGCAAGCGAAAGTAGAAGAGAAGGCTGAAAACCACCCTCCACGCCGACTATCCGGCCTTCGGCGAAGAATCAATGCGACCACCTACCTCCCTATACCCTGCATCACCACCCACGCTTTCCTTCCTTTTTCTCTTTGTCACTATCTCTCTCTGTCTCGTATCACAAAGAATAAAATACGATACGAAAAAGAGGCTGTAGTCCGTGCGATTTGCACACCGACGAAGTTCCATTCTTAATCTAAGGATCCAATTTACATCGTGAATGGTCAAGCGAACGACTTACGATGGAAACGTCGTCAAGTGTCGGAATATATCGGCGATCGTCAAACGAAACGAGAAGAAACTAAACTAAACTGTAAGGAAGATTTTTTTGCGAAAAGTTGTATGTACAGGGGATATTTGTAAGCCGGTAGAGCGAGCAAGAGGAGAACTTTCCCGTTCGAAAGGAATACGTTATAAGATTTCCACAACTTTCTTGTAAACGCGATTATTCAAATTTCAGGTATTTCAGGTTTTACGGTCTTTCGGAAGGCTATACCGATAACACTCGCGGCGACGCGACAGGAAACGACGTAAGCTCGAAAAATCGCGGATAATCATATCCCGCGGTAGCGCGGAAACCGATGGTTGGAAAGCGACAGAAAACGATTGGAAGACTCTATTACGTCGCGCGCAAACCGAATGATATTTTGACCCCGAAAAAGGGGCGCAGCGAAGAATCCAAAATCAGACGACGCGATGAGAGCGAGCAAGTGGAAGGGCTTACGTGACTGCAATGTGCAAAATTGTCCTTGGAAGGAAATAGCAGATCGACAGTCGTGCATTATCCACGGTACGATGGAACATATGCAAAGTACTAGCTCCAAAGGGAATCGGAGAATTTTCGGTAGTAAAACCTCGCTCGAATAATATACAACGAAATCTAAACGAGGAGAGAAGAATATAGATATACCTGATACATGGTTGTTCGTCAGAGACAAAGCAAAATACACGTAACAAGAGCGAGAAATGCGAACATTCAACGAGAACTCTCCTTTGAAGGATCTACGATCGTCCAATCATTGATAAATGCAACCGTATAAAGAATACAGGACGACGACAGTCCATCGAAATATTTTTCAAAAGGACAAACGTTGTGAAATATGAAAATAACGAGAGAATATCTCGGATTTCTCGAGCCGTTTCCTTCGAGGACTTGTCCACCATCCACCAGCAAGATTTCTGCTTGTGACAGTACACCTTTTCCTCTTCTTTCTCTCCTTCCCTGTATGTTTCTCCCAGAGGACATGTCATCGATATCCCATTGATACGTAAATTCCGAGTTTCCATCCAATGAGCGAGCAACATCCTCTAAAACCTTCCCCTTTGCGTCCCTCGTGTTTTCCTGCATTTTCCATAACGCGAAGAATGCTACTTGGTCGCGAGACTAAGATTATTGCCATGTTATTACAATCGGAAGACGTTGGATATGTGTTCCGTAGTGAAGCGGAATTCCATGTAAATGGAAGTCATTCCGTAGCGGCGCTTAACTCTCGTAGAGGTACAATGCCATTAGTTACAAGCGAGATAAACACACCCTTGAATGGAAAGCTCAAGATCGTGCGAACGTTGTTGGAAGAAACTACGCGTCTTTTAACTACCGACGCTGTTTGACGAAGACCAGAAAATGGCGTGCGTAAATTGGTGGAATGAAAATTCTCATACGATAATTGAAGATAAATAGCGTCGTTAAACAATGAGGACGAAGAAGGAACGAATTTATTCCCGGAAACAAGACTCAAGGCCGTTTCAATTTAGAACAAAGTCGTTAAATCGAGCAGGTGCGCGAAGAGAAAGGGAGTCGCAAGACGGACAGCTCTTTCACCTGTCGCACCGTTTTCGAGTAACGAACGCTCAACCCTCGCCAATTTCCATGTTTCTACCCTTCGCGTCAAGGTAAGGCAAATGCTGGGCCTTCTAATACAATGAGTTACCAGCCTGTTCTGACCACAAATACGCTGAATATGCATGAAGCCCTTGTCTCTACTATCGGTACGTACGTCCTCGAATTAGGTTTCCCGCAAGTTCTTCGAGTCCTGTTCGCGCTGGTGCTCCAGCCACTCCAGGAGCTCTCTAGTCACCTCTCGTAACCTTCTCGAGGGCTATGCTTCGTTGAACCTCCGCCGCGCTTTTCTGCACACGCGTACGTACCCCTTTGGCTATTCTAAACTCGAGAGCTTCTTTGACCGCGAATCGATAAATCGGAATCGAAAGTCCGAACTCTGTGAATAAGAACGGGGTTCCGCGAAAGAAAGAAACAGGTCAAAGCGAACAAAGAGACGCTCGTGTATACAAAACGAAATGCTTCTTAACGATGCGAAGAGCGTTAAATATAAAACGGAGAGCGACGACGGTTCTTTACCTTTGCTTTTTAAATAATTTAAATTTTAGATTTGTAGAGGATATAACGGTTGCTCGACTCTCTCCATTTGCGATCAAAGGTCCGTGGAAAAATATAAACTCCCCTTGCTTTCTCACGTATTATGCACAAACACGCGAGTTATCGCGGCATTTCACGGATACGATTACAATCCTGAAATACGCGCGAAGATAATGCGCCAACAGAGTTCTCACGTGTAATAAGATATAATCTGAGTTTCCTGTTGCACAACAAAAAGGAACTTTAACGAATTCCACTTTTCCGGCCGCCTACCCTAGGAAAATAATTCTCTTTCCGTTCTTTTCCTCTAATAACGTGTTTTTCCGTACTGTTATTTTGTTGCCACGACGAATAATAAACCTTAGAGAAGAACACAGAAAATTCTGCGCTTTTAATTGTTTGCCATTACGGAGTCAGGAATTAAAGTGGATCTTCCAGCTGCTCAAACTGTTCCGGAAAGAAGAAAAAAGAAGAAAACTGTACGAAATGAAATTCGTTGCTCGATTCTCTTTTAAACGATCTGTGCACTCGCTGCCTTCCCGAAGCTTCGCAATTTAATTCCTCGTTACAATTTTTTAAAAAGTCACTCGCGGTACGAGCGAACGATTACGACCATCAAATATACATAAACATGCATATGTATATATACGTTATATACCTACGTGCACACGAACAGAGCAAAACTGAGATACGATCGAGCACGAGAAGAAAAGATTTTCGTCTTCTCGCGTGCGAATTCCGTTTCACGATAGCGTGCACCGTTTTTAAAAAGAAAGAAACAAAAATGAGAAACATTTCACTTCCCGCAGTTGCTTTTATTTTCAACGTCACGCGCCGTCTTTCCTTTACCCGCCAACAATGCATTTATCGACAATCGAAAGAATTTTCGTCTCGTTAAAAAATAATTTTCTCTCTCTCTCTCATACACACACACACACATACACGCGCGCGCGCGCGTATTCTCGCAGCCAAATCTTTAAAAGTCGATCGTGCTCAACGTATATGTACATATTTATAGGAAATACCGGTCTCGGTCGATACCGACTCGCGGCCCTTTGCATTCGAAACAAATACATGTACACGTGTGCAGGATCCGCGAACGTAAAACCAATATCGGCGCAGTGTGGTTATCTACATATTGCAGATATAGCAATATTCTATAAATAATCCGTACAACTGAGATGGGGAACACGGCAGAGAGTTGAAACTATTCACCGTCCTACGTGAAAAAGACCTGCCTGCTTTTTCATCCACGAGTTTCATCTTCTCGTAAAGCGAGAAGATAAAATTGTTGTAACATATTGGCGTGCATGCAAGGCAAATTTAAATAAAGTAAAGGCGTTTGCAGCGACCTATATTTTAAGATACAGGATCATCCAACTACGACGAGTTGCACCATTAACGACACTGAAATTCCCAAATTCAAATCCTTTTTTAGCAAGAAAATTTTGGAGTTATTGCATACACTTGCGTGAATATGTATGTATAGGACCGTAGTGGAGAAATGTAAACGACGAAGGGAGACGAAGGAATTTCTCGTTGGCGCTATCAAGAAATAGAAAGAGAATTCACAAGTTACCAGTGCAATTCCTTACAGTGATCTATCGGCGTGACTTATTTTTCGACATGCGCGACAAACATCCCCCAAATTCACAAAATTCCCGTATTCTCGCGCCACGGACGCCTGCATGCTTTAAATCTCAAAACAGAACAATATCGAGAAAACGGATTCAAGCCTCGTTGCAGTACGAGCTAAGATCGAGAACGAGGTTTGGTGAACTGGCAGGAAACGTGCAAATAGATTCTACAAGTATAAGTTCCGCGTCTCAATGTAATCAACGGATCAATCGTATCGGCGTAATCGATCGATCGTAACGTTTCTTATAAAGCTTCTTTTCCAACAATTCGTTTATCTAATTGTCACCATACGACGATCCTCGCCCGTGCCGGAGACTCGATGATCGAATAAAGTTCGTTTGTGAATAGCCGCGAAAAGCCAAACATTCGCGTAAGACATATTGGATTAGACGGCGACGATGATTTTTCGCAGGCGGAGGAGAAGGCTATCGGACGATGTAGCAGCTTATTGGGAATACGGCGTAAAAAATTACATGGATTCGATCGACGCATGATCGAGAAACGAAAACTCATTTTCGAGATTCGGTTGCGAAACGCGGCATTCGAGGACCGTTCGCGGCAAAATATATATAATCGTAAGCGTATCAACGACAAGGATAACGCGGTTACGGCTAGGAAATATATTATTATCTGTGCAGGTACGCGTTGTATCCACCTACCAGATATGTACGTATTTAACGCTTGGAATTATTATTGGCAAACGGGAAATGCGATAACGTTGGACGATTCAACCGCAAGATATAGCAGTGGCAAGCAGACGGGAGCTAGAAAATAATCATTCCGTTCGCAATATTTTTTCGAACGAAAGATCAAATGGCGAATCGCATTAAAATCGCAATAAAAGGTATTTTTGGTTTTCTGAGACAGAAAGCAGGAAGAGGCATAAAGCAGAGTCATCGATATTGAGCTATCAAAGTAGCAGCGGCAAACGTCATCGGTGCTGAATAATGTCGATTTAACGTCGAATAATATCGTCGTCGCCGCTATTCCGGAACTGGCAGGAAACAGTAGCTGTTTTAATCAACTCAGCCTTGGCAAATTTCCTGCGAATAGTTGCAATTTGCAATTAAGATATAGCCGCATCGTAGCGATAGCTTTCTCGTCGAATAGACATCATCATCGACGGCCGCTGCCACGCCATAATAACTGCGCATAATGCGTCACAAATTAATGATTCAGAGGACGATGATTGAGCGGTTGAAGACGAGCGAGCGAATAGAAACATATTAATTAAAAGTAATCTTTCTTGCATCCTTCACCGGCAATCGATACGACGGCGATTGTACGCGTCGTCGTCATCCGTTCTGGTCCGTATCGTTTCGTTTTGTATCGTCGCGTCACGAGGCATGACAAATGTCAACGCGGAAGCGTCGACGTTGAGAAACGTCTCGAGTGAAATGCTTTCGAGGTCGGTAAATATTTACGACTTCTGTGAGCGCAGATTCTACGTCGCATAGTAAGCTCGCTTGATTTTTGACAAATGTACTTGTATTTGCTTCTTGGTAAATAACCGCCGTGTACAAAGACACGACAGTATCCGGTACCGGATGCCGGAAACCTCTTAATGTTTGATCTTGCATATACCTTCGTCAAATTTCCATGTCAACGCGACGATGCTATTTCCAAAAACATTAACACAGCGGACGTGGCGCAGCTTCCTCGTTCACGGTCGCGTGATACGAAACTCGTCAAGAGTTTAGATTTCTGATCTTGTGCCGGTAGCATGTTGAACGAACGCAGAATAAACAAAACGTTGTTGTACGCAATACGAGAAAACGCAAGCCGAATAACAGACGAAGAAAAGGTAATAAACGATGCTATTAGAACGGCAATAGGTAAAAGAAAAAGCGATTGATCGAAAGATGATGCACTTACCAAGAAAAATGAACACCGTGCAGAAGGAACGAGATAAAACCGATTTCTTTTGCGAAATGCAGAAGAAAAATCCTCAAAAAAAGCAACAAAAGCGGCACTGGATAAACAAGAGGTCGCGAAACACAAAAGGTTCAGTCACAATAAAAGCACGTAACGACACCCGGCGGCGGTCGAAAGATTCGTAGAGTCGCACCGCTCGACTTGACTGCCGGAAAAAAACAACGGCGTCGCGAACTTGACGCGCAATCTCTGGCGCGACGCTTAACGACACCGATATACGAAGGGAGAAAGATCGGAGCGGAACTGAAAACGACTCGATCACCGTGTTCACGCAACGAAATCTGTTCGCAGACAGCAAGGGAGGCCAACGCGAGAGAAAGAGGAACGAACGCTGAGAAGTAATGTGGGCACGCGGTCTGCGGACGAGTTTCGGAGTTTCGAAAGTAACAACACGTAAACGGAGTAGTTTCCCGTACGAGGCTCTGCCGGGTACTGGGGGTTCGAGCCGGGCTATCGAACGCACCTCCGCGCGTCGACCAATAGGCGGCATCGCCGCGTTCCACTCAGCCAATCAACGATAGCAACACCGGCACCGTCGACACACGCCGGGATCGACCGCCGTAATCAAAATCTTTAGGCGACGTTACTTTCGTTACATTTATACCTTAATCCATGAATTATTTTTCCTTTCGTGCTAACAGATTTGCTTATTACTGGTGCTGTTCATCGATCGATTCCAATATATCGAACAAACGCGAATAGCCATCTTCGGTAATGTCACGATCGTCAACTATGACTTTACGGTCGAAAGCAAAGAATTTTTGGCCCAAAATCGATTGGCTTCGTTTTGTAAAGAATTCTTGACGAGGAAGCAATTCTTTTCCTTGCCGTGATCAACTGTCTCTTTTTAAACACGCCTATCTAACACCGAACTATACTCTGCAAAATTGCGATGGAACGAGAAATACAATAACGGTACGTGCAACGTACGCAGCTACGATACGATCCCTTGGGCAATAACCGAGATGGGATTGCTCTAACGCATATTAACGCTTCTAATTTATGCGAGTCCATCGACCGTGCGAGATCGCTCAAACCCTGCTCACTATTCAACCATAGTATCGCGGTTGGCCACTCCGTGCAAACTGCCAAGCGTGTCACTGTGAACGCGTTGATCAATGGCTATAAAGGCGTAGAGAGAGCTCTTATAGCTAAAAACCTTAGCCCGACTCAGATTTTTATCGGTATAAACCGAATAACATTTCGTCAATTGTTGCAATTTGAAACTTTCGATCGCGTCTCCCCCGTCGCTCGTCGAGAATTATGAATAATTTCATATGCCCAAACGATAATCGTGCTTCCGAATAAATCTTGACACGACGGAACAACAATCTATTAACGTCCGCTTACTTATACTTACGTAATAGCACTTCTCAGAATGTCGATCAAATTAACAATATAGCGTCAAAACGAGTTGTATCAAACAGACATACTATTAATTAATTAATATCTCAGTTCTCTACACAATTAACACTAATAAGTGGAAGTGACGCTCCTTTTAATTGCGTGCAATAGACTCGCAATATATAGATGGAATCAAAATGGTTGTAAACTAAAAACATTGTCAAATTAACGTAGTATTTTATAATTACTTTTATAAAATTAGCTCGATCTTTAATTGTAAAAGCTAGATGTGAAACGCGAACAACTATCACTCCGAGGAACCGAACGAAATAACATAGACATAGACTGCCATTCGGAGAAAGCAATTAATTTTCATGAAACGTTAAATCCACGGCCAATGGTGTAAGCATAGTGCAACCTTTCGCCAACAAAGATATTGTGCTTTAATTAGACAAAAGAGTTTCATTGCTCGATCTAATTTCCATGGAATAGCTCTAACGACTATTCCCGTCTGAATAATCGTTTATGGAACTTTTCACACTTTGCTGGATTACCATACTATCGTGCAATAAGAACCGAGCTGTAGCTTCTCCAGCACCACTTTACCTCGTAGATACTACCATTTTTCTTCGCAAACGATCATAAACGTATCTCGGTAATCGTGATAATTACTAGAATCGTAACCCACCACGTAACACACTCGCTACCATTCGTGGCAGCGTGGATCTGTAATTTATAACGTATAATACGATACTGATGTAAAAGCGAGGATAAATTTAGTATTTTTTTTAACACTAAATATCAAGGGTAGTATTCTTTTGCAAATCAAAGTCAGCTCGAACGCAAAGAGAAAATAAACTAAAATGACGCATGCATTTTCAGGAACAAAGATATTCCGGTAATCCATAATCGTTTCTTCGACAATCGCCAACAATGATCGTGTGCTAGGCCAGTTAATAAATAACTCTTTCGTCCTTCTTAGGCCCGTTAAATCTTCAATCTGCTCAAAAGTGTCAGCTGCCTTATTTGATTCTTTCATTACCAAAAGTGATTCGTCTTCGTTATTATCTGCATCAACGTGCATCCTGATGAAGATACACTATAATAATGAAATTACCCAAGACTAGATATAATGGCATTCTTTTCGAATTCTCGCATCGTTTTTCGAATACCAGGGAAGCTACTCGAATGTTTCTCGGAAACTGTTTCTATAACTAGCGGCTTTATCCCTTCGAACATTGAAATATCGTCTATCCATTGATTAATCCAGCTCCTTTAGTCTCTTCAATCTGTGGCTTACCTGCGAGTACCGCTTAAATCGACAAGTCTTTGAAATACTATCCGCGATCATTATAAATTCAAATAGTTATCAGACCAGCCAGTGCATTGCGCTTCTCTATCGAAACGAACTCTTCTCATTACAATGACGGAAATGTCGATATCCGAGAGCTATTCGTACGCAACGTCTGTCCAAGCATTATATTCGTTTCGTTGTAGTGTAACTCGTATGATCTACGAACTTTATAATCGATCCATCATTGGACTGAAATTGTTTGAAACACATCCCATTTGTACAATAGGAATTTGCGTAGAAGATCGTCGTAGAGAGGTTGACAGATATTGTTTACAAGGTATCGTAGGATAGCATCGTGAAGCACAGAATTTCCGCGTGTTCGATACCTGATGTTGATCATCAGAATTCTATCAATCTAGGATAGAGGAAAAACGAGAATAGCGAAAAAAATTTGGAACCATTCCCCTGAATCGGTGTTCTCAACTCGGTTGACGGTCACACTGAGAATCAGCGTACGCGTCACGCCTTCGTTTCATTCACCCTCGAACTGAGCGCGTCAGGTCCAAGACTAGGAATTAGTAGCGATGGTTATGAACTCGTCGCTATAAAAGGACGAAACGTTCCCAATTGAAAAATACAAACGAACAGCATTTTTATCCATTACGCGTGATTAATCTCTTTCGCGTTAAAACCGATTTCGATCGGCCAACTGTCCCGATTTTTTGTAATACAGGTATAGCTGATACACTGTGCGTAACACGATAAACCACGAGCAAGGAAATGGGGAAAAAATGATACAGGAACAATCTATGTGATTCGTTCGAATGAATCGCGCTGCAAATTCACGAAACCGGACCATCATACGTACCAAATTAACTGTCCTGTCGAGCTTGGCCGCGATTCAAATTGAATTGACTATCGTTATGCATTGGAAGGGTACTGGACGTCGGTGAACGGCTGGCGATGGTGACCGCGGTAGCAGGAGTAATGGTGGTGGAGACGATTCATTCGATTTCCAGTTCGATCGGCTTCAAGAGCCGGAGGCGTGACTGAAAAACGTACCATGGCCGGTAATTACGATTCCGTTTCTACAATTATATATCCGGAAAACGTTCACTGTACTTCCAGAAATTCATACGGATTCGAATATAAACGGGCAAAAGAGAAGCAGACGTTCGTTCTCGATAAGCGTCAATATCATAGACTGTTTGCTCATACTCCTCTGAAGGATCCTTATAGGAAAAGGAGCGATACCTTTTCAAAGATATTAAAATCTTATCAAACAATCGCGCCCATTTTGTCATTTCGAATCTAAATATCTCGAGATGATCGAAGATATGAAATTCGGAATTTTAATTTATCACTATGCGTCTATATGACGGTTCATAGAACAGACGGCATTTGGAACTTTGCCGCAACGGCAATTCATCGCTTACTTGTATCTACACCTTCACGGCCGCGGATCGTGGCTTCGATCGTAGGTAAACTAGAAACTAAATTACGAATCCCACGGATAGTTACCCGTACTAATAGACACACGGGCCAAACTACCCGTTCTCTCGGTATTTGGGTATAAAGGTACGCAAACACGCATAGCGTCGTAGTAAAACAGAACGTTCGACCAAAGACCGATCTGGAAAAATCTACGACTTACAGAACTCAAGATATTCTTTACTTCTCTCCTCGAACGGAATCGAACGTTATATATCTTTGAAAAATAAAAATCCAATGTTCATTGAAACGGGCAAGTAATCAAACGTTAACGTTTTTGAGACTGTATCAGGTCTCCCGTCTGTTGGGTATATCGACACCTAGCGTTAGCATTAATTAGTACAAATGTAAATCGGTAATCGAAATGAACCGAAATCATTCTGGAATCGAGAACATGCCAATCGCAAAATGAAATCAAAATACGGGAAATAGTTGTTCCTGCAACCAGATATTCCATCATATCGGACACTGTATTTTATTTAAGATAAGTTATCGAGTTGGCCCCGTTCGTACATTTAAAAACACCAGACTTTATTGAGCTGACCCGCCAAAAAATTTGTTGCATCGACCGCGCAATAATGACGTACGTGACTCGGCGTATCTCTGCAGCCAGATGCACAACGCTTGCGGCGTTATTGTTGTTACGCAAACACTGGAACTCCGGGTGCCACGGATGTGTTTATCGTTGGATTAATGATTCCATTGGCCAAATCTTTCTGCTTTCAGGTACAATGACCAAGAATGCTTACCATATCAAATTTTGTCTCGACTCGCTACTTTAACCCAAAACGCAATACCTCGCCGATTCACAGACCGGTGTTACAACATTTTCAACCCAAATTTTGTACCATCGATTTCTATTCAGAAAAAAGCACCACTTTCCAACGATAAGCGAATTCAGGAATTGGAACGAAATAAAAAAACGTAGCTTGAGCATTAGAAAGGAAAACCGAATCTTGCTGGTAACGCAAACAACGCTACGGTACAGAGAACGACGAAACGTTGAAATTACGTTCATACAATTTGTCGTGTTTTACTTCATTAGTTCGTTTCGTCGAGTGTTCTTGAAACTCTAATTACCAAAAGCATAAACGAGACATTTGGCACTGGAACGCGCAAGTGAATCTACATTCGGCACATGCCGAGCACCTGACTTACCACATATTATTTATGGGAAGATAGAGAAACAACGTATACGTAGGACACTTGGAGCATCGTTTACTTTGGAGGAATAAGCAAACAAACAGTATTCCAGCCAGCGCCTGCTTTAACAATCTGGAAACACGTGCGCTGAACAGCTCTACTTGCTCGATATTATTATGAGTTGATCTTACCGAAGAGACACAAGCGTAAATTTTACGGGCAACTTGAAACGTTCAAATTAATTGCATCAAACAACATTAATCTAACGGGCGGATAAGCCGCAAAACTACCGACCACTTATCGTAAGTTGTTTCTATCCATCTATCGCAATAATTTTAGTCGAGGGTCATTCCTGAAACGCGAACTTAATCTAGATTCTGCTTCCTTTGAGGCCACGAAACGTGTGTGCACATGCCTCGAGGAAACGAGCAAGGTGGAACTGTAGAAATCCTCTTGGGACGCTGTCAGAGACTCCAGGACTGAAGCAACGCAGAGATTCCTGGCTGCAGTAATGCAATTTGGTAGTTGTGCAGCTGTAACGAGGAGACCATAGCCGTGTTACGCGCGCTTGATGCGCTGCTCCTATCCACCCTATAGCGGTCGTTATATAGCCAGTCGTATGGTCGTACGGCTGGTCGGTTCGTCGGTCCATATGTCGTATTTGTACTACAAATCCCCTAACCTCGAATCCCTCGTCTGCAACGCGCACTAGCCCCTAATCATGACCATACCGACGTTCGCCGCCTTTCGCCTCTGCATTCTCTTATTTCTGTCGGTCTAGCAATACGACAAAATGCTTGATTAGCTCCCACACCAGTCTACATCATAGACCGACTCGATACCGTCGTACGATACCATATGAAATACGCTTTGCCTACACGCGGAAGCCATACGAATACCATATTTTAATCTACATCACTCTTAAGTGTATAAATTCGTTTCATGAACATTTTGGTCGTTGATACGTTTTCGCAAAAGTACACAGCATCGTTGCGATCTTCCTTGTTAAACTTTAGTAAAGTTTAACAACGTGTCTATTATTGACGGATCATAATTCGAATCAACCGACAAACGGAGCATATCATGGTTAGCAGCATTGGCAAGAGAACTCGTAAACCGTAATCGAAGCAGCGAATTAGGACCCATAAATACAAATCAAGGCTATACGCTACATCTCGATCTTGCATACGCGTTCAACTAAGCGAAACTTTGAACTGTGACCAATGCTCTGTCTCGACAGTTCAGTTCAGTGAAAGCAATACACTATACAACGAAGACAGCAGAATGATCGATGGGATTGGTAAGATGTTCGCTACTCGTCGTTCTAACAATGGCAAAGTGCCTAACAATTTCTTTTTGCCGCGAACATTGCCGTCCCACTCGGGCCTTACTCGAGCCTTTTTTGCAACTTTGCTATTCAGAGAAATACGTCACGAACGCGTACAACAATCGCAAAGTTTCAGCCTAGCGTGAACATCAAATGCAACATAGATACCAGCGCGAAAACTATACACACAGAATGTAATACTACAATACGACGCATTATAAACTTCCAGCATCATCTAGCTTTACATTAACAATGAAATGTTAGCTATATTATCGCGAATTTGATTTCTCCGCAATCAGGTGGCAGCGCGCATGTCCAACGTGGCACTGTATACAAGTTGGCATTAACAAGAGAATAAATTATCCCATTCGGCACGAACCCTTCATAACTCAGTGGAAAATTAGCATAAGATCAATATTGCTTTTTCACCGCGCCACTGACGGAACATCGCCTTTCGGTTCCACGTACCTGTTAACGAGACTGACGCATTCGTGCAATCGTATCATCGAATTTCAGAAAATATTCCGATCGATCGCGGCAAATTTTATTCGATGACGCAATTTCTGCGTTGTCGTTTCTCACGTAGCTAACCGAAACTCGGTAACCTTTACGAAGCAGCCCTCTATTTTACGTAATCCCTCTGACGACGACGTTGACCGAATAAAAATACACCCTAGTGACGGCATAATAGTTACGAACGGTTAGCTTCATCGACCAATATATCGGTTGGTATAAAAATAAAAATTCTCCGGCCTGTTGGGAAGAGAAAGGAGTGCAGTGACGTTTCCAGGTTCACGTAAGAGTCTACTACGTAATCGAGGATGCTTGCATGAATGCCGCGTACTCTGTCGTGTATTCACGTTACCAATAGGAATCCAGGTGATATGAAAAGGGAAGAATGGCATAAAGAGTAAGAAGGTAAGAGCACGAGGAGGAAGCAGAAATATATCTGTAAGAACGGGATGAAAGAAAGAGGAAGAAGATGGTGCGCGTAAGTACGTATTTTGTAGTAGACTGTGGTCCACGTGACCGGTTGTGCTCTGAGAGTGGAAAGCCGAGGTCAATGCTTTCCGTCCAAGGCCAAAGGACCGGCAGAGCCAAGACTCGAGTGGGTACTCGGATACGAAGAGTACACAGCATCCAACGTTGAAAGCAAGCAGCACGCAAGAGGGAGAGACCACCGATCTCGGCCCTTTGCCTTTACCTTTTACAACCTGCTTCTTTTCTCCTTCGCTCCCGAGTTCTCGAGGTTAAACGAGGTTCTCGCTCTCACCACGGGAATCTTTCGTACGTGCCGCGTTATATGGACGCGAATGCCGTTCTTGCGATTCGAAGCAATTGGACTCACAACCTTTAATCGTCAGCCAACCGATCGAGAAAACGTGGAAAAACCACTTGCATCGAATCCCTTGGTACTGACGCCTTTATCTCGCTGCGTCGAAATCAAAGACGAATATAACACGGTTGGAGATAGTTAAAGGTCGGTTCAACAACCAGGTTGTTTGCGATAATCGAGCAACGGAGAGTCACTCGTTTCTTCTTCTTGCGCACGAAATGGTCAACTATGTGTTTCGTAGTGCGCTATTTGCCGGGATAAATTCCTTCCCGGACCAGTAGCACCGATGCGCCGTAAGAAAGCCATGAAGAGAAAACTACGATATCCTCAGAAACTCGTTTTTCGACAATCGACAGTCGACGATGCTATTTTCGGATAATCTTCTAAATTTCTAAGCAGATCAGAAGCAGTCATAAACTGGTAACGGATTTACTAAAAGTACGAGCTCAATTCCTGGTAATTTAATAATCGGCAAGAAAGACACGCGGCAATTGCCCGAAGCTACTACACAGCTATATAAAACGATGCTTTGAAAAGTTTGCCATCGATTCTACGCCGCATCGCAGAAGGTATGATTCGGCGCGTTGTCGTACACTTTTCTTAAACGTTTCATGTAACTTAAATTTATACGACAGGCCAAGTTTCCTAAGTTGAACTTATTTGCTTCAACGCTGAGTTACCAGCTAAATGATTCCTCCAGAAAGGTATGCTGGAACCGGATTCGTGATCATTGGTACGGTACAGCTTTCGCAATTGTCCATACCATATCACGATTATAAACCAAAAATTTACTAGGTCCACGTATTCCGCCTTTCGAGAAGACACGTTCTATAGTCGCGATCGCATTGTGAGCTGTAGTAAAATGTACACATAGCTGGTGCAAAATTTGGTCTACGAGCTCTGTCAAGTGATCTGTCCCATAAATTCTCGAACACGTTGCCTGATTGAATATCCGATCAGGGGGCACAAGTGGCGCAGTTAGGAATGTATGTTAGAAACTCGTTTAATGCTAGCCCTCGGGACTGAAATTCTGCGGTAGTGACGGTGGTAGTAGCAGCGGTGGCTGCTGCCGGTGCAGTCGGTTTCCAGGCACGCAAGCTCGCACCAACTGATCCGCCATTCTACCGCTCGTACCGTTGCACCAACCGTACAGTTAACTTACAATTAGTTTACAGTTTATAATCGAGTTTGAAGAACGAATCAAGATTAAGAGTTGACTGTTTTGCTTCATGACTTACGTCGCATTCGTACAAATCTTTCGTTAACTCGGTCCTACCGCCTTTGCAGTCTCAGTATTATCAATGAGAGAACGAGAACTTTCGTGAATAGATGTGTGCCAAATAGCAGCGAACAAGATGTTTCGAAACAAACTTGAAAGATCCTCTTCCTAATCGAAAGCAAGCGCCGTTCGCTAAAGTGTCACGTTCAATGATAGAAAAGGATGTAACGCAATTTGTGCCAGTGTACGAGTACGTATACGAGAGAATACGGCTCGTCAAAATCTATGAGTCGTCTAATCGCATTCTCGTGGAGATATTGCCCACATAAATCGAATCGACAAGTACGAAACCAAACGTTTTTGATCATTTTTAACTTTGCCAGTATTTTCTTCAAAAAGATCTGAAAAGCTAATTGCAACGTCTTGTACCAGCTAATTTTCAACGTATGTACATATCGCGTAAAACAGGTACAATATTCCTACGTATATATATTCCTTTTTTTTGACACGTAGGTAAAGGGAAACAATAAAATGAGAAAGTTGTTTGTAGCAGAAAGTTCCAAGCAAAAGGGAACACGATATGCGTACAGATCAATTTTTCTATGTCAAAACGCCCATACACGGTGCACGCTATATTTCCTACACTCGTACGCGTTGCATTACGTCAACTGACCCAATTTAGAGAGTGCTTGAACGTAGACAATGTTCGTGTTGGGTGACGCCTAATAAGGTATGAAGAGGCGTACTCCGAACACGATAGAGAACACGCAGGCACATACCTGTCTGCACATGCTTGCGAGGAAGCAGTGTGCTGAGTGCTAGCCGAGCTGCAACTACAACTGTTCTCCTCCACCGATTCCCGATCCTAGTGTCGACGACGTCGTCGCCGTCTTCGCCGTCGTGAATAGCCCGGGTACACATGCATATTCAGACTGGGCGACCAGTCGTCGAGTAAATTAGACTATTTGGCCCGCTCCATTATTGAAGGAAACCTGTGGAACGGAGCTGCTGCAGCTTGTAATACGCCACCGCAGCGTTCGCAACTTCGCGACTCCATGGCATTCACCAACTTCCAGCGAATGCGGGAGACAGAGAGAAAGATTAGGGTAAGAGAGAGAGAGAGAGAAAAACGACAGACGAAAGAGGAAAGCCGAGTATAGAAAGGAAACTGATGTAGGAGACAAAGAAAGAAAGACCTGGATTTGCACTTCGGCGTGAGACATCGGACGAGTAAATTTGTTGCGTGTTCCGATGTTAAAGTACATGTTTACTTGCAACTTTCAAATATAAGAAGTTTCCTACTCTAATAAATACAAGTTGAAGCTATATTTCAGTTAGAAGAATTACATTTTTGCAAAGTATTCGATTTTCATGTTTTATTATGTTGAAGGCTAAGAACTATTTATCACTAGCGTTATTTCTTTTTATTTTTCTTTGGTCGCGAAAAGATCAATCGGAGAATCATAATCGTCTCATTTTAAGATTTTCTTCGTAACTCGTTGCAACATAATATCACTCGTCGGTTCGTTTCGATAATAACGGTCCTGATGGAAACGTTCCTGCGAGTGAAACGACAGATCACCGTGCGAAGGACGAAGTAACGCAAGTCAGGCTCCACGGATTCGAACTGGAGCGGCTGCGCGACCACCGACTTCCGGTCTGATTTTACGAATCAAAGGAAAAAGGAACCGTTTTATTCGTCTTGAACCGGTTTCAAATAGCGAAGCCGCCGTACACTATGGCGGAACATTAATTACGGACCACTGTAATACCGCAAACAAGGTATCTATAAGATAGACCTAACATTTACTGAATTTTCTTGTCGCAGGATTTGGAGTTTGGAATCTTTCGAGCTCTCTTATCGTTTTAGAATATTCTCGGTTACTAGCTCACCCATTCTAGATTAGATTCGCAATCTGTTTATTACGAAGATAAAAATCTAAGTGGTTAATTAAATGATCTGGTGCTGCATTTTGCGACTCCTATAAAGAAGACTACTTCCGACAGATTGCGATTTAAGATTAAAAGAATTTCGCGCCACACAGATATTACAAAACATTGTTAAAGCTACGTTATACGTGTATACATGTTTCATACCGTGTCATTTTTCGCAGGTGAGACGTTCAAAACACTGAATACCGAGTATTCGTAGTCTGGATAGATTGGTAAAATATGGATTATACGTATACGTACATATGTATCTTCTTTTTATTCTGTTCGCTACCCATCACGTTATTCGAAGAAGTTTCTTATTCGGGGAGTCTCGACGAAAAGCAAGGTAGCCCCTTTAAACTCTCGCGTTAAATAAAGTCGAGGGACGTTTAATTTACATATATTTACTCTCCCTATTCCCCTTTTTCCTTTCGGTGGTTCCAAGAGGCGCGATGTCCTTTTCTCGGTGCGGTCTAATCCACGATATTCTCTTTCGTTCGTCGTCCGTTCCCACTGTCTCTGTCTAACCCGAAAACTCGCTGACCTAATTTCCACGAAACTGCATTGCGTGTCCTACCTGCACTGTTGCACCTACTGCATTCGAAACTATACATTCCCCTTACTTCTCGATGTCCTTCGTGCAGATATACCTACATGATGCACACCGCCAATCCTCCTCATCTTCCCCTCACTCTTCTAGTATGTTCTTTCTATGCAGAGAAAAAAGAACGCCATTCGGTGCATCGCACTTAGCTCCTATATTCGTAAACGCATCGGTTATGAAGGGACCTTTATCTGACCAATAGCTGCACGGCCGGCATATTGCATGATATAACGAAAGAAAAAAGGTAGAAATAAAAAGAATCGGACATCGATTTAGGCAGATGAGAATCAGCGGGTCGCAGAATCGCTTGAACGAGCAAACTGCGAAGAATGGGAGGACGAGGGACATGAGGGAGAGCAGGGAGTTTTGATGGAAAAGTTTTATCTCGGATCGCAATGGCATTTCATACTCATTTTGTGGTCCCTTTATCGTAGCTGTCGATGTACGAAAACGCTAAAGTTATTACCAGGAGGGAAGAATTACATTTTGGTCTGTAAGCAAGCAAATATAAATTTTGCGGAACCGTCGATAAAATTCTGAAAGTTCGTCAATTTCTTATCGAACAAGTTTGCTTACAAATTTTACGATACGGAAATTTTTGTTATCCCGAGGATACTTGTACGAACACTCTTCAATGATTATACATGAAATATAACCTTATAGATTATCTACATAACCTAACCCCAACCTAACCCCAATCTATTATCTACATGCAAATGGCATTTGTACGTATATACATATATCGTTCAATTTCCAACGAAAAATAAATAGGTCTTTGATCGGCGATAAAGAACAATTTATAAAATTTCAACATCGCACAGGCATAGCATAATAAATTACACGGAAACCTGATGGCTAGATCAAGGCACGAGATATAGAGGATAGACTCGTTCATTCATCAATGAACTCTAATTACGGCTAAGAAGCACAACGACGATTAAACGTGGTTTCGGACCACGTTCGTAACAACTTTTAATTGCACTTCTCCGATTCTCTCTGAACGAAAGGTGGCGACTGCTGGTGGAACAGCAGCGCAAGAAGAGACCGAGTAGAAGACCAAAAGAAATAAAGGATAAGAGAGTACAAAAGGTTGTGGAGAAACGTTAGGGCTCGGCGTCGACGGAAATCGATAATTCGATCTTCGATCCAGAAACCAGGTTTGCGCGTTCTTTGGTAAAAGCGTGTACGAGTCGAGGTCAAAGTGTCATGAAAGGTTAACCGTAGTTGAACGAGTTCACTTTAGAGTTAGACTTCAATTTTAGCCCGTATATCGTGGCCCCTGCAGTTTAATGATCTTACTAACTCGGACAGGCTTTTCCATTATTAGTTCGTTCACTGATAAATTCATCTGCTTACGTGTCTCAAGCAAAGACACCGATAGGAGGTCTCATTGATCCGATGGATACCTGGTATCAGACATTACACACTGTACGATGGAATTGAGATGAACGATCAAAAGACGAGTTGGCACTAAATAAAATCCCAGAATGCTGTGTTAATAGCGAAAGTTCTATAGTAAGAACTACAAGAAAATATGTAGTAGATAATTACAAGGGTAATTGAAAAAGGGAACTAGGTAAACCGGTCAGCAATGATTACAAAAAACGCAAATACTTTATTTGGTAGAAGAGCAACCCAGTCTGGTGAACCTGAACATGAGCATAGCTTGCTTGCCGCGGGTGATACCTGCTCTTGATCCATGTCATCGTTATTAACTGTTCTAACGAATACACGATTTTGCCATAGGGAATTCACTAACGAGCCAGCGGGATAGAAATACATTTTCGATATATAAAACCGGAAATATTATGTTTAATCGGTCTTTGTTCGCAATTTCCAAGAATGATACACGAATCGAAGCCGTATTTAATTCATACATTTAAGGATAAGAGTATGGCATGCAGCATATGTAAATGGAAATCGCGTAGGAACATGGAATACAGATATCCATTAATGGACAAGTGGCCGAATGTCATAGCAGCGATAGCAGTCACAACTGCATTGGACATCCGTTGTTTTTCGGAGGGGAAAGTAAACACTAGAGTAAAGTAGTATCGACCAATAGTTTCGTAAATAAAGACCAACTGCGACTCTTAAGGACACGATACGATTTAATCATACCAGAATTCCCGTAAATTTATAGAGTTTCGATGTTGGAATTATTCTGTCTACATTCTAATAGATCCGCTACAAAATAGTCGCTATATGACTATTCGCTCACGGCGATTACGTCTAGAAACGGAAAATATTCTCTATTATTCTCTATATTATTAAGCAGTATCTATATTCGTCTGTAAAAACTTGTACAGTGATGTCAACGTAATACCTATCTGTGGAAAAAAGCTTTTTATTCTATTCGTTATCTCCGACACTATCGTACTTGCATAATCAAAGTTTAACATCTGTTAAACAAATGCGCAAATTGATCAATCAGCTTTCAGTGTTAGATATTCATTTGCAAATGATCGAAACAAAGAAAGAAAGCAATAATATCATAAGCTAATTACCCACCTGCATACGCCAAGAAATGGTTTTTGTACATAACATTATCGTAAAAGTACGCTTACTCGTTAACAACAATTTTATCAACTATGCAATAATCATTGTAACCATCGAGGATTTCACCATTGTAGATTTCTATTAATATTTACTTTATTCTCATACATCATTAAAACGTACTAATTCGCATTCTCGACCATAGTCAGTCCATCTAAACCCAAATCTAATTATTGTTCAATTTTCACAATAGCCTTGAGACTATGGTTAACTTCATTGAAGTTCAACAACTCGAAATAACTTTCGACAACATAGTTGATCAATGCAACGAATTGAGATGTGTTTTCTGGCGTATAGAAAACGGCCAGCGAATTTATAATGAGGAAACTTCGATAACAAACTTGGATGGAGATTTACAACTCCTCTATAACGTTATACAAAAACCGAAGCTACTCGATGAAGCAATCTCAGAACGGATTACAAGAACAATCTTGTTGTTTACTACATTTCACCTGTAAGGCGAATACATTGTATCACGAGGAATCATGTACATAACTACATACATATATCGAACATCTAAAGTTGTATTGTGGATTAGGAGTTCGATACGCATTCTAATTAGCGAGATGCATCACATTTTAGGTTAATAAACGTTGTGTTTAGTGAGTTAATCGTAAATGTCTTTGCATCAACGATTTCACAGCCTATCTACTACTGTCACAAAATTTATGACACATTTTACACATTTTCTTTACTTTCCACTGTATTCCTCTTTATCTACATTCTTACATATAACGTATTGACTCATGACGTTCATAATGTAAAGAGATTCTCGTTCAGTAAATGCAAAAGCATTCAAACAGGTAAAATATCATAAAGCTTCTTATATCTCTTCAAAGTATCGTAAAACTCATTCGAGTTTATGAGATCCATTCACGAAGAACATATCTGTGAGAAATTATAAACATATCTGCGAAATTCTACAAATTGTACAGACTGTATGATAAACTACAGATTCTAATGGAAGTTTCTAAGAAATAATCATTTTATTTGAAAATATGTGAAATCTTAGATAATTCCTAGCTTCAAAGGTCGCTGTAAAACACTTTTAATTGTGGAGCCTTTCAGCAGGTAAACATCTAGGTCAGAGTATAAAGTTTAAGGGTTACTACTGAAATTTGCATATAGCCATGGCCTAAGGCATGGAATGAAACCTTCGTCTTCTGAAGGAAGCAGTACGTGCATCGGGTATAACATGCGCACGCGTATCATACATGTTTGTAATGCAATCTAGACATATATATGTATCTACCTTTTTACAATTATAAAATATAAATATATTATCAGAAGACATACGAATATAATCAAAGTTATAAACCATTGACTAAAGAGTTTGTTAAAGAAAATAATATTATATAATATTTAACGTCCAATACATTCAAATAAGATTAAGATAAATATGGATTGTAATAAGAATAACGATAATATTCAGGAGGTGATGTTTCTTTATAAAAATGACTGTATCAAAATTTTCAAATTGTACAATACGTTGAAAATGAATCGTCTTAACTATTAGTACTTATTAACAATACTCACAGTAGGCTGAAAACAATTTTTCTCAAATATGCAGTAACGACGTAGATTTTCAATAATTATACACTTTGTACACAAATTAAGCACGATAAATATTCTTGCAAACTATTTGAAATAGTAAAATTATTCGCCACGAGAGGGCTAGTATACCTATATAATTGACTTTCATGTGAACGGAAGTTACAGTGCTGCCATCGTAAAGTCCTTTTAGGTTGTCTTCAGCAAGCACGCTTTTGTAACGGTAAGAATTCAATATTGTTTAGAATTTTTATGCTTTAAAATATTCTTACGAAGATATAAATTGATTTTAGATTGAATTAGTAAATAGTTAATGGAAAAATTACATATATAATGAAACAATTAAACAAAAGGGTTTCTAAAACAATTGCAACACGTTACGTTGCTAGAACACACGTTTATAAACGAAATGTCTATTGTGAAATTTTCTAGTCACTTCTACATATTTTAGTGAATTTAATAATAAAAAAATAATAGATAACAAAGAAAAATTAGGAACGTAAAAAATTAATTGTCGAACTCAACCATTTTGCCGAGTAAATATTATATACTTTTGTAACATCCCTGTTTTACATTACGATCTTTTATTACATATACGGTTTCAACCTTTTTTATCTTAAAAAATAGATACACCAAGATGCAGATATTTGTGAAAACTTTGACGGGTAAAACCATCACCCTTGAAGTAGAAGCATCGGATACTATTGAAAATGTAAAAGCTAAAATCCAGGATAAGGAAGGAATTCCGCCTGATCAGCAACGTCTTATTTTCGCTGGGAAGCAATTGGAAGATGGACGTACTCTGTCAGATTATAACATTCAAAAAGGTATCTTATAACTTCATTAAAGAAGTTACAATATGTTACATATTTTATAGCCCATAACTATAGCTATTTCTATATTTTGAACAGAATCTACCTTGCATCTTGTTCTTCGACTTCGTGGTGGTGTTATTGAACCTACTTTGCGTATTCTTGCACAGAAATACAATTGCGATAAAATGATTTGTAGAAAGTGTTATGCCCGTCTTCATCCACGTGCAACCAACTGTCGTAAAAAAAAGTGTGGCCACACAAACAACATTCGACCAAAAAAGAAGCTAAAGTAGACCACATATATTGTATGCTCATTTTGCGAATATATGTATTTCCAAAAGATGGTTTGAATAAAACATGCGTAAAGAAGTAACCAGATTTTGTTAACATTTTATTATATTTTAATTTATTTAGATATATATGTGCAAAAACATAAAACAAATTTTATCACATAATTCAATTTGAATTATATTATATTAGTCTTTTCGGTAACTTGTGTTGTTTCACATAATTTTCATACAAGTTAATATCGTTAGTGCTTGGCACAGAACCACCTACCTAAATAATACATATAATTTTAATATGATAAAAAAGATTAATATGCTAATGACAATATATACTCACTTTTGCTCTTTTAACATATTGCTCATATATACTAATGCTAGACTTTTTTATCGTTGGTACTTGAACTACAATAGTTGTCACTTCAGGGAATGACACCTGTTGAGTTAGTTTTAAACGCAGTTTCGTGTAGTCTAAGGAATTTGTTGCATTGCGTCCAATTAATGCAAATCTATTAAAAATATTATATATCAAAAAAGTATCCTTTAACATTTATAGGAACAAATCATTTTTACCTTTTATACAATATGACATCATTCCTTTTAGGATATTGAGGTTGAGTACCATACACTTCTCTCATAGATGGAAATAATAATTCAAAAGATGTGAATTCCGAGCTTTCTTTCGACATTACAAATTGAGAATCATTAGTATGCTGATGATTCTCATATTCGTCGGAACTTGAATCATCGCTAGAGCTATGAAATATTATATATAAAAACTAAGATCCAAAAAATTAGATTTACTTCAATTCTTCCTTCACTCAATGAATGGCTTGTATTACCTTGCACTCGATGTTGTGCTGCTGGTACTACTTTGCCCAGTCATTGAAGGATTCTTCATATTTAAATTTTTATTACCAGTTTCTTCCCTTCTTCTACCTGGTCGTATTCGTACTGCAAATGGACTAAAACTGGTTGTAAAATGTGGCATGAAATCTCTAACAGAATGACTAATTTTATACGCGTAAACTTCGGAAAGTAAAGACAGTTCATATGGCCTACAAAAAAATACATAAATGAACCACAATATTACATTCACATTATAAAATGTTTTAATACCTATGGTAATCGTAATAAACATCAATCATTTCCTCAGTTGAATTTTGAACTTGTATTATTTCTGAACATGTTTTTGTTACTTCATTTAATGCATATGGTAAACATTTTAATACAGCAGTATCCCACCACTGCGTTAAAGGTTTTGTTCTCCGGGAATAGTGACAAGCAGGTTTATGATGAAGATAGTAATCTGTTAGAAGTTCCCAAATTGGAGGCTTCCCTTCTTCAGGTATAAATAAACCTATAAGAAATAGATATAAATTTTATTTACTGTTCTGATCTATCTCTAATATTATTTAATCTCATATTTATATTTACCTAAAAATAAATTAATTGTATGTTGTTTTTCTTGATCGCTAAATGTGTTACTATAATATCTACTGAGAGTTTGCATAATATCATTACCCTGACTTGTCCATGGTGCAGTTTTTCTAAATCACGATAAAAATCTTTTATCATGGTTGAAAATATATACAATACCATGCAATTTTACCTGTAAGTTTTTATTCTATGCACCAATTGAGAGCCACCATATTGTAATGCCAATGTATCGCCGTGATCCTCATATAATTCTTCTAACATTCTTACACAATCAGAGTCAAATTCTAATTTAGGAGATTCTAATACTCCTAAAGCACACAATTGAAATCCCAAAGCACATTTTCCTATTGCAAATTGTGCTGTGTTCGTACGATCTAAACAATCAACACAATTTGTTCTAATAATACCAGTTTGTAATGTACCCCTTTTACCAAAGCATTGTCTTACTTTGTCTTCTATATAATGTAATTCATTATACTTATTTTCTCTGGCAAATTTAAAATCAATACTACAGCTGGCAGATAGATTATCTTCAATGGAAATGTTTGTATAATTTTGAACGCCATATGTATTGAATGAAGAAATCGTGTTTGAATTTGTTTTATGAGATTTTTTATTGTAATTAGACTGAGGAGAAAATAAATTCCTTTGACTATAATATGGATTTTGTGATTGAAAAATACCAGTTTTCAAAACCGCATTATGTGCTATATTTGCCAATCGTGCCATAACATTAAACTTTTTTCTGAAAAAAAAAAATATTAAAAATTATATCCAATACTTTTACATACTAAAACATAAAATCACTACATGTAGTACCTTTTGTTCATTCGAGCCATGTCAAACCTTATATATTGAATATGATGTTCTGGAGATAAAAATTGGTTTAAATATTTAACAGCCATGTATAATTCTTCACTCAATGTGCTCTCATGTTTCTTTTTTTCACGTTTTTTAACAAGATTGAGAATTATAATTGGAGAACCATATCTTCTTAAAAGCTGATTAAAATGTGCACCTGGGTTATTTTAAATAATTAAATGTTGATTGTATCATATATAAATACAGCAATACCATTTAACTTTCATACCTGCTGTTTCTACATAAGGATCAGCCAAATCACAAGTGATAGTAGGTTTAGGAACCATTTTACTAACATCCTGACTCCAATGTCCAGGAACTGATCCACGCATTTGTACAAAAGAACTAAAACGGCCTTTACTTAAAGAACTCACTCCAGAATCATGTACAATTTGTTCTGTTTCTACTTCATTTGCAACATCTCCCTTAAGTAATAAAATTACCTTTTAATGATATATAGTTACAATAGTACAACATAAATATTGTTTAATTATACGTACATCAAAATTTGCTCCACGTTTTAAAAATCTGGTACCTGCATACTTATTACTCCTTCTAGCTATAATAGTTATATACATAGATCTTCCAAAAATACTAACGTTTGATTGACCAATAAAACCGTGTGTAACATATAAAATCCAGTCACGATGCAAGTCCTTTTCTACTGGTTTCAATAAATGCGAATTCCATACAAATCGACGATGCGGATTACTTCGTACACCATAATCAATATATTTTTCTGTACCACTAAAAATATTACCAATTATCAAGCTTTATTGAGTGTTTAACTTTCAAAAACTTATTAGTTGATTATTATAACAAACCTATTATTCCAATCACTTTTTTTAGATGCCCACATATTGAAAAAGTCTTCTGCATCTTCAGTATCGCTATTCTCAGCTTGATTTGAATCTTTGTTATTTGTATTAAAAATATCAGGTTTGATATGTTTTGGTGGAGTCATGTTATTTTGTAAAGTATGTGTTAGATCATAAGAATAACTAAAGTAGAAATTACTACTAAGATCTATGCTTTGAAACATTTTCACATATCTTTGTTCATCAGGGTGAAAAACACGGATAGTATCATTTGGAATATAAATCATTGAAGTGTCTTCTATTTTATATATTGTATGATGCCCAATTACAGCCACTCTACGTCGTTTAGTAACAAGAATTATATAGTATCCTTCTAAGAAACGTACAAAACCTAATAGAATAAATTTTAACCATTAATTATTTTATTAGTATAAATCACTTTTACATTTTATTTATTACATATCTAATATATTGTGCATATAACATGGTTAACTTTCTAACTGCAAGTAAAATAGCATGCAAATATAATTTTGTGTGATATCATGCTAAAAACATACATGTGCTGCAATATCTTACACACTGAATATTTATATTGGTACAAGAAGTATTTAATATTATTTCTTATTGCATACGAATTTATTTTTAAGTTTTAAATTTCCAATTTAATAATTTATTGTAAAGTTACCACACAGAATGACCATTATCGCATTTCAAGCTACATTTGCATCTTATTATATTACACATGTATCACTTACTGTAATGTTAATTTTTGTGTGTATATGTGCATGTATATTAAATTTTCTTTATTAAGATTGTTATTTTGTTTCAAATGTATGATGTTTCACTGAATATTAATGACATTGGTCCTTACCAAGAAGACCAAAAGCTGGTACTAGTCGAGGGAAAGTTTCTCTCTGCCACATTGTTTTCCAGGTGAATTTAGTTTGAGTTGGTTTGTGCAATGGTTTCTGACATTCTTGGTGTTCAGATTCTTCTGATACACCATTGTCAGATGTAGATTCTTTGTGAATGTTGCCTTTGTTAGCAAGCAAATACATAATATATGGAAACTAAGTCTTATATAATATTTCAGCAATAGTTTTACTCCAGTATTACTATGTATATTTATGTTATTTTGTGTCTAGTATTAAAATGCAATAAACATGCATGCCAAGAATTAAATCATGCAAAATTATAAAGCTCAAGCTATGTCTCTGACACGCACGCTGCACTTACATATTACATACAATGTAACTATGTATTAATAAAAAACAAAGAATTGATATATAAAATTATATTCTTATTCTCTCTATACAATTATGTGTCATATATAATTATTACAAAATATGAAGAATTTCTTTATTGTAAAAGCATATATACTGATAATTTATGTGAAAAACTAATAAAGAAATTAATATTGCTTACCAACAATTCCAAAAGCCGAAACAATTTTGGCAACTCCTCCAATATTACTTCTTTGTCCAGTACGTGTACGATTACCCATGTCTATCATATTTACAAGGTCCTTTATTTCATCTTGAGTATATTCTCTTTTATCGTCTACAACAACTAATTCTTTCGGTTCCATACGATCTATTTTTAATACACGGAAACGTGTTAAAGTATTATTTGAACCCATTAAATAAAATCTCTGGAACGTTAATTATATGTATTCAAGAATATTTAAATAATTTATTGCTTATAAGATAAAGTAAGATCTTACAGATTTTGTTTCATAAAGGGCAATTTTTTGTATTGAAGAAATAATAGGATGAAATACTACAGTTGAAATAACTTTTTCGTCCATTGCAGATAAATGTTAATTTACAAATATTTAGAATATCTTTTTCCAATACTAGTAGCTCTCTTACAAATTCTTTGTGTACCATTTAAATTGACGTTTAATACCATCATAGACTATATAAAAGATAGACCTATCACTCAGTGCATTTTTTTGTCTTACGTCTCGAGTGCTTTAGAGCTCTTTTACCATATTGATGTCATTCCCAACATTGTCAATATAGTATGGAATACTATCAATTTCGGCAATTAAATTGATACAATTCCTATGTTCGCCGTAACAATCGAAGAGCAATTTTAGAACATGAGATACGAATTCCATATATCAAGTCTATCCTATATTTAATCAATGTTAGGACCTCTGTACCTCGTCTATAATAATCATGTAATTAGAGTATGCTTATTAATCGGTAACTTCGAATTTATGTTTAAATTGTATGTGAGTTGGCCTTTAAGGTTCACGAAACATATGACACACAAATGCATTGAATATTAGGTCTATCCTATATTTTTTTATCTTTGGTATAGGTTAAAATATTTTATAGTCGCAGATGAAATATAGAATTCTACATAGGTACATTTCATATTTGTGTACATGTTGGTATATATTATACGTGTGCAGTATAATATTCTTACTATACACAAAATCAACCAAAAGCCTAACTATGAAAAGGTATTAAGGCAGAATAAAATAAATGTATATGTAATCATTTATTTATAATAACGACTTCAAGATATTACTTGAAGTTATATTTTACAATCAATATTATTCCTAGGTATATCTATGTTAAAACACTTTAATTTCTCATATGTATTAAAATTTCTTTTTGAGCTGTATCATGTAATACATATTAATGACAAAACTGACTGCAGTCACTATAGAAGCTCCTACAAAAATCATCTTATCCGATTTACCTCGTAAAAGATATGTTGGTTTTGTTAAGTCAGCCTGTAAAACGTATGTTTTATTGTATTTCTCTTTTTAATGTAATTTTATTATCAACAGATACATATGTATTTATATTCACCTGCCATTCCTGTTGGAGCCGTTTCATTTTTGCAGGTATTGTAGAATAATTCTGTTTGCCGGATAATGCAGTAGATACCGGCTTAGTTTTGACGGAATCAAACATCATTTTTGGTAGTTCTATCTTTTCTAATGGTCTTGGGGACTACGACACAAATATTAATTTCATATATTGTTATACAATCAATGAAATTGATACAAATACAATCTTTTTATATGATAGTTTTTTAATTTCTTGGATATTGATATTATATGTATATTCTATTGATATTATGTTGTTATATAAAGATGTAGAGTTTCATTCCTTACTTATATAACATTTCTAGTATATGATAGGGAATATCATTTAACAATAAATAATTGAATGTAAAATTTTGAAAATTTGTTTTATAATTATATTAAAAACAGAATAAATCATACTTCATTGAAACAAGATAACAAAAATGATAAAAAGATGTTGGAAAATATATGAATCTTTGGCTTAATTTTTATCGTTAATTACTTACTAATGGATAAAGAGCTTGTAATTGTGTCGATTGTCTCAAACGACCAGTAAATGCACTGAATTGATGGAATGACATTTTATCTATTTGCGTAACTTACCCTTCTGATGGTACTTGTTCGTAGTGAGTTTGGTGCTCTCTGAAAAGGGAAAAGCATGTACTTATTCATCACATGTAACGTACATAGTGATATATGTATAAGTTGGTAGAATGCAAGCTAGGTATTTCATTATAAAATACTCGAAAATTTTCTTATCAAATATTATTAAATAAGTTACACATATTAATTTATTTTTAACTATATAATCCGACAGCATAGTCTAATAGAATTATAAAATAACAGTTATTTATAGCAGTTTATAGATAATATTATTATGACTAAAATATATTATTATATATGTATATTTTATCACATTTTCTAATTTAAAAGTTATATAAATTTATTATGTTTTACTCATTCTTACAAAAATTAAATGTATTTTTATTCTATTCTGTGAGATACTAGAATCCAAAAGTTATAGCTAGCGCTCTCTGTAGACCATTATCAATGTCTGGGATATTCCTTTTGTAAGAAAATAATAGATGCACAACCTCTTTTCGTTGTATATTATTTTATTCAATCACGTACGACCCAATTTGTTCTATTTCTATTATTATGATCATACATGATTCGATAAAAATAATATAAAACAGAGAATGTGGTGCATCTATTATTTTCTTACAAAATGAAAGAAACTTTTGGGACAACCTAATATATACATGTGTATGTATACATTTGTTTTAAAAAAGGGTATAAATTTTTGAAATCTTTTTGAGATATAATCACATTGTCATTACAACTGCTTTGTGATATCCACTTAATGAGAACATAAAATATAAGGAATTGTTAATGGACTATTCAAATTTAAAAATACAGAATATCTTGCAAGTTTAGTGTATATTATTTGTTGTTTAGTATTATTTAACTGGTGTATGTTTAAAGCAGAAAAAGATGATATTCTACAATTACAGATGTTAAGTGTAACCGAAACTAAGAGAGAATCAGTATTAGGAATATGCGTATTAACTAATCATGTTATTTCATTCAAGAAAACGTATGTGAAAATATGTAGATGGATATAAGCTAACTTTATGTTTTAAATATATAAAATATATTTACTAATAAAACTAGTATTAATCAATTATATGTTATTTTTTGCAATAATTTTCTTAAAATAGAATCTTAACGTGTTACCAAATATTGAAAAATGTAATGTTTAAGACACTTATTCAATCTAAGACAGTTTTAATAAAGCATAGTGGTTTTACATGTTATTTTCATATATTGTAAAATGATACTCGTTGTTTTATTTGTAAAAATTTAATAATCTTTATATATATTTCCAGGATCCGCAAAGGTGCTTGCATACAACTTTTTACTATGACATCAGTCCACATTTGTATTTAATATCCACATCCGTTTTGATGGTGATAATTATATAAAATAATATTAAAAAAATTAGAACTTAAAGTGATTTACAAATATATATTTATATACCTTGAAGGAGAGAAAGAATATGTATTATATGTATATATATGGTGTAGAATATGTATGTAGGTACATATTATAGTTGATCATTTGTTAATATTACTTCAATCACTTGCCGTAACGGCAGCTCGGTGTATTCTGTTTTACCGACGAGCTGCAAACAGCAAAACATATCATGGCTGAATATGGCGGTTTACTGATGAACAATCGTGTAATTTGTGTTAATACATTGTATGATATAAAAAAGATATGTGGCAGACGTAATTAATAGTGAGATTTAGTGACAAGATTGTGAACAAATTTTGTACAGTGTTCTTTAAATCTGTAGTGCTATATTATATTCATTGTATGTCATAAAAAAATATGTATGATAATTGGTATAGTATTAGTAGTATGGTATAGTATTATACTCTATTAGTAGAAATAACAGTATTTCACTGACTTTTAACACTGTTATAAATAATTGTTTAATTACAATAGATCATAACTATATTTATGAACTTTCAAGTATCAATTTGGTGTTTATGGATCCTATGTTTAAGATACTTTAAATATTGTGACATATAATAATAAAATCTCATGCCAAAATTAAGAAGGAATAAAAGAACTGAATCTAGGTGGGGTGTCAAATATTATACAGCAGTGAGAAATGCTGTTTTTATAACACAGGCACAACCTTATGAGCCAACAATATTACCCTCCTCTTTGAAGGAGTATGTTCCAGAATGTGAGAATCTATATACGTGTACACAATGCAAAGACTGGTAAGGTCACATATATACACATACTAATATATTTTAAGTATCTTTTTTACATATGTTGTATACTAACTGTGCATTATAAAGTATTATACGTAGTACATGTAAGGACTAGATTTTAAATACAAATACATGTAATATATGAGAATTTTATTTTTTGTTAGCTTCTATTTTCGAAGCAGTTTGCAAGATCATGTTACAAGAAAAAGTTGGATATTGGGATATTGGTGTCATCACTGTTTTGTAACTGTTTGTAAACATAGCTCTATAGAAGGTACATTATGTTCCACATGTTTACAATTGGATCATGAGAAACGCTTATATTTACGAAGTAGAGGTTTACGTAACAATCAAAAATTTGGGGCAATAAGAGTTTTTTACAATCAATGTCAATTTTTTGCACATTTGAAAGCTCATAATGTAAATTTGGTAAATATGGGTGACTTAATGTTAATGCCTTTACCAACAAATATCATCGATTGGAATCCTAAAGTAGATTTAATATGCGAAGCACTCATGGAGCATACATTTATAATGAAAGTCCATATAATGGATTGGTTAAAAAATGAAACTATTGATAACAATTGGTGGCAATTGACAGAAGATGCCAATAATCCAGTTACTCTTATTCTTAAAGGTTATAAGGGTCGATTCCATTTTAAGCCATTAGAAATATTGATAGAGGAGCATACCTCTGTCTTGAGTTCTGCTCATTCTACACCTAACAATAGCAAGAACTTTCTTGATGTTGATATTCCTGATTCAATAGAAAATGTTGATAAACAAACAAGTCCATCTTCAATAGATACCACAATTTCCATCTCTGATGAAAGCATGATTGAAAATGAAGACAGTCCTTGTACAATAAATGACACTATTGTGGATTGTGGATTCTCAAAACTTTTTGAACCTGAATTTCATAATAAGGGAAGGAAAGGAAACACAATAGTTTCTGTAAAATCAGTGCAAGATTTATTCACTGTACAACATTCAAATATGATTAATGAGCTTAAACGAAATAAAATAAGACATTTAAACTCCATTTCATCCAATATGGTTATGTCATATGACAATACAATTATCACGCCTAACTGTGATATCAAAGACTTATCCGAGCATCCTACCAATAAACAATTATGGATGAATTTAATACATAAATCTAATAACAGTTTATCAGTCAAGACAAAAAGCAATATTGTAAAAGTAGAATCTGATACAAACGAAAATAAAACACTTCATAATGATTTATCAAAAACAGAACCAGTGTCTAAGGTACAATCTGATGTATCTTGTACAACAAAAGTGGATACATGTAAAAATAAGTTAGATAAATTGAAACAAAATCTACATACATTGACCGTTAATTCTGGTCAAAAGGTTGTTACATTTCAAAGTACGAATCATGTTGGTATTAATGCAATTATTAATCAGCTACCACCTCACATGACCAATAACAAGAAAATTATTCTTATAGGACAAACTTCCGATAATGCACCTGACGATAATAACACGGAATCATCTCCCGAAGGAATAATCCGCTTAGTACCTATCACGAATGAAAAACTATCGGAGATAAAATTGAATCTAGAAAATAAAAATCTTCCGGAAACTGGTAGAGAAACTAACAGAAATAGTTCGAAAAATCAAGCCGAGCCCTTTAAAAATAAATTACGACCTTTTTCCAGTAGAGTTATATATCAAAACGGACGGAAATGTATTATTAAGCAATCATCAGGTCTTACTAGAAATTTAAAAAACACATCCAATGCTGTGGTACCAGCGAAAGATGTGCAAGCAGCAGTGCAATCAAAATCTACAAATGTTCCATCATTAGTGTTCTACAATATTCCACCATTGATACCCTTAGATTCCGTTGAAATGGAAAACATATTGAATCAGGAAAAAACGAATTCATTTCATAATGATGTTTCCCCTTTAACACCTTCACCATCCCCGTCAGAGTTATCGAATAGTTCTAGCTGCGATATTCAGTCGAAACAGACTTCTTTGCCAGTAAAGAGTTGTCCGAAAGTCGATGTACCTTCTTTGAATACTGAACGTGTAAACATTGATATTGATGTACGATATATGAAAAATTCATTTGAAAGTTTATCATTTCATAAAGGAGAAGACCAAAATTTGTATCTCAATGTAAAGTTTCTTAATCGAAAGCCAATTTATACTATTGTTGATACATTTACCATGATAACAAAATGTAGAGAAGAAATGCTAAATGAATTTTTTCATCTTTCTTATTTTGAATTGAAGAAACGATACAACCATTTGCAAGAAATTGATGAAGAAATATCAAGAGTAATGAATTTCGTAACTGATAACGTGGTCAAAGAAAACTTAAAAGCCGTTCATACTTTGCAGGCTGTGCTGAAACATTGTATCAATAAATGCACCGAGAATACCGATGACATAGAGGAGAAAGATACATTTAGTGAATGGGAATCCGAATATCAGAAAACAGATGCAAAGCCTGTTTGTAAGGCATGTAATAAAATTACAAAGCCCAAGTACTATATTCCAGGATTTTCGGAGCCTGCAAAGAACGATACATATTGTTCTTGCTATAGGCACGTGTGTCATAAATGTCATACGTATCAAGGTAATTCAACACGTTTCGTAGCTCATCAAACATTTCACGACAAAGAGAGACCATATTTATGCCCTGATTGTTATCGTAAATTTTCAACATATAAATCGTTAGAAGTTCATACATGGACTACCTGTTTCCACACGCTAAAAAGGCGTGTTCTCGGTTGCAAAATTTGCGAAATAGATGGTTTTCAAGATATGGAATCTGTCACAAGACATTTCGCAATTATGCATAGTTATAATAAGGTAGTTTGTGATAAATGTTACATCGTTTTAGAATCATATTCCGAATATAAAAAACATCATGAAGATAAACATTCAGATGCAAATAATTATCATCCCATAAGGCTTGTACTGTGTAAACTTGGGCGATGCATTGTACGTTGTGAAGATTATATGTCACACATGGAAAAACATATAGTTGTTCAGAGACTAATATGGTTCAAATGTCCATTTTGTACGTTTATTCATGTAGAGGCGAAACATGTTATGTCTCATTTGCAAAGTGAACACGAAAAACGTTTAAAGGAACTTTTAAATTCCCAGGTATTATGGAATGTTTTACAAGTGGAAACTGCAGCAAATTTATTGAAAAATTTACAGAAAAATAAATTCACAAATGCATACACAGAGTCTTGCGAAGATGGTACTGTAATGCCTAAGATTATAAATGCTAGAACTATTACATCTGAAGTATTCGAACGTGGAGCTCAGGGGATGGATGATAACATAATAAATTATGAAACACCACTATGTTCTAAAGTTGTTAATGTTAATTCAGAATCTTCTCCAAAGTTGAGTGGTATCATACCGAAGATACTCGACGTTAGGTCAATGGCTGACGTAACGTCGGATATTTCTAAATGCGAAGAGATTGAAACGACTTCGAAATTTATAGATACAAGTGAAGAAACCGAACAAAACAAAGCTCACCAAGATCAAGAGATCGAAACGGGACTCGAACATGTCACTGATTGTATATGGGATACCAAAACGATTAAACCAATTTTAGACCCGCAGAATTTTGAACCTCTTCAGGAAGATCACTTCTTAGAGGTGAAGAACGAGCAGAGTACAAATGACACATTATGCGAAAAAGAAAAAATTCAATTAGATGAAACAAAGCAAACAAGCGATGTTTCAAACAATACGCAGACTCAAAAGCAACTGGAAGATATAGTACATGAATTAATCTCAAATCCTCCTCCGCTTGTTAAAATTCCTCAATTCCTGCTCAATGTGAATCGATCTAAGAGAGCTAGACCGATAAAGAAAGGAGGACAAACGGCAGTATTTTCACGCGATCAAAGCGTTCATCGCTATTTTCCTCAACGAATTGCTGTAATCGATGGAACTAATTCGAACGAGATCCTGAACTTTTCGTGTCCCTTATGCAGGGAATTAATAAATACATCCAAATCAGTTATAAGTAATCATTTTCAGAGTAAACATTTGCAAGATTGCAAGGTATCGACAGTTACCATAAACTTGCCACGAATATCACCAGAATTTATTAATGGCGGTTATAAGGAATTATTAGATAACAAAAAGCGCAAGTCCGAAAGTACTATATCGAGTTCAAAAAGAAGACGACGGTGGAATCCAAAGAAATATAATACCGATGGGAAAAACGCGAATTTTACAGGACTTGGTTTATGTGTAACACAAGAAACAGCTGTAGATAGCGAAGGTAATTTTAGGTGTAAAAAGTGCGATCAGCTATGCTCGAATATGACAAATTTGAGAGAGCATATCGCGCGCAATCATAGAATCAAAGGCCGATACTTAGTATGTCTGGAATGTGGAGACAATTTTGTGGTAGTACCTAGTTTACAAATGCATCTGAAAGCATTTCACGGGATAGAGGATCCCATAACTTATATGGCAGAAAATACTTCCTACGCACCTGATAATGCGATGAATGATCTCGAGGCTGAGGGAAAGTGTATAGAAGCAAATCAATGTCATGTTTGTATGGCGGTATTCGAAGATAAGGCGGCGGTAGATAAACATCTTCGAGTCCATGGCATGGCGTTCTTAAATCGTAAAAGGATAGAAGCGCAAAATGCTTTGAAAAGTCCAGAGAAAAAGAGCAAAATGGAGGAAGAAAAATGTACACCAATCAATGCGAGTCCAAAGGAACTTGTTCGAAAGGATAAACCAGCAGAAACTATACTGGAAAAAATCACTGTAAGTTCACGTGGAACCTATTTCATCTTTCGATTGTTTATATATTAACCTTGACCGTTTGTCATTTCAGGCAATTATATAGTTAAAGCAGGTACGACTTTTGAAGACAGTTCTGGATTTCGGAAAGTAGTAGATATTTAGTAATTTATAGGTTTAAATATGATCGTGAATCTGTGATTTTAACGTTTTATTTATGCGATAGAAAAATGTTTTCTCGTTTGCTAGCAAAAAATGAGCGATGCTCGTTAATTTTATAGTATCGAAAAAACATTATTCAGTCCTTTACTTTGAATATCTGAACGAATTCTGATTAATATTAAGATCAATACATTTATTAACACATTGGGATTCATTACAAATTTCATGTTCTTCTATTTTGTTTTATGCTTTTTTATGGATTATGTACGTTCAAAATCTTTTAATCATAAATTGCATAGCTCTGTTAGGTGATAATAATCGTGTATACTCTGTACACATACATTCACATACTGTAAAACGAATGCAATGTGTTAATTTTCTTAAATGACTTGAAATGAAAACCATTGTAAATATATGCAAATATTTATGGACAAATGCTGCTTGTATAGTTTATTTTATCAGAACTCTTTTTTCGTGTGTATTCAAACAATTGAATTATTCTTTCTACTATCCGTATTGTCAAAACTTGTTCTCTTAATGTTATACGAATCTTGTAGCCTAACTTTTGTCGTACATGATTATATTCATTATATCCTTTGTATGTACGAAATCAGCAGTTGCAATTACAACATAATGTAAATAATTGCTCTGTTAAAAAAAAATGATTTTTTGTATTCTACTAATTCATATGCATCATCATATTTAAAAATAGGTAAAAAATAAAATATTCTAATTTACTATCAAAGCAGATCATTACCTATCCTTAATAGAATGGAAATAATGTTATTTGCAATAAATAGGTAGAATATATATATATATCTTTATTACACCATTTTTAATTGCACCGACAAAGATTATTGCTTAGTATTAAGTTAATAATTCAGTGATTGACACATACGAGATACTCGAGGTACGAAACGTGGGGAATATTCCCACTTGTTTTCTCTTTATCTATATGTATATGTATTTATTTATATAATGTGTACTCTTAACGCGTATTAATGTTAAAATATCAGTACATCACACTTGAAGATTTACAGAAGAAACCAATATTTTTGTTTTTATGATTCTGTATTACGAAGAGATATTTTCGTGTTACATCGAGTGCAGGTACTTCAGGAAGGGCTGGGTTCTGAACACTTTGATGTTGGACCTGTAAGAGTATTTTCAGCATGCCCTCTACGACCTTACATAATTTGAGTCGTCTAGTTTTACGAAACGATAATGAAGCAATTAAAATACAATTAGAATTATTATATTTATTATTGAACGCATCGATAAATATTACGAACTTCCAACATGTAAACATCGATTAGAAATAATTTCGAACAACGAAGAAAAGATTATTATTATACTTTGGTCCCTCCATAAGGTGATAATTCATAAAGTCGATCAGCTGTATACTTTTACGGGCCCCCATAGTTTTATCTTTGGCACAATTACTAAGGAACACACACGATAAATTTAAACAGTGATTGGTTCTTGACCCTCGCATTAAATTTTTGTGCAATCAATTTGAGCTTCATCTTTCACGAATACGAATACCGAAGATTGTCGCGTATACAATTGCATTTTTATAATGTTTTATTGTTTAATCGAAGAATAAAATAAATGTAATTAAAAATTGAAAAAGAAAGAGCCAGCGGTATTTTCAAGCGTCCTATTCTTCGGAAATTTGCCTATAATCCTACATCTTTTAACAATCGTAAACAATAGTGAGAATAGATTTTTCTCTCTCGATTAAGAACATGTGTGTCAGGAGGAGACAATTAGTACAGGAAGGAAGAATATTGCAACAGGAAATCCTTTCCTCCGCATCTTATTGTTTTAATCTACGAGGCAGTTGATTTTCCATTTTCGTACGATGCGTTCATATGACTATCCATCTCTGCAGGGATATTCAAATTGGTCGCGCGAGTTGTTGGACTTGAGGGTCGAGAACACTCTGATTTCTGAATAAAGTTTGTACTTGTATCTAGCTGGGCAGATTCGGAACTGGATTCTTTTCTAGAAGAAGACATACCATACGTGGCACTCGATGTCCTAGTGTTTGTCGGTGACAAAGACGACGAGGAAATGGATCGGGTGATTTTCAGCTCCGAGTCGGCAGGACTAACGTCACTGTGCATATCATTTTCTTCGAACAGCTTGTTTAAATCGTTGCCAAGCTTCGCGTCATCAGAATTTACATCCGACTCCGCCATAATGGTTAAGGCTAATGATTCCGATGTTTTCTTGTCTCGAGCAGTGTTTCCCAGTTCGCTTAATGGAATTCCGAATTCACGAGTGGCCCATACATCGCAGCTAGGGCTGCACGATGAGTCACGAGGGAGTTGAGAGACCTTAGTTTTTCTCGCGTCTTCCATGGAATGCCATCGTTGGGATCTCGAGATCGAGGATCCTGCAGCAATCGTATTTAAGCTGTTTGTCGGCACTATCCGATGTGGAAATCGCGGAGATCCCCGAATTTTTTCTCGTGACGATGTTTGGCTGGTACTCGCTTCTAGAAGAAGGCCGGTTCGAAATCCGTACGTTACAGGAGATTTACATATATTTCATTGCGATTCGTTGATACCTCGTACTCGTTTTATTTGGAATTAAACGATGTAAGCACTCGACGAAATAATTCACCATAAAGAAATAGTTTGGGCGTACTTACTGGGTGGTAGACTAAAATTGACTCTGGGCTCGCTGTACTCTTTACGATGTAGCCCCAGGCTTAATCTGCGATCTTCTTCGCTAGTAATACTAATTATTGGTCCTGAGCCACATCGAGGATGAGGCGAACGACTGCCTTGGGCATTAACTTGACACGTAGATGCTGCTTTCGTGCCTGGTACCAAACCGGCAATGTAGCCCATGTGAACCCGTAGTGCCGATGCTACTCCTATGAGATTTTAACATGGTTGGTTACGCTGCATTCCATGATCAGTTTTTAACTTTTTCTATACTACCTACCCGTAAATGAAGCGGTCGAAGTTTTTCTGCTGCTAGGACGACTGCCGAAAAGACCGAAGAGTCGCTGAAAAACACCCAAACGATTTGGTCCTTCCGTCTCTCTTCGTCGGTGAAGTTTGTAAATATCTGCGAGACTTCTTCGTGTGCCGTCTGGTTCCAAATCCGGTTGGCTACTAAACGCTACAGTACCGCGGCGTATTCCTAATTTACAGAAAGATCAGGTCTATACGTGCCTAATCGCCACTCGTGTTGCATTCGTGATTAAATAATAGATACTAATATTTACTGACATTCGAGCCAATAAGGCGAATCGAAGCACAGAGTACGAAAGCGAAAGCAGGTGCTAAGATATCGTAGAAGAGGAAGGAGGAGAACCGCTCGCGTTTCTCGTGACAGCCCGAATTCTCTAAATAAAATCTTCGTGTTTACATGTGTGTAACAGATTGTCTTTCAATATGGAGTGTAACCAGGAGGTAATGTTCGATCGACAAGTTCTATAGCATTTACGAATTTCCCAAAAGCATAAACGGAGATCCTGCTTTAAGTATTTGAAGATTCGATCGCTTGACCGTTAAGTTTATCATCGATTCTATCTAACTGGATATCATTGCATTCCGAAACATTGGATCAAACGTGCGATTTAGCGTGCAGAATGGGGCGTATGCACGTACATACATCTGTCAGGAACTTGTCCGAACTTGTCAAGCGGTTTGGGACTTAGAGCTCGGGGAAATACGAGTGAAATCCGGTGTCTCGAATGGCAATTAATATGTCAGAAATGAATGAATTATGTCCTGAAGCTAGTAATACAGACCAATGCAACGGCAGGCTGACAATCAGGCTGGTTGGTTTTGTATTAACTGTTTCATGTGCAATTTTAAGTAGCAGCTAATTTTATTTAATAGCTGTTTCAAATCGACAGAGTAACGCAACTTTAAATTACATCCGCAGCACGATGAACGTTGTACTCTACTAACAAACGCGTAAGAAACATCGTTCGGCAGTGCAGTTTTCATGCAGCTTTTCTCGAAAAATAACGCAACCGTTTTTAAACATTAGACAAGTCAGCAAATTGGGGAACGTTTTCTTGTATCGCAATACGAATCGCAACACTTTTGAAACATTTGATTTTCCTATTCTAATTTCATCTATCGTTTCAACTTTCAACAAGTTCTTCAAATATTCATACAAGCACGTAAACGTCAGAAACGTTCAGATAACTGCGTGCAATAAACGGAATTCGGTCACCTTTCTCGATCATCTGAACGATGGAAGGACGACGAAGCGAGAAGAACATTAATTATGTATCGTTCCTTCTTTCTCCCCTTGATAAAACAGTTTATTCATCGTGCAAATTTAAATAGGGACGATTTCGCTCGGCGAAGGGTAACGAATCGTGAAACGATCTTCGATTATATATTCGTCACGAATTTATTTGCACAACGAATCTTGGATCATCTGGCGAAGAATCTTACTCACCGGACGAATCAGCAGACGGCCAGCTAGCCCTAGGGATGACCGGTGGGAGGACGCTGAGCAATAACAAAGGTAGACCACCCCCGATGCTGGGATTGCGTTGTGGAATCGATGCGCTCGACGAAGCGTGCGATGGTTCAACCGGTTCCTGTGCCAATTGTTTCTCCAATCTGGCCAATTCCAGTTCCAGCTGTGCCATTTCACGACGATACACGCGATTCTGTACTTCCACGCGGTATTGAAGCTCGCTGTTGCACCATGAAATATAATTTTCGTTAAATTCGTTAAAAGACAGATGCATACCGCGTTGTAATTGGACCGCACACCGATTCGTGTACTATTTTCAATAAGCCAGTAACGTCTAACGGATTTTCATGGGGAATTTTAAAAGTAAGGCGATCTCGTCCTCTTCTCTAACTCGATATCGAGTAAATTCTCAATGGAAAAGCCAATAAACTCTTCTTAGTGGGGACCGTTCGAAAGAAAATTCAGTGAAAGTCGGTAGTTGAATAAAATATGACGAACGATGTCTGTGACCTGGTTTAGAACGAATCGTTTCTTGGTATCGTTAGGAATAACGCGTAGAGTTCGGCCACCGAGCACCGATAAAAAGATATCGTCTCGAGTTAGATCCGTCCAAACGATTAGTTACCAAGCGGAAAAAACCTTTATTGTCATCGTATCCAGCGCCATTGTGCTTACCCTCTTTCTTCGTTCTTGTTCTCTTCTGATTTTCCATTTGCCTTCGATCCCCTTTTTCTTATCTGCGAAGTAGTTATTGGCGCGACGCGGTGTATCGCGACAACAGTGGCAGTTACTTACGTTCTATCATCGGTCACAAATCTCCTTGTATTGCATTCAATTTTCAGGCCGAGACTCTGCACAACGGGGTCGGCCCTTTCGCCAGCCAAGATATTTGTTAACTGCGGAAGAAACAGCAACGCCAGCGTTGCGGTCGTTGAAGCCAAGATTAAAGCGGTAATCGTAACGAAGGCCAAGGTTGCGCGATCGGACATCAAATTTGCCAGCACTACCACAATCCCCGAAGTGATCACCACGAAATAAACGCTCATGCCGATGTATTGCGAGTCGTTTAGAGCAGGTATTTTCACGTGTCTGGAATTACGCACGATATAGAAAAGTACAAAGTAAGAAATAAATAACATCGATATATATATAGGTATAAATAGAGGATTAAGTCGTTGATAAAAGTTACTTTAACTCTACAATGAATAAATCGATACTTCCATTACTATGTTCTTGACTTGGTCTTGAAACGTTTTAATATCAACAGCTCAATGCTAAAACTTCGACAAAAAGAGGAAACATCTCTGCTAATGAACGCACTAATGGCATCCCTCATTAAACTCCAGTTCGACTTTGCCTCTCCAATTGGAAGTTCCATGTGGACAGATGGAATCCCCCGAGCGATTGTTTTAATGAACTTTTACTTACAAAAGTTATTCCGTGTATAAAATTTACTGGTTAACTCAATATTTTTACCTCGTTTCCCAAGCCATGTATACACCGACGATCAGCAATAGACCTTTATATATGTAGAGTGCGCCCAACCAGCTGTTCGTGTGTTGAGAACGGCACACCTCTACCTGTATCGAAAACCAACGATGTAAATTAATTGATTATCGCTCGTTAAAGGGAACGTCATCCATATCTTAATAAGCCTCTCTGCCGAGGTTGCTAAGGTAAGGATGAAATTCTTTTCGACGTCGTTTCCATTTCGATACCTGAGGTTGATAGACTACGCTTCTATCCTGTGGGCTAATCTCCAGAGTTAAGTTTCGGAGATGGCGTTGCATGGGGTCAAAAGTCACCCACAAGGTTACCACGAGACCGTCTATCAGTAGCAGAACGCAGATCAAGCTTATAAGCTGAGTATCCTGAAGTAACTGTAGGTAGTAGAGTTATACCGCGCGTTAAATGTCAGCTGCACTTTCAATCATATCGTACCTTGTTCTTGACAACGCCGCTTCTACTTCTAGTGAAAATCCGATGAACGCGATAGGTCTTGGTAAACATCGATCCGAAAGCCAAGGAAAAGCCAGCAGACAACAAATACACTCTCGCCTGAAAAACGGTGTGACATACCGTATGAAATATCTGTATTTCGATATATATCATAGAATGTAACGTTGCATGGAAATTGTTCGAACTGTATAAATAGATATACGCGACTCGACACAATTTCAACATAATTTCACCTACGAAACTAACGACTGTTCGCGAATAGAAAATTAACGCTCACTGTGCACACTGTAGGATAGTAATCGTTGCTATCCGGTAACGTGGCGTGATCCAAGCCCAGAAGTATGACCGCACCGTAGACCAAACCACAGCCGACGGCAGCCATATTATTCAGTCTAGGACTCGAGAGTTTTATGCTCCTGCCGGTCGTAAGAAACGGAACGCTTTACATTTTCTATACGATCAATGCGAAACAATGGGAACATCGTAAAACTTACTTGTGTTTACGAAAATGTAAATTGAACGCCAAGAAAGCGAACGCTAAAGTGACACCAACGCTAGCGAGACAAGTAACTGCTAGAAAAGCTGCAGGTGCTACTGTTACCACTCTCAACCTGGCCGTAACAAAAATAAGCCATTTGTTATCCTTAGAATGTTCCCGAATAGTAATAAACTCATAACGAGGATTGTAGAGAATCTCACGAATAATGAGAAAAACCGCGAATGCTATGTTATTCAATTTTATAATCCTTTAAGGCTCGGTGTCTTTCGAAAGTAGGCGACGTCATATTTCACGATATCAAATTTTACTAACCCGATGGGAAAGCGTGAATCCGAATATATATTTATACTTCATATCGTATACTTATACGTTGTACCATAAGTTGTGTCCCATTTAACAACTTTACAGCTATTTTATGTGACTCGCTTATGTGATTGAATTTTACATGACCGTATGGAACCGTCCTTCACGCGATTGAATTCTCGGTTGCTGAACCTGTCGAGTCCACGCGTTTATCGCGCAAATAATAGCTTATTAGCATACAGAAACGATAACGTGGATTGTAAATAATTGTATAGCTAGAAATGGCATATTTGACATCGTTGCCCTCATTTATCAGCAGCGATTTGAAATGTATCCATTAGCGTCCAACGATTTATTTATTATTATCTGTATAATTAAATACGTAAGGAGAGTGATTATAGTACGTCTGATTGTACATATAATTTTCAATTAACGATGCGCCGATACTCGAATTCGCGATAGATGTTCAACTGGCGAGTAACGGAAAGGCAAAACATTAATTGATATGTGTAATTGCCCGGATCTTTTGCGATAATCAGATTTCAATGTTCACAGATAACGAGCGAATAATAAAACCAAATGGAACAGTACATACCGGAAAACCCTCCGAGCCGCGGGGGGATGTCCATCCGGCCATTTTGTCATTACGCATCCTGAGCAATTCATTATTAGCTTTCCATCTTCTGGACTGAAGATCGCTATTCTTCTGAAAACGTTGCCTGTAAATGGAAAACTGTAAGAGATCTCCTGCTTTAGTATAAACGAGTGACCCTCGACGAATTGAATAATCGGTCAAGAGGTAACCGTTTCAAGCGGATAGGATAAATCGAAATTTTAGGACAAGATTTTAATTCCCATGTTCCCTCACTTCGTTCTGTACGCGTTCCCTCTCGAGGAAACAAATTAAATTGTTTAGGATTTTAATCTAGGAAGAAACGCCGTTTGTGATTATTTCGACTTTGCGTTTCCACCTAAACATTCGTTCCGTGTCACGGATTTGACGAATCCGGAGCTTACGACACAAGGATAACGAGTTTCGTGACGTATAAGCAATCGAACGATCGAAAAGGAGGCCTGACAGAGTTGAAAGTTTAATTCCTACTCTTTATTCCTCTCACATCTATCCGGAAACCCATCCGCCCTCTTACAAAGTACCTTTTTCCAGCCGTGATTCACTTGCGCGACACGGCCGACGAAGTCGAATATACACCGAAGTTCTAAAGAGGAGAAGAATAGAGGCTATAGAATTCCTATTCGTATCGGTATAACCATGGCTGAACGAGCGGCTTCCCAAGGATTAGGATCGAGTTTACTTTTTCCGACATGTTACGGAACAACGCTTCGAAATAGATTCGATTTTACTGCCGAAAACGGGTTTTAGCGTGTCTTGCGCCAAACTCTCTCGAAAGTGCAGACAGCAGATATGCTCGATCGCTCGAATATAGAAACGTTCTATCAAGCTGTTGTCTTCGTACGTTTTACAGGCCGGATGCTATTGGGATTTTTTCTCATCAGCTTAATGACAGTAGCCGGATACACAAAATAATACTCATTTCGTTCCATCCTCGTTTTCCGCTTACCGAAGCGCTGTTATTTTCGAGGACTGAGGATAAAGGCAGTCTGCCAATCGTTTTTTAAGGTGCGCATTCACGAACACTGCCTATGTGTATCTGTTTCGCGAAGTTTTAAGCGCACACCTCGATGCTTTTTCACCTTGACAGGTGTTGGAGTTTCTTCTGCACGTTGAATTACTTACCTCCTAAATTAAATGCAAACTCCTACTACATAGTTCTTTCACGCGTGACGCGGCGAATCTGCAAATTCGTTCTCGCAGCTTTTTAGGAACTTATCTTACAATGTTTACATATCCGTAGCATAGCTGCGGCAAACAAATTTACAGAAACGTCGAGGAGATCAGGTGCCATTGCATCGATCGATATCGCTACTTTAGCCGATCAAACATTTTCCATTTCGCTGGCTATAATCCTAGGAAATAACGAGAAAGAAACAATTGTATAGTTTTGATTTATAGCGTATGATCGACCAAAATAGAATATTCGCCTAATTGTCGTATTATTTGGCTTTAAACAAGACAGATGGATCTAATCTCGATTATCGTGTAAAGTCGGAAAACACTGCCTTTGCCTGTCGCGGTGCGTAAAAGGAACAAGGAAATAACAGATGACCGATCCTTTTTTCCTTTTCCTGTCTCCGTGATTATGCTTGAAAGTTAAATATGCGGCCCGCATATGTGACTATGTTCGCTACAGGATTTGATGGATTACAGCCGTAGGATCTCGAGTGTCGACTGGTTGGATGGATGAAACACTGTGGGAGAGGTAAACTGGAATAAAAAAAAAAAAAAAAAAATATACGGAATAGTGGTAACAGAAATCGTGGGGGTAAAGGTGGAAACGGTTGGTGGTATCCAACTTGTCCAAACTACCGAAGCTTCTTTGTAAAGGCCGCTGCCTATCGCTGGCGGAAATTCGTGCCAGTTCGTTGACTTTATCAGAAATCGATTCTCGAAGCGCGGTTCAGAAAAAGGAGCTTCTTCTTGGAAGTTCGGGCAAGGTTAGCGAGCAGACAACTAACCGTTATATCGTAAATAATCGCTCGACTATATGAACTGCGTAAAAGAGTTTGAAAAATCGGTCGATTCTGCTAGATACCTGGAGTACGGAAATCCGTACAGGGAACTTGCCAACTTTTGCTCCTCTTGGAAACATCTTGCCGAAAGACGTGAATTCTTTCATTGTCAGCATCCGAGATCAACCGATTTCGTACGAAAGATCACAACAAATTTTGAAAATTCAAGGTACCAACAACTTTCACGAAGATGTCTGATATATATATATATATATCAGGAAAGGGGGTGGAAAAATAGCACAATTTGGAGATTTTCAGCCGTGTTATCGCTGGATACATCTATAAGTAAAGTAATAGATAAGAAAAGTAGGATAAGAGATAGGAGATAGAAAGTAGGAAAGAGAGAGAAGCGTTTCCTACCGGGGCTTTTGAAAAATTGTTCAACCGTCGTCTAACGAGATATTTGTAAAATAAGAGGTAGAAGAACGAGTGTGTGTGTGTGAGAAAGAGAGAGAGACGGAAGAGAGGGAAGGGCGAAGGAGGAGTAATGAATCTCGGGCTCGATTTCATGGTGCTTGTAAAGGTGTAGACACTTCGTAGCAGATTGATTTTCGATCACGTTAAAAAGATGATATTCCATTAATGTGTAAAATACGTGGAATAACTTTGCAAAGTCCGATTAAATATCGTCCATTAGTCATCGATTAAACGAATTGAAATTGAAACGGGAGAAGCGATTCTGATGGAAGAACGCGAGTGTCGTTAACACGAACGGCGCATCGAGGTCGTACGGCTCGGAAGAAGGCTTAATTTCACAAAGATCTGCACGTCCGTACGTTCGCGAGAATGGCGTTTCGAGGCCACTCAAGCAGTGCGCTTGCGTCGTTATTCGGAAGAATTCAGTCCGTGATTGTTGAAATGTATGGAGGCAGGCCGACTTCCGACAATTTACACGAGTGACATTTGTCGAGATAAAATTCGCTGGAAAAAGTTTAACACGATATGTTTATTGGTCGTGTTTGGTGTTGCGGAGACGCGAGGTTACCTCTTCGGTCGGAATGACGATTAATACGAATTCGAAGTAATACATTCCGACCTTTCTTGTTTTCTATCTCTGGTTTTTCTCCTTTCTCAGGCACGCTCCCTTTCGCTGCCGATTCCTCAGGGTCCTCTCTCATTAATTATTCATCGGCTTCTTACCGACATCCGGCGGATAGAATGGCAAACATCTTTGCTCGTGTTCGCACGAAGCTCACGCCGATCTCGTTTCGTGCTTTAGATCGCGGATCCGAGTAGCCGCAGTCCTTGCCGTGTCGGCCACGCGAAAAGCTCCATGCGCGTGACACCGAGATGCCCTTATGGCTCTTTTAACTTTAGTTCCCACGCTAGCTTTTTCCAAATTCTTCTACGCGCAACTTTCTTCGCTGTTGCGAAATCGCAATCGATTACCGCTCGATACGTACGATATTTTATACGGGCGAGACATTGATATTTTTTCACGCAACCAATTTTTTATTTTTGTATTTCGAATAACACGCGAACAGGCCATCGCGCGCGTGAATTCTCCACAAATATAATCGGAAGATTCGTGTGCCATGTGAACGTTCGTTTGATAAGAAATTGACGCAAACAGGAGCAGCGAGAAACAGTGTATCGCGATGCCTAACAATTCGGACGATCGTACGTAACGCGTTTAACGGAGGAATGCATTAGGACGAAACCGCTATCGTACCGACTGAAATTATATCGTTGACGGAACATTCAACAATGGGAAGTGTCAGTTAACTGAGATGCGAACGCACGCGGTATACTGCGCCGTTAGGTACGCACAATTGTCAGCAATTTCCAGCTCTGTTTCCTGATTTGCTCTATTACACGTCCGTCTTTATTCGTGTACCGTTACACTCCATATAATCACGTGTAAATCGTACTTGTATGGTATAAAGTTTACTCACCATATATCTGAGAGAACGCTGTGATACCCACTCGATCGGCTCCATCGAACGATACCGGTCCCTAGAACGAACGACGTCTAAACGATTCGTTTCGATTGACAAGGGAAACCTCTCTTAACAATTTCGTCCGCCGATAAGTCCATTATCACGTCATAGTCATCGTGTTTCTCGATAAATACGTTTCTTGCTCTCCTCGATACGCGTTGTTCAAGAAAATTCTCAAAGATATCGTTCTATCGCTTTTGTGAATTATCGGTGCGAAAGTTTGAATGCTGGATTTTGGACGACGAAAGCAGAATGCTAGATAATTTTGGTTTCACGAATGTACGCGTATCGTTATTTGCAAACAGGCCGAATCTTAAATGCTTAAATACTTGAAGAATAAGCGACTTCTTGAATTCTCGTGCATTTTACTCCTTTTTCGGTCGAGTTTGGATTTCGTACTCACCGAAACTCCGTTAAAACGCAAAAGTTTCAGTTGTTCCAATAATTGCAACGCGATGTCCTTCCTAGCATGCGTATATTGGACTACGCTAATGTTGTCCTTATTTAAGAGGCTTTCGGTCTTTTTCAAAGCAAGTGCCATAGCCCAGACGGCGTCGTACGTCTGTCCTTCGAACTTCGAGTCTGTCGCGCTTCTTTTCCTCAATTCCAACGTGAAATCGTTACTTGTCTGCGCAGAAAATACCGTTGCTGTATTCGGGCAATACAATTCGATAATACAATTCAACTTAAAAGTTGTAACTTCGGTATTCCATAGTATAGTGCCTTTAAAAACAAATTTCTTTCTTGTTAGCTTATTTAGGAGAAAAAAATAAATCTCGTTCGCGATCGTAGCACCGCTATGCTGCATGCGAGGAAAATTACCGTAAGAGGTAACATTTTCGGATATTATTCTCGAGACAATGAACAGCATTTTCTCTAAAATAACGAGAGCGCTTTGGGCGATTCGATAGTTTCAGCGAAAAAACAAATTCTCCTTCACCAGACCGTGTAAAAACGCGTCTTTCACGCAGATGGTAGGTATTAACGAATTAATCGGTATAGTTCGATGTAACGAAAAACAGGAGAGCCGAGTGGAAGCTAGTATTTGTCGGATAGATAAAAAATTATTTCGTTATGTTAATATAACGCCGCGTGCAGATTATTCGAAATGCCGATATCGCGAAACAAATGTATTACTAACTTCGTTTTCCGTTATTGAACGTTACAAACGAGTTTGAGAGAAATTCCATTTTCTCCGTTTATTATATTTTTAGCTAAATCGATTAGTGTGCATGTTCCGGAGGGAAACAAACGGATCGCGAAAACTATTTACGCGAATTTCGACTCAACAAAGAAATAACGTAATATATATAAATATGGCTTTCCAAAGTCAAAATTCAGATCGTTGTAGCAAAGGTTGCCTGTTATACGATAGAACGTTCGGTACTTCTCTCGCATTGTTTCGTTTCTCAGAATATGCAAATCGGACAACCGACATACGTCGCAGCGCGTCTTTGTTTTTGACTCTGATATCGTGAAAGCTCACGGGACGGTGAATTTCTAGTTTTCCACGTGCGCGCGTTAATATTCACTATAGTTGAATGCACTCGGAATTATTCATGATGTTGTTTGAAAAAGTATAAAGCAAACCGTTTCGTAACAACTGCGTGTCACCGAGGGTTGGACGTGGATGAGCTTCGGCGGTGTGACGGTACCGGGGAGGAGTTAGTTGGCTATGTCGAAGAAACGTAACCAATTTCAGAGCACGTTCCGTTCGAATTTCGTCGGGATCAGGTTCTTCCCTCGTGAAATGTAATTAGCAACATGTGAGTTCGTCATTAGCTCGATTGCTCGAACGTGGAAAGTTCGATACGAGGAAGCTGCTGGCCATTATCACACTCTTTCTACCATACCATTTTACCGACGTCTCTCTTTAATGGACGCGAAAACAGGTCTGCGCGTGTTATACAGCTATGCCAGCTATAACGAGCATGTAGATGCCAAGAACTACACGCTTCTCCGCTAACACTTCTAATTCTCGGCAACGACGTTGCGTATATTATCAAGTATTCCGTCAAACATCGACCGAGACTTAATTAATGGAAGAAACTTTGCTTCAGCGGCGGTTCGAGCAATTGCCGTGAGCTATAGAAAATATCGAAGGGGCTGCAAAGATTTTCTACCGCAAAAGGGCCATTTTAGTCGAAGAATTTTCGGGAAATGCTCCGTTTTCCAGTTTAGTATGGCACTTTTCTCGCAAATGAGTCGGTAATTGGAAAAGACTCACCAGACCCGACGAACTTATTTCGTTTTCTAAGGCAGCGCCATGACTCTCGACGATGATCAAACCATTCTGAGTTTGGGAGAGCTGCGAGGGCGTACATTCTTCTGGTTCCGTCCTCTTCGATAAGTCGATCGTGTCACCTGGCAGAATCCACGCGTAGTCTCCTCCGTGCATACCCAACTTCCAAGCCTGGTAGAAGAAGTAAAGAGAAAGTGAAAAAGATAGAACGGTTGATAGGAGAAGCGACTAACGGAGTTACGGAATATTTAGCGAAAATGTTCATCTGTCTGCTGAGAGCCGCTGCGCTCTCGCTGATTTAGGGAGCTAGATCAGACGAGCTTTAGACCTGGCTCTTAGTGGAAGCTTCGCGCTCTTATGTCTCCTCGAATATATGGGTTACTTGGATAACTCTTTTATTTTTAGAAAGGAGCGGATGGACTCGTTACGCAGCGAGACGCTTCACGGTTCTACAGTTTTCCACAAATTCTCTCTCGTGTCGTATATAGCTCGAAATTAACGCGGTGTCACATTCTGCGACTTCGAGGATCGGCCGCGAAACGCAGTCGTCAAGGAAAAGAAAGCGATTGCAGAGAATTTTCGAGAATGCAAATCGCATTCGCAGGATCGAACAGCCGCTACCATAAATATTTACTACGATCTCGTCAGACGTCGGTCGATCGGAGTAATGAGAAATGACTTCAAGACGAGGATCGTTCTCAGACCCTCGGAGATGTCTTTATAAAATATACCCCATTCCTCGCATCGTCCGTTTCCTCTTCTTGCCACCCTACTTTCGTCTATTTATCCTCGCATACCGATTTATTTCATCAAAAGCGCAACATATTTCTGGCTATACATATACTACTAATAGAATGTATTTTAGTAACGTCATTTGTCAGTTAGGACGACAAGGAACGGACATCGTTACGGTATTTTGTCGCGAATGATGTATCGTCCCTTTGACGTTGTACAGTTTTTATATGCTACTAGTAAAAACTTTTAACGCGGATCCCTATAATCAATTTCCCTTCTGTTTTCGAGTTAGCAAATTCCCTACCGAGACAGCGAGTCTCACGCGACCGAAAGATGTCATCGCGTTGACTCCGGCGTGGCTCGAGTCTTCTAAAGCTTTTAAGTCCGGGGAAAGAGATGGCCGGCCGGTTATCGGGAAATCATCGTCGGTCGTAGTTACGCCTCATTGTCTTTCGTCGCTTTGCACAGAGACAAAGTTAAAAAACTGGGTCACGTTTGAATGGCGCGCTCTAGTCGTCCAAAGATGCAGGCTGTCCTGTGAATTCGCAACTGTTGTCACGCGAAGGTATCCGGTGAAAATGAGAAATGTGCACAATACTGTTCTCAGTAGGAAAGAAAGGGCGAGCGAATTATTTACCGTCGCTTCGAACACGCGATTTCACGTAAATCAGATCTTAATGTTTCTTCTCGCTCGGAACAATCACCGGCATTAAGACCGATAACAGACAGATATAAATTGCACCTCTACACTCTATTCCAAACGAATGCCACGAACTATCTACAATTCCAACTATAAAAAGCAAAGATCTCGGATTATTTTCCGCTGCTTTCCAAAAGAATTCCTAATTACTTTTGAAGAAATTGGTCCGTAATTAGAGGACAACCGATTGGTTTATCGATAAATTTTGTTCAGACGCGTCACGAAACAAAGGATGCATCAGCTGTTTATAAACGATACCGTTCGAGGCTACGAGCTTCCGTGTAGGCGTTATCTGTATTTTCGGTTGATTTATAGGAGAAACGTTTCCGCGTTCCATGTTTCGTTGTGTAGGCGCGAAGAAAGGGGAAAACCTTGCCTCTGAATACATATCGACGTAATAAACGGCTGATCCTGACCCGCGAATATTAAACATCGGGAAAGTAACGAGCAACACGATCGTTTGAATGGAGAAGATGTGGATATCGTCGATCTAACATCTACGCACGGGTTATTGCCTGCCGGCCATAGTTACTTTCTGATTGGCAATAATACAGTCGGTCAAGATGTCAGAGGCGCGCTCCGATGAAAAATCGTTTTTACAAGAAGCACGACTGTTCGGCTGCTTGGTAAATTTAATCTCTTTCCTATGTATCTTCCTAGTATACGAAACAAAGGGAAAATATTGAAAGCAAGTGTAAATCAAAAATTTACATTTTTATGTAAATATTTCTCCTGGTTATTTCCATACTACTTCTGGCGTTCGAGGAAACAAAAACGCTTTAATCCTCTATATAATATATATCTACGCGCGATTCGATAGAAGGTTTCCTGTTTGGAAGATTTAAGAGATACAATTTAAACGACACCGAACACAGAGAGAACGCGAATTAATTGGAATCCTAGAGATAGATAGTTATCAGGAGAACACCGTTTCCTGTACTCCACCAACGCAACTTCATTTCGGCATGCAAGCGACACACAAGCGAAAATTAGAGGCTTTGATGTTTACACTTGCGACGTTGCAAGCACGTAGAAATCACCCAAATCTTCGTTCTTCCTGTTCCGTGATTAATTTTGCACTGATAGTTTCACAAGCCACCTCAATCAAGTTAATACGTCACGTAAACGCAATTTTCTACCATTTTCTTTAAAGATTATCGTCCATATCGATTACTTTGAGCGTTCGTCGGAGACTTGCGATCGAATTTACATGATTATCGGTGTGAAAACCGATTAGACAATTAAAAAATTTTCTCATAAATCAGCTGCCGAGCAGTTCTTGGGAAGGACTGGTCTTGAAACACGAAGCCATTGACATGATAATAGTGACGAGGGAAAGAGAGAAGGACAACGAGAGAGAGACAGAGAGAGTGCGTCCTACTTCAACACAATGTTCATTATTCGCCTAGCAGGGACACAGGCCATGACCATGTGTTTGCATTTCATCGATTTTCGGCTGAAAATCGAGGCGTAAAGTCCTCCGCGATAGACAAACTTCAATTTATCGCTTAGAACAGAATTGGGTACGTGAAGCTTGCGTATCTCGTGGAACACTTCGTGCACGTTGAAACTCGAAAATAATCTTTCTCGCGTATTCTAACGATACAGCGGTTACACCAAAAAGAGTAATTCTCAGGGAAATAGCGATTTTACGAGCGTCTGTAAAAATTCGTAATCGGACTGCCGTCGGTGTGCGTTTGAACGCTCGTACACTCGCGATACATCTAGCGTGTAACGCGAAGCGTTTTCTTTTCGCGTATTTTGAAGGAAATTGTTGGTATACTGGATTACCGAAGAGCGATAATAAAAAAAGGAGAGGCGAATCTTGATGCAGCGTTACCCATAAGCTCTGCGCTCGAAAGCAAAGCTAATTCAAGTCCATCATTTTCATGATTGAGTTATGTATACAATCTTGTTTTTCCTCGTCACCACCTTCCGCTCCTTTTCTCTTTGTTATTATATTTATTTTATTATTTTAGAACTCTTTGTATATGTAGATAAGCGCAGTTTCTAAATGTACGTCGATAATCTGCCATCTTGTAATTACGAAATCAATATACTTTTAAACAAGAGATCTGTACGCGTCATTGTTTTTCTGTTCTGTTGTGACATAACGAGACCTTTCTCGACGTCCTTACGTGGATCAGCGTGGCTTTCAGATACAGAAATATTTTTCATTTTTAGCATTATCCTTACACGAGTTATTTCCCTGTGCGTGACATTTGCGTATAATGACCTTTCGCGAAACGATAGGATTGCGAACGTGACGTTTCCGGCCTTGAACCGATTTTGATTGTCAAAATTTGAAGTGACGAAGCACAGGGTTCCATACTTCTTTTTTTTTTTTTTTTAGTAATATTCAGTAAAAGACTAAAGCTTCAAGTGGATTCCAGGTCAAATTTAAATAAAGATTTTTGTTATTGCGAATTGTTAAACGTAAAACCGTCCCAAGTTTCGTACTTAAAATTCTTTATCCCAAAGGTAACTCGACTTTGGCCACCGTTACTTTTCCACGTTACAAGTTACGCAATTGCGAGAAGCATATTCCACTATTATACAATAACGGAGTTTGGCCGCGAGGCGAAACGAACTTGCATCCACGAGTTTATGGTTTCCGTGGAAGGTTTACCTCGCAGAAAACGCGTGGCGCCAGTTGCGGTGAAAAACTGCCGATGATGATTCGTGTGTCCAACTCCTGTAATCGAATAAAATTGCATTTCAACAAAGGGGATTATTCTCTTCCGCGCTCGTCTCAAGCACCGCATCTTTCATGCAACTTTATCGTATTAGGGCGGACAAGCAGTTAGTTATGAAGTGTGATTAAAGACGCACAGAGAATCACGGTTAATCGAATTATTCGCCTTGCTCGACACGGCCCGACACGCTCTAATGTACGATAAATAGTTTTTCGGAGAACTTTGCTGTGCATTGTAGCGTCTGATATTAATTTTGAAACGGTCAACCGTTAAACGCTCACATTGAAGTTCTACGCTTTTCAACAGGATTTAAAATTGTTTGTATGTGTCTCGTATTCTAAAAGGTAAAATAAACGTGAAAAGATTTCCAACGCAAAGATGGAGTTGCAATCGTAGCAACTAAACGTAACTATATATCATAACCGTACATCGCGTTGCGCAGCCACGAATCTCTAGCATACTCGGTGAAAAAAATTCAATGAAGATTAAGTCTAAGCGTGTCTTACTTTTAAAGTTTGCAGCTGTTCCTTGTAATCGTTTTCTGCGAAGGTGATAGTAGCGGTGCACGTGATATTCGCTTGCTCCAGTTCCGTGACTAGATCGTTCACAGCCTGAAACGGAAAAGCGATACTGCAGCGCAGTCCTTGCAGCGCAGGAGAGGCACGCGTTAAAGTTGTACATTGCTTTATCATTTAGAGACAAATATAATAGATTTTTCTTATTACACTCGTATTTCATCAGTAAGTAAACCCTTTATTTTAACGTGCTCTGTCGAAGAGACTAAAGTTTAATAACTAGTTTGCACACTATTCGTCGCATGGGAATTTTGAGTGGCGCAATAGCAATCTATTAAACTAAACACATAGGTACTCGAGAAGCTGGAACGTGTATCTTTGATTAAACTTCCTTGTTGAATGCTACATCGACTCATGTACTTACCAGAGAATACATGTCACCAGTTTGCGAGAGAGCGGTAACAGTGTCCCAGCCAAAATGTTTGATGAGTGCTATCCTGGCAGAGTTGTGACTTGAATCTGGCGCTACGGTTCGTATGAAAAGCGGAAATTCGGTAGAATCCGAGAGGGCAGGTGCGGTGGATCCAAAGGAGACTTGTATCACGTTCCAGTAAGGTACGATTTTGGCTAAGGTTTCCGTGACCTCGGAGCAGGCAGTGCCCAGTAACAGCGGTATTAGATCGTTTTTCTTTGCCGAGTAGAGAGCATGAAAGAATCTATCAACCGCCACCCCGGGGTCGCACTAAAAAAGTAAAAAAGGGACATCAGTACGATGTTACAACGCGCCCGTGATAAATTCAACGCGTTGAGTGATTCGTTTGATATTGCGATATTTTGATAAACCGGTGCATTTATTCCGTCGCAACTATGCTATCGCAAAACAAATACGAAATTATGATTTATGAAAGGCGTGAACGACGCGGCGTCGTGAAACAAACCCGTTTGTGAAATCGATGGAGAAAAGAAGACGCGTTTCGCATAGAAAGTAAGCAATTATGAGGCGCCATGTAACGAGAGGCAAGAAAAAGAAGGAAAGGATCGCAAACACTTTGGCTACATTGATGTACATGTGCGTGTGTACGTCCGTATGGAAGGCGAGGTGAGAGAAGACGGACCGGTGAGCCTTAACGAGCAATTATTCAACGCGAGAGGGTGACTAGGGCGGACTCGAAAGCTCGCATACAGTTGAAGAGTCTGCTTTATACCGTGCAATCCGGCGAGATACCGGTATGGAAGAAAATATAGAGTTTTCGAGATGAGCTTCGATTCCGAGTTCAACTTCTCGTATGTTGTATTTTTATTCGATTTCGAATCGCCGCTGTACGTCTTACACAGGCAAGGCGATAGGATTTTCTCCGAGGAAATAGAAATTTCGTTAACAGCTATGGAAAAAGTCACGTTCGCCTTATTGCTATCGACGTATTCTATATTTTTCGCGCGTAACTGCTTTACCACAAGAAACAAAATTATTCGTACGATAATCTTTATTTGTCACATGCACGCAACCTTCGTGACCATCGATGTTTATACAAGGAACGTCTCGTGACGCTTAGCTTGATTATATTTAAGTTCGTTATGAATTTCAGTTGTATTTGCTGTTCGCGAATCTTTTACGTCTAAATGCACGTGATAAGTATAAGCGTAGAAGCACGGATTCTATCAAAATCGTGCATATTTCTTATAAATACTGTTATGAAGAATGTTTCAAAGGAAGCAGACACGGAGATTAAAATTACAGATTCCACGCCACCACGTTTCGAGGTCCAACTTTCCTCGAGGAATTTACAAAGGAGTTCAAACATCGCGGCATAGGTCACAAGCCCGCGTGCCTCTACCTTGATCCGATATACATATAAACGCTAGAACGCCGTGAAAGTTTCGCAATGAAAGGCCGACCGCGCAACGATGCGTTTAATAGGACTGAATTAAATGGTTCACATTTTTAACCCAAAATCGACTGTATTGATCGTTGATCGATATGATTGGAATCTCGGACGTTCTCTTTTAATTTTCTTATTGCAATCAACGCGAACGTGACTAGAGTTTTCACGACCATAGGGAATTCATAGAATCATTTCTTCATATACGATCAGCAAATTTCAAAAGTTCCTCAGCAATTTGTAAGGAAAGAGTAACTCGAATAAAGCTAGCTATAATTTTGCGCCAAACCAATTCTAACGTTACCGCGTATTTTTATGTTTGATCAGAATTTTGTTTTAGACAATCATCGCATTTGCAATTGATCTATGAAAACGGAGAAAACGGTGACGGAGAAAATTAAGCCAGATCTGTTTTTTTCCCTTTTTTTTTTTAGGAAGTTTATCCGAATTTACGATGCGATCAAGATCATAGATCTATACAAAGAATTCGAAGGAGTTTGTCGATTGCTGAAAAGCATTTAGTATCCATTGATCGGATGTCGTACTTTTATGCGAAACGAGCGACCTATTTCATCATTATCCTGAAGGAGAAAATTTAATAACTGCAAAAACGTGGCAGCGATGTATCGAGCAATATCCAGGAAGAAAAATGACGCGTGATTCGTTTTCACCGAATGTCTTCGCGAAAAAGAGAATTTCAAGACAAAATTGAAAGTCGACCAAATGAAAGCGTAAGCTCGAGGAATCTTCCATGACGTACAGCTTATTTAACAAAGAACAGCTACTGCTATCTGTTTCCTGTTGGTGAAACGTTGACACAAAACAGATAGTATTGCTCGTTGAAGGGAAGAAACGCCAACAGTATCGAACGATGAAAAGTATGATACACCTACAAAGTTTCCTCGGCCGTGAAAGCATCGTTGCGAAGAAATTAGCATTACGTGTTTAGGAATTTTCCAACTTTAAGTATTGTATATGGTATACGGCATTGTACGATTTTAGACGACTTTACATAAGTTCCACGCAAAATCGGGAGAATTTGAACTCGGGTCTTAATCGGACGTAACTACTTATGTCGAACTTTATTCCGTTAGTGTTTCCCGACAGACGACGACCGTGTATGCCGTAAATCGTCTGGTTGTTAGAAAGTTTGAGATACCCTGCTGCATTGTACCTTCGATAAACTATCATTATCAAATTAAGGGTGAACGGAGCATCGAAGTGGCGTTAAACGAAGATAGATTCTACAGCTTGCTCGACTTGTCGCGTGCAAACTTTAACAAAATATTTCTTTACACATCGGACTAATCTAAAAGCTGTCTCGTACACGAAACGAAAATAAGGTCCGTTTTAACTCCGCTGCCTCGACGATATATCAATTTAGAGTCGACGCGGTTGCAAACACTCTGTGTTCCTCTGAAAAGAGGAAAATTTCTAGGTTCCACGACAGCTCGAGCACCCGGCCTGATCTGTCGCCTGTCTTTATTGAATTTTCAGAGATTTTGCCTCGCAGTGATACGGATTTATGATGCAGCATGTAAACGTTTTACAAGCTTTGACGGATAATCTTGGATGAACTAAGTTCACACTAAGGTTAACGTTTCTGTGTTCTAGCATACAACTTTGTTTCGCTGCGGCACTATATCGTAGAACGACACAACTTCGTGTCCACAAGTTTAAGTGTTTAACTCCAAATATCATGAAACTGTATCCTTCGGTACTCGCGTTTCTTCTCATTTTCCTATTTTTAAGTTTCTCACGCTGGACTCGATCAAATTAATGTTTTAAACGTTGCGTCGTGTTATGCAATTATCAGAAGTTTTTATTAAATCTTTATTCGGCTATAACCTAGTGCAAAAAAATGTGGTTTTTCATTTTCTAAAATATTATCCCAGCGACGTATTTCATTATAAATTTACCGATGTGCTTTCTTCTAACGTGAAATCGAACACTTTATTCAATCTGTTTTCTGTCGATAACTCCTAAATCAATTTCGGATGATCATTTGGTGCGTCAAGAAAATATTATTTCACGTGCCGAATGATTTTATTACCTACATTTTATTTCAATGAAAACACGAGTTTTAAATATTTCCATAAAGCGTTCAATGCTGCAACTCCATTTTTTAATCGCGTATTTCATCAAACTCATTTGCCTTGTTTTGAAACTAAACTCTCGTTTGAAAGCCGCTTTGGTTATGTTTTCGCTGAAAACTTTTAGATACACTGCAATATCCATGCATATTAGATTGGCCCGACAGAAATTACCCATGGAATCTGTAAATTTTTATCGATATCTACTCGCGTGACGCGTTTGGTTTAGCTCGGTTAACTATCCGTGACGAGCCAATTACCGTGTACGTGGTTAATCATCGCATATTCGCGTAATTGCCAGATCGTTCTCGTTCATTGTCCGCTATTAGTCCTTCTCGAAAAATCGAACGAGTCGATGGTTAAAATTGGACGATGGACGAAGTTTTTCATCTAGTCCATCGTGAAAAAACGTCTACCTTTTATAATTGCGCCATATACCATAAAATGTCTTTCATTTGTTACTATCGTGGCTGATCGCGCAATCAATAGACTGTATGAATAGGAGACGACGGCAGATCTAAAAGTATCGGATCTATCGTAACCTTAGCAATACGTTCGACGAAAAAAGGTAGTGGTGGAAGATGATGGAGTACAGGAATGACGGATATATATGATCTGTGAATTTTTTAGGAGCTGGCTCAATGAATATATCCATATCCGTAGTGCTGATCTCTATTTTCGTGGCTATTTCTCAAACGTTGCTGTTCTTTTCTTCCGTGATTGTTTCGGTCCAATAAAGCTGCTACGCGAGTAGACGTAAGAAAATTTTCTTACACGGGTCGAACAGAGGAATACCGAGAGGAATGCTACTCGAAAGCCGCCACTTTGGTCGTACTTTTATTTAATCCTACCTTATTCGTTATCATCGTAGTTTAAACGCGATATTACTTTCGTGATACAGTTTTTCCGAACGTCGTTCTTTACCAACACGCTCTATGCGAATATGTTCCGCCATTAGAAAATTCAAATGTTTTCAAATATTCAAAATAAAAGTCTAATCGATGGTTACGATCGAGCTGTGCGATTATAAAGATATGCAACTAGGAAACGACAAGCCCCGAAGATGATGACGTTTCAAGCACTGCCAATAACGATCGAATTATTATTTGACAAGTGGCTGTCTGATCATTGACTTTCTTCTTCCACTTGGACGTATAACGTTGAGATCCCTTCAAATTCACTGCAGGTTCTTCGAGACAGCTACCTTTATCGCCTCAAGTCACCCTTCTAACAACCGATCTTTCAATCGGACCTTATTTTTCCCTATATACATCGTAGTCTGTGCCCTTTTGAGAAATAGAATCGAAGTGAGCGAAGCATGAAACGAAAATACGATTTCTATCGGACTTTCTCTTACGCCGATAAAGAGGAAAAAATCGATCTTGGAGACGTTTCGTAAGACGGGGCTTTTTGTTTGGTGCTTAATGACGCTTAAGCTTGTTACGGTTAGTTTATTGCTTTTTCATTAAGAGGACGGAAAAGTTGAGGTATTAAGATCGTCCATGGCATAAATTTGAAAATTTATTCCAAATGAAATTTTTTATTTTCGACGAACTTGCCAATTAATAGCCAGATCGATTCGGAGAACAGTGAAAGAGAATACAAAAAGAAACGAAAAAAAGGAGGGGAAAGGAAAGAGAAAAAGAATTAAGAACAAAAGTACAGATAGCTCAATCGAGATAATAGCGTTCCTCTAATTATCTTATACTTCATCGATTGATGCAAAACCTGTATAGAAATGATTTTTTTATTTTACGCCTTTTTAATTATAATCGATTTTCTTTGGTTCTTCCAATTGGTTGCAGGGCAATGTCGATAGATGTGGTTTCGCTTTGGAATCGTGTATATGATCGATTTAACCTCTCGGTGTTTTCCACTTCATTTATATTTACAGCAGGCCAGTCATAGGATATACAGTTGAAGATTACTTAATAAATTAGTACTAGAATACAAATAACTTAATGGATCGAACATATCCATAAGTTAAGTCCTCTAACACAGTTTCAAAAATCTTCGATGGTAGGTAGTATACCTTTTGGAATAGAACGTGCACAGTAGCCGCATAAAGCTGTGCTATCTTTCAGGATGTGAACTAGAATAAATGATAGAGGATAGGTTCTATCGAGGCGCACTCAATCAATATGCGTGTTTCTACTTTGAATAAATACAAAAGCGCTTTCGTGCTTTCAGCAAAAAATTTCTGTCGATAAATTTCAAAGTGGGCCCGCACGGTTTTCAAAAGTTTCTACTTTGTTTTTGTATTCTCTTTTCTCACAGGTTAGTTCAATAATACAGATAACGACATACAGAATTATAGTTTGATAATTAATTCGAAATAGAGGAAGCTCTAAGTGTTATCTTATTTATTAACGTATTTATATAAACTTTATGTGAACAGCCAGCGCTGTTCCTGGATAATTGCCATGAAATAAAGTTTTAGTTGGTTTTGGCGTTGCATTCGATGTCGAAACAGAAATCTTATTTTCCATCCTATAAAGGGACAATTCCTATTTTACGCGTCACCGACGCTAGTTCGCGCCACGGAGAATTGAAAAAAAAAGACGAGCACGAACTATTATTGTATTACGACGTATACAAATTTTCGTGAAACGCAGACAAATTACCGGGGAATTTTCAGGGATCATCGCGGGAATATTTCGTTGATAAAGATTTGTTTAATGCAAATTAAAGAGAGCAGAGTGAAAGAGAAGAACGAAAAAGAAACGCGGAGAATAGCATGCAGAAAAAATTCAGATCTTTTCGAATCCTTGATGAAGAGGACCACCTTTCCAGTACTTTACCAGTGTGAGATTGGTTAAATTACAAATGGCCTACGGCCATTCCTTGTTCTAAATCCCATTTTCATCGAGGTTCTCGTATTCGTACGCACACAGCAAACAGAGAGAACGTAAAACGGTCTGACGACGTACTCCGGTGGGGATGCACACGGTGAATTCAGCAAAGACATATAAAAGCTATGTAACGCCCCGGGCTCGTACGTAACGAGACTTTGTCTCAAAGAGAAAATGGTCAACCACGAACGTCGAAGTTGCAAATTGATCGATGTTTGGTTTGTACCATGTAAAGTAATATAATCTGATTTATAAAAGGAAGACGCTTCTTTTTGGCTTATATGAAAGTTCATAGGTAAGGTATTCACTCTCTATATGTCGAGGTGATTCTTTCCTTCTTTTCCATCGCACTTTCCTACTGCATAATCGTGAAACATACCCTTGTTATAATATACCACGAAAGTTACATACTTGAACGCGGTTCTAGAGTGCAAATGACGTTGCGCGAATCATGCAGTTTTAATTTTTCATTTCGTTTCGTTTCGTTCCTTTTCGTTGATTCGCTTTCCGTAAAGGTGGCGCGTTTAAACGATCGGTAAGACGATATAGCGCATAAACGGCAGTTATTGCGAAAATTAACAGTTTAATACGGCGGTTTTTCTAAGCTGTTGACTAATACAATTACACAAGTGTACATTGTTCCGATCGAACAAAACCTAGCGATTTAATTGCGCACCACAAAGTTACATTTTTTCAACGAAACGCCAACGATCCTCGTTGCACGGCGTTTATCAGGAACGCGTAGCCGCCCCTGCGGAAAATGTCAGTTAATATAAACGGGGGAAACAAAACTTGGTGTCGTGGAAAACAGTTTGACAGTTGTTGCGCGTAGTCCGGTTAAAAAATAATAAAAGCCAGGGTTGCTATCTCACGGTTTAACTTCAGTTTAATACGAGTTCTCGTTACGTCATGGAATTTTCCTTTGCGCGGACCACAGTTTCGGCGGTTGGCTGCAGAAACAGGCTAGAAACGAAATTTTAAACAGACATAATTTGCAAATTAATGCGGATCTAATTTGGAAGTGAGATTTTGATCCACATAACGTTCAACATTTCGACGAGTTTGTTGAAAACATTCTGTCGCGGGAAAAAGCGTGGAGTTATTAGGAACAGCGACAGCTTTGACATTCAACAGCACGGAACATACGTTCATGTATGCACATAATATTATTTTTTCGGAAGAAAGATTGTTACGCTACACCGAGATAGTCGAAAGCGTCGTCTTTTCGATGACCGATTCATTTTTCACGCGGCAATCGTGATACGCGCGTATTCTTCGGAGAATCAGCGGCGATGAATATAAATAACGAAACTTTCTTAGCAAGTTAAGTATTTCGCGCTGTCGCCATGTTTTATCCGCGATTTTTCCATCATAAAGAAAAGGTTATGAATACGTAAAACGCAGCCGGTTGAAATCTTGGAAAATATATCCGATAGAATAGAAATATTTTGTTTTTTACCTTGGTATCGTTGTGAATAAGACGCAGTCGAAACTTGGATAAGACGTTCAATTCGTTGACCCGATCAACGGCTAATCTGGCTGCTTGTAGTTCGCTAGTTCCTTCCGGTCTAGGTTCAGAACCTCGTGTCATCTCGAACAAACCTAGTATAGTTATGTTTATCTTTTCAGGCGATTTCACGTTCGGCACTGTAACACTGGTTTTTCCAATTTCTTCCGTATCTTGGTCGATACGCGATTCGTTCACCGAATACTTATCACTAGGCGACGTCAACATTGGAGAAAACGTCGAAGACGCGGAGACGTGCTTTTCTCCTGGCAAAGACTTTCCGCTGGCTATATTGGAGGATCGTCGACCAGACGATGCGCCGGGTAGCCAACGATCGTCCGTGATGTCGTCGGCTTTCTCGTGCTCGTCGATGGCCGCCTCCTGTCTTCGTTCCTCCTCTGTATTCTCATCCACTTTACGATGTCGATGAAGAACGTCTCTGCCGGGACTTTTTGGAAGATCCGGTGGCATGGTCGACGGATATGACGCGATTGTGGTTTCGGGAATATCCATTTTAGGCGGGCCGAAGTGCCTTCTATCAAACTTTTCGACTTGAGGTGCTATAGGTGGCTTGTACGTGACTTTTATAGGAAATTTCTGCGAGCCCTCGAAACCCGTAAAAGGCTCCTCGCTGCTCTCATTCGAAGTCGGTGACAGATTGCCATTTACTTCCATCGAATGAACTGGATTCTCGGTCCCATTGTTTCTTTTCGCTTCGGAATTATCCGCGACTTTATCGGATCTATTTCTTCTGACGGTTCTCGAGTCGTCGTTCTCCGTGAATTCCTCGCCGTATTCTTCGCAATCGCGAAACGATTCTTCTAATCCGAGAAGGTTCATCCCCATTTTCCTCTCCAATTTATGCTTCCGGTCGAAGTTCCTTTTCATTCTCAGCTCGATACGTTTCTCATCGCGATGACTTACATCGTTCATCAAAGTCGTACCGCCGATTTGGTCGTCGATATTCGCTAGTAGTATATCATTTTCCCGTCGAAACTTCCGCTTCTGGTGTCGTCTACGAGACTCGCCATAGTAACCGTTCACGATATCAGCCGTGATCGTAGCGAATCGCGAATCGAGATTATCTTTACCGAATGACGCGACGAACTTGTTCGTCACGTGATTAACTCGTTTTAACGCGCTCGTTCGTCTTTGTGAGATTCGATCGACGCGAATCCCTGCCCCGTCGGGTTGATCCGATGAGTCGGAAATTTCGTACTCGTACAAGCCATGCTGTATCCATTCCCGAGGATCGTCGGGAACTCTTCGGGAATATTTTCTACCCGCGGTGTCGACGAGGTAAGGGAACGACGTAAGATCATGATTCTGAGACCTCGCCTTTTCATTGCACGGCAGAACGCTACGAACAGAGACGAGGCCGAGAAGGAGAAGGATTAGGTTGCAAGGAAGGTGAAAGGTCTCAGAGGATGAGAATGGCAGGAGGAGACGAGAGAGATCGCGGCGCGTATGGATACGCGTCATAATCAGTCGCCGTCGCTGTTTCGACGACTCAGGGCGCTTTGTCGGCTTGTTCTCATCTGAAAATTAACACACACGTACTTTATTCTCAATGCGAAATAGTGTGACTGATATTCTCGTAAATATGTATATGTCGCTTAAAACCGTCTTTGAAACTGTGCTGAGAATTTCCAGTTTAGTCGGTTTGTCTGCTAACAAAGATTTTTCGTATACGTTATACGCATGTATATATCATTCAAGGTCGATCGTGCGATCGTGCGAATTTAGTAACGGGCAATTAGCATTGCAAAAAGGGAGGAATAACGTTCTAGCGGTTATTCTATCTCTTAGTCAAATTTATAGGGACGGGAGATATCGTTTGCCACATCGGTCCATTGTTTCTCCTTTATTACGATTAATAAATTCTGGCAAAACTGCCAACATCTGTCAATTTCGACAACGATAAATATACTTTTATCGAGAAGTATCGTACCAAACGCTGTTTCTGCTTCGCGGATAGAAAATCCGAGCGCCCAGTCTGCTTAACGTAACGTCGCAGAAACGGGAACACGTACACACACACAATTGCACAGGCTATGTTAATGAGCTCTAGTACCCTTTTATGGTTGCGTTAGAAAAGCTTCTGACCTTCTTCGAATGAGCTAAGTACGTGTAAACGATGATAGCGATTAAACAATGGGATTTAGTTTATTCGCTTCCCTTCGCGTTACGTAAGACTGCACTTGCGAGCGAACAAAGATTCCCTCTCGAAGTTTTAACGTAATTGACTTTCTATAGCGACTAACAGCCATTGTTACGAACTCCAATGTGGCTCTACAAACTGCGACACTGATGCAGCTTTATCGCATGCTACACTTTCAGTGTTTTTTTTTTTTTTTTTTTTTTCTTTATTATGCATGAAACTGTCAATCGAATTTCAAATTTCTATGCATAGATATACGTACATATGTCGTTTGTACGAGATAGACTGTACGCGCGTACAAGCATCGAAATCAGTATCAGCGAAAACAGTATCTTCTAACTCTAATCGCATCGCGACGTGCGTGGAAATGACGAGAGAATAGAGCGCTTTAACGTTGATAAATTTCATATTTTAACTCGTCCCTTTTTCGAAAGAAAACGCGCTCTTTTCAATGGAAACAAAAATTCGCTAGAGCCTTCGTTTAATCGCGTCTTTTTCAAGCATCTTCGTCGGGTTAAATCCTTTTCCTGGACAATAGGATGTAAATGAATATCGCGCGACTTAGCCTAACTGTCGAGCCTAGTAAATATGTAGTGTTTCCCGAATATCGACAGGTTTATCGAATCGACTGCGAGCCAACATTTCCTACAGGTCGGTTTCGTATAATCTCGCCTACCCCCGGTTTATTTCGGGCTGCTCGAATCCAGCAAAGAACCGAACCAACATAACCTGTGACACTTTCGATAGACAGTCAGTTGTCTGAAGAGTGGAAACTCCCAAGTCTAAAGCAAAGGTGGTGCACCTCTCGACCCCCTGACCTACCACACCACACCACGTAAACTCGAGCTTCTTTGTGCCTAGTCTGTTCCTTGCAAAGAACAGATGAAAGAAAGAGAGCGTAAATGTAGACTAATAGTAGCGTTACGTTGGTAAGTAAAGGGCAACTGAGAAGCAAATAAAGAGATGACATTCGTGTACATGTAGAGAGAGTTGCGTAACGTTTCCAACTGTTATCGATATATTACTCGCTACCCATTAAATTGTTCGTTAGAGCATGAAACACGGCCTCCAAAGTCTTCCTCTCTGAAAAACTACACGACGACGTTAAGAAAACGCTACTGTAATAACCGTTAGATCGGCGAGGTAGTTTGTTTCTAACTGAGGGCGCGAACAAGAAATCAGTTCTTTTGCTAATGATGCGAGGATTTCCGTTAGGATGAACCGAAGCGGCAAAGAAAAAAAAATCAATCAGTTATGCAACCTTCCTTGCCTTCTTTAAGATTTGTAGCAGAAATATATTCGTAGCAAAAGATTCACGCTGTTGATGGATCGTACGAGCCATATGATTGCTTTCGCGTATCTGGAAACAGAATATGCCGTTCCCTCGGGGTATCGGAACAAGGATTACTACTCTCGAATTCAATACTATGTTCATTTCGTTCATGTTCGATACACGTTTACGACAGTTTCGCGAGATCCGTTCGTTCGTGGCGGATGATCCGAGATCGTCACCGCGTTAGCGACGTTTAAGCATAAAAATTCGAGAAACCGCGGAGCGATAATTTAAAAATGTAATTTGACGATGAATTGTAATTTGACGACGAGAATTGCGAAAAATCAAGAAACCGGCGTATTCCAAAGGGCAGAATAGTTTCTCTTAATTTTTCAATTATCCTGAGATAGACGCGTCTATTCTTCTCGCAAATACCAAACGCGAGATGCCATACAATAACGAGGTTAAGAAAAGTTGGAACGAAGAAACGAAAGAGAATCCCGAAGAAGACGAAGGCAAGCAGATTTTCTGCTGCTAGAACAGAAAAAATTTAATTAATTCTTACCAAAGTTTTCATGCCGTTGAAATTTTTTCTTTCTAAAACGACAAACGAGAATTACGGTCTATGACATCAAAGTGTGGTCATTTCCACAATTTACACGTTGTGGAAAGTCGGCAAACATAATTGCGTGTAAATTATTATCGTATAGCAGCTCTCTAATCTCTCGGTTACGGATTCATGAAATGGCCCCGATATGTAGGTATATTCAAGCTAACAAAGCTGCGTTAAAGCATGAAATTTCACTTTCATTAAAGAATTTCGATTTAGCAAGTCTCATTACTTTATAAACTCGTTAACGCAACCCATCGCAAAACTGATTCACAGAGCGACGAAATGCGCCTTCCTTTAAACGCGAAATTGCGCAACGAATGTTTCGGTGATAATGTACGCTATCGCGAAATCGAAATGACCTAAATAACAAACGAATTTGTTAATAATCGCTACCCGTGCTTAAAAATTTTGACGTATTTGTTTATAGCGGGCACTATGATCGCGAGTCACGCGCAACTTAATCAATTGCATTTATTAGAATTAATAGGGAGACACGGAGGTTCGTTGCGGCCTTAAAAGCTTCGTTTGGGCGAGTTTGCCACTTGGTCCGTTTATTCGTTTACGGGGCTTTCGCGTACACTTTTACACAATTGTTTCACCATCGTTAGAGTCTGGTTGAAACAGCGACGAAAAGTTATTTTCCATTATCGAAGGAGATAATATAGATTTTAGAAGTGGCGCATAACCAGAGATTAGGGACCGCGTAAAGTTTCTCAAAGTTGCACGGAGTATCAGAGAACTTTTCTGACCTTTATAAATACTTTTTCCGTAAAAGTACGTAGCAGCAAACCGTAAAGTTAGAATATTTTCTTAAGCAGATAAGCGAAACAATGCCGTAAATGGGGGAACTTTCAACGTAGTTTTCACAAACGGCTTGGTACTTTTGAAAGTTGATATTCGGCAGGAACAAATTTTTTATAACACCGGTATTCTCCCTTTTTTAGGCAAATTTAATATCGTGAAAATCTACTCTGTAATCGGGGTATTAACTACGGCTTTCCTATATTCATAAAAAGAAAAAAAATCGCTGAAAGTTGGGACGAGAGGCTTTTACGATATTTATGTCGGATAAAAGGGATCAAGAAGTACGAATTACCGTAAAATCACGTAATATTGCTTCAAACGTCGCATTTTTCTTGGACACGAGTCTGAAGAAATCGTCCACATCGATTTTCCTCGAATATCTTTGCGTAGGATGGCGTTTCTTTTCTTTCTTTCGAACTTTTTAACACTCGAACCAATCTGTTTGAATTTTCTTCGATGAACGTGTCACTTTTAAAATGATACTTGCAATAACTGATAGTTGTTATACATTTTTTGTACAGGCAGCTATCTCCGTTTGCTTCCTCTCCACCGATTCTTTACTCGAACCGTGACCCGTAAATTGATTCTTTCATCGACATCTTTTTGTATCCTTTATCCTTCGAAAATACCTGCACTTCACCCGAACTTTGAAACAAGTTCTCATTAGAAAGATATCTCGATTAGCCTCTTTTTTTCACCGCGTTTACTTTCGTCATCGAGTTTTTTTCTTTCATCGCACAAGTGTACTTTGTAAATACGTTTTACGCGTTTGTTCACTATGCGCTCTCGCCTTGCACTACGAAACAACGTTAGCTCATGATGGCATTTTGTTCCTCGGTAACGAGCGCCGTATAATCTGGTTACTCGCTTGCTCCGGGATACAGAGCAATCGTTTTTTCTGTTATTTATTTATGACCTATTACGTTTATACGATAAAGTAGCGGACAACCACGAACTCTCTATTATCGAAAAGAAACAATGGGTTGCAGAAATACGAGGGTGTACGGACAACCAGTTGCAAGCGTATCACAAGTCATTCGTATCTTCTGTCTCTTGCTTTTGTCTACACCGTTTTTCGAAAATAGTCGTATCAGACGTCGGTCTTGAAATTTGGCGGAAGAAAAGTGAAAGTGGAATAAACGCGAAAGCTGCGAGACAGAGTGGCGTGCAGAAGCCTATTAGAACCTAACCGTAGGGAATCCGTAGCGACGATGAGCGCAGAAGGTGTCGCGTCGGAGCAACCGCGTCGCGTGCTGGCGGTTCGCGCACTGTTGGCTCCGTGGAATTCTGCGAGCCTCGTCTCCTACAGGAGTTCTCGTGACAGCCTGTCCTGGTAATGCGCAGACGCTCGTTTCTCTTGCATTTTCCCTCGAACGGAAAGATATACTTCGTTCATCAAACGACTATTTACTCGTTGATTCCTTTCGAATTTCACTTTACGATTTAGCCGTTTCAACGAATCCTTTATTGTTGCCTTTCGTTCAGAGACCATTCTATGTATTTTCCATGAGAAATATAATTTATGGAAAGCAACGGTTATCAGAGCAGCACTGCTAGTTGCGAAAGAACACGAGGGATTCGAAACATTCTTCGCAAACTGAAATTCTTCGCTTCCGACTTCTTTTCCGCCGACGTTTTTAAACTTCTCTCGGACTTGCGAGAAGAAATTTGTGCGAGTATACTTCAACGTCACGCTTCGATCGGTATAGTCACCACAAAGGCTCGTCCTCTTAATTTTAAGACCCTTATAGACATTGAGACATGTTGCGATGCATATGTCGACACTTAGGTCTCACGATACGTGTTACAATGTATGTAATTCGGTATCGGCGAATCGACATGAGAAACAATGCACGATCGATGCGTTAGTATAGATGCAGGAATCAGAATCCCGTCTTAGTTGATGAGCAAGGCTCAACTGGAACGCAGGTTTCAACGGTCAAAAGAGTGACATCGTTAGCGAATATAATTTATAGTAGACTTTCATCTTGTATCTTATTTTTCAATCCTCGGGTGAACTCTATCCAATAAATATTAAAAACGCAAATAATTTCTACAATCGCTAGATTCGTTCACTCGTTTCATCGTTCATTTTCTTAATTAACCATCTTTTTATACATTTCTTTGTAGTTTTTAAGTTTATTATAATAATACTGAAAATAATATTTATTAATAATTTATTAATTTATTATATATTTTATTTATTAATATTTATTAATAAATAATACTGTTATTCATAATAATACTGAAAAATAATCAAAGATTTTGAATCACGCCTTTTAACGTTCGTATCACTGAATCAGTTTCGAACTGAAACTGATATAGGTTTCACGAAACCCGCATGTATACATGGTAACATGTTTCAGGGTATACAGGAGTCTTTATAGAGAAAAGTTACATTCACGTTGAGTTTGTCCGACGAATCATCCGACGATTTATCGCTTTGGAAACACCGTCTGGCCTAAACGAACTTACGATTATTTCAATCGAGCGTGAAACCATGGACGTGTTTGTTAACGAGCCATGCGGACAAATTACTAGGCGCGAAGCAACACGAACTAATAGGAAGTTTCGAAATATCTATTCGATAATGTTTTCAGTAGGCGCTTTAGTGTGTGTCCATATGCAAATGAGGGAGCATTGATTGCTTCGAGGGAAAGTAGCTTAAATAAATTACGTTGTTCGAAACCGCGAACATAATTTCCAACTGTCCCACTCGCAATCGGAGATGCAAATATGCGATAGAATTACCGAAGCATGTAACCATATTAGCAGCCAGTTATCAATGCTCCCTAACAGCCTTTACCAGTTTCAATTGGTCGTTCTTATTTCACGGTCGACTTGAAATAATTTTGTCGATGACTACGCGTTACGCGAGTCCTAACTTGAAATTTCGTCTCTCAAGTACGTAACGTTGTTCTTCAAACATCCTCCATGTACTCTTTCGCTCGAAAAGAAAGATAGTTCCGAGTGCATGAAATTTACTCTTCATCTTCGTCTTAGACGAGTATCATCGAGTACGAGGTCTTGGTAAATTTTCATTCCCACGTTTGGATTATCATTCTATAAATGCGAGATTTAGCCTGTCTTCCGCTTGATTAATCAAACCTTATTTCCGAAGGAGACCACGATGTACTAATTCTTGTCGCAAATTTAACTCCATCTTATTTCAAGACGTATGATTATGCGAGATCTTAAAAGATATAGTGGCGAAACATGGATTTTGATGAGTTTTACGATAGCGGCACGTACCAGAAAGGATTCTCGTGGAATTTTATGCAAATCGTTTCCGATCAAGTTATTCTATTATAAGGGAGTCGCTTCACCAAGAGAGAGAGTGATTGCTTTGTGTTCTCCGGAGAATGAATCGAATACAAGACAGGATGTTGGACCACCGGAGAGAGTGGTTTTGTAGTCGGTGTCGGCGAAGAATTTGCTGCAATTAGCTTTGCCGTTTTATGCGCTTCATCTATCTATGAGAAGGACGCTGGATCCTCGCTGTTATTTCATTACCAAAAGATTAACAATGAAAACTGCCCTTTGCCCAACCACATAAAATAGCGGCCTCTTCCAACTTCACGCATATTGCCCGTTCGTTTCTTAGAACAGTAGAACGAGACGAACACAGACGAACTAAGTCGGTGAAATGCATGGCGCAATGGATTCTATTCAGAGTCAGAGCGAAGTGGCGATATCGCACGAAGCACGTTCCTTCTTTCCTTTAAGTCCCTTTAGGCTCGGTGCAGACGTATGTCGGTGTGATCTCGCTGCGAGCATACGTCTGTTTTCGTTGTCTTTAACTGTGAAAAAAAGAAAGATGTACGATCGTAGCGAGATAACAACACCAAAAGCCGCAAGTCTGTATCGGGCCCTAGATCGCCGCTTCAATCGATAGTTTATCGATCCTCAAAACACGAAGAGTCACTCGGACGTTTGACACGTGCGAGGCCTTATATCCGATACGTTTTGCACATTTTCCTAATACGTGACGCGAATCTAGCATTTTCGTTGCATAGTGAGAAATACAAGAAACTTTTCTATTTTGCCTCGTTAAGACACTCGTAAGAGTACCAGAATCGATTCTATTCGTAGGAAGTTTAAATATAAGATACTCTGTCGGGGAAAAATATTTCTCTTGGTTATATAGTTTTACATTTCAAATTTTCAATGACGCTAACATAATTGAATTTAGCTACTGGTAAAAATTCTACGATGACAAGCTCCGTTATGGGAAAGTCGGTACGCTTTATTAGACGATGTCCTTGCTATGATCCCATGACAGCGTCAGTCTGGTCATACAACGTTTATTCGTCCTGTTACGAGCAGCGTTGTGAAGAAAACGCAGGTATCGGTTTTCTCTGCCATGTTAAAGGACACGCGGTGGCTCTCTGGGATAAAAATCAGTTTATTCGTAGAATTTGAAGATATTTCTGACGTCTATTCCGAAGCAACAGAATCGTAGTATCTCGTTGTTATTTATTTCACACACTTTGTTAGATGCTCCTAATTGTCACTTCATTGCGACGCTATTTAACGAAACTCAACGGAATCGACCAGTAAAAAAAAAAAAAAAAACAACAACAATAAGACTAAGACGGAGAGTATAACGAGAGGAAACGGATAAAAGACGATCTCTCCTTTAGAAAACGAAGCATCAATTAATGTACAAACGGTGTTAATAAACTTTCCTTCTTAAAACGTATAATTAATTCGAAGCGTTGTAAGCGTCGTCGTAATTAATAAAGTTTATGTTTCTTTACGTCTCTCGTTGAAATTCCATATATAAATAGAGTATTATTGTACACAGATAGAATATTTGGTACGTAGATAAAGAAGCGACAAATATTTGGATTGTGAATAGACAATAGAAAATAAATAGTAATAGAAAAACTAGAACCGACGAGGGAGAGCTGTTGCGGAAATACTGAATCGAAGTTCTTACAAGTTCCAAAGTGATTTCTGAATAGTTTGTAGGCGTAAGCTACAGTATTGCAGACCGTGTCGCACTGACCTTTTGGACGTTCGACATATGTAGCTATGAAGGGAAAGCACATGCGAAGCAGCATCGATCCAGTGTCAACTTTCTTCGATTTCGATTCGGTCGTGTTCCATTCTGTCGCCTTTTCACCTCGATTTTTCTTTTATCTCCGTTACTTTATTTTTGCGTAAAAATCACTCAGCATTTTCGGATAGAAGTGAAATAAAAGAAACGAGTAATCTCGATGAAAGCAGCTAGGAAAAATTATACTTATTCCGCTGCGGAATGTCAACAGCAGCTTGCGAAATTGAATATTGTTTTTGCCTGATAAAAAAAAAAAAAAGATAAATCTTGGCGACGAAATGTTGTTACGAAGAGAGAATGCTCTGCTTTCAATTAAGTCCCTTTCTAGCGTAAATCTCGTTTACGAGGAAATTCTCGTTGGACTCATTTGCGACGACGATCGCGCTGAAGCAACATTCCGGAAAGAGACCCTTCAAGGTTGCGCTTCGAAATGCAGACACGAGCGATCGAGAATCGATCGAGATGAAAGTGCTCTTTGTATGTGTTCAGCTTTTCAGAAACTCTTTGGACCACTTATCCATAAAAGGTACATGAAATCAAAGATACATGCGACCTACAACGAGCTCGAAATTTCGCCATCTTTAAGAGCTGCGCGTGTTTCATAATGGGTAGTGGAAAGATACGATATAAAAGTCTAGCGTATACGAGTCTAGTATATATCTGGGTATAAATAAATGTCCCTAGAACGCTGCAACAATTCTGTCCGCGCACGACTTCGTGGCGAATTCGCTATAACGAGGAGACCACTACACATTGTACGTTTGTGGATTACCTGCTATTTTTTGTTTTCGGAAAACCAAGATTTTTCGGCGCGCAATCAAACCTGAACGGCACACCTTCGTCATTCTCATTCGCTGCCCGATCTACTTTTGTGCTGTTTCGAGAAAGGAAACACTCGTTCGTTTGCTAATATTCTTTCCTTCCAGTAATTTCGAACGGATATCTTCTGATTTATTTGATTAAAGATACATCGACGTTGAACGAACTTCGTAATTAATATTTCATTAAAAAATGTAGTTCCAGATGTATACAATGATTTCAAGTATCTTTTCTTTACCGCGTGTATCGTCCCATCAGTTGGGGAAATCAAATCAACAAGAATCAACAATTCTTTTAAGGTGGCACAGCGACGGATCAAAGCCGATCCCATTTTCCAATTTCTCGAGACGCGTTCGATTCTCCTTATGTTTGAAGCCCGATAGAAACGATCCGCAGCCGAATTACAAAATCTTAGCGTGTGATCGGAATCTTTGAAACGTGATATGAATAATCATTGCTTGTAACCATCGACTTAGGTAGATTTCGTTTTAATTATTTTGCAACTACGCATTCCGATTTCAGAACAGATATTTCTTGCCGTAGCACACCTTTTATGAAATTTCTCAAAGTAGAACGGATAACCAAGGCACGAGTCAGTGAAATCTACGGTGACACCGAGTAATTCGCTCGATTGGCCCACTTGCTACGCAAACACGCTGGTTTCACGTGAAATTCTCCTTGTTTTACTTTAGTTTCAAGCTCTTCCTGCTAGTACCTACATTTTCCATCAAAACCCCGTCTATATTTATTTCTAACAGAAGCCATCTTCCTGGCGGGATGAAATTGTTCTTGATTATTCCATTCTGCTATCTGGTTCTAAATTATTCCTTCTGTTTTATAACAGGCTGACCTCTCAGACCTTCTCAGTATTATCGATTCGTACGAACTTTTGAAACGACTAGTATGATCGAGGATTAGATACATAGAAACAGGTAATTCCCAACGCGAAAAACTTGAAATTGCGTCGTGTATTCCGAGTAAAAACATCTCTGCGTCTGCTACTTGGACAGCTTTATCGGTTTCGTTCGTGCGTAGTTGATTCAATCGTATGAAAAAATGCGAAACGACAAGAGAATGCCGAAACGCACACTATATACAGTGGAAAAGCATCGAAACTGGCAGATCAATCTTTCAACGTTTCGTCTATTCCAAAAGCAATCTCTCGCGTGTTCACGTACCTTCGATCATTAGACTTGTTGATCGCGTTCTTTGCTCCGATTTAATCGGAGGACGGGGATGTAATTTAATACTTATCAAACATAGCGTGAATTAGAGCGTGATTAGATGATTAGACGCAGATAGTGGCAGATGGTAGCGCGCATGTTGCTTGCTCTAATACCGAAACAGTATTGTAGCAGCAAGAATACCTCGTCTGAAGCAACCTAAGGATTTCTGATAACGAAGACCATCCTCGGAAAATGTATTTATTCACTCTTCACTGATTGGTAACTCTTTGTATTAAAAGCGAAGAAATATCGGTTGTTCTCTGCTTCGTTCAATTCTTCGAACGATACAGATTCAGAAATTGAACGTTCGCTTTGATTCGTTCCATTTGCGAGTTGATCTGCACCGTTCGAACTGGCGCTGTATCGACAGTAATTTCAAGTTTAATCGCACTCTGCCGGCATGACGAAAGAAGAAATGTAATTAAGCGACGGAGAGCTAAAGCAGAATGATCGATCTACGATCCATATCCGTGCATTTGTCGATCTGATTACAGAAACGTGCATTTTCACAACTTTGTTATTTATTTATTTATTTGTACTTAGTCCTTGCCTTTCGGCTTTGGACGGACTTCTGGCTTTACATTATATCGCATTTACAGTATATTATCAGTCTTATTATTCTATAATTATTCTATAATTATTCTATTATCTTAATCTTCTTCTTACACTCTATGCTATAAACTATTTCTTACGCTCTATCCTATGATCTATTATCTACCGCTATTGCAGCTTTTGTACTTTGGTTCCTTTCTGTGTTTCTTGCTTTCGTTCCTCCCCTCCTTGCATTGCACTTCTCCTTTCTAAAATTTTCTTTAGTTCCGTCAGTCCTTCCCCCGTCTCCGTTAGTATTGTTTTCATGCCCTTTAGCCCTCTTGTTATTTCGCACTCTTCTATCACGTGTCTCAGGTCTTCTTCTTTCCTTTTGCATAATCTACATCTTCTCTCCTCTTCTTCTTCTTTCCAGTATTCCCTTGCTCTCGTCTCATTTCCACATCTGAACACAACTTTGTTTTTATATTAACTTCTGCAAGATTTTCAACTGCGATCCATCGCCCACACAAGTCACATTAGAAAGTTTTTAATGGATTCGATCGATCTTCGTATTTCGTCAGCGAACTCCATGAGCAAGTAAAAAGAAGTTTGACGGGAGAAGAAAATTGAGACAAGTTGGGCCGTAAGTGAGTTTGGTGCATTTAATTAGCGGTTACTTTATCTTAAGGAATGACTTGAACAATTTATTATAGTTGCGCGAGTCGCGCATTTAACCAACTTGCCGGCGACTGAACGAAAAATTGAGGGAGCGGGAAGCATCGGCTTCTTCTACTAAGTTACGAACAATTATGGCTGGCAAATTTAATTACGGTTCCTCTGAAACGACAAATGTGACGCCGATAAATCGGAAAATTTACGTTGTTCAAGGGGAGGATAGATTCCAAAGTCTCGAGGAAAGTTTGTGTAGTTGATAAGTTTTCCGAGACAAACGATCCGATGACCTACCGAACGTTAAGACCCGCGCGACTGAAAAAGAAAAAAAGGAAAATAGGTGAAGAACAGAACGAAGGGCACGACTGGATGGCAGTCCTACTGTATGGTTAGCCCGGTGTCATAAAAGAAAAGGAAAGAGAATGAAAGCTACCTGGAGTTGCAAGAAAGAACGGACACTCGAGCTTTGGCTGACGTCGCTTTACGTGCCGACATAATGGCCCTTGTCTTCACCACAGTTCCGAGTTCTATTCAAGCTTAAAGCGACTCACCTACCTCTGTGCAACAGCGACGCGATTCTTAGATCTACTTAACAAACCTAGTTTCTTTTCCACCGTTATCCTCTTTCCATTTGCTTCTCGCGTTTCTCTTCGATTTCCATTGTGCGCGACTTTTTCAATTCTCGATTCGTCCTCGACGCGCGCCACTAAGAATAAACGCAACACAGGATTCTCTGCTTTCGGTGACGGGATCCGATCGAATCTATTCCTACAGATACACGCACGAGGGATAAAGCCTAAGGAAGATTAATGATTGAGAATGGACGGCGCGCGTTCAAGTATTCGCGCCTAGATCGCCTTTGTTCTCCTAACTACCCTGTTTGTGCTCGTTAAACCGATTTGTTAGCCCGCGCATAAACAACAGGGAATCTCGTTATGGTTACGACAATATGATGCAAATATGAAACTACAACGTCATCGTTGGCCGATTATCAAATCTGACCGCGTGTTAAATGTTCGGTGTTAGATGAAATTAAATGTACATGCTATACGTATAGATTAGATCGGGGTTACGACTCTTAAAACGTTAATCTAGCATCCCGAATCGATCGAATGTACGTTTCTTCGTTGTACGAAGCGGCCAAGATTGATAATCTATATTTCACGCAATATCCAATCAAAGCCTCGTACCTCCGAGCGGTTTCCGTTAGAGCTTCATTAAGGGAGTCTTTCGATTTTCGTTCAATTTTAATCCGCTTACGAGCAAGCGTAGGAAGAATCGTACCTATGCGATCGCTGAAACGCGACGACAATTGGATTCCAAGATTTTACTTGCTCGTTCCTTATTTTCCATACATCTCGTTGGCTCGCGATCCAAATTGAATCTGTTCGACGTTCGCTCCTAGTTTCCTCTGTAATGAGATTCTTGGATTGGCAACGAATCGCAAGACTGTATTCAATAAGAGGCAATAGACGATATTCTTTTCGGCGGACGTCGTCGGCAGCGCAAAAAGTTCAAACAGCCACGCACGAATGCGTCTCGCTGAGCAAAGAGGAAGATACGGAATCGGTGGTTGCACACGTTCGGCAAACTCGATAAATAGAAGAACTTATATCGATGCTGTTCTCGACAGTGTTACAGTTCCCTCCATAGATTATTTACGAGAGGAGTGAGTCGGGATCCCGCCACCTTGCTATCGGTATGATCTCGAACGAGAAGTTCCCTTCCATTATTCAAGAACAGTGACCCGCCCCTTCGCAACGCAACGACCGAATTTTTCTTGGGATAATTCCACGCATTTCGAATAACCTTTGTCATACGAATACGACAGGAATGTCGATACTTATTTACCAGTAAGTCACGTGTAGACATTCGATCGGGAAAAGGTTCAAGAAACTTCCGTTTAGCTATGACAATACAGATATTTTTAGAATAATATTATTTCCAAATGCAGTTTTATTTCTGTCAAAGCCATCTTGTTCAACGAGGATAAAACCAAATTGGCATAAAAATGCGTTTAGAGGAATTAAGAATTTCGTTCTCGCGATTCAAGATCCGACCCCCCCCTTCTCCGAATTCGTTGTTGCTCAGAATATGAGTTCGATCGAACCAGTCTGTAGCTTACGTTTCCTCGATATCGGACAAATTATCGCAATAAAGTCTAGTGCTTCCATCTCTTGCTGTTGGCAACAATCATCTGCTCCGTTACCAGTAGTAAAAGCCATTACGGTCGGACACAAGTAGATTCACTTTGTTCCCGGTCGGACACTTATCGAGTATATTCCTGATCAATACAACGTTATATCGTTACTCGTTTCACGAAATACATAACCGGACACGATTAAAATGGGATTGAAGCGTTAGAAAATTATTATGGGAAGAATATTTCTGTATTCGTCGTTGTCAGTTTTTCCAGCTGCAAACAAACTTAAATCATTGGGATATTCGAACGAATGTGGACATTGATTTTTCAGGACATCGAAAAATCAAAGAGCAAGCGTTGTCAAAGTAGGTTCGTTTCATAGGACGAAATGCATCTATATCTGGCAGATACTCCCCTCGAGCATCAAAGTGTCATATAGTTCGTTCGTTTAGGCCATCAAAGCTCGTGTGCCTTTATTTCGACTCTTTTGTATTATTCCCCTCTGACTATTGTCGTTTGTAATGCACAATCCAACGACAGTTCATCGGTGTCAGAAATACATACCCGTTTCTGTCGACCGACTTAGCCACCGGAGTTCGCGCAGGCGTCTTTCGGCTGAGCCCGTGGGAACGAGTAGGGGTCGCCGGGAAAAGGGGAATCTCGGCAAATCAATACGTATATATCCTCCAGTAACCGGTCAGTTGGGGCTCATCCTTCGCGATAAACGTATCGAAATCTAAACGACCATCAAAATTCATTCGAATACTTTATTCGCCATTTTCTTTTAATTGCCACGTTGTCCGACTGATCGATCCTGCTCTGTTCTGCCATAAAAAAAAGAAGAAAAAAAAAAGAAAGGAGTCACGCGATTCGAGCAATCTGGTGCATGCAAACCAGCGATATCACCCCAAGGTGCAAAGTGCTAGCTCTGAAAGGTAACTGACCCTGTGCAACAACGCGAACGTTCAAGCTGAATCAACCAACTACTCCGAGAGACCGGTGACCTCGGTAGGAAGATCGATCGCAAGCTTTCCTTTCAAGAAATTCTCTCCCTATTTGATAGCAACGATTCATGAAAGAGTAAGTCCTGCGAAGCTTAGAAAACAGAGAACAACCCATCCCAGTGTTCTTTCATCCTGAAGAAATTGTGACTTTAATCCTCTCGCACGTCAAGTGAAGGCGGACGGTAACGCGAGGCCATTGGGTTGCGTTAGCGAGGGACCGATTGATTCGTTTCAACTTGACTCGAAAGAGGTCGAGTCGAATCCCGGTACCACGATCGAGCTGCCGCGCTCTCGCAAGGCCGTCAGGCTATTGGAACGTCTGGTGGGAGCGCGTGATTGCTCGTTCCGCACGGATTTCCCGAAACACCCCCAAAACGGCAACCCGTCGTCGTTGTGGTGTTGCCGGGGCCCCGCCGTTAGCCGCGAGAGATCGCGAGAAGGGAACTTGGCAGAATCGGCGGGGCGATCGCCCAGAGGATCGGCCTCCTCGTGCGCGACCGGCTCCACCACCACCACCTACGCCGCTTACTGGCGGCCTAGTGAAATGGAGGAGAAGTCCTCGGCTCGGTTCTCCGAGTACTTGTTCGCCAAGATGGATGGCCAGGACGTGTCGGCCTCTCAGGGTCCCCGTAAGGTGACCGCCGACACCAGGAAATTCATGCGGGAGAATCTTCTTCTCATAGTTACCCTCTCCGGTGTTCTCTTCGGCGTGATACTCGGTAAGTACGGAGAAATATCAAAATCGATCGAACATTCGGTTTACTCATGTACGACGTCGAGCATCCTAAGGATAATATTAATTTTACACGTTGACCTGATTCGTCGTGTACGTCGAGACGACTTCTTTTCTCTCTCGAGTCAACGAATCATCGATATGCCAACTAAATGTCAATCGGTTACACATCGAGCTTGAAACATGAGAAAACATGGTTTCCTTACCGTATCTGCTCGACAAAGTTGTAAAATTAGCATCAACCTTTATTTATAGTAAATACGATGGAAGTTGCGGGGCCGAGTTCCGAGCTACAGCATGTATTTTAAATAATGACTGGGCCATGCCAAAAGCTCCTTACGCTTTCGTCCATTACGGGAAAGCGTGCCAAGGTCGAGTTCATCCGATACGAGCCGATCTTACTTTTTCTGTCGATCGATAACAGTAGTAGATAGAAGCCTATTTCTGTTTCTTCATTTCTTCCGTTTTTCTTTATCACTCTTTTCTCCATTAGAATTTTACGCAAACGAAATGCCAGTTTTCTGTTGCATCACGTGCGCGAACGCCATACACGTGTTAATAAATGATTATGCGCGCTACTTAACTATCGGGTCTTCGTAATCGTTGAAACTATACCTGTCGATGATGTTCCCTCGCGAGTCGAATTCCTCGCTGTAAATTAAAATTGACAAACGAAAAGGGATACAGACTGAATAATAGGTCTCGCGCGCCATTAACCGAGACGATTCACGTTGAAATGAACTTTTGTTACATAAAACGCTAACGCGTTATCCTGTTAAAAGGCGGCAATCATCGACGAAAGGTTTCCCTCAAAAGTCTCATCTACTTAACTAACTTATCGCCTAGAAGCGGAAAGGACAACCTTGAACGCGAACGTACCAACCTTTCTTTGGAATTACGTTGAAAGCGACTCTTTTTAAAATGACTCGATGACCCCCGACGTGTTTTCATTTACGCTTCGCTATTCTTTTCGACGATTTAATTACCACAGCGTACGCCTGTAGCGACGTTAGCCAATTTGCAAATACGCTTCTATAATCATTCGCAATTACGTTAAATGGCACGCCCAATTTCTCGCGCATCCTTTTACATTCGCATTTACTACTCGTCGATAAAGCAATTCTTTCTACAACTCGCTCGCGTTTATAGACAATCGACAGTCAGTTACTTGCATTAAAACACAGAGATATAAAAATGTGTATCACCGTGTAAATGGATGCGATATAGGAGTAGAAAGAAATCGCTGCACAGAGATGTCTTCTGTCCTTGTTTAATCAGGCTGACGCTGCTCGTTGATCGGTGTTACACTTACATACTTAATATACGAATGTGCATGCATTGCTAGACAAGGACACAAGAAGCCTCTTTTGCAACGTTCTCTTTCTATTCCCATACCCCGCCTTCTCAGCTCGCTTGCACGCTTTATTTTTACATCTTTGTGCATTAGAAAATTATTATTTTAAAAAGAATTATTATCGCAAAGGCCGTATCTAGTAAATTTAAAGCGGTGCTATCGCCCATATATTACACACACCATATTGTACCACATAGTCTCACGTCTTATTACAGATATAGCGTTTTACTGGTAAAAATTTCAGAAACTGAACTTGTTTCCATTCTGGTGCGCCACTTCATCACATTCACCTTGAATAGACTTAAGCCTTCTAGAAGCAGCTGTCATAGCAGTAATCTCGTTATTTTTTTCAGGGTTCGGTTTACGACCCTTGAGCCTCGGCGATGACGCAGTTATGTTAATCAGTTATCCTGGAGAGCTCTTCATGAGGTTGTTAAAGTTAATGATCTTACCACTAGTGATTGCCAGTCTCATATCAGGTAACTACACGTAACTCGATGCGTTATAAGAAGAGACAAGCCAATAAAAACTATATTAAAAACTGATTATACTGAAGCAACGCTGATCGTGTAACGTCTATAACTTTCAGGCTCGGCAAGTTTGAACGCAAGAATGAACGGAATGATCGCCGTCCGAACTTTGGTGTACTTTATACTCACGTCGTTACTGAACGCTGTCCTTGGTGTTGTCCTGGTTCTGCTCATTCATCCGGGTAATCCTGGAATTAGAAAATCGATGGCGACCTCGCACAACGGGAGAGCCGTTAACATCTTGGACAGCCTTCTCGATTTGGGAAGGTAGATAGTGTTCTTATCTTCTTCGTTTATATGAAATCGCGTTAGTCGTTAGATATCGATCATACTCGTTATTTTTGTACTTGTGCGTCGACACGTATGCCAACATCGTCCCGGGATTTTCCTACGATAAAAGTAGAGTCCTTTACCTCGTCGCCGGAGCAACGCTTGACTCGTTCCACTGTATTCTCCGATGACAGGGATATCGCGGCAACTTTCATCGCATGCCTCGCGTGCTATTGGATTATTCTCATTGATTCCATTGCTTGTCCGGTATAATAAAGCCAAACCACGACGATAGCGTTGTTCGGATCAAACACGATTATCGACGATCGACTCGTCGATTCGCCGAATAAAATCCTTCCTTCGCTTTGTCTACTTACACATTGTGATAAATTATCGGAACTACACAAGCGTTCCGGCGGGAATTAAGGTCGTGTGGTTTCACGACCGGTGAACCTTTCCAACGATCGGGAATGATATCAACCATGACGGAAATATAAGTATCGATCGCACGTACTTTATTTATACGTGCTAAAGAAGTCCGTTCAAAGCGTATGTTCGCGGTGCATGCTATCGGCTAACGAAATTATACCGTATATCGTCGATAAACGCAGCTATCGATTAACTAGTTATGAAAATTGCGTCGCATTTCGCGTGTTACAGGAATATGTTTCCGGATAATATTTTCCAAGCAGCGTTTCAGCAGGTACGCATTTTCATCATTAATAATCGCGTCTATACGTATATTGTGTTGTTCACGCGAAAACATTTTGACAGGCTCACACCGTATACGTTCCAAAAACGATGCCCTTTCAAAATCTAACCGACTCGATATCATCAGACGTTCTCGGGGATGACGAATTGATGAGAGTAACGCAATACAGAAGCGGCACGAACACGTTGGGCATAGTATTCTTCTGCCTGGTGTTCGGCACGTTCTTAGGTACTCTCGGCGAGAAAGGCCAAATCGTGATCGACTTCTTCAAAGCTGTGTTCGAGGTTATCATGCGAATGGTGTCGACTGTAATGTGGTACGTATGAAGACGCGTATTGGATGGAAGGAGCCAAGAGAAGCTTAAACATGAAAATCGTTTCGTCGTAGGATGACACCGGTAGGCATCACCTCGGTAATAGCCGGCAAAATACTCGGTGTCGCCGATCTGGCATTGGTGATGTCGCAGCTCGCCTGGTTCATCGTTACGATCGTGATCGGTGTGTTTTTCTATCAGTTGGTGATCATGCAGCTGATCTATTTGGCCTTCGTGAGAAAGAACCCCTTTAAATTCTACGCCGGCCTCGCCCAGGGTACTCTCACCGCTTTCGCCATGGCATCAACGTGAGTCGTCGATCTTCGAACTCAGCCCGACCTTCAGAGTACCCATATCGCCTACCTCACATGGCCTCGGTCGTCATCGTCATTTAGTTTTTGATTCTTTTAATCGGTTGATCGCGATTCACTACCACCGGGTCTCTTGCCATCGAACTCGTCGTGCCTTTTATTTTTATTTTACATCGTGTCGATTCCGTTCGTCGATCGTTCGAAGAAACTGCAAGGCGATCAAGACTCGAAATAACAGGTCGACGCATGCGTTTGAATCGATTGATAGAGACAATATGTTTCAGCCAGCCGAGAGGAGGCATTGCGAGGCCTTAGTCCCGTACACCTTTTCCCAGATCGTTACTTTCCGAGCAGCGTTTCACAACGTTAGAGCACAGTTACGATTCGCTTCGAAGACGTTGTCGAACGCTATCGAATCCTACTTTCCGTCATTCATTCGATTCCTCTTCGGACCTTTTATGTTTCTTTAATGTTTCCGCGCTGTTCGCGGGGAAACTCTTCATGACCAATAAGAAAGAGAGAGAGAGAGAGAGAAAGGGAGAGAGGTATGCAGTTCTGGGTGGCACTTAGGATGCAGATACTCCCGGTTAGTAGTAATTATCGACGAACTTTCGGTGAAGTTTTAATGTTTAAAAGCATCCCTGATCGAAATGACAAACATATCACCGAAATAATCGAATGCATTACCGAAATTTCGATGACACCGATGATACGAAATATGCAATAGAGGATAGACCAACGAAGATGTATAAAAGCAGAAACAAAAACTGTATAAGTGCACGGAAATATTCTGGTTATGTCCGTGTGTATTTAGCCGGAAATCAGCTGACTCCGTGTCACCTGGACTGATTCTTGGCGTGGAAGACTTAAAGGGCTTCCATTATCCGAATCTTCTGTCCCTTGTAAGAGGAAGGATAGAGGAAGACGAGACCGCCAAAACAGGCTTCGTGCCACATATGTTATTTATTTAAGTATTTTCCAAGAAAATTTTCCAAGAGGAAAGCTGAAAAAAATATTGGTTGCTCGTGTCGAGCCCGCTCTTCCAGGTTTGCCGGCGCCGTCCATCACTGGCCAGAACACCCGAACTACGATCATTCTCTATTTCTTTAACTGCTCATTATCGCGGATCACGCGAAGCAACGATCATTTTTTCAGTTTGTCCATCAGCATTCGTCAAGTAACCAAAATTCACGTGATCCGATCCCTCTTCTCCTCTGATCTGCCCACTTTCCTCCTTCAGACGTTTATTCCCCGTTCGTTCCTTTCGATGCATCGTGGGACAGAGAAGCATTCGTACGTCGTGTGTAACGGTTGCAATGATTCTTAACGTGCTTCGAACCTTTTCCGTCCCATCATTGCGGCGCTCAAGATCGTAAACGCCCTGCAACGGCAATATCTAATTCAACTTGTTTTCTATGTGGATTAACTTTTTCCAGAAGAGAGCGTACACAACTGTGCGTACACTGTGCGACTGAGAGAAACAGCTCTTAGTGTATCTGAACAGAGACTGTATGAATATCATGATGATGTATTAGAACACGCGCTGCACGCGGCCTTTTGCAGGTGGTTCAGAGACCGAGGGTGGCCTTGGTAAGTAATCGATGGCCGCAACATGAAGGTACATGCGATTGTCTGTTACAGGAGTTAGCCTGATTTCGAGACACGATGGAAGAATCATCGCTGTTTCGTTCGACGTCGACATTAACCCTGGTTGATTTTCAGTTCGTCTTACGGTCATTCTGGTTATTAGTCTCTCGAAACCTTTCTGTCCATGCCACTTGTACCACCGAACGCTCTATCAATCGACCTTGACGCGTACCTTTTCATCGAATCTCTTACTCGCTTCGTACAATTCGTGCTTTATCCATTTCATTGCATTATTCGCCGCTCCAAAGCGTACTATGTCGATGAAGTTCCGTTAGAATTTACGAATTACGATCACACTACGCCAGAATGACCCTTCGTCCATGGACATCAGCTACGCAGCACGGAGAAATGATCTTTCTTTATCATTCGACATCTGCTTTGCCCGATCTTTTCTAACGCAGTTTTGTACAGGGCTGCTGCACTTCCGGTCACTTTTCGCCTGATGACGGATAAGCTCCGAGTCGATCCTAGAGTCACCAGATTCGTCCTGCCGATCGGCTGCAACATTAACATGGACGGGACGGCGCTGTTCGTCGCCGTAGCTAGTATCTTCATCGCGCAGATGCATGGAATCGTTTTGGGCTTCGGCGAAATTATCACGGTTATGTAAGTTTTTCATTGTTCTAAGTCCGTTGCTCGAACTCGTCGCTTGCAACCATCCCCGTTTACATCTATATGGCATCGTTTACCTTTAAGTTTAACCTCCACCGCTGCGTCCGTGTCTTCGGCGTCAGTTCCAAGCGCCGCCTTGGTTCTTCTTCTCGTTGTCCTAAGCGCCATCGATGCTCCCGTTTACAATGTCTCACTTTTATTCACCATCGACTGGTTCGTGTAAGTAACGCGGCAATTTTTCTTTCGATAGTAAGGAACAAGTTAAACTCATTAGTTCACTAACAATTTTTACATCCAGGGATCGCATTCGAACCACGAATAACATGTTGGGAGATTGTTACGCCGCTGCCGTGGTCGAGCAATTGTCGAAGAAGGAACTGATGGCGCTTGATGCAGCAGCTTATCAAGTACGATGATTGCGAAACCGTGCGAACGCAAATTGCGGTGAAACGAAACAAAATTAACTCGGCACGTTTCTTTTAGTCGGAGACCGTTCTGCCCACGACTATCGCAAACGGGTGCATTTCCGCCAACAGGGTACCCGATCCTGACACCATCGTCGTCGAAATGCAAGACGACACGAGGATAGCCGGCGTCGCCAAGTAAACAAGCTTGTTGGTAGGGCTAGGCTATCACTTTGTAAGATTCCAACGATCGTGTGCATTTTCGTTACATCCTTTATTCTGCTTTGCTACCGCAAAACCTCATACAAATCGTTGATATTTACAAATGATTCACGGCAGGCTTTCCTCATGGTACGTACGTCTTTCCATTATCATATTTTCTTGGATTGCTATCGAATCTTCATCGGCTCATTGTCAATAGAAGATACAAGCGAAGATCAATGAATCGCGTTAGTCGTATCGATCATCGTCCGAATAACAGTAAGGAGCAAACATAATCATGTCCGCCCATAAAGCGCTTTCATGAATCGTACGCGACCCGACTCTTTTTATAAATCATTCGTAATTATTAAGCGTTACCTTCGCTATGAAAATCGAGCCGCTTTGACCTAGAAGCCGTAGATCATTGTATCCACATAGCATCTTATAAATAACCAATCAATCGCAAATGTAGCGTGCCGTGGAGTGATTCATGCGAAAAACAGAGTGAACTTTTGCACTGATGTTGTTCGAATTATTGCAAAAACAACCTTGAGATTACACAACGTGGCGTAATAAATCCAGCGTGGCATTGGGGAAAAGCGAGCGCGTTCAACGTTCGCAAGTTAACGTCGTTTCACGATCATTCGTTCACGTACTGCGAAACAGCGAAGAGAATTGCGCGAGTCGAGAATAATTCAGGCTACGCTTTCCCCTTGAGATTTCTACGAAACGCTTTGGGAATAACGACTAATTTCGATGGATTTGGACTTGGATTTAATCTTGTCGGAATAAACGAATCAAATTATGAAATATCTATCCATCATCCAACGTCGATCATGATTCATCGTCGACAGCTTTGACTGCATTCTTCCATGCGATCGTCATCCTCGATACATGCTAACATCGTGCTTGTTAAAGCGTCGCTTCGAATTTTTATCAACACAGGGACGTTCTTCAATTTTGTCGTTTCGTTTCAGCATCAGCGTATTGCAGATACCAAGGAGCGTGACGGAAGAGACAGTTTGACCTGCGCTAACGTCCCAAAAGTTAGTTTAGCTAGCTGCGTACATACAAAGTACCATCGAGTGCGATGCGTTCAACTGGGATCAAAAAACAGTACACTGGCTACACGAATGTTATCCTTTTATCGCACCTGTTTTCTACTCTTACAGAATGCGTTGGAAGGAATTACGTGATTGCAACCTTAACGAATATCGAACACAAAGTCAATACGAAAGAGTGCGCTACGCGATTCGCGGACCGTTTAGTGCTATGATCGCATAGCGATAACGATAACGAAACCATTTCTAAGCTTTTGTAGTGGCTTCTTCGAGCAAGTTGAAAATCGCCAGATCACCGATTCGATTGCACTCTGGAGTATTAACGATCGCGTGAACAGCGTCGGATGTGGTGCCTTATTTAAAGGGCGGCGTATAAATGGTCGCTCGAAAGTAGTAAAAGCGCATTTCGTTTGCCAAGCGTAGGGCGTTAACTCATTGCCTGGTAAATATATCCCGTGACCGATCGTTCTACTGCCACAAAATCTTTTGTACAGTGTGAATTGTGCGAATCGATGAAACAATTTCACCAAACGTTTAACTACTCGACAACCTTTCTTCGTTATCAGACAATGAGTGAAACCTTGCATGGTGCCACGATGACTGTGTGACGCTTGATCGATGTTCCCTTCTACATCGGATCTTGATCGATTCTTGACAATTACGTGGAAGAATATCGAAACGTTGGTAAAGGGTTTTATGCAACATTTCGTGTAGCGTTAGAATCGTTGTGATATGAATCGATTAGCACGAGTCACGATAGTAATTATTTACAAACGTATCGCGTCATCGGTTAACGTTTGATAGATAGAAAGTCGTTAAACACTACCAATACGTAGACGAAACATTTCGAAAGAAAACGTAGTTTCCTTTAGCGTTTATCCTACCGAATTTCGTATTTGGACCATCGACAAACGTAGATCGGTGTACGGAAATCTTTACCGATGGTAGATCTACGATTTTAGAACTGAAGACATTTTTGTCCGAGACATTTGTCGACAAGTACCGAATTTGCGATTCTGCCTCTGTTTTTGACTAAACCTTAGGCCAATTTGTATCTCGAGTTACAGTTGCCGACTTTGTAACACACCCAAGAAGATGATTAAAAGGGAAAAAGAAAAAAAGAAAAAAAGAAAAAAAAAAAGAAAAGATGACATAGCCGCTCGTCAACGAGCAATTTCAAGACTGGACATGCCATTTGAATTACAATGTATGTATATCGTTATAGGAGAATTCTGCAAAGGATTCACTAATTTTAGGCACTAGAAACGTAGGTCGATACGTGTTCTCTCGTAGAGACTGTTTAATGTACAAATTAACTGGATAAATAGTGCTTCGTAGCGAGCTCTTCGTCGCTTGAAAAACATACACGGTTTCATCGAGAGATTTGGAATAATTTTCGCAGCTTTGTCGCTGTTTTCGTTTAATAATTTTGCTTTTCAGATTTCCCGGTCGTCGAATTTCCGTCGAATCGTTTACCTTCGAATTTTGCCGTAGCCCAACCGTTTGCGTAACATTGATTTTACTTTTCGTTCGAACCTGCGTACACGAAAGCGCGCTTTCTTCGTAGTCTTATATCCTGAAAGAGCGAATAGAGAAAGAATTTATCAAAATACTTCAAAGACTACATGTGAATATACTTGTAAGGCTCAACGTGTTGTATTACAAGACGCAGATTTATACAAGTCTGCCGTGTTTTTCTTTCGTAACATATTCCTTGCCTGTCTCCTTCGAACACCCACAATGAGATATATATATACAGGGTTTGTAAACAGAACTCCGATAGATTCCTAAAAAATTCATTTATTTAAAATTCACCGTCAAGTGAATCCTGGGCTCACAGAAGAGTCTTTGTACAAAGAGTTATCTTTTTTTTATACAAAATATGACATACCTATTTCCTAATATTTTTATGTATATATATACCTGGCTGAGAAAAACGTTGTCGTCTTCCGTTACATCGAAATTCCAATTGGAAGACCAGCACAAAGTAGAAACGAAACGGGGCATGAAAGGGTATCTGCGGAGTTGCGCGAGCACGATTATCGGATCGATCAGTTCACTCGTGTCGACGCATTTTCAATCCGTTGATATCGCCATGCTCGAGGAAACGTTCGTTCGAGCGATCGACCGATTCGTCTCGGTCTCTAACGAAATTAAGTTGACTGTACAGCCGCGCGTTTCAACGGGCATGGCACGAAGACGCGGACTTGGAACCGGGGCTATCGGGGCTATCGAGTCTATCTTTTGATTATAAGGCGCAAAGGTCAATTTTTTCTTCTTTCTTCGTATGAGTATTATTTACACGATTGCTTAACGATTACGCGGCCCATTTCGGACTCCACTATGTACAAACAAACGAGTATTATTTTTAACTAATCGATCGACCGACGATCGAAACGGCAAGTAACAGTCGTATATCTGTCCTTAAAAAAATATCGCGCAATCGCCTCTTTTCCGCGGGTCATACGTTCTATACGTTAGGATCGTTGCGCGAGTACGAGAATACGGGATTATCTACAAACGTTCGTTTCGATTCTACAACTAGACGCGTAAAAGAGGCGTTCGTGTTTATCACGGCGGAAATAAAAAAATGTGCACTTTGGCACCTTCGAGAATCTCGTCGAAGGTCAGTCAACTTAAAGTCTCTATTTTATACACACTGCGCTCATACTGGAATCACACGTAATCGGGTATACGCTAACGACGCTTTCAACGCGATAAACTTCGATTAAAATATAGCGCGCAACTTTCGAATCGACGCTATCGAATATACGCGATACCGGATCCAAGATACAACGGGACTAATACTAATAAAATTGACGCAACGCGACTATGATTTCGATATACCTTTAGATCCTCAATTCAGCGTCGGTAACTGGAATACCTCTATTGGCACTTTGACCGGACCTTTGAGTGGCAGGTGGCACCAAAGGACTGATACTAGGACTTCTGGTGGCGAGAGGAGATAAGGACGGAGAGAAACTCGGGCTAAGGGCCGCCGATGGGAAAGTGGAAGCATCGTGGCTGATCGGAGATCTTGGAAGAATGCCCCTGGCTAACGCGGGAGCCGCCAACGACCTGGGAGCAACGGAAGTGAGCAATGGCGGGGGCGGAGCTTTATGTACAGACTTGGTCTTGCCGCTGCTTCCTGAATTTCCGCTTTGAACGCTGGCAGCGTCGTCTTTCAGCCTGGCGATTTCGCTGAACACGTGAGCAAGTGGTTGATAATGAGGACCCCAATCGAGCAGATAATCCCAATTGTACGATCCAGTCAGTTCCTCCTCGCTGTGAACGATGGAACTTAGTGATCCGTTCATGGATGGACCTCCAGGAACTTCTAAACCCGACATCGGTCTTCCAGGCTCCCCGATTTTCCCATAAATCAAGGTGGCGATATCCGCCTCGGTAGCGGCCTCGTCCTCGAACAAGTGTAAGCTATCGAGAGGCAACGCTTCAGGCGGTCGTCTCGGAGTACCAGCCGGAGGGTCGACGATGCCCAACCTGGCTAAATATTCCTGAGTATTGTGAACCGAGAGATCGCTGGCCGAGTCTCCAGTCTGTTGGCCTTCGTTGATCATTCGAATCTCTTCGTCCTCTCCGTCGTCCTCGGCCGAGCCCCTGCCAGACGAGCCGGACTGATCGCTGCCGGACAATTCGGAAGTCGCCTGTTGCTGGCCCGATTGACCAGAGGTACCGTACGGTGGTATCTCGTCGTACTTTGGCGGCGCAAATTGACAGGAAGCAGCACCGCTTCCACCATTGCCGTTCCCAGAACCTCCGTTTCCTCCTGCACCCACCCCGGCAACGCTTCTAATCGGTATAGTATCGAAGGCGCTCGGATCCACGTAGCTATTGGACGCAGTGGCATTGCTCTCCCCGTTTAGACCCGGTTTCGTACCGGGTTTCTTATGCCTTCGATTTCGAAGATGAAGATAGAGGAAAATAGCACCAAAGGCGACGACCAACAGAAGCAAAGCGATTAATAAACCTAACGCCCAGTCGGCCAGACCCCCGGTCGCTGCGACTGCCATGTTAGAGCCAACGTCGTTCGGGGTAGCCAAAGCTGTCGCGCCTCTAGCCTCGTTCACGTCGCTATCATCCGTCAAAGTGATTTCTACCACCGTCATATTCGACAAAGAGCCCTGTCTACCGGAACTGGCACTGACCACTAGCCTCGACGATTCCTCCACGTCCATATCGATGTGCACCAGCTTCTGCTTCACGATCAACGCGCCTGTGGTGCGATTCAATTTGAAATAAGGGTGTTGCGAGGTCAGTTGATAAACGACTCGTCCGTCGGGACCTTTGTCCCGATCTGTCGCTGTCACGTGACCGATCACCGTTCCAGGAATCACCTGAGCTCCGTTTCTAATACCGAATCTGTACATTCTTTCTGTGAATTGCGGGTAAAATTCGTCCCTGGATTCGATCTCCACTCGGACTCTGACGGCTGCCGTTCGGCCACCTGTATCGGTTGCTCGTAGAGTAAACGCGTATCTGTTTCGCAGCTCGTAATCGAAAACAGCGCGCGTCGTCACCGTGCCGGATTTTCCATCTACAGCGAACAATTTCCAACTGTCGTCGATATCGGAAAATCCGGTTGCCGCGGCAGATACGATGGAATAGTTCAAAGATCCAAATATACCGCGATCCAAGTCTGAGGCTCGCGCGGAAAACACGATCGTGCCGATCGGTTCGTTCTCTCCGACGAATTCCAGATATTCCGAGACTGGGAACTTGGGTGAATTGTCGTTCACATCTTCTAGATGAATACGAAGCCTCGTCAAAGCGCACAGAGGTGAAACTGGATCGCTGTCGCACGCCATGATCACTAGATTGTGAATGTCTGGTTCGAGATCGCAGTCCAAGGTTGCGTTTACTTGCACGGCGCCGGTGGTTTTGTCGACGCGAAACAGGCCACCGTCGTTACCGGAAGTAATTTCATACACTAAATTCGCAGCCACGCTGCCAGCCAGATCGTCGTCCTTGGCGCGCAACATGGCCACCGTTGTACCGCGTGCTGCGTTCTCCTTGATCGATACTTGATGAAGATCCTCCAAGAAACGAGGGTAATTATCGTTCACGTCTTCCACCGTAATGATTACCGTAACAGGTTCGTCTCCTACCAGCGACCCGGTTGTCATGTTTTCGTTCTTGGAGCCTAGTCGTAAAACGTATCTGAAAAAATTCATAACCCTCGTTAGTACCAAATTGGAATTCCTACGAAAACGTTAAAAATCGATCGCCCTTACTTGTCTTTCGTTTCTCTGTCGAGCGTTCTGGAGAGAATCAATTTGCCTCTGGATATTTCGAACGTTCCGCTGTCATCGCCGGCCACGATGGCGCCGTCCAAAAGGTCCACGTCGGACAATCTCATCAAAGTGGTGCCCTTCAACGTATTCTCTTTCGCGGTGACCTTGTACTCTTTGCCGGGCAAGCTGCTCTTCAAGCTGCTCAATCGCACGACAACGCTACATATGGACGAGGCCGGTGGCTTGCCGTAATCTTCCGCTACGATGGCCAACTCCACCTCTTTGGGCAAGGGTCTCGGTATCGCGGTACGATTAACCGTCAGAACGCCGGTTGCAGGATGCACCGAGAAACCTTTGGTAGCTTTCAGCAGATAATATCGCACTCGACTGTTGTCCTCTGTAAGGTCGTCGTCGGTCGCGTTTACCGTCAGAATTTCTTGCAAGTTCCCTCGACCTTCTGGAACGACAAAAAAGAACGACGAAAGTGAGAAAGAGAGAAGGGGTTGGCGACCAGGCAACCGTACTTAGTTTTCCTATATCGAGAGTACGATAAAGCGGAACGTAGACGAAAAAATGCGAGTATTGGGAATCGATCGTCGGTCGCTTCGGGAGAGCGTGCTTGAAAAAGCGTTCGGGACAAAGATCGAGGGATCATGGGCGCGAGGTCAAGTACCCTCTCCACCTCTTTTTTGTTGGAGGTACCACGTCCTCGAGCAGCACCACCGCCACCACCAACTAAGTTCTTTCTTTTCTTGGTAAAGGAGGAGGATAAGCCGTCCTGACATCGGGCTGAACGGAAGTATGAAATAATAACCAGTTATATAAATCGCTCGGGCGAGCCGTGGGGCCAGCAGGATGGAGCAGCTCCGCAGCTACAAAAATCATTTCGATGCGTTTCAAATCGTCGGATAACTCGGCATTAATGTGCCAAGTTGCGACCTAAAGCGAAAAAGGAAGACAAAGAAGAAGGCTGGAATGAAACAGGAGAGAGAAAGAAAGGCGGAGGGGAGGGGAGGGGAGGCTGAAATAAAACTTGGCGAACGCGCACCCCCTTGGGGATGTCCGAGGTGAGGAGGTAAGACGACCTCGGAGAAAAGGGAATCTGAACCGAGAAGTGACAGGTACTCTATAATTATTGCGAGATGCGTATGACCGTGGAGTATGCGTGTTCGCATCACGATTTGCAGTGGGACGAATTCTTATTACTGGCCGAGCTTTCTCTCCTCGCTTCATTAATCCCACCTTCTTTTCCGAATATATCCTGCCTTCCCCGGACAGTTTAATACGATTTTGATAATCGCCAGATTAACCTCGTCTTCCTCGTTCGTTTATCACGATATAAAAGATCCGCGCACGATTCCTCCCCAGCGAGAGATCGGAAATAGCGATCAGCGAGAAAATTAAACCTTCCTCGCCTATTCTCTGAAAATTTCGCGACGAGATTGCCCTGCTAAAAACGGCGTCATCGATCGATATCGGCGGAAGAGGATACTTTTTGAAACGTCGCTCTTGGCTTTCCCACTCTATTTACGAATCTACGCGGCGAAGCCCGAGAGGAGACGAAAAGGAAGATGCAAATTCGCGAGGCAGTCACCGTCGGAGCTCCCCCCTTTCAACTCTTTCCACGTCCACCTCCTGCCAATCCAGCCTCCCCTGTCACCCCTCTGCCGCCCACCCAAATGCACCATTAGGCGCGGGCCTATGTATTTTTAATAAGTTTCGAGAGTCTTCGAAGCCGGCGATCTCGGCCGGCGGTTGCAACGAAGGCGGCTTTTCGGCTGCCTCGCAAACGGTGTCCTCGCGTTTATTTATGTGCGAGGCGTTCGCAATTCTCCTCGTCTCCCTTCTGCTTCCTCTCCCTCTCCCTTCCCCTCTTCCTCCGTTCGCCCCTTCTCCATGCCGTCTTTGCCATTCCTTTTCACCCGACCCCCTTTCTCCCTCTCTATTCTCTGTCCGCTGTGTGCTCCCTTCGGCGTTCGAGTAGCTAGCTTTTCATCGATCCTCTCCCTCATCCTTCCATTCTCCGTTCCTTTTCGTCGTTTTCGATGCTCGTCCCCCCCTCGTCCGGCTTCTTCCGTTCTCTTCGCATCTCTTTTCCGCGCTTTATCTTGGCGCGGTGTCAATTCGAGTTTGGAACACGGGCAACAAGACAACGTGTGTCTACTAAAAACCAGTTTTTAAACTCGCGTTTATTTCGCGCCGAGAGACTTGCCTCGGGCCGTCGTCGTCCCCCTCGACGTCTTTCTCTCCCTTTCCCTCGTTTCTCCGAGCCTCTTTCGCCGCGATTCCTTCGACGGAATATCGACCGAATAGATTGCAACTCGTAGCTATGCACGTTTCACTGCGATCTCTTCTCCGTCGACGTTCACACGAGGTCTACTACCTTCGCCTCGCAGGAGACTCTCCGATCACGTTGGTACGGTACGTGGCGAACGATTTGCGGATTCGAAGGAAACGGCCACGAAAATTACTTACCAGGCAGCGTGGCGATGTAAGCGGATTGCTGGAACCGTGGAGCGTTGTCGTTGAGATCCGTGACACGAACTATCAAGTCCGTGGTCGCTTCGTGAACACCGTCGCTGGCGATAACTTGCAAGCTGTATTCCGACCGTGTTTCGGCATCCAAACGTCTTCGGAGAACGACTTTGCCTCCGTATCTATCGATACTGAAAGGACCTGGGCTGGTCACGTTGCCAAATCGATAGGTCAGAGCCGGTGAACTGTCCACGTCGTTCGCCGTGATGCTGGTTAAGACGGTGCCAACCGCGGTACCTAACGCAAAAGATATCGCAAATGAAATTCAACTCGTTAGAATTTTACTGAGATCGGGAGGAAAATATCGTTAAGTTCGTAGAGCGACATAGAACGTTCGCTCTTGATGAACCATTTAACTGGAACATCGAATGGCAGCCAGTTCATCGCGGTACAATGCCAGACTCCGTTGTTACTGATGAATGGCGTCGTTATACGGGCCAACCCGCTTCCCTTGATCTTTTTATTTTCGGCCAGAAGCCACTTTGTCACCGCCAGACGATCATGTGCGATACGTATACAGAGTATTATATATATATATATGTAGAGAGAGAGAGAGAGAGAGAGCGGTGCTGCAATCTTGGCCGAGCCAGACCGAGCTCTTCCGCGAAGTTAAAGACAGTTCGAGGGAGTCGCGTTTAAAATGCATTGAATCCTTACTTATCGGCTCTCTCTATCTCGCTGGTGCTAAGAAGAACGCTCGGCGAAGATTCGGTCTGCGGATCGTAGGCGATAATCTCCAGTTTGCCGTGAGCAAATTGTGAGAGAGCTATCTGCGAGCGGTCACTGGATATTAGAAATCAGCCCTCCAAACAAAAGTATCGTCGTTATTGTGAGGAACGATAACGTTTAAAATAGAATTTCGCGAAACGATAGAGACTGCACAGAGACGAACGGCGAGTAGAGAGATACACGACGCCGATAAAGGAATTATTTCGCGATGAAGTGACGCGTCCGAATGACTCGGGGACTAGTTGGCACGCGGCAACGTTCGCTCGTAAATTTCACGGCTGATCGTTAAAGTCGTGTAAATCGGTTTCGAGAGCGGCCATGGCCCTGAATGAACGCGTGGCTCGCGCTGTACGAGCGCCGCGCCGCGCCATGCCGGTAGTGTTCCTCCGCCGCGCCGCGCGTCACGCCACGGAAGTCGAAACAAAGATCTCTCTATCGGTGGATGTTCTCGTCCGCTTTTCCGTTTCTCTCTTCGAGCCCGCGATATTCCAAGAAACAAGCCGAGAGAGCAGGCAACCACCAACACGTGGTAAAACAACGCGTCGCTCGCGAAATATATAAATTCACATCGGGTACTACTCGATCTCCGTAAGTTACATCGCGGTAATTCTGATTACCGGAGGTCCTCGGTATTCGCGGATTGGCTGCGTAAATACGAATACGATGCCGGCGATGTGCTCCTTGTACGGAAAATGCGCTCGTCGGTGGTCTACCATTGTTTCGATTTCTCGTGTCAGTGCCACTTTCGGAACCGATACGATCGATGCTGTCGATTAAATCCTCCTTTGGATACACGTGTACGTGTGTAGCCGCGTACGTGTACCCATCTAGCGGACGCGAAGGAAGGCCCTTCAGGAACAAAGGCGTGGGCTATCAAACATCGGCGAACCGCACCTCTCGTTTTAGGCCGAACGATAATTACACACGCCACGTTCACCGGGATAATTAAAAACAATTATCATGCGCTTCGCTAAAATATGAACGGACCCGACTATGAAATCGTTTTTCATTACCGCGCGGTTCAATGAAGTAATCGTGTGCTCGATTTCATCGATTACTTTATGCCACGACCGAATTTGTCGCAGCCGATCGCGTCAAAACGGACGTGGATACCTTAATCGAGGCCTCCCACGTCATTGTCGAAGGGATACGTGGTAAAATCTTTGAGGTCGTAATAAGCCCGCAAAAAGGCTGACACGTCTCTGCATATTTAACACGTTACGCGATTGCGCTATTTAAATTCTATCGAACGCTGCATCCTCAGCAGACCTGTTAGGTAGTAGGTCTGGTTTACACCGCGTTCAAGTTTTACGATGATACAAAGTAGATAGCGATCTCGCGTTATTCCGTTCGCGTGAGAACGCACGTTGTTTTGCGTTGAACCTAAAAAATGTACAGTAAGGGCCAAAAGAAAGACCGACAAGACAAGAAAAAAGAAAAAAAAGAACAGCGAACAATCAAAAGGAATGCAACGAAAACATGGACGAAGGACGAAAAGAAGAACAGGAGCAGGAGAGGAGGAAGTATTCGCGTATACTAAGAGCGGAAGGATGAGAGACGCGAGAGAACAAAGTGAAGAGTACGAGGCGCGTTCAAGTCTCGTCGTCCGAAGACGATAGAAAACGCAGAGAAAAAGATATCGTACTGGACTGTTAGAAAATTGTTCTATGTGTAGCTTTGATCAATTACTTTTACGTATAGCCTATTCGTCTATCTTTTACAGTCTGTCGCTTTCTTTCGTGCGATGTTCTTCGATATTTCCATCGTTACTACAGCGAAAAAGCAGACCTGCTCGAAAGGGTAGCAACGCGAGGCCTAGCGTTTACGCGTTAAACTGGAGGCCACCTTCGCTCGGTGCTGTTCCATTGAATCGTATCTGTCAATGGGGAGCAATATGAAACGAATGTGAAGGACAAACAGCGTGGAACAACGAGAAGGACGGAGACCGCGAACTATTCAAGCGGGCGTTCGCAGCCTCGCCTAAGTTATGCAGATTGTTCCGAACAGTTGGACTTTAATGCCGGCATAAATCCTTTCCCACTTAACTTTATACTTTGAGAGTAGTATGCACTCCTACCTCTGGTATTCGCGTCCTTTTCTTTTTTCCATTACTCTTACTTTTCCCTTTTCTCTCATCCCATCTCCTTTTCTCTTTCGTACACTTGCGTTCCCGAGCGTTTCGCCTCTCACAAGGTACACTGGGCTTTGCCACGCGGAAACATCTCTTTCTACTATCGACCAACCGATCTTTCAACAAAGTCGTTTAGATCTCGAGCGAATCGATGCTAACGAATTGCACGTAAAATAGAACAGCGAACGATTTACGAATCGGGACGAATATGAAAATTCGATCGCTCTTTTCGAAGAGCGTCTGGTTTATTGCAATCCATTAGACGATTATGATCAAAAAATAAGATCGCTATTGAGCGCCATGTTGGTCGCGAAGGAGCTAATTGCCGGTCACACGACGCATCGAAATTAAGGAGGTGTACGCGTATTCGTGTTTGCCCGTAATTTGTTGGCGCAGATGAGACAAATAATCGATGATTAACCTTCGTCTCGACCGTACGCCGAGAAGAACAAACGCCATAATTGAACTATACGACCGGCATAATTAACTCAATGACATTTATATTCTATCTTTTGCTATCCTCCTGACCTTAATTTAACGTCGTTAATGACAATTAACGTGGCTTACCTTCGGAAACGGAGATGATACTGTGCTCCGGAAAAGTCGGTTGATTGTCGTTGATGTCGATCACGCGGACGCTGAGAGCAGCCGTTCCGGTCAACTGAGGATTTCCTTGGTCCGTCGCGATTATCGTTAGCCTATACTTCTCCCGTATTTCACGATCGAGAACGATGTTGGTTCGAACTATGCCACTGTACGGTGGACTGATGGTGAACGCATTGTCCGGATTACCGTCGACGATATGATACAAGATTCTGCTGTTCATCCCTTGGTCCGCATCGCTGGCCGAAAGCTATGCAAACGAAACACGCGTGTTATTCGCCTCTACTTTACAAGCTAGTGGAAACTTTTACTTATTGCCATAAGACCATTATATTTTTACCTTGACGACGAAGTCTCCTTTGACATTGCCTTCCAGGACCGTTGCCGAGTACTGTGTTTGAGTGAAGATCGGTGGATTGTCGTTGACGTCGGACACCTTGACTACAACCTTCACGTATGCTTCCAAGGGATCGGGGCCGCTGGTTCTCGCAGCTACAGCGAGCACATGCTGCGAACTTTCTCTAGGTTTCTCCTTGGATTGCTGTCCTTCCAGAGATCTACCCCATGAATTGGTTCGGCTGTCATCGGTTTGTTCCTCCGCCGGTTTCACCCTCATATCGGTCCACAATTCCGCGTCCAACCTGGAGGGATCGTTCACGCGTAACAACCCGGTATCCTCGTCGATGGTGAACGTGCCGAAGTCGTTGCCCGATCCAAGGGAATAAGAAACGTGTTGCCTTCTACCGTCCGATCGAACGGCCGAGACTTGGATCACTTCGGTGCCAGCCGCAGAATTTTCCTGTATAACGACTTCGTACGACTCGTTTTGAAATTTCAATACTGGCGCCAAGTCGGCCAGATCTCCGACTTGCAGTTCGATCAATCCTCGAGTGCTTTTCGGTGGATTGCCCTTGTCCCTGGCCAGCACCTCCAAGTGATACGTCTTGCCGTTATCCTGCGACAGGGATAACGCCGCAGTAACGGCGCCTGTGCTTGGATGTATCCTGAATTTAGGCTTTTCTTGCTCGTGCAGGAAGGAGTAGACCACTTCTCCATTGGGACCATCGTCGACATCGGTCGCCACTACTCGCAGAATGTTCTTCTCTGGTTGAGTGCCGATCGACACGCGGGCACGAAACGGATACTCGTCGAAGACAGGGGCGTTATCGTTCACGTCGCTCACTCGAATCTCGACCGGGATCGTGGTACTCCTGGCGTCGTACTTGCCGCTGTCCGTAGCTACCACCACGAAGTTGTAGGAACTCTGGCGTTCGCGATCCAAGGGGCTGCGGCAAACAATCGCGCTAGAGACATTCGGTGAGTGGAACGAGTAGCGAAAATTCGCGATAATTAAAATTACGAAAGAAAAGGGAAGGGAAGAATCTTTCGGTGGGACGGACAAGCCGGAAAGCTCGGTTACATTAGCGACTGGCGAAAATTACGTTCGGTTCGGTGCTCGTTTCCTTTGCGCATCAGATGCGTCTTTAATTCTGATTTACCGGTCAATAGACGATTGTTCGAATGAGGAGAACGGGCCGGATTTAAGGCGGAAAGTGGCAGCGCGGCGTAGCGCGACGGCGGATAGCTTGTTTGTCTGACGGAAGCCTTAATCGTGCACAGCGATCTTGTGTAATCCACGTCCGCCATTACCATAACTCTGCGAATCCTCCATGGCGGCTCGCTGGTCGCCGTTTCGTGTCTTAAATCGCACGAAAGCCGGGGGAGGCTGGCTGTTTTTTCGCCGTTACCACTGAGCGAATTTAGCGTTCCCGTCCTCGTGAGCTATACGCCTCGAGAAATCGCTATATCGACTTAGGGCTCCGACTCTCTCTCCCTCCTTTCCCGGACTTCTACGCCTCCTCGGCTGAATAGTTCAGCGCCTTTTTAAACGTCATTTTCCCTTTGGCCGGCACTCTTGCCGCTATCTAGAATTTACTCGCTAGGAAGTATCGCTCTCCTGCTTCGATACACGCGTGGAACCAAACGGCGCGACGTCTTTATCGCGCATGTTAATTCTAATCTAATTATACTATCGTGGCAAATTTTTCGCTCGATTCGCGACTCGAATGCATAATTTGTTCCCCATTGAAAGTAACCGTTTAACGAGTAACATTCAATTGTCGGGTATTTTTTCTAGGATTCCGGTCAGATAGCAGCGATAACGCGAGTCAGGGGTAATTTATCGTATCGTTGGACTTTGTCTTTATTAGCCGCTTGGAAAAGTCACGCGAACCTTGCGAATTCGCGAGCCGGCGATAAGCACCGGCTGAGCTCGACAATGTCTTTGCCGCATATGCACTGCCTGCTTCGTATGTGCACGTAATAACCTTTAACGAGCGTGGAATAATAATCGTGCGCCGGTAGCGCGCAAAATCGACGCGGTTATTTACGATTTAACCGAACAGAGTAGAGAGTCGACTCTCGCTCCTCACCGTCGCGCCGTGCGATTATACGAGCGCGGTTATTTTTATTTACACCGTATAGATGCGAGATAATATTCTTCGAATCGCTTCTGTTTGAAAATCATCACCTCCTCTAGGATGATGTCGCGTCGATGTTCACGGCAATCGTACCGCTATGATTCGATTAATCGTCGTGCGCAACCTTATCGATATCGAATCGTCGTCCCTATTCAACTTAGTTATCAATCCCATCTCTTCCGGGTGGTCCTGGGAACGAACAAGGGGAGAACTTTTATACACCTACTCGTAGCGAACCTTCGCGCTGCTAAACCCGCTCGGACCGTCGAGGTAACAGCAATAGCAACAATACCAACAACAACGCGATACAACCACGCGGTTGGTGACTACCGATCGGGAAGAGAAACGAGCGCCGGCAGCAGCCGAGGGAGGAACGAACGACGAAGAAAGAAAGTTGGTCCGAACAAGTGGTGGGAGGAAAAAGGGACGGAGAAAGAGTCGCAGACAGAGATCGCGAAAGAGTGGCCCGACCGGGATCTGGTTTTGCATATCAGGCTTTTTGCCGGCTGAAATAATGCATTGAAATGCCACATGGTGCCCCGCTGAAATGACACACGGCTGTCGCGCGGCAAAAGTACGCTTCTGCGTGCCTCCTCCCGACTACCGACACCCTTCATCCTATAGATCTCCCTATTTCTCGGCTTGCTGCTTGTTTGTCTTTCCTTTTTCCTTCCTTCCTCTTTCTTCTTCTCTTTCGCCTTCTTCTTCTTCTTCTGCTCCTCCCTTTATTTTTCGCCTCTCTTCAACGATCCTACATACCCGCCTGCGTCTCTATCGAGAACCGAACCAACACGGCCGGTACCATTCGATGTCGTTTCGACGAACGAACGAACGAAGAAAAATATAGAAGCGTTCGTTGAGCAGGGGATCACGCGAGTAACAACGCGGCAGGATTCGAATGGTGGCGAGGTCGAAGTTCGCGAAACCTTCGGTGAAATCTAATTAACAGAGTTCGACCTTGATAGAACGGAAGCTACGGAAGGACTGGAGATTTAACGACGTCTCGCGATACGAGTTTATTGCGCGCATAATCGCAAAGGACGCGGAAGAGAAGGACGAGGAGGGAGAAAAGAGCGAAGAAAGGAGACAGGAGAAGGAAGAACACGTTGATCCGTGCCGACGGGTTATGCATATGGAATCAACTAATCGACCACGGTGCATCGTTCGCGAGTCGCATCGACTGACTTTATAATTTTACAACGTTCCTAGACCTTCCACCTCCTTTCATCTCCAGCACCTTCTTGTCCCATGGTTCTTTTCATTTCTGTATCTTACTCGCTCCTCCCATGCGTCTACTCCTCGTTTATGATGACAGTCCCGACGTAATATCCCACCGGCGATCCTAATCAGATTCGCAATGAAGATCGCGCAGTAATTAACGCCAGGATGAAATTAGTTCGCTGGAAGAGCTCGCGAAACAAAGAATTCAATGTGGGAGAAGGGAGAAGACGTGCGTAGAGAGACCAGGACGAGATCACCAAAAGCTCAGTGAGAACACTGGTGATGAGAACTCGGGTAAAGACCGAGTGAAAAGAAGAGTCTTCGTTCGACTCTGATAGTTAAAAAGAGAGGACGTCGGTTACTCACCCAGCAGTCGTAATGACGCCCGTTAGGTTGTCGACTCTGAATAGCCAGCTCGTTTCTTCGCCGATGGCGTACGTGATTTTTCCATTCACTCCTTGATCCGGATCCGTCGCTCTCACGGACATGACGCTAGAATCTGGCGCCACATCCTCGGAAATGGTTGCCACGTACTTGCTAGGATAATAGTTTGTCGGGTAATTGGAAGACCCATACGAGAAGCCGTTGGACAAAGCGAATCCGGGGTACTCGGAGCTTGGGACAGGCCCTCGAGGTCTCGATTCGGTATATTGATTCTGAACGAACGATGGAGCATTGTCGTTCACATCCAGAACGATCACGGTCAAGTTACATCGTGTCTCCAAGCTGGGCCGACCTTTGTCCTTGGCTGAAATCGTCAGGATGTACTTGGATACCGCTTCCCGGTCTAAATTCGACATCGACAACATTCCGGTTATGGAATCCAGAATGAACTTGGCGCCAATGTTACCACCTAAAAAGTAGCAGGAACAACGAAGCCTGTATGTATGCGTAGATCAACGAAAGGAAACAGTAGGTGGAACATCGAAGTCTCTTACCTACGATACTGTAATAAATTTCCCCATTTTTTCCCTCGTCGAGATCAGCCGCCGCGATCGTGTGAATCACGGAAGTTCCTTGGTTTTCGGGTACGGCGAGCGTGTAACAGGAACCTGGTCGAAATTCGGGGCTGTTGTCGTTTTCATCCATGACTAAAACTTCGAGCGTGCTAATGTCCAACAGCTTGCTGGACCTCGCTAAAATCGGAACGGAATAGTGCGACACTTCCTCGCGATTCAAAGGTCCGCGCAGGGTCACTAAACCGCTCGGTGTGACGGAGAATTTGTCCGCGGCCAGGTTGCTTGGAATACTAAAGCTGACGTTACCTGCGCAATCATATCGAAACCTTCGTCAACGTTCCAGTCGATATTTTCATCGATGGATATTCGACGCGTGGAATAAAATTAAGCTCTTCTTTTTTGAATTTACGGCCAACCGAAGCGCGTTACGAGAAATTAGGACCACGCGACAGGGACTCGTTTCCTCGCAAGACCATTATCCTGTCGAGTCCTTTCCGAAAATCTGAAATTATCGGTCAGTTTGCATACGTAAATGTGTGCCTTTAAAGCGAAAGCGATCGAGCCCCTTGGTCGAAGATCGACACGTAGCGCGGGGCGATAAGCTTCGTAAATTCTTAAAAATATACCAAGCAAATTCGATTCGCGAAATAGCTTTGTTCTTTCGATTACCGGACACGGTTCGAAACCAGGGGTAAGTGGGAAACAACAAGAGAGAAGAAGGAGACAGGAAGCAAAGGATCTTAGCCCCGCAGCAATTATACAATTTGGTTACCGGCATTCGATGCTCAACGCGTTACGACCACGAAGCTACGGACGCTTGCAAAATTTATACGAGAGAAAATCGAGATTCGGGCGGGATCGATTCGCGAATCGCGGTCGGATAGAAAGCGCGTTTGGCCGTACACAAGGCAAACGATCGAAAGTGTGGCCGAGACGAAAGAACATTACGACAAACCAGAGTTCGGAATATTCCATTCGCGCGGTCATCGTTTTCACTCGGAAGGAGTGACGTCTTCCGGTGGAAGCCGGAGTTTAATACATTCGTTATTATACTCAAATTCCGAAGGACGGTGCGCATTAAACCGTCGCGGCGATGCTTTCAGCTAACATAGAACAAAGAGACGCACTAGCGATCGTTCGGTATTTCTCTCTCGTATCGCGAACGTGGCCAGGAGAGCATTTGGCCGGGTCTCGTGTGTATTCCGTATTCGTAGACGCAGCGGAACGGTAGTTACGGTGACGACACGCACACGCTCGTGCCGCACGTACGACGGTGTCGGTGTTGGTTGGAACCGGTGATTTGCCTATGCGTACTGCGGCAAGCTGGCGGCACGATGATATACGCGGCCATTGTTTCGCCCCGTCCCCTTTCGTTCTTCCTTCTCATCCGCCCTCCCTGCTGCGATGCGGCGCGGTGGCTCGCTAGCGGTTCCGGACCCCTAACAGCAACCTCGTCCTTCGGGGTATCGCATAGGGACGCGGAACCCTTTGCAAGTTCTGCAGGGCGCGCTAATGCGCTCGTCTGATACACGGGCACCGGTCTAGATAAGCGCAAAACGAGCGATATACCATATTGTCGATCGTACAGAATGTTTCGCTAGGAGACCGAGAATACCTACCAGATTTTCTGCGCGCGCTTTTAGTGATCATTATGCTCGTGCTCTGTCTCGTCTGCTTTACGATCCGTTTTCTTGTTCGAAAAGCGGCGGCCGGAACTGAAGGTGGAGGAAAGACAAAGCGGAGGACTCAAGAGGAAAGCGGAGCACCAAAGATCGCGAAATCTCAAAGACACGTAACGCACACTGTCCAACCTCTATCTACGAGGATGAATTTTCTCATCGGCGGAATTCTCCGAGGAGCTTTTAACGCGGCGACAAGCAAACATATCGTGGGAGAAGAAAGAATGGTGGGAAGAGAGAGAGAGAGAGAGAGAGTATCGCGCAGACGTAACACGCGGATGGAACGCACTTTCGAACAGGAGGGAGCCAGGCGGAGAGTCGTTTCGCTGAATCTACTATAACGTCCGATACCGGCCAGATTCGAGGCAATTATTCGTGGTATTTTCATAGCAGAGCTTTCCTATTAGCAAGAGCGGCTATTCGCCGCAGCGGTTATATTCCTTTCTGGCAGTCGGCCAATGTAGGTGGCATATAACCGCGCAAACGGTGGCGCGCGGCGACAGCCAAACTCGAAAATCCGCGGAGCAGAACGTGGAAGAAGGGATAGAAAGAGACACGGGAGAAGAGAGGGCACAAGCCGGGACGAGATAGGAGAATGTAATTTCACCTTCTGCTGGTATAGGGAGCGCTAAATTGACAGCCCCTTCTGTTCCGTGGCACTTTATGCAGCGACGCACCACCGAAACAATAAGAACGCTCGCGGAACACCTAAAAGGATAGCCGCGCGGGAGCCCCATTTTTGGTCCTCTCGTGCGTCCTTGTCGTACAACGGCGGTGTGTGCGTGTACGCGAAGGAGATCGATAAGTTGCGAGGCAGCCGAGTTCGGCTTTGTCCCTTCGCATTATCCTTGCAAGCGTTAACCGAATATACGCGGTTCTATCTGATCATCTTTGGCGAGTGATATACGAGCATCGGCGGATATTTATCAATAAACTGACCGGTTGTAAACCCAACGCGAGTTTTATCTCGCGTATTTAATGGGAATAAAATGGAATCGAGAATCGCGATCTTGACGATCCGCGCGCTCGCGGTTCGCCAGTCCGCGATAACTCTTTGAGAGAGATCGCGGTGCACGCTTACCCTGATCAGCGATGATAGGACCGGCGACGTTTAGAACCGGTGCTCCGACCTGGAGGTCTTCTGAAATTCTAGCTACAGGGTTGGCGAGCAGTAGCCGAGGAGGTCCGTTGGTCTGTCCAGAAGCCAACGTCAGAATCAGCCTGAGAGTGGACTTGCGCGGTGGGGAACCGTGATCGTTCGCCGTAATCTCGAGCTCCGTCGACCTTACCATCGGCCTCTCCAGGCTCACTATACCAGATTCGTAACCCACCGAGAATCTCGCCTCCTCGTTCGCCGATGTAATCACATACGATACACGGCCATTGTCACCTGCGTCTTTATCCACGGCGACCACTCTCACGAGCATCGCCCCTGCAACGATGCCAATTTACGATAATGCTGCTTTGTAATTGAATTGCCCGTCTCTCCGCGTTAGCGCGGTAAAGCGAACGATCTCTACGTGTTTAAGATTCGATTAAACCGTCTCGTTGCTCTTGCCTAAAAGAGCTAAATCGCATAGCAGAGAGTCGCTCACCTGGTAAGAGGTCCGGTGTGACCGCGACTTTGGTCGATTCCGGGGCAACGAAAACCGGGTCGTTGTCGTTCTGGTCCAGTACGATGATCCTCGCGGTCACGGTCGAGGCTAGTTGCTCGCCGGGAGGAGCGCGATCGGACGCCTTCAGGATCAGCGTGTACTCGGCTCTTTCCTCCCTGTCGAGAGACCTGGCCAAGGTTAAAGCGCCGGTCAGGGAATCGACCGCAAAACTGCCTCTCGATGGAAATTCGGCCACCAGACCGTATCTAAGCTCGCCGTTCAAACCGCTGTCCAAATCGATGGCCGTCAAATTGTAGATGGTGGAACCGATCATCGCCTTCTCCGAGACTCGAACGGTTATCGGATCCTGCGGCCATCGGGGTGGATTGTCGTTTGCGTCTTCGATCACGATCTTCACCGAGACGGCGATGCTCTGAGGGTTGCCGATCGACGTGGTGTCCAATGCGCGAATCTCTAGGTGGTATTCGCTAACGTTTTCGCGGTCCAGAGAATGAGCGACCACCAGCTGACCGGAGCTACGATCCACATCGAAAGCTGGAAACTCGCTGATAGGTGTCAGGGAATCCAATGTGAAGGCTACGCGACCTGCTGGACCCGCTCCCGACACTGATCCCACCGCTTGTCCGATACTGGCGTCCTCGCGCACCTAAACGAATCGAGTTACGCGATTTTTTCCTAATTAGTAGGATCGTAAAAGTCGAAGCAATAGTTTGATTCCGATTTAAAGCGCCCCTTTAAAATTTATCCCGTTCCTCCGTAATTAACTTTTTATCGCTTTGCGAAAGAGCAGTTGTCGATGCTTGAACGCCCTCGAACGTGCGCGCGCGCCCATCCTACGAGATGCTTTATCAGCCGCGTTGCTCATAAATCGCGCGAAAAATCCGAATGAATCGACCAGTGAACGAAAGTTGCATAGCGGTGGCGACGAGGTCGATGATACTCACGTTAAAGGCAAGACTGCTGCTGGTGAAGGTCGGCCGGTTATCCGCCAGCGCTAAAACCTCGACTCTTAACGCGCGTATACCATGCCGCGGTGGTCGGCCTGCATCCGTCGCCTTTACGGACACCCGGTATACGTTTCGTTCTTCGTGATCGAGAACCGCCTTCGTTCTGATCATGCCGGTGATCGGATCAATGGTGAAAACGTTGTAACCATCCGAATCTCGGTCTGCAGAGGTCAAGGTTAGTCGTGAGACTACGATAATCGACACTCGGTGAAAAACTCGCGTGATCTCGACAGTGGGAACGAATAACGTTAAAGTACCATTAAGGAAATAGCAATATTACGGTTATTCAAACTCGTTAAGCATGTATCCGACTGGCTCGAAAGGGTCGAAGCGACTCGTAAACGTTCTTGAGAAAATCGGATGGCAATCCTAACGAGACCGTATAAACACAACCCGTTCGAGTTCGTCTTTAAGACCGTGCATAATTGTCTTGGTAATTGGATAACTAATTTCTTCGAGCGCGTGTTCTTCCTTTTCGTGGATCGAGACGAAATCGCCTCGATTCGATTCGTTGTGTTCCTTCGGCTGTAACGCATTACCTTTCAAAATCGTGTAGGTTACGGACGCATTTTCGCCGAGATCCGTGTCCAACGCCCTAACCCTCGCTACTTCCGTTCCCGGTGGTTGTTCCTCCCTGACGCTGACCACGTCCCCTTGAGGATCCACGATTTCGGGCGAGTTGTCGTTCACGTCCAGTACGGTAACCTTCAGCGGTACCCTGGCCGCTCTGGACGGGGTTCCTTGATCTCGTGCCTCGAGGACCAGCTCGTGCACTCCCTTCGTTTCCCGATCCAGCGGCTCTTTAGTAGTGATCTCGCCTGAAAAGCACGAACGAGAAGATGAGTCGCGTTTCCTTAATTTTCTAAGATATCCGAGACGTATTCCATCCGTGTTTGTTTCGACTCGCCGCACCGATTCTCTGGACCGGTACGAGAACACGTGTCTGTGATACGGAGCGAGATACCGCGTGTAAAAGAGATGGAAATGCCATAAATATCCTGGTATAAAATTCGCGTACGCACGCGCGACGGACGATCACCGGTCGACGCTGCGCGAGGAAATCCACCTTATCAATTTTCCCGCGCGGAAACGCCGTTTAGTACGCTCGCTAAGAAACGTCCGTTCGAACGGTCGAATTCCTTGGTCGCGCCTCGACGCCGGCTATCGTATTTCGTTTCCGTCCTCCTCTCGTATATTATAATTGCAATACGGATGCGTATACAGTCGCGCGTGTAAGGAGCATTGCTGTAATTACGTATCGCGCGGTACAGACGGACCGCAACAGTCACGAAGGGTAGGGGGGCTGGAGGAAGAGAAAGAAAAGAAGAAGAGGAAGAAGGAAGGGGACGAGAAGGAGGAGGCGGAGATCGAAAGAAAGCAGGAACAGAAAGAAGAAAGGTAAGAAGGAGAGAGGGTGTCTTCTCGAGCTGTCTTTTCGACTGGTCGGCGCATTAATGGGTAATTAAGCAAGCGCCTCTAGCCGATCGAGCAAAACTATTCCAAGATGTGGAAAGGGATCGGGAAAACAATTCGTATAAGGGGTCGGAGGAAGGGCTTCGGTGTTCGTAGGACACACGAGACACCCGCGTGCCTCTACGAATTCTCGACGTACCTAGTCCAGTCCGACGCGTCCGAGCTCGTCTACCAGCGCCGACAAAACCCCGTCGACGTTGCCGTGCTCGTCGTTTAGAAGACAAACGATCGACGGAGAAACATGCAAACGAGCCGGCATCGAGGGATACCATCGCGGAACAATAAGAAGTATATCGTAGGACGCGTGCTAATGCGTTTCTCGTGTTAACCGTGGGACCGTGCGACGAACTTCTTTGCCCCCTTCAGGAACCGGCTCTCTTTCCGTTCCCGCGCGTTTCTTCCAATATTTGGAAATCCATGCTCTTCCGAGACTGCGTTAGGGAAACTCGTTCCGCGCCGCCACGATCAATAAGGGATTTCTTGGAAGCCGTGAAACGTATACCGAAACTGGCCAACCGACGAACACAGCTCCACGATTTCCCTCGTTTCACCACTCTTCGGCTTTCCGCTAATTTCGCGTATGGTTATCGATGGGACCGCGAGCAAGTCGAGTAGAATCTTCCGAAACCAAAGATTAATATACAAGTACCGGTGCGACGGGACAACTGGATACTTCCGGCAGAGAGAAGCAACGGTTATTTTTATTTGTCTGTAGCGAAGGTTCGCACTGGAATGACTGGAGAAGAGTCCCTCCTCTGCAAACAGGCAGACCGGTGCACCGACCAGCGAGACTTCTCGTGGATACGAGAGGAAGACCGGCCTGGTCTCGAACCAGCATGTACACAAATACTCTCGTGTCGCATGCCAATCAAAGCACGTATGCGCGTAGCATACGAGAGGCAGCGTGCGTGCTCGTTTCGCGGTGTGTGCTGAACCCGGGCCCTTTCTGGTGATTCGTTACACGCCGGTAAGGTGAAAGCACCACTCTTACGGGATTATACTTTGATATCCACGAAGCAGGGGAGATGTTACAAAAACGAAATAATCGCGCCACTGTTCGTATCTCCGATATTGCGTTGTATGGTCTTCCAATTAAAGGCATTCGTATCAAAAATAAATTTACGCTCCTTCGCTTCTTTTTCTTCCACTTCGACCGCTATAAATCTTGAACGCGCGCCAAAGCCGAGAGACGCGCGTCCACCAGAACGAACGACAGAGCTTTGTGCGCACCGTGGAAGCCGATTTCATTAAGCGTTTTCGAGGACTTACGAAACCCGCGTCCGAAGATCTATCGTGTCGTTTCTGTCTGGTGTTTCTAAAGGCTTGCGCAATCGTGCAGGGTACCGCTGTTTAACAATGGTACGCAACATCACCAGAGGACCGTTCCCGAGTTGACGTAAGAGCAACGCGTAAATCAACAGCGTCGATGGCCGCCGGCTACTTAGAAAATTAATCGCTTCTTTCTTCCTTTTTTTCACACCTTGCTCAACGCCCGGTTCGAATTCAATTCGAATAAGCGTCGTTCTTTTCATTCTGCGCTAGAGAGCCAAAGACGTGGCGCGATCGCGTAAATTCCTTTCCGACATGTGTGCCACTCTGTGAAAGAGGAACATCGAGCGGTAAATGTGGAACGCGCGCGTGTTCGATATCGTCTGTCTGCGTCCGATATGATGGTACGTTAGTTGTATCGGAAATTCGAACAACATATAAAATTCGTTGATATTTTCCTGGACGATTTTAGTCGCGTGGAATTTCTTTGTTTGAACGTTCGAGCCATAGTGTCAACTGTATCACAGCTGTAGTGACAGCTTTCGTAAACACTCGAGCCTCGATTCGACGAGAAACAAGTAAGTACGCGCGCACTGGATTAATATCGGTTATGGCAAACGGAGGAAGAAAGTCAGAAAGGAGAAAAAGATCTTACCTGTATCAGGATCGACGGTGAAACTGCTGTTTGCCTGAACCACCGCGTATCTGAGCAGGGCGTTTTTCCCTAGATCGGGATCAGAGGCACTCACGGATCCGACCAGCGTACCCGAGGGTAGGTTCTCCAACAGGTCGAATCCGTAGAAATCCTTCTCGAATCGAGGATCGTTGTCGTTGTCGTCGAGCACCGTGACCAGCACGGAAGCGCTCGCGGTCGCGGCCGGAGAACCGTTGTCGGTCGCGAGAACCGTCAGCGCGTGCCGATCCAGGGTCTCGCGATCGAGAATCTGCGCGAGGTAAATCCAACCGGTGTTCGGACTGATCCGGAAGGCCGTTGATCCTTGAAGACGGTAACTCAGCCTGGCATTATTGCCCGTATCGAGGTCCACGGCGGTCACTTGAAGAATCTGTGTAGAGGACAGAAACAAGTTTGTTTTACGAGCGTGTTTTTAGGTAGATCGATACAACGGAAAAACGAGTACGACAATTACGATACTTTCTGGGCCGCGCAAAGGGGGAGAAATCTGAATTTCTGCGATGTAAACGTTTCTCGAGGAGACGAAAAAAAGCCGATGAGATCGATGAAAAAGAAGGCGGCGGCGGCGGCGGCGAGGTGGCACGGAGGGAGAAAGAGGCGGCGAGGAGACAAGACCAGTCGATCCGGTCGTTCCGTATTAATTAAACGCACCCAAAGTCCGCGAACCCTAAATGCGTTCGAACCGGTCGATGTTTTCCAGTGCGGGAGGATCGTGAATTACGGAGGTCGGAGAAGAAGAAGAAACATAGGATCGAGGGTATATAACTTGGTATCCCGTGCACGAAGCTGGCGCACGGGCAATGATGGATGGCGAACCACAAGGAAGAAAAGGCGACGAGCGCGAAGGGAGGAGGGACGAGGACGAGAATAGAAAGGATCGGCACTCGTCTTCTCATCTGTGAAGGAAGAAGGACGAAACGGTGGCGGCGGCGGCGGCGGCGGCGGCGGCAGCAGCGGCACAGAGGGAGGAAGAGTAGAGATCGACCACCATTAGAAGGAGAACCTGACGTGGGAGCAGGCAGTAATGTGTCTAACTGTACGTTATTAGTTCGCGGCGGGTGAAGGGTTACCCTCACTGTAGCCAAGTTACTCTTGCTAGCTGCTGCTTTCCCCCTACTATCTCCCCGAGTTTCTTTCTCTGCTCGTCTCTCTCCTGGTCGCGGCTAAGATATTGTCTGGATACCACCGACAGCTCACAGATCTGTTTCGCCGATAGATACCACCGATATATACGTGTACGCCGCGCCGAGAAAAGATGGAACGAGAGATCGAATGGCGAAGGAGGAAGGAAAGAGGAAGAGAGGAACGTGCGCGCTGTTCTCCTCGTCGTCGTCGTCGTCGTCGTCGTCGTCGTCGTCGTCGTCGTCGTCGTCGTTTCCGTTCTATCGTACCCTCGTGTATCCGTTGTATTAAAAATGTGACGTCATTTAACGGGCCTATCTCGCGGCAACGATCTCTCGGCCATTCGTCATCGGTATCCTTGTATTCGGGATTGCGTCCACCAGTGGCTACCACCGTACCGCGAGAAATCGCGCTGTTCGTCCCTCGTTCCACCGCTAGATATCGCTACTCCAATGAAGAACGTGTTCTCGTGTACGCAACAGCTAATGACTCTTTCCCGATTGCTTGCTTTATCCTTGTGTTCAGAGCAAGACCGTCGTGGTCGCGCGTCGTGCCACGAAACGCAACGAAATAAGATGCTATCTGTCAACCGGTGTTCGAGTAATTAGACAAACCTTCCTTCTCGAAGACGACAGCGGTAACTACGACGGTCGCGACAAAGAACGAGTCTAGCCGAAATAAATAGTCGTATCGGTGAGCACGAGGTTGGACGTCTCCGCGAGAGTCAGACACTAACGACGAAAGGTTTCACGGGATGGAGAAGAATTTCGTTGCAACTTCGTCGGTAATGGTGTTTAACCACGATAAATAATCCTTTCAAGCGGGATAATCAGCATGGGCTGTTCATAAAACGAGCAGCTGTGCGCTGCGTTTCTGTTAAGCCTATCAACGATTACCTATCAATCCCGTGTATTCCGACTCCATAGAGGGTCGTGATACACCATACCACATGCGCACAGGTATACGTGTTAGCTTGTACGTATATATCGCGTAACAACGTACTGCGCGTTCCTATATCAAACTATCAGTTATAGTCTATCAATCCTTCCACCGAACTGGTCTATCTAGTAACCTTACAATTCGCATCACTAATCTTTCGCGCGCTCCGGCGTTCAGCTAATTCGTTTCTGTTCTCCGCTGACAAGGTGAACTCGATGAGTCAACGTCTTCTTCTTCTTCTTCCACTCTATTCGCCGTATCTAATCGAAGAAGACCGAAAATAAAGAAGGAGGAGGACAAAAGACGGAGGAGGAGATGATCATCGATCCGAGTGGGAGTAAAGGTTCAGCATGGTTGGTCTTCCCGGTTGTACCGGCGGATGAAGTTACGCTTGACGAAAACGAATTTGAAAAACAAAAAGAGTGCGAGGAACAAGAATGCGGAGGAACACTGGAGAAAGGTTGTTAATCCCTCTCTCTCTCCTCTACCGACCCAGAATTTCTCTCTCCCACTCTTCTAGCCTTTCTTCGTTCTGTACACATTTCCATGTACACTTTGCGACGCGCTCCCTCGCTCCCTTCCGCGAAAGGGAATCCTACCGCACGTCTCCTCGACAAACAAATGCCCGCGTGACGGGCGTGTAATGAAGATTTTTCTCACTTGAGAATCGAGCTTGGCGCCTTCGGGAACCTCCACATGATACTCGTTCCTCTCGAACACTGGGGGGTTGTCATTCACGTCCTGTACCTCGACGCTCAGACTGAGATTCGCGGAGAGACCCGCACCGTCCAACGCTCTTATCAGAAGACCGTGCCTTTGCTGTGTCTCGTAGTCCAATCTCCTTGCTAAATAGAGTTCTCCCGAGCGGCCGTCTATTCCAAACAGGTCGTTGCTATTCTGGCCAAGGACGTAGCGTATAGGGTGAGACGGAACGATGTCGGGATCGGTCGCGTGTGCTACGTAAAGCGCCGAGTGAAGGGGATGCGATTCCGGAACGGAAATGCGGACGCTGCTGGTCGGGAACGTCGGAGCGTTGTCGTTCACGTCCTCCACGTTCAGTTCCACCTGTGTGACGAGAAACAATGCGACGGCGTTGCGATCAGATCGCTACCTTGACTCGTGTATGTATCGCGATTTCTCTCGTGATTGTTTCGATTTCTATCGACGCCGGTTACCTGACAGTAGCCTGCGGAAATTCCATTGCGCGCCTCTACGCTGAGAATGTACTTGTCCCGAGTTTCTCGGTCCAGTGGAAGGCGAATCCGAATCATGCCGGTGTTGGAATCCATCATTAGATCCGGTTCTTCCTTCACCAAATAAAATCTGGTTGGCCGTTCACCTGCGAACACAGTTATTATCGTTGTTAAATGGCTACAAAGTGGCTTTTTCTTATACTTTTCTTTTAAGTAACGATCGTTTTAAGAGCGAGCGTCGGAAGCTTGAATCTTTGAGAGGAGAAAGGGATACGATGCAAACCTCGTATTAATTTTTTTTTCCTCGACCTTAGCGAACGAAGAATTCGCTGGTTCGTTGGTCTGTTTCTTTTAAAAAGCAACACGAAAAGAAAGGGCGGAAATGATGGAAGGGGAAGACTGAAAGCGCAAAAATGACGAAAAAGGTATTCGGATACTATATAAGCAAGCTGCTCGTTAATTACAACTTCGGCTTGTTCTCACGTGCGCATTTTGCTCCTTTCCTTTCTCGGGCTGCAAATTGTACGAAAATCTTGGCAATCACCACTGATACGTTGTTTTTCATACGTACGCGATTCGTTGTTTCCAACGGTATGATCGATTGATTGAATCGAATGGCCGCAATTTCGCTAAACACCGTTCTATAAAAGTACGTCTTATTCTTTGATCACCTTACCAATAACCGTGAGCACGCATACTCGCTAACACCGAAACATCTTCTGTCTGGTTGATTTCTACGGAAGTCGAACCAAGCGAATAAAAGTAAGAAATGACCGATGATCGATCGCCTTTGATAAGACGGGGAAGTATATATTCTTCAACGACACGCTGCTTATTCCAAAACTTCGAAAGAGGAGAGTTATTCGGAGGAAATTTATAACGCGTACATATGAAATCAATTAATTAAAATAGGGAAATCAAACGATCATTACCGTTGGCAGACGATGAACGATCGGACGGCAGAGCAGAGCATGTTTCCTGCATAACCAGTGCCGATCCCTGTCCGCCCACGGTCAATGCGCCAGGAACCGTAGGGATGTTCCGCCGCCCCGCGGTATCCCACGTGGTATTGTTCTTGCGTTAAACTTCTAGACCGTCTTCGGTTTTGCTCGCGCTATCGACGCTATTGAATACAGCCGAGCGAACCGTTATCGCTTTGTCTCGCCAGTTACCTCGCGAATATCTTCGTGACATTTAGCCGAGCTCGATCGATCGATCCCCGCGATCCGATGTACTCGGCGGACAAACGTTTTCCCTACCTTGGCATCGAGACGCGATTCGTATTCGTATAACTTAGACGCGACTCGAGAGTACACATAGGTTTTTTTTTTTTCACGAGATGCTGTTCGATAATTGCCCCGATCGATCGATCGCACTTCGATCCAAAACGGGAATGGTACGGATAAGTAGGAGAGTCCGGTACGTCTCTTCTAGATAGGTTTCGACAAACGCCTTGGATCTACCGCGTCGCGATCGTGTCTCCCATGGAACCGATCGAGTTTTTCCTCGGCAGCCGTAGGAAAAACCTGGTAGACGGAGATGCGGAGTAAGCACCGCCTCCGTGGGTTTACGTGGAAGGTAGCCGCGAGGGCTTCCATTTGCACGATATCCGGTAACATCGTCTTCGTCGTCGTCGCCGCCATCGTATCGTATCGAGAAGCGACGAGTCGGACGACATAGGTTATACGGACTCTGCCTTAAAGATGGTACTCGGTCGCGTACGTGGATGGCATAATTTATGGTTCGCTATTTATACCCATTCCATTTCGTTCCCTTCCTAATAGTTCTACGTCTTCTCGATAAATACGCGAAATCCACGGGAATGGCGAACGTCGCGCTATTATCCCACGCGAACCGCTCGACTAAAAAGCAAGTAAGTTGTTTCGCGTACCGTTTTGTCGTTTCGGTCCGAATTCTAATAAGCGTGTCCGAGAGAGGTCGAGAGCTGAGACAAATGAAATTAATACACGGTTACCCGTATACGTATGCACGCGACTATGTAATATTTCTCAGAGACACGTACACACGTTACGCTCGTAAGCAGTAAGCGGTCGTTCAATCGGCTGGCATGCAACGAACCACACCGCAGCCACGGATCGATATCGATCTGGAGAAAAAGTATACACATATGCGCGCGAGCGCACGCCACAACGCTCGGCCGAAACTTATGCTTACCGGCACCCGATAGCCGTGTTATTAAAATCGCTGCAAACTCGTCCTCGCGCATGTAAATGTAGCTCGCGTACGTGCAGCCTCGCTTCGAAGAATACCGACGCGAATTTGCGCGCGTAAATGTAAGCAGGTTTGTACGAAATTGTGTATCGTAAAGTGTAATTGTAAAATAGCGTATGGGTGAGATCAGCGCGCGTACAAATACACGGCGGAGGTCGCGTATTCGGCACCGACGCTGGTAGCGGAGAGACGTACACGCACATTCATACACACCGTACCTACACTCTACACCCATCGGCATTCGGTACCTGTGTTATTAAACGTCCGCGTGATCTTTTTCCTTCGAGTCTCGCTGCGAGAGGAGGATCCACCGATCACGTACTACTCTCCGTATATAATTACGATTTACTTCGCATCCCAATACGGCAGAATCATCCGCGTGTCCGAAGGGATCTCGGACACGATTTCGGACCACGTCCGAACCACTCGCATAATCGCCAGTGCGTTTTAAACGGTAATATAAACAAACGCGATCGTTTCATTCGCACCCATCTATTTATCGATAATCGTTAACATATAATTGGGAGACCAACCCCGAAGGGACAGGGCGAAAATGAACCGATAAGAAGCGTTATCGCGATTTTATGCGACTCTCCAGTTGTAACCGTCCTGTGCGGCATCTACGTGAAAAGCAAACCTACTCCTTTGCTTCGATTATGAAACGAATAAATTGCAATCGGAGCGCGTTCGGTGGACGCAGTCGGTGGACGGGTTTTTCACCCGCGGTGCCGAGTCGAGAGGGCTTCGTCACCCCGGTTACACAGGCGTCCCTCCGGGGTGCCCACGTGGGTGTAACGAAGACAAATCGCTCGCGTATTTGATTAATTCGCGGAGATCGCTGGTCCAGCGCGGTCCATTCGAGCTCTCGTGGCCCACGTCTGCTCCTCCTTCTTCTTCTCCCTCTCCTCTTGTTCCATCGCTTTCATCTCTACTCTCTTCTGTCGTTTTCCGTGCCTCCTTTACCTGTCCTTCCTCTTTCCGCTCCTCTTCGTGCGTTCGTCTCCGCGCTTCGTGGATCGAATCGAGAGCGAGTTTTTGCAGCGATACCCGAGCCAGTCAAGAAACCCGTAACGTACTCATTACTGATTCTCGCCCTTTCGCGTCCTCTCGGCCAGTTGTTGGTGCGTTGCGTCGCGTCGCTTCGCGTCGCTTCGCTCGTGGCGAGTTCAGCCATGCCCTCCGCGAAAGTGCGTTTAACTCGACTTTCGCTTCCGGATGGCAAGGATACAAAGCGATTATTGGCCGCGGCGATCTCGACGGAAAGTCCTACCAGGTATCGCGTTCGATAATGTATGGCATTAAGGACGCGTATCTGATCGGTTTTCGTAGTTTTTAATCGTTGGAACATAGATCCGACATTAGGTTGCCTCTAATCTCTCAATCTCCGCAATCATAAAGATCCATTAGCAATGCAAATTTAATCACCGACTTAATTACCACGACTGGGCGTTTCGTTGTTATTACCACATCGACAATTCCATCGACAACGGCCGATATGTTTGTTTGTTCGCCGAAATTCCATCTTTGATAAATTTTCGAAACGGTTAACGTCGCAGTGGAGAACGCGAGGGCCTCGATAGAAGCAACGGAAGAAGGGATTTGCAGGTTCCAGTCAATGGTTAACCGATCGGTGCACGCCGGTCAATGGTGTACGTGTGCGTACGCGTGCGTACACGTGCGCGGTACGCCCGAAGTATATCTCCGTAACACCTTGTAGTCGTGCAACACCTCGTACCAGAACGTGCCCTCTAGCGTACCGACAATGCAAGCCGGTAGAAACTCGTCGAGAGCTTTTCGATTCAGAATAATCCTGCACGTTCACCACGATTTCCTCTCTTATTTACTATCTATCCGTGTCTCCTTCTACGCCCCGAGTTCCGTTTACCCGGCATCCTCTCCTCTATCCGGTGCGCTCGGTTTCTCTCGCTTTCTCAGCCTCCGTTCCTATGTGGTTGACTCTTTCTTCGACTTTGGTCTACCACGAGGCAAGGCAACCCTCCGGACGGTGCGGCGTGTACCTCGCGACCAACGTCGTGCCACAGCCCTTTTTATCCTATCCTCTGATTCTCCGTATCTCCCTCGATTCCGCCGTTCACGCCTCGTCCTCTCTCAGTCGCACAAATGGAATTCGTTTCTAGTTCCTTGACTCCCGTTCCCGTGCTCCTTTTCTTGTCCCTCTCGCTCTCTGTCCGGCTTTCTTGCGCGACGATAGCTCGATCCTGCTTCCGCTCGGCTCTTTCTCACGTACAACACGAGCCGCTCGCTCTCCACTCTACTTCGCTTCTCTCGACTTGCCCGACTCTCGGCTGGAGAACGCGACGTGGACAAAAGTTGGCCCGCGACCGCGGCCGACGGTCGTAAGATCGCGGGATCACGACCATTCGTTTTTCGTCGGCCGGTACTCACCGTGGGTGATGCGCGGTCGCCACCCTTGTATAAACGAGCCGCCGTACGCCAGTGGAATCGCAATAAAAACCGTCTAATTGATATCGAGCGTGGCACGGTTCGAGTAGCGTCGCATAGTTGCGCCGCATAATTGCGCGGCATTCTCATCTAGAAGAAAAGCCAGGAGGCAAACGTTAGCTCGCATTAATAAACAGCGACGTAACGGCATGCGGTCAAGAAACCCCTCTCCCCCTCCCCTCTCCTCTCCTTCACCATTGGATCGTTCGATCATCGCGCGTAGACCGGCAATGCAAGAAACGATCGAGGCCTGCTGGTGATTCTGCGTGGTCCTCGCCGGTTATCTCGCTAGAGCTAGATTTTCACTCTCTTCAGCCAACTAATTCTCCCGCAGCTGTCACGTACGTTCACGCTTGCGCTCGACGCGGAACCTAGCAATGCGCCTTTTTGCCTTTAATTCGAAACGGCGAACACTTGAAATCCCGCGATGACCGCGGGATACCTATAGTCGCGAAACTTTTTAGAACGCATCGACGAGTAACGCGAGTCTATTTATAGGCGTGGATCGCGGTTTTCTTGCGACAGAAGAAAAACGTCCGGAGCGCGTAGCAAAACGCGGGGCAAGAAGCTTTCGTTTGGTTAATTAGAAACAGTGATTACCGACGGAATGCGGTGTGGGCCTCGTTCGCTGTTTATAATCGGATCGCGAACGATTATACCATTTTCGTAGGGATGTTATATCTAACAGAGCACGAGTATAAGCACGGAAGATATTCTTCGCTTAAGCATCACGTTTAATTGCCGGCCGATTGGTCGGAAAAGAAGGAAAAGAAGAAACAGAGACTAGGAAAAAAAAACCGGTGTACCGAGTTTCACAAGCAGGAACATTCCGGGTTAAGAAAACTCGCGATAAATTACAGACTGACGATTCGATCACGCCGTATAAGGACGCGCAAGTTCCCTTGCCTACGCTGCTGCTACAACGCTGTATACCTCACAGAGAGTTTCTCTTATTTTGCTAATTAGCTCGTAACGGGCCATCCCACTCGAGGTCGGTCGGTGGCTCGCTGGCTGGCTCGATCGCTTGCTCGGTCGTCTTCAGGGGCGGCACCGTCGCCGCGGTAGCCCTCAACCACGTAAACGAGGCCCGCACCTTTACGACCGCGGAGGAAACCTTGTAATCGCCTCCGGTGAATACTTTGTCACCTCGTTTCTTCTTTTCTCTGGAACCCGCGCGGCCAGCCATCGACCGACCGACCGACCAACAGATCGGCCGGCCGATCGGCCACCGAATTACCAGCTATTTCGCTCCAAATAGGATCCCCCGCCCCCGAGGTATCTCGGTTTCGCGCTTGCGATTTTCGAGGCATCCCGCGGTCCATTTCGGAATGTTTCGAGTCTGGTCGGCAGCCAATAAAAGCCCGACCGTTTGCATAAATTGGTGGATTTTTAATTGGATGAGGTAGCCTCGGTAATAGCGACGATCGAGATAGGCGGGATCGCGCTTGACACCCAAGCGAAAACGATCGAATTCGTTAATTAGGGAATGGCGCGCGATCAAATTTGAGAAATACGTTTAATCCAGCGGCGCCGATAGCTCGAAATAGAGCGAAAGCGTTTGTGCCACCGTTTTAATTGACTCTCTTTCATCGGTATTCCTTTTCCGTCGAGCCACGAACCGGAACACGCTCGTGCTCAAGCGTCGGCTCATCGTCGCCGATTCCAACGCGAGAATCATAAAACCGTCCGTGGAAATTGTCCGCGCCTCTCCGACTTCTCCCCTCTCCCCCCTCTCTCTCTCTCTTTCTCTCTGTCTCTCTCTTTCCTAAGCGGTGATACGTGTCTCGAATTCCGAATGGGGAAGGCCTCGTAAAACAGATTTACGAAAATCGTCGGACGAACAAACCTCGCTCGACGATAGGGACGTGCCTCCACGAACCACCGACACTCTACTCCGTCTAACGAAAAACGGCCTCGTAATTAAATAATGATGATTAGCCATGAGTCGTGGTAGCGTCGAGCGACGCGACGAATGCGATGAAGAAACGATACCGTGGTAAAGGTATGCTGTCGTTGACGGGGGTCCCGCGTCTTTTTCTCTCCTTCTCTCGCCTATCTTCCCAACGTCCCATCTTCCTTGGCTCTAAGCTTCTCGGGCCTTCTCTTTAACGCATCAACAGCGTCCCTTCCGCGCCACCATCTTCCTTTCATCTTCTTACAGCCACATCGACGTCTTGCCACGTCGTTATACCACGTATACATATAAGTACATACATACGATAACGTCACGCGTTTCGCGTTCGATGCGCCGACTACTTTCGATATTTATTCGCGGTGAATCGCGCTACCTTCGAATTTCAAAATTATTCAGCAGATCCACCTATTTTTCTCCGAGGTGAGAAACGATTTTAGACCAAAGTAAACTGTCAACAGGCAAATTTCGATAAGACCGTGTGTACACGGATTCGCGCAAGTGCGCCTGTCTTGGATCTCAGTTGCACGCGGCGAGTACTTACGAGAGAGGATGGAGCGTGTTCGTGGCGCACAATAGCGCAAGAAATGCAAGCATCGAGAGACCGGTAAACAAACGAATAGAGCTCCATACACGCGTAAAACGTCTCGGTCTGCAGATGCAGCTAAATGGTTTGGCATGGCCGACGAATGTATACGAGGGGAAGAAGAAGAGAAGGTTTAGAAGCGGAGGGCGGCAAGAACGACAAGACAATGGACGGCGACAATAAGGTTGCGCAGCTTGCAACCAAACGAAAATAAAATGACGCTCGACATTAGCTACCGTTGCCTAGTACCGTGTCATGTGCAGCACCAACCTCGTACCGCCAACTATCTTTAGGCACAGATACGTTCGTTACGATTAGAAATTTTCGACGAATTGCTGGAATGGCTCGCTTCGTATCCTAAATCTAGCGGATCGAAATCGTTTGGCTTTTCATCCTTCGGACCACCCACCCCTTTCAACGATCTCATCTTGGATTATTCGGCGATAATTTCCCTCCCTGGAAACGTCGAAGAAGCGAAGAGGCAAGGCGGAGGAAAAGGGGATCGAATCGGCGAAGGATCGGAGAAAGAGCGAGAAAAAGATCTATGGATGTGCACGTGCATGTACCGAGATCGCATAGAGAGCCCTCCGCTCTCTAGACCGTGAGATGGTAAACGGCGATAACGAGGCGCGAGATAAGAGTCGGGCAGGCGCATTATAGGCCCAACGTGGCCGGAGAAGGGGAGCCGTTCTATCGCGGACCCTGTGCGTTGATCGCGCCTCGTAGCGCACCTCTATCTGGGCATCTATATGTTCGCACACACATTCGTTCAAACGACTGCGCGCAGAGCCAACCGCGAGGAAGCATTTACACATCCGACTTGTCCGCGCTTGCCGCTGCGAGCCACAACCTCGGGATTTCTGCAACGCCCATCGACTTTTCACGAGCGGGTCGAGCTCGCCCCGATTCAAAACGATTCCCGTGACTCCGTAACCACGCGTATACACGATTCTTCCACCGGAGAGGATGTGCTTTTCCTGTCCCTAACTCGCCGAGTATCCACGAACGATTTATATCGTGGATTTGCGCTGATGGTCTGGACGAAAGGGGCACCGGAAAGGCTACGAAACGCGCTTGAACGTTGCGCCGTCTCGCGAGTTTAGAACTTCTCGAACGAGGCGCAGAACGAATGGCGGAAGAAGTCAACGTCTGGGTATCAGCTTCGAGGACAACGCTAGGTTTTCGAGGCTCGAGCCAAAGCTCGTCACCGCGCGCGTGCTTTATTAAACCGTCTCCCCGAACAAACCACTCGATCGAACTTTCCCGCGATTCGTTGAAACGTATGGACGCGTCGACGAACGGACGCAAATACGCTCGATCGGGTGGTGAGTCAGGATACGAACGTTCGATCGTTCGCAACCGAGGCACGAGGTTGTTGTTGCTCGCCCGTTCAATATCGATTTGCATCTGGCAATAAACAGCCGCTGTCGAAAATGATGTAAACGGATGCCGAACTAACCGAGATTAACATATGCGATCCAAACTGCCGCCCAGCCGCCTTCCCCTGCATCCGTACATTCTTTTCTCTTCCCTTTTGTCCTCTTTGCCCAACCACCATCTTCGCCGGCGAGGTCCTAATACGCGTCTCTTAATTCGACGCTGACCGAACGAATACCTGTGCTTGGATCATCGAGATTCGAACGAACGATCCTCGGGAATAGCTATCGTAGTCGTCCGAAAATCGCTTCTTAATTAAGAGAATTGGACGTGTTTCGATGTAAATTTGTTGTCGACGCATTAAATGTGTCCCCGAAGCTGCGAAATATCGAAGAAGCGAAAGTTTCGTCCGGAGCTTGGACGATTCTGTTATCTAGCTAATCGGGGCTTTTCTTCCCGAATAACAGAACTAGGAAACCGAATGCGGGAAGGACGTGAAATTCCAGGAACGAAGTTACGCAAATCAGACTGCGGGCGTTCGTCCTACCGTGGCAGAGACCCCGCTATCTTTCCGTGCGGATCTCATAGCTCGGTTTAGGTTGGGTCGGACGGTCGTTCTCTTCTCGGGATGCAAAATCGCAACGTACCGCTGCACCCTGGAGAAAAGACGATGCCTGAGCGAAATTTGCAAGTCCGGCGAAAGCACGATGCGCGGTACGGTGGTAGGGAAGATCCAAAGATCCGAGAGGAAAAGGAACGGGAGGTCCGACGCAAGAAGACGCGGAGAAAAGAGAGGCAACGTATCGGCCGCTTCGCCATGTGGAATACTTCATCTCCGAGGAACGAGGAATCCTACTTTTTGCGACCTCCTCGTTTCGAACGTCGACAGATTCTTTATCTACGGCGGGTCTCGTGCCTTCACCGATACTTTTTCCTTTGGTTTCGGTCAGGCGTTCGCTACAAATTTCCTCCTCCTAGTTGGACTATCGGCGAAATTTCTCGAAAAGCGGACGATCTTTTATGAAACTTTGGTCGAGCTCGTAACAGCCGGATCAGTCCTCGAATTATACCTCCGTGTATCTTTATGGACACCTTTAAACGATGTCAGCGCCTGTTGATTTTTATATAGCGTTGTCGTTAAATTCGTTAAAAACTGACGATGTGCCGGTTGGATAAGATTAGAGCCGAGCCCGTGTCGTCATTTACGAAAGCTTGAAATCGCTTTTCCGAGGTCAAGAGGCTTGGACAAAAACGACTGCACCGAATTTTATTCGATCTACTCCTCTTCGATTATCTCTGAACACGAAATAACGTTAACACGGCCCAGAGCTACGTATTCGAATCTCGACCATATCGTAACAATTGCCGTCGACCGCGTTTCACCAACTGGAGAACTCGAGATGGATCGGGCCGGAATCTACGAGACGATCTACTTCGAAAGAAACGTAAAAATGCGTCGGTGAAGCGGCACCATGAATATACAGCTCATACCGATCGCAGAAACTCGATGCGATTCAGCGATAGAGAAGGAACGAAAGTAGAGACAGAACACGTTTTCGAGATGCTTTGGACGTTTAACGTCTTGCGAATCCCGGCTTCGCCCAGTGCCATCGAAAAGAAGCACAAAAGAGGGAAAGATATGGTGCTGGGAGTCCTTAAAGCAAGCGGAGCGACGATATTTAAAGCGTATGCAAAGAGTGCAGCTCCGTAACAGCAACTCTGAGAGAAGGAACGAGAGAGAAAGAGAGAGGGAGAGGGAAAACCTGGACAATGGCGGCTTGCATTCGGTTGCTCGATATCCGACTCGCGACGATTTATACGACCTCGACAACAACGACAACGACGACACAAACAACGACGACGACAACGACGACGACAACGACGACGACGACGACAACGACAATGACGACAACGATGACAACGACGACGGTCCACCTTCTCCTGCCGTTTCTCTGTCCATTCCTCCTTCCTTTCTTCATCGTTTTGGTCTTTTTCGCGTTCTGCTCCGTCGTCTCGCACGTTCCTCCTCCAACGCCCGACCGTTGTCGATGTGCATTCTCCCGACAAGAACTCCAAGGTACGAAAACCGCGAATGGCTCGATCAAAAAATACAAGAGATTACGCCGCGATGAAATCCTCGAGTAATTCGATCTCGTTACCAGTACTTTCGATCAACGGATTAAATGAACCTTCGCCGCGTCCAAAGTACCTCACCAGACGGATTACGCAACTTCGTGTCCGCGAAATTCCCAAAAATCAATGGTCGACCTGTATTTCAAAAGGAATTACGCTCCCTACGAATCAACCGTTTGCCGAGGCACGCTGAATTTTAAGGCAGTTTCGGCGTAATGCAACCTTGGTCGCCAAGATCGCCGAACTACACTCCTGTACAAGAACGATCGAAAAGCCGAGAAAAGTTGGGAGCGGCCGCTCGTTTCGCGGATAAGATAAGACCGGTCCGTCTCTAGTCGACGCGATCACGGGCCGATGATTCTTTGCCAGGTATCATAAACTCGGCCGTAAAATGAAGCGCGTTCCTCACTTTGTCGCCTGGTTTTATGGAAGGTCCGTCCGTGGCCGAACCCTGCCCAATAAGGAGTTCGTCTACGTTGCTTTTAACTGCCTCTGCTTCATCGACGATCATGCGCCCCTATAATGACCGCACTGTTTTTCGTATTTCCAGAAAGAATCCACCGTCCTTATCAGAACAGGTGCTCGTAAAGCGGCAATAACCGTCTTCCGAGGCTGTTTTTTGCCAGCGATCTGATAACGCGATTCGATGTTCCATAATAAATACGAAATTCATGAATTCGACGTTAAAATATTCGAACAGCCGCCGCGTTATAATTGTGCAAATGCATCGATCGAAAGCGAGTGTGGTGAAAAGAAAGAAACGAACTGCCGAGCATCCGAGTATCGTTCGGAAAAACGTGCTCTGTGTCGAAACAGGTGCCGCAAAAGGACAACGAGAACCAGCCGCGAGAACATTGAAGGAAACGCGAGCGAGCACTCTCTTACAAAATGAATCGCACCTGTGCCGACGATCGCCGCCGAGCGTCGGCTCGTCCGACTTTAATCTGATAATCTGATTGGCTGCCGTGTGTCAAATATTGTAGGCCCGAGTGCCAGACCTCGATCTTCCGTGCGAACAGGTTCTCGGTCGGACGCGTGGCCGATTGGAAGCTGCACTCCGAAATCACCGGATCGATCGGATCGATACAAGAACAACCGAGTCGCACCTCTTGTCGAAGCCGAAAACTCTTTTGTATCGCGCTTCGCGACACTTGGCTCACGCGCGATCGCGTTTTCCACGTCGAATGGCCGCCGTTGATTCGTTGAAAAAGGCGAAGGGACAGACGAGGCTGGTGTTACGCGGCGTTGTCCAATACACCCACGTTGATGGTGTACGGTAATTACGATTTATCAACGATCGCGGTCGCGCCGTAGTAAACGCAAGGAATTCGAGAAACGAGCGGTTCACCGATGGCGACCCGCCATAGAGATCGCAGGAACAGCGAAGAAACAGCGATTTGCGACGAAGCGAGTTCGTGCGTTCGCCGAGGACAGAATACCTTTCAACCTGCGATAGCGCATCCCATGTTCGGCCAGTCTCTGCTGGTTTCTCTGTTTCGATCGCGCGCCGAGGAATATGAACGTCGAGAAAGAGACAGTAGAACGCAAGATCGATCGAGAAACTTGGCGAAAGAAGAGATCGAAGCGGCAGAGAATGGGAGCGAAAGAGAGCAGCCAACGGGAGAAAGAGAGCGAGGTACGACGTCGCGTCGGTCGACGGAGGAGGAACATTCGAGGTTCGCGCATTGATATGCAACAGGCTGCATATGCGGGCCATGGCGGCCGAACAATACGACCACCGGTAAGGCACCATCGTGTAAACTATTCACCATTCTCGAACCTATAACGTAGCGAACCGTGCCGGTCGATACGCCACGAGACACTTTACACGGTGCATCGGTTATATGGCGCGGTGAGCGCAGGTCGTGACGCGCCGTATCTTGCATCGGATGTACCACCAGTGTGGAAACACGGATACGTACCTCTCCCGCCTTTACCTTTCCTCTCCTCCCTCACGCTCTTAACCCTTCGAGAATCGCGTCTGCACCAACCAACCCAAGCATACGTCCGCGACCTTACCCTTATTCGCGTCTTCTTCTCTTCTTCTTTCCTTTGCAGCCTTCCGCCTTTTCCCTCGCCTACTTCATTTTCCCTTTCGTTTATCCGTATTCGCGGGTAGCGAAGAAACGCGAAATTCTACGATACTTTTATTACGGTTTGAACGAAACAGTTACCACGCTCCTCCAAGATATCGCTCGCAATACTCCCCCGTATGATTTACATGTCGTCGGCTACTCCGGTGGACACGAGAAAGAAGGACGCAGAATAGTTGGCTCGGATCCTACCTGTTCTTATGCGACTCCGCTGACTGTGGCTGTACATGCTTGCACGTACACCAACACGTGGGCGTTCGCTACGTCGCGTCACCGCCGTTTTCTCGTGACGCGACTATGCTAACGCGGTAACGCCGCGCGTGGAATACGTTTTCGATGTACTCGCCGCCAGCTACCGAGCAACGATCGTATACGTACCTTGCTTTTCTCAAACTCCGACCATTAAACTCGGTATGCAACGCCTTTGCGCGAACCTCCTTCGCCGGAAATCGATAATACCGCGACAACACGGGGGAAATATAAACGCTGCCGAATGATGAGCGAATGTGGGTACTCGCGGCTAAGTGGTCGCTAATGATTATGACGAGGTATCCAACTTACCTGGCGACACGGGGGACGAAGCTCCGTCTTTCACGCCACCAACGATGCTGTTCTGAGGAACGGTCTCCTTAACGGTGATGGTGTAGCGTGGCTTCTCGCAGCTGGCGATCCTGTGCCCGGGGGAGGATGTGCCGATCCGGACTTCGGCGTCGAACGTGCTTTTCAGGCCAGCCGCGTCCGTCGCCGTCACGTTCAACTGATGCAGCGGTGACCTCGAGAGTAAACTCGGTCTCGCGACTTGTAGTTCGCCGGTATTCCGATCGATGTGGAAAACACCAGCTTCGTTCCCGTTGGTGATCCGATATGCCACTTGGCCGAAAAGACCCACGTCCAAGTCCGTAGCTACCAGCCTTAAAATAGGTCCCTGAATCGGACCGTCGCTCTTCAGGGTGACGTTGTACTTTGTCGGTTCGAAGATCGGACGGTTGTCGTTAACGTCCGTCACTTGCACCCTCACGATAGCCACGGTACTGAGGCCCCCTGCAACAACAATGCGAATAATCAAAATTAGACAGAACCTATCGTCTAGATGGTATAAACGGAAAGGGAGAAACGCCAGAAGTTAACAGTTGGGAAGCACTGTACGTAGAACTTGTCAAGCGCGAAGACCAGAAGTACAAACCCGAGCGATTATGCTTATTTCAGTCTCTGGTAAAATCCTCTTATCGGGCCAAATAATGTCGAGGTATTAGCCGGCGTAGAGAACGAATCTACGGGGACGCTCGGAGCCGGTCGACATAAATCACAACAGCGTGCCCCGTACCATTGCCTTTTTTCGGAGCCAATCAGCCTCCTACCTCCTTTCTTCCTACCTACTTCTTCTACTTACTTCGCCTCTCTTTCTTCGCCGTCTCCTTCTTTTTCTCTCGCGTACTTCGAAGTTCATTCCTTCCGTTTTTCTCTTTCGCTTCCTTCTCCAACGATCTTCGTCGCTTTCTCTTTCTTTTTCTCTCGCGCGCGTTATTCGGAGAAGCGTGCGTGCGCGTGTCGAGGGCCAGAGTTCTTACCCTCGGTGCAGGGCAACGCGTTCGCGGCAATATTTCAAGCGAAAGGAATTTCTCGGGGTGCTCAAATGGTCCTAGCGATGTGCCAACCGCTTCGCCGTTCCTCTACTCTGGTTGTTCTGTTTTTTGAGCAATTATACGAGCGAACCGATCGATCAATAATGCCGGGTGTACGCGTTCCCTGTTCGCTCCGTTAGCTGCAACCGCGTCCGCTCTGCTGTTTCGTAGTCGAAGCGGATCAAAAACAATGGAAAGAAAGTCGGTTGCGGGCTGATAATTCGTTTGCCCGTTAAAGTATCGCCTCTCTCGGTATACGAGTGATATACGATCTGACGGAAAGTAATAACGCTCCCTCGATCGCTATCCGTAAATCACGTTATTCGTCGAAGCCTAATCGCATACACAGCGTTACTCCTGCCTTTCGTCGAGTATGACCACGGCCACGATTACGACAACGATTGCGACTAAGGATTAATTAATCGACGGTGGCACGAGGGCGAAAAGGCGCGAACGCGAGAACGCGGGCTCCTGGTTGGTCAAGCTGATTTAGGCGAACCCCGACGCAAGTGTTAATATTAAAGACAGTATGTAAAACGGGTAATCCGATGTTTAAACGGTTTACACCCGTAACTCATAGTAATATATGGACTCGGCCGTACGGAGCTCGGAGCGCAGCGAGATTTATAGGTACGAGTGTCATTGGAGTCATGCGTCAAGGGCCAGTCCCCTCCGTTCTCCGTACTCCTCGCTCCACCATTATCCTCCCGCTCCTTCTTCTTCTTCTTCTTCTTCTTCTTCATCTTCTTCTTCTCCTCCTCCTCCTCCTCCTCCTCCTCATTCTCCAACCCTTCCTTTCTATCCTTTTCTTGCCATCCTTTTCCATCCTTTCCCATCCTTTTCCATTCCTTCGTTCGGAGCCGCGACGACCGAAAAGAACGACGAAGCCTTCCACCGTCTCTCGGCACCGTGGCATCTTCTGCACGACTTCGAGGTATCGAAATGCCGATCTTCGGGCCCCTGCCACTCGGCCACGCGAATTCCCTCGCCAAGAAATGTACCCCTAATTTCTCTATCGACCAACTCCCCTTCTCCTCTCGTCTCTCGTCTTTCGCTCTCTCCGCCTTCCACCGTTCGGAACGTTCCTTCGACATTCCATGCGAATCCGAACTTCGAAGATCGATCAAATTAACGATCGAATAAAACCGAATATCCAGAAGCGAATGGCTGCGTGTCGTCGAGAGACTCTGCTTCCTGGACATAGATCAACGACACTCTAACGCGTATTCCGATACCTCATGTCTGCTACACCGATCCTTTTAATTTTGCGCGGTCGATCGTCGACCGACGAATCCTTTTCGAGGTTCATGCGGCGGAGGATATAGTGCCTCCGAGAGATTTATGCGGTCGATGCTTGCCAGCGGTGCTCAATCGACTTGCGCCAACAAAGTTGCGTAATAATCGCCTTACGCGACGAATAAAGAAAATTACAAAATCCGATCTGTCTTCGCACTCGGCGCAACTCCACGGGTCGACTATCGACTTTTTCGCTCTTACGCGCATCAAGGAGCACGAAGTTGGTGGAGCGGTCGCGGCACGAAATGCGAAAACGGAAAACATGACGAGGACGATGACTGCCGGTGGGAGTCGAGGGGCAGAAATTTATGACGGCGGTGTCGATAAAGTCACCGCCGCGCTGCTGTTGTTCCGGCTTTCAGGAAGTTTCTGTAACCGTGGCCTCGCCTTTCTTTGCATTTCTGTTCGTTGATCGTAGGACGTGCATCAAGATGCGCAAACCATTTCGCATGTACGCCACGTAATGCACAATTTCCAGAAAGCCAGATAAGATCGAGTCCGGCAACTCTTTCGTCAAGATCGCGATGCCTGCAGCTCAAATCTTAAGATATTATCCAGCCGTTCGTCGTATTGTTCAGAGACGAATGCACGCATCCTGTCTCGTTTTAAATAAACGGGAGAAAGAAACGGGGAAAAAGAATTACTTTTAACAAAATCGTAAAGCCGCTCTTGCTTTTGAAACTCCTTCTCGCGGTAGGCTTGATTTTTGCATTTATCGTCCGAAGAGCTTTATCCAGCAACCCCCGAGGTGCCGGCGCGGCGGCGTCCAAGTACGTATCTAGCCGCGGCTTGTCCTATAGGAGAACAAAGTGACTCGCACGAGCAAGTATATGCACACGCGTTACCCAACCGTTCGCGGATCTCTGCCACGATTCAAAGCAAGACCGCGCAAGTAATAATTATCGGTGCAGCTCTGCCGTTTCCCGACACCATTAACGCGATAATGCACCGCGTTTCGATTATCATTCTTCTTACCAACAGATACCTATCCACGATTGCTTTACCTTCTTCGACACGGTGAATCATCGACCTGAACTCGAATGTAAATCGTTCAAATGACAAAATCGTACTCGTACACTAATACCGAGTAAAGTAAGCGATTTTTGGCACTTTTTTCTTTTGGATTCGGTCGCGCAACGAAGCTCTGGCTGTTAATTTCGTGCCTCTCGTAATCGCGTATCTCGAGACGCGGCATAGTCGAAGCGCATTGACTTGCACTGGCTTGCCGTTGCAACGTCCCGAGTCGTCAGCAGGTGGTATAAATCACGCGAAGCTGGCTCGCGTGGTAAGTTGGGTCCCGTGGTTGGCCCGCACGCTGCTCTCCCATCATATCCGAGCGGTACTATTGTGCCGATGGTGCCGGTGAGAGTCTGGTAGCACGTCGAACAATCGTATCGATAACGAGCGACAATTATGGACGAGAGTTCTGCTGTTTGCAAAACGGTATACAGCCAGCAATAGAGCTCCCCTTTGCTTCTACTCTTTCATTCTCTCTTTCCTTTACATTCGTTCGCGCAATCGATCCGTGTCCGCGTTCCTCCTTTTCTTTCATTCTTCCTTTGCTCTCTAATCTTCCCCTATTAATTCGACGTTTCTCGATCGTCTTGGCTAGCCATTCCTTCTCTGTATCTATTATCTTCTTAAACGCAACACCTACGAATCATCCGAGAATCTGCTATCTGTTGCAAGGTCAATCTCGGTGTTCCAACGGATCAATGGACCTCAGTCATTGTCCTCGCTCGTAAGGATAACTTGGAAGGAGGCTGTTGAAAATGGGCACACCGTTCACCAACGGCATAAATCATACACCCCATTACAGGGCTGCTAGATCGTGGCACAGCGATAGCTCGCCCTTTCCTTCTTCCACCAGCGTGCAGCTCCCGTAGCTGCTTCTTTTCTTCCTGACGCCGCGTTTCCACCGTGTGTCGCGCACATCGTTGCCCTCTCTTCTTCATTTTCGTTTCTGCGTTGTACCGCCTCTATGAGGTCGCGATAAGGCCGGGCAAACGCATTGTTCACGCGGTTCTTCCTTGCGTACTCCTATTCTGGTCACGGAAGATTCGTTACGAAACGCCGATGCTAATGCAACGACGTATCGGATAAAAGTTACGAGACGCCTCGGCAAAAGCTCCGACAACGCGATAGAAAATACCAAGTTTGTTCCTTGGCGTAAAATAATTGTCAAGGATAACGCTATGGAGAGTGGTCAGACGAGTTGTACGTACCTCTGTCCGTAGCGATGACGGGAATCTCCAGATAGGGAGCTGTTTCCCTGTCCAACGGTGTTCTGACGCAAATGTCTCCGGTATCGCTGCGTACCATCAGCTGTTCGCTTTCCATTCTTCCCGCGGCTAACGTGTAATTTACCATGGCGTTCACGCCGCAATCCGGATCCGTAGCTTGTACCTGAAAAGATCGACGTATTCAAATTAATCGAATGCTGACAAACAGTTGCATCATGTCGACAAATTGTACGGCCGCAAACGTCGACAAATTAGAACGCGTTAACCGTGGATGGAAATTTCGGAGCTGCAGTGATACATATCGCGGTGTTTTTAAAGCGTGACGTTCGAAGAACCGTCATCGCGGTGGCCCGTTTGCAATATCAAACGCGATGATTAATTTGCGAGTGGCCCGTTTGCTTCTTCTCTGCTGGGAAAGTTACGGAGACGCGTTACAGCGACGCACGTGGAGGCGTTGATAGACGCTTGCGTGCTTCCAGCGCACGTTATTTATGCGCGCGCCTATGGATTACAAGTTCGGTATTTCGTAGCGTACCTAGCGAAAATGTACGCGCGATTTTGATAGGTCGGATGAAACTATCGCTTTTACAGCCAAACGAAACTATTCCACAAGCCTGAAATTCATCGCCGACGAGCTAAAATGCAAGTATCGCAAGCACCGTGTGACCGATTACATCGAGTCGATCGACTGATAGGTAATTGGCATCGCGATCGTTTGGACGCGGGTTAACTCGTCGAGAGGGAAGAGAAAACTCGTAAATTTATCAACGTGGAACGTAATTTGCAGGATGGTAGTCGTGGTGTGTGCCAATCGTCGGGAACTCGAAGTAGAAGAAATCGAGACGCGAGTGCCGGATGGTGGTAATGAACCCTTTATCCCAGCCGGAGCTGCTTTAATGACAGTTTAAAGTTTCTTCTCGCGTTCGAGGTATCGCACCGACCATCTAGCCGTGATCCGAGCGTTCCCCGGTGAAATCGTTCCGGCCATGTTCGACGAGAACGTGGAATCCCGAGATTCGATTGCGATTGCGTCTCAATGATCGATTACTTCGTTACGTGCTTACGGTCGAGTCGTCGCTACCGATCGTTCTTAACATTTCCAATGGTAAATAACGAAAACCGTAACACAGTTCGTCGCGTAGGCTTCGTAATTAAGTATCGAAACCGCATTGAAAATCCTATCCGACTGTTCGCGCGTTTTCCGCGACGAACGAGCGAGCAACCGAGGAAGATGCCTACCAAGGTACACAGCTATTACAGAAAGATTCCAACGGAGAGGGAGAGAGGCGAGTTTCCATCGAGATAGACGAAGGAAGACGAAAAGGAAGCAACGAAGGCCCGAGCCAAAGCAGGAGAAAGAGAGACAGTAGATAATAAAGCAGGAGTCCACGAAGAATGATTTACTGGCAGCCGGTGGAATAACTTTCCCGCCAACACTGTTGCCACCTTAAAGAGGCATTGCATGGTTTCTGCAACTCGCCGAGCGAATAACACGAGAACAACGCAAAGACTGAGCAAAAAAAAGAAAAAAGAAAAAAGAAAAAAAGAAAGGAAAAGGAGGAAAGCAAGATAAAGCTGAAAAAAAGGCGACAAAGAGAATTGCTGACTCATTTTAAAAGATCTCTTCCCTAGTCAAGAATCTCCCTCCTGTCGACGCGGTGGAACAATTTGAAAAATTCAAAAGGAAAGAAAGAAAAAGTGGAACGACAAGTTTCACTTTCGTTCCAGCGATCATGCTAATGAATTATTGTCGGGCATTATCAGGATAATATTACCGACTAATTCTACCACTTTCGATCGTCGCTCCTCTCCATCGACTTCCTGTCGGAAACTTCGTCTCTAATGCGTCTTCGTTAATCTTTCGTATTAGTCGCTGTTTAATCTCACGTTGACGTCACCTGTTCGGTAGACAAGCAGTTACGGTTCGCGAATGATGTTATCGAAAGCGTTTCTGTTCACGGAATTATTAAAGCTGGCACGTGATACGTCTGACTAGGTATCTTATTACGGCTACGATGTTCACAATTTTCTCCATTAATCTAATAACTTGCGATCGCGTACGACGATGGTTTCACTTTCTATCGGCAGATTGATTCCTATTCGTTCGTTTTACGCCGCGCTAGTTTTGCGCCCCTCTCCCGTCCTTCTTCAAACACATTTGTATAATTTTCCAATTTAGATTTGCATTTCTAAATTGCATTCTCGTGCTTCCTATTTCACGATACATATCAGATAATGCCGACTCCGCGCGACTTATTCTTTGGTTAATGCAATCATCCTTACCGTTCTTCTTCGTCCCCGTTTCAAACTCGAAAGAAACGCAGACCGAATCGATCGACTGCGCATCCGCTCGCGCTTTTGGCTAATTGCACGCGATGCGACGCCCGGCCAAGCAGCCGGCACAGGGTCGAGAAAGAAGAAAGAGAGCTGTGTTAAATCGCGAGCAGTTTTATCCGTTATTTCCGTGCTAGGCGAATGTATACCAGCCGATGCATTGTTCGGCTGGTTTTGTTGCGCACCGACCTTGCCGGGAATATCGATTTCAATCGGGGTGTATACGGAATACAATCCGCCGTGGGTTTCCTTCGAAAAGGCCGAGCATCGTGCAGCCATAGTTCGCTGAATACCAGCGCGCACGAACGAAATACCCCGCACCCTTGCCTTGCGAGGAGAATCGAGTTCTCGTACTTTTAAAAAGTTCCTCCTGGACACAAAGGCATCCGATAAATGGAAAGGAAGGGATTCTATCGAATTTCTAATGCCGTTTCCACGTGGCCATTCGTATACGGGAAAATTCACATCGGCGTTTCACGTTTCGTTTTTTAGACGATGAGGGGACGATTCTTGAAGTGGCGGTAGCGTCTTTTTAAAACGAAGAGAAAAAAGTTGTAAAAGCAGGCTGGACCGCCATGGTGGACGGGAGCATGGGTTGGCGGTCAGTGTGATCCCACGTTGCTCGGACCACGAGGAAGGAGCATAAGCTCTCGCTACGTGGTACGTAAGTAAGTACAAGCATCGCGACAGAGGTAGAGAACCGTCTGTACGTGCGGTGGCTGTCTACACCGGTTATAAAATACGGTGCCTCGAAAGGCTCTCAGCATGCTCGCGCTTCTACCTTCGAGCGTATAGAGTACGATTTTCTCTTGGTCTTTTCGTCCGTCTCGCCCATCCGAGTCTTTTCGTCACCTTCGTTTTCTTTCGAACAAATCGGTTCGAAACCGTTCGAACGCCGTCGAGTTGGCGAGATTTAGCTGCACGACAGCGGTATGCGGAGGCGATGACGCGGTGACTGGAACCGCGACAAAAGCTCACCTGTTACAGGTACAAATTGTCCGATTGCTAAAGTTATCGCCGTAAATCGTGGATGACGCGACGAACCGCGTCCGGTATGCCGACTTTTACGTGCTGCGCGCTGGCAATGACGTCGGTCGTCTAGCGATAGATGGCCCCGCTATCGACGCGATCCTCGCCGATAGGACGCGCGCTCCAACGTACAAACGCGAACAGTGCCGCGTGATTTAAACGACTCGTAAAAAGATCCAACTACCCGGTCGACATTTGCGTGTCCGAGACAATTATCACGGGAAATTATGAAGTTTCGTTCGTATAGATTCATAGGTCTTTGCCGTTTAAGAAGGGCCTATTAAGAGGCTGCAATCGATCTCCTATGTAATTGCTAGACCGGTTTGCAAAGCCCGCGATCGTGCGCTGCAGTTAAATATGGTACGTCTTAAATTCTCTTCGTGCTACGCGGGATATCTAATAAGTCCGTTTCATTTCATCGTTCCGAACGTTTTATAGTTTAATCACGGCTCTAGTTTCGCCCCGCCTCGATCGATAGATTCGACGGAGGGTTCGACGTCTCGGCGTTGAGAGGAATGGTTCGCGGCAACCGACTCGACTAATGCGATGAAACTCGACGGGTTAATACGTACCCCCATCATTCGACGTTTCATCTCGAATGAAAAAACATTCCTTAATATCGTACGAAATCTCCGTACATTAAGTTTACCGGAAGACCTCGCATTCTTCGAGGTCAACGATGCCGCGCACACCAGGCACTCGTCGCACGTATACATATACGCGGCGTGATCGTTGCTGCGTTACGACGCGATGATATTTCATACGATTATCCTTCGCAACGTTGAGTTACTAAATCATTCCCGGAGGCAGTAGTATCTTCCTTTGAACGCTCGTATAATCCTTCACGGCGATCCATAAAACCGAAACGAACTGGAGCGATCGTCACTAAGTACGTTTCTATACCATGTACGCTGTTTCCAGACGCGCAAATACGGTCTCACGCTTGCGTTCCCCGCGATATATTTCGTTTCTCCCGCAAACGTTTCGTTACAGCCTTTTCTTCGCCAATCAACTTCGTATCCACGAAATCGTGTCGAGTTGTGCCAACAGAGGTAGGTCGACCAGACGATTCAACGTCGGCCCTGTGTTATTATCGCGACGTTGGCGAAATTCCAACGTTTTGATTTATCGAACGAGCAGGATCGCGCGGTTTCCGAATAAACTGGAAACTCCAATCGAGATAAACGCGCGATGTCCTTCCCCGTCCTTGTTTCCTGCCACCAGCTTCCTGAACAGCAACAGAGAGCAGTATCCGAGGGTTTTTCTCGGTTGCTCGGGTCCTAACCCCCTGCCGTCCCAGTGCTTTCCGTTGGTCGTGCGTGCGACCACGCGGACCGCCGCTTTTTGTCAGCTCGTGCTCGACAGATAGAGCTGTTGGTCGAGTAAGCTGAGAAGCCATCCTCGGTATTCCCGGCTCGCCGACTCTGATGGACTGACAGTCGTCCACCACTGTCAAGAGTATTCCTCGCGATCCTTTCGCTCTTCCTTCCTATCTACGCGTTCTTTTTCATCTCGTGCCCCACCGCGCCGCGCCCCGTGCCCTGACCGCCGCGATCTTACGCATAGAGTATAGATTATAGATAGAGTATAGAGCGAGACTGGGTTCCGCGACGCGGATGGCTGGCGCCGTGAGATCGAAACGAAGAAGAAACGAGGTACGTTGGAACTCGAATGGAAGGTCGAATTCACGAGCGACGTTCACCACGAAAAATGCATCGGAGGAATTCCAGGAAACACTCGTTGGCTCGTTACACGCAGCGTTTTTATCTGGTGTAGGCGCATTTAAAATTCTTGTCATTTGCACATAAGAACGGCTAATTGCGCGACCACGCGGTGAGAAGGTCCTTGTGCACGCGAACTGGCCGGCTATCTACGAGGAGGAGGCGAGAGTTCGAGGATGAACCGGAAGTTTCGTGGGTGGACGGCGAACCACGATCCTTTGTCACGCGAATTGACATGCAGAAACGATGCCCGAGTAGCCGTCACGTGAGTCACTGCGGGTGTGCGACCGCACAATTAGCTGCATGCGTATTCCGTTTGCATAAATAAATATGCGCGTGTTTGCCTCCTCTTCCAGACCCCACTCTCGCTCGTCTCACAACTTCCATCCCAGTTTGATTCTCGATGCTCGTTTTTCCATCTCTCGGCGTCTTTCTTTCATCTTGGTATTTCCTTCGTCGAACTCCGGTCCTCTCAAGCGATGCGTATACGTGTCTGTAACCGCTCGTAGGCCGCAAACAGACGGTGAAAGGTCGCGAATGGCACAGGGAACGAAAGAATAAGGGCAAAAATAAGACGAAATCGAAACGGAGCAGAGTCTCTTTCGTTTTGCAAAGTCTCGTTTTCTCCGTCGAGTAATCGATCCAAACTTTTTTCTCCCAGAGGTGAAATCGCCATCTCGAGAGTCGGCCGTTATCCACGACGTGGTATTCGCGATTTCAGATATTTGCCGCTGTATTCGATCGAATCGCGTCTCGATAACGGAACGCGGAGTATCCAGTGGCAATTACATCGCGATGCGCTTGACCGATTACCACGAAAGAAATTAAACGGCGATAGATAATCGCGGGAAATCGCGGTTGTACCGCGTTTGGTCTGAATGCGCGCGTTAGGAAAAAGGCATCTGTGTAATCGACACGCGAGCAAGTATCGCGACTGGAATCGCTCTAAAACGAGAACGAGAAGAAAAAATCGGGCTCGGTGTCGGAAATATCGGAGGTCGTCTCGAGGTACGCAGTTACAGCCGGTATACACGACGTACGGTACTAAACGTCTAGAGCGGTACCGAGGCCAATACGCCGCTTTACATACGAGCTCGCGAGAGTGCCGCCGCGGCAGAAGTGACCGTGAGCAGAAGAAACCAGAAGAGAGGGGAAGTCCGCACAATGCTACCAACCCGACGAAGTCTATAGAGCTGTCAGTCACTGTTGCCTGAAGAGTCGGTTGCGGGAGAGACGACTCGTCCTTCTCTCCTCCGCTTTCCCTTCTCTTTCCTTCTCTTTGGCCAGTGCGTGCTTTTCCTCTCTTTTTCTCGTCACCCGTCCTCCCGGGGACTCTGCCACGCGTAGACGTCCAACGGGTTCATACCGACGTTGATTTTCTATGGAGAGTTGGATAAGGAATATCGAAATGTCACGGATATCACTCGCCGTGTATTCGCTGTCGAAGATACGCGAGGCGACGAGCGTCGCGAGTCGGTCGATCATCGAATCCCTCGCGTTTCGCGCTTCGATCGACCAGTTGGCTCGCGACTGCTGCCAAAAGGGGAGAGTTTGCTGATCGAATCGTGGAACGTTTACGCGACCGAAAGACGCGGCACGAGGCGACGAGACTCGATGCGCGCCTTCTCCCCTTGAAGAAGCTGTAGTCGAGGAGACCATCTCTTAACCTTTGCTCTCAGGATACGTGTTTTTGCCGCGGAACAGCAAGCCGAGAGACGAGTCGAACGAGGCCCCCGGCGGGTTGGTGCCCGGTAATTGCGATGAGATATGGTGGCCACTTCTCATTAAAATAGTTTAATATATATTTGTCAAGCTATCGCCGCAACGTATGTCCCGTCATTTGTTATCGCCTCTCTGTCCATGCTTGCCTCCCTCAGAGGGTCACCGCGAAAGCAACCTTTATTTTTCGTAAATTCGGCATTCCGCTAATAGCTGCCGTTTATCTCGTTGTCACCGGTTGGAATCGTTCACAGAAACTCAGACGCGCAAGCGCGGACACGGAACGAGTCCCCTCTATCCCTTTCCTTTATCTCTTTTACGCGTACGCTCTAAAAATTATACGTATCGAATTTTAACGACATCGACGATACCTTGTCCCTTCCATGGTCGGCAGCGAGAAGACTATTAGGTACGCGACCGGTATTCCTCGATTCGCAACGTTATTACGCGTGCCACTTTTCCGCTACTCAGACTTTCCTCTCGTTTCTCTCTTTATCGCTTTTACACGCTCTCATAATCACGTAGAAGGGATACTAGGGTGCAGAAGAGCTCGTTAGTAATCTGCCTTTACAATCGGGCGGTATACACATGCCGTGGGCGGATGTCGACAGTTAAATCTGCAGTTTAAACGCACGGCTCGTCGTCGCGACACTGCTTGCTCCAACACTTTTACGCGTATTAACCGAGTCGAGACTGGCGTACCGAGTTGCGATAATTGGAGTTTTCGCGTCATGAAATCGCAACGAGACCTTGCACGATCCGTGAAACCTTCATTTCTGTCTAGAAACACCCTTTCGCATCGCATTCGTAGGATCGTTCACCGGTTGCAGAAATATTCCGTCGCGTCGTTCTTCGCCATCGATGAGTTAATTTCGAGAATGACGCGATAAAGGGTCGACCGGATCGACGTTCGTCCTCGCCAATTTGACGTCAACTTATCGACGATACCTTTCTAAATAATTCAGAGTTTTACGAGTTTTACGTCTTGAAGGCACGATTTCGAACGCGTCGACAAAAAGTGGGGAATATAAATACTCGGAGACAAAGAGGAGCGAAAAACTGGCAACTCGAAGGACCAGTTTATTATTATTTGGCAACCGCCCACGCGTATCTTGTCCTTTTCTCGCGTTCCAGCCGGTTGCGCCGTTCCGTTGCCCGATCCTCGGCCTCGGATTCCGCGTTCCTCCGTTCCATCCTTTATTCATCCGCCTCCGTTGCCCGTTGCTCGATCTTCCTTGTCCACGACAGGCCTTCCTCGAATGCAACTCGTGGAAAAGCAACTGTCGGCCGAGCGTGCGGCGCAAACATTGGCGGGTTAAGAGAAAGGTCGTCGATTAAGATAACTGTCTGGTGTTCGTGGCGTACCTCCTATAGTCCTTTTCCTCGCTTGCTGCTCTTCCTTCCTTCCTTCCTTCCTTCCTTCCTTCCTTCCTTCCTTCCTTTCCCCCCTTTCCTCCTGCTTTCTTCCTCCTTTTCGATCCGATAGAGTACGTTGAGTGACACTCTTGTGTTCCTCTCTTGGGCAGGAACCGCCCTCTCCTCCTTGTCGCACCCCCCCCGACTTTTGTTGATCGACAAATGGATCGATCAATGATAACGATTATCACGTGGAAAATTTGCCAACGGTGCTTCTCTGTGAAACGTATTAATTGTTCTCGGTATCGATAAACGTGGTCGATGCAACCGGCTGGCCGCAAAAGGGTTGGCGATTTCGAACGATCAATGCATGCTTGGATTTCCAAGAGGCCGGAGTAATTGCGCGGTGACCGTCTCGAGTGCAATCCGTGATCGTGGAAGGCCGCGCGAGTGGTTGGTAGAGTGGCTGGCAAAAGAACAGGCGGATAAACGAGATCGCAATAATCGATACACCTATCCTCGCATTAAAGGATCCCCTTGCGCCTTGTAAGTCCGTTCGCGATATTATTGATCCTGTGCACGCAATCGGCCGTATCCCATTGCGATTTAATCGATCGTACCGATTAATAATCGCATCCCTGAATAACACGGTCTTTTCTCCTTTTCCCTTCGCGCTGCTCACCCTCTGCACCGATTCGTTGAAAAATCTCCGTCGCTGCACGATTTCTTCCACCTCTCGGCCGTCTCCGCGCCAACTCGCCAAGTAAGCGAATTTATTACGGCTTCGTTCGTATGCGATCGTTCGCATAACCCAGAAATAATGCGTGCACGGATAACGCCGCCACCGTGTACTCTCGCCTACGGGACATGACCTAATCGCTCACGATGATCGGACACGACCTGATCGCATGTTTGATCGATCGGTGTTTCTCGTTGGCTAAGACAGCAGGAATTGGAATCTTTAGCCGTGGCTCCTTAGGTATCGGGAAAGAGGTAGCGTGGGTTCGCGACTTCGCACGGTTCGTCTTCGTGGAATTGCGAGAACTTTGAAGATTAATGGGACCAAGGGGAATCCGGCTCGCGTTTTTGTTGCCCGGACTCGGATCAGTCCTGGTACCGGACAGCGGTCGACCGCGCCGCGAATCACGTTTTACCCGTACGATCGGTTGCATTTTAATAAACCAAAAACCATCTTTGTTCACCTGCCACCGAGAGAATCGTTTACATTCTCCCCTACTAATTCCGTGTCGATTTCTATACGAGTCGAGGATAAAATATAGAAAAGGGAATAAAAAATGGAACGCGCGAGCGGGAGAAGAAGTATGCCGCGATCGATACGAAATTTAAATACAAATGCCGTTGAGAAACTTTGGTCGAAAGGTAATTCTGCGGGTGTACGTATGTACTTGGGTACGCGTACGTAGAAGCGTCGTTAGAAATGACCAGGAATATCCGAGATTAATGGGAGCACGGGAAACCTGATTCGCATTTTTGTTGCCCCGGATCTCAACCGGGCGAGTCTCGGTCTTTCCGCGAGTACCGCTCTTTCCTTGCCTCTATCCTTGGCTTTAACCGTAATAAACCGAGAAACGCGTTCGAAGAACTTCTTTGGTTGGGACAAAAATCGGTAACGATCGATCCACGTTACCTGTACGCCGCTCCCCGTTAAATTTATTCCAAGGTAGCCCTATTTTTTCCGTCTGCTGGAACAGGTCTGTGATCGTCGTTTTAAAGACGCGGACGGGTCGATACGGAATTCTTTATTGTTGCGAGAAACGAATTAATGGAAGGTGCCTCCACTTGTCTCTGTAATTAATTGATCCCGCGCATGATCGAGCAAACGTTTCTCGTAGGATGGCCAATCTCTCCGGCAAACGGCTGAACGACCGTCGTTACTCGAGGAAACGAAACCCGCGTTTCATCGGCGCATAATCTAAATGATCGGTCCATCAAGCCGAGGAGTATAGCCACTGATAAGAGGTAAAACTTGTTGCATTACGTCCTCCCACGCGGTCGAATCTGTTCATGCGAGTACCCTTTCCCGTGGACAATTATTTCCGTAATACGATACTCGCCCCGTCAGGCAGTTGGATCGGTTCTCTCCAATAAAATTCTTTTGCCGATAATTACGGTGAATCTAGCGCGTCCAATAGACGCGAACGCGTTCTTTCGACTGCGACACTCGAAACGTCGAAGAGCGAGATAACCGACGACCCGATCTAAGCGTAACTTTATTACAGATCGCGCAAAGGATTACAACGGGCACGTGCGAAAAGAAAAGGGAAGAGAAGGTGCGGCAAGGAAAGGAAAGGGGAGAAAGGGAAGAAAGATAGAGAGAAGCAGGTGCGTTCGATGCGAAGCAACGGCTTATCTTAATAGATTACCGAGCCATTCGACGTAATTTGCTGACTGCTATTAACAACGCGTCAGCGAATGGCGTTAGTCGTCGCGATAATATTCTCTTAATTCGGGTCCATAGGCGTTAATGGCGTTAATCTTGTCGAGCAGCGAAACGCTGATTAACGGTGTATGCTCGACGAGATGCGCGCATCGGATAAGCATCGCATTCGATGGTCTTTTCACGTGATCTCGCGTCCATTCCTTGTTCCGATATCGCTACGACGTGGCACGGCTAGTCGCCACGGGTTTTTCCACCTTTGAACACTGTCCTCGCGAATACAACAAATGCCCTAACGAGCGCGGCCCCTTTCGACGTGCGCGTCTCTTTCCTCGAACAGGCTCGGCCAGCGTGTCACAATGAATCGAGGCTCGCATTCGCGAGGGACGATCGAATCTCGAGTCAGCCTTGAATGAACGAGTCGTTCGGGACGCGCGTCAATGTCGTCGCGTTCCGAAAGAATCGACGACGCAAGGCGAGTCAAAGGCAAGACGCGCACTGGCTCGTACTCGTACAGCTCTGCGAGCCTACGGTATACGTACGAATGACCGCCTCTTTGGATGCATTACGATGTATGTATTAGCATAATTATTGGTTGTTCGCTATCAGTGCCGGCGGGCTGGCGTTCACCAATTTATGATTTCATCGCCGGTCGTGCCGTGTGCCACAGCGCGGCACCGCTAAACCAGTGCATCGAGAAAGTGCAGGGACCAAGTTCGAGCACGAGCCGACGATCGCCCATTGTTACTTCTTTTTCCCGGTCGCTGTAGGTACAAACCACCTAACCTAACCCATTAACGATCGCCGAGCAGGCGAGTATGCGAATTCTATACGGCCTCCGTGTTGCTCTTCTCTGGAGAAGAAAATCCGAATTTCTCTCTGCCGTGTCGTATCGTTTCGTCCGCCGATGAAAAATATTTGCTACGTCAAAGTTCGATAGAGATTTGAAAATCGTTCGATCCTTAAGGATGTTTCCGCAGCTCCTGGCCTCCGTTTCCTTCTCCCTCTCTCTCCCTCTCTCTCTCTCTCCTACTCTTGCCTCTCGTTCGAGCGTTCTGCCTACTCTCTCATTCCCGCGAAGCAATCCGGTCCTTAAGTGGCAGGTGCTTAAGATTCTCTGCGATCGCGCGAGGAGAACCAGTCGTGCTGCATTTGGATCGCATTCGGATCGTCCTTTCTCTCTCTCTCGCTTCTTCATCGGTTTTGAACAACGAGCGCGCGTATGCTAAAGCGTGTTTGACCCATCGCGTTCGAGATGCGTTAGCCTCGTTGCCCGCATACAACGAATATTTCAGCAAATTACGCTTAAACGTTTCGCACGGTGACAAGATAATGATCTGCATTCGAAAAAAAATTCAATCGACTCGCGCAAACGACGTCGTTCGTGTCTAATCGCGGCCGCATCTCGCCGCAATTTCTCGATTGACCGAGCGCACCGAAACGTTATCGTGCCGAGCATCTTTCTACCACTGAAAGCCACGGACGATGGGCCTACGGTAGAAAGAAAAACAATTTGTCACTCCGCGCCGATCCGCGGGGGGTCTCTTGCTCTTTCGTTCACCGGCCCGTGTCTCCCTTTATATACAACGCCGTTCTCGCGCGTGTCGAAACTTCCCGGCCTACGAGGCACTTTTGTTCGCGACATCGAGCCTCTCCTTTCACCGTTCGTCCCTCGGTGAACAACGCAATCGAATCGTACTTCGGACGTCGCGCACCTTACGAGTATGTATTTAGGTAAACGACGTGTCGTTGCTTGAAATAGCGAAGAAAACAGATACGTCGCACAGCCTCGCTGTAGCTACCGGTCGCTGCAGCAGGTGGAAGCACATCGATTACGTAAACGTAGAGAGAAATAGGTGGCGAGAAAGAAACCGGAACGCGTGAAAACGAAAGAGTCACAGGGGAAGCAGGAAGGAGACGCGTGAGCCAGCGAAAAAGGAGCAACGCGCAATATTTTTGCTCTCTCGTACTCGCATCCTCCTATTCTCTCGTCCCTTCCCTTTCTCTTTCAGCCTACCTCGTTGCTGCCTCTCTTTTTCTCCCTAGCTGTGCAGATGTGTGTGAAATATAGGTTGATATCGCGATAAATAATGAGGTGCCCTTCGTGGTGATGCCCGGGGCTGCCGCTACTGTACTTCCACGACGCGCTCCCTCCTGCCTACCGAGCGAAACATGTACTTGGTGGTTGGATATAGTCGGGTTATGCACCGGCCCACGTAGAGCCGCAGCGCCTACGTAAGATATTGCTAGGCTGGCGCAGCGAGTTAATCTCACGGGGCGACTGGTACCATGGCCGATCTACGCTCCCGCAGATCGATCTGACCTGCTCTCTTTCTTTTTACCGTGAGACGCGGCTACAGGTCGTCGGAAAACAAACGCGAACAACCCTTTTCTCTTCTTGCGAGTCGAAAATGTCGGCCGACTGTTTGGGGGGGGGGGGACGGCAACACGGCGGATACTCCGGCTCCAAGGTACCTGCGTTTTCGTTGGCTCGCGGCCGAAAGCATAATAAAATATCGGATTCGAACCTGCCTGCCCGCATTCATTATGCATACGGAATTTCTTCTTTATCTTTATCTCTTACTGTTCGCTCGACAATTTTCTCCGATCGAGTAATTTTAATACAACGTATGGCCGCATCTTATTTATACCTCCGAACAGTATGGTTAAGTCAATTTGCTCTTCCGGTTTCCCACTCTCGTTGCCTGCAGTCAAGCTCGCGTGTATCAAATTCCATGGTGCACCGGTGCCACGAATATTCCCCTCTGCCCTCTCCCCTGCCTCTACCCCTCGTTCCATTACGCCTCGGGAGTCGAATCCTTCCTGCCGATATACAAAACCGGTGCTCATTGCAGCATTCGAACGTTCAACGGACGCATCAACAATTCGCGAACAGCTTTCGCACGAGCGACGGTTCCTTTTCCTTCGAACACCTGGGTTAAGTGCTTTCGTTCGTGGCAGAGCTTGGGTGGGGGCGGGAAAGGATCGTAGTCGTTCGATTCGGCAGGGAATTAGCGTGAACGATCTGTTTGTCGTGTTGGAACGAAACGCTTTTCCGTCGGTTGGCAAAAATCGACAGAGCAACGTATAGTAGATCCGATCGATGGAAAAAAGGAGGGAACGACGAGAGATTTCAAGTATAACGCATACGGTTAGTAAGTCGGGATAACGCTGTGATGTATTATCGATGCTATTAACGCGTCGATCACGTGGATATTTACGAAGAAATACGGGTTCGAATGGTGTGCCGCGAATACCCTACCTCTTGTCCCGGTGAATGGAAAACCGTTTTCTCTGGTGAGCTGCCCGCCCGGTTAACGATCATCCGTGTAATCTTAACAGCGTTTAATTATACGTCCGCGTAAAATGATAGAAGCGGCAATCTTCTGTATTCGCATGGCGAGCGCAGCGAACCACGCGAAACGTTATATCGGATCGGACGATTCATCCGGTCGCGGTTGGTACGATGAATATCGCCTAGCGAGAACTAAAACATCATTCGAACTTAATGACGTGGTTACGAGTGGAGAAAAAACGGTGACTAGGGTTTAAAGTCTGAGAATGAACTAGGAGGGAGCCGACCGACGAATAAAGGAGAATGAAGAACGCTTTTCAGCTCGACAAGCAACGATCATCATCGATGCTTTGCTTCTCTATTTATCTCCTCCGTAGCTTCTCTATCTGTCTCCTCCCACCGGCAAGGATGAGTGTCGGAAATTGAATTTAATCCTTCGTAGCGGTTAAGCTCCGCCAGCTGATTCGTTTCGCGCGGCGGGTCACGATTCACCGTCGCTCGTATAGTATGCGCATAATCGAGTCGCGTTTGAGTCTACGCACTCGAGCACGCACTCCGCTCCGCTCGGCTCGAGTCGCTTCGAGTTGCCTTGAGTTGGCTCAAAGTCGAAGAGGGTCGAGTCGTGAGTTACACCGTCGAATCGCGCGACGTTACACGCGTGTACCAGCCTGACTCACGCAGACCGTGCCTAATTACCGGCAGGCGGTCGGATGTAGACTGCACCGCACACGGTGTATCGTAATGGACCGGGACGATCTATTTGTTGGAGGGAGCACCACCGTGTCGAGAGATCGTGATCTATGTCCAGTCTCACGGATTCCTGTATCCCCTACGAATCGAATATTCGTCGCCCGTTGTTCACCCCAAAGAGAGAACGTGGAGTAAATCCTTCGCGTGGATCTTACCAACAGTTCACGGTCCATTAGCTGTTCTGTATCTTATCTTTTATACTAACGATAATTCCTGACCGCACCCTGCCTTCTTTCCTGAGGCCGTGCGTTTATGTATTTATGCGTTTATGCCGGGAGAATCCGCGAAACCCTTACAAACAGGAAGAGAGGCGAAACACTCTTGCGTCACGCTTGTAAGCGCGAACGGTTCGCTCGCGGAATGTCTAATCATCGGTAGGCGGCCGTACAAACGAATTGCACGCGCTTTTACGGCTAATGGAGCGGAACGATCTACTTGTTTGAGCCACTGTATCCAATACCAGATTTCCTAGTTCTTATACCGTACCGAACCGCGCAACGCCATTCTAGATTTACAACGCATCGGTTGTTGGCGCCAAACTTGATAATCGCTCGTTCGATCTTTTCGGTCAGAGATAAGATCTCCCGAAATATTTCACAGGGGTTGAACCGGCGTCTGGTAAACGATGTCGAGCTGAATGAAGCTGAATCTGTCATTCGCGAGCTGTATCGTTCGGTGCGTGGGAGTGCCACGCGTATGTGTATACGCCTTGCAACGTACTTAAGTGGAACGAAACGCTGTTTGTTTCTATCTACCGAACAGACGGAACGAAAAAGATGACAAAGAGAGGAAGATGATCAACTTCTCGATCTTTCCTGCGAGTTTAAGCGTCGCGGTAAAGAGAGCGAAACGAACAGGAAACCGGTCGTTTCTTTCAAATACAATTTCTACCGGTATCGCGTCCAATACTTATTCGACTTGCCATGGGCGAATGATTAACGAACTAGGTGTAAGTAGGTATCCGGCGCTTGTTATACACGCGTATCCAATCGCTTTTTGTTTATGGCGTTTTATACGATTAAATCTGGAATTTTTCGCCGCGGAAAGAGGTGAAAATGAAGTTCCAATTTGTACAGTGGTAATGCATGGACGGATTTATGGTTCCCGGAACATAGTCAAGTTGTCCAAGCGTAATTACGTCGAACAATCGTGGTGTCCGTTTGGAGAGCTTACAACGGAATTTCGTTCCGCGTAATCGCTAGCATTAATCTCGGCCTAACGAATTCGGCGTGTGAGCTATTCGAAAATATTTGACTTTTTACAAACGAGTGAAACAATGTAGCGACAGCTATCGATATGACTTTCATCGTGGAAATTAAAATTCGTATAACGTATTTCGTGGTGTTCGATGTGTAATCGTGCCACGCCAATAGGGCAACGATTATCGACGACTCGAAAGAAGGCCTGACAAGCGCACAGGTTGAATAATCTGCGAGCTGAACTAGTTCCACGCTAACGTCGTATTCAAAGCCTGTTGCATGCCGACGTGGACACGTTAATGCATCAGAATTTATAGCTTCGGTCGCACGTTTATCTGTTGGTTCTCTTGGCACGAAAGGATTAGATTAATACGTTTTGCGCAATTCCAATTAACACGCCGACCCAACAGCCGACGCTGTACACGATACTTTTGTTTCTCCTCTTCCCTTTCCTTTCCGTCCTTTCTCAACCGTCGATGAACCGTTTCTTATCCTCGCGAGTAACTTCGCGCGGCAATTTCTCGAAATCGTTTTCTCGGAAGTCGCGTCTGTTGAGAGATGCAAGTTCGATTTCCAAAAGAGGCGCGGAACTTCGTTAAACGCTGCGACGCGGCACACAGATGAAGACGGTAACAGAAACGGTCCCTCCGCGTCCATTGCGCGTTCCAAAACCATTCATTATGATTACACCTTTCGACACCGACTTTATCCATTGGACGAGCAGATAGGGCAGATACGTCGTTCGGTCCACGTGATTTATATACGATTAGAACAAGCAGCGAAAGAAATGCTAAAGACTGAAATTCCTTCGATACTCATTTATCTCGTGGCTCTTTATTCACTACGTACCACAGACCGGGCACAGAGTGGGAGGAGAAGAAGACGTAGAGACGATCGAATGGGAACGTAAGAAGGAGAAATATGGAATCTTAATCTTAATCTTGTACGATATCCCGGACCTTCTAAACGCTAAAACACTTCCACCGAACCGAGTAGCATTCGGAGCGTGGACGGCGTTGACCGGTTCATCTCGATCCTCCGTCTCCCTTCGTACCGTTCGTCTTATTCTCGACGAATCAGCTGCTATCTCGGTCGCTTCTTGCCCGTTATTGATGCCACCATTTGTGTATCAGAGAAGCCGAGTGAAATGACTAATGTCGCTATTAGCATCGCTCGAAAACTCTACGTCTCAATGTATCTCGATCCGCGTTACGACTTCGTTTCGCTCTTTCTCCGCTTTTTCGAACGGCGAAATCCTTCGTTTCGGCGTGCCGAACGCGTTTCCAAAATTTGGCTAGAAACGCAGACCGGCTCCGTCCAATCTATAGAGGATTATAGCAACGACCTACGGGGATTGTCGAAAAGTGCGCACGACCGAGCGTCGTTTTTTCATCGTCGACCGACCGCATTTTTTCGGCGATCCCGCGCGAGCCTAAACACGGTGTACTATTAATGCCCGGAGACGCTCGTCCAACGCAGCCTAGCCTGATTGATCGCGGTGTCTAAGCCGCCGCTGTATCATCGACGAGAAGAAGGATCGAGGATCACGACGCGACACGAGCATTCGTGTTCGCATGGAAATTACGAGAGGGATTACTCGTGGTGACGGGATACTTGAATCAGCTGGGATCGTGGCCAAATTCGAGGAAAGTCGGTCCGCGCTTCGAACCGTATAGAATTCGGATATCTGTTGAAAACGCGGCATTTTCAATACCGAGATATTAGCATTTACGAGCATTTCGTTACGTTAAAACGACCGACGCGAAACATCGTCGAGTTTCGGTTCGACGCGATATTACGATAAATTTGGCCGAATTAATTGCCGACCGTGCGTTTAACTAAACTCAGAAACGTATTTCGTTACCGCACTGGAGCGGCGTGGCACGGTGTAGAAAAACAAGGCCGAACGAAAGCGACTGGAGGAAGGGGAAAGATGGCTGGACCCCCGTATCGAAAGTCACACAAGAACGCAGGGGAATAAAGGGAGCAGGACAGAGAAGGCGAGAGAAAAAGTGAATAAAGAGGAGGAATCGGGAGAGGGCGAGAGTAGGAGAGAGAGGAAGAGAGATATTGCCAGGAGTTACGAACGCATTACCGCGAGGCGGCGAGGTGTCGAGCATGTTTATGCCCTGGTTCACCGGACTCCCGATAGTCCCTAATGGGCCACGACCACGCTGCCTTCCACATCGTCCCCTTTCCCTCGCCCTTCCGCCATGGAAAAGCCCTCGTCAATGTTACCCTTTGTCGTCTCTCCCTTTTACCCTTCTTTCTTCTATCTATCTACATATTTTGTTCTCTCGCAGGCAAGATCGTAACCTTAATTGGAAATGCCATCGGACTTGCGTACTCCTGGAGGCCGAAACCTTAATTAAGAATTATATAAGACGACTCGAATAGTCGAGATTACAGGAGACCGTTCAACACGGGATAAAATTAACACGTCTCACCGTTCTGTTCCCCGATCTTGTCATCGAGAGGAACGCCGATCGCGAGCACGAAATTTTCCTCGGCGGACGATGCGGGCCCGCTACGAAATTACCGGTTAGAGAAGTGAGACGAGTTTAACGCCGTGGAATAATCATTTTATGCCAATCCGGGGATAATTCCTCGAGCGATTGCCACTGGACGAGATTCGTTCGCGCATTTGCATAAATAGCACCCGGTGCACTGTATGTAAGCGGATAACCCTCTATCGACTACTTATTCGACTGAACAGCCAAAGATCATCTCCCCGCACTCGCTTCGCTCAGCCGTACTCGGCTATCGAGACACTGCAATTTCGGGTGGAAGGCCGAGAGAGTCCGCGGTTAGAAGGTAAAGATGCGAGCGAAGCAGCGCGAACACTCGGAAACAAAGTAGTAGGCAAGAAGAGTCGAAAAACGAAACGAAAAGAATAGAAAGAAGGAGGCTTTGCACGGGAGAGAAACGACGAAAGAGGCGAATAGAGAGAAAAAGAGGTAACGGTTATCGGTGGGTAAGTGCCCTCCTGTGTCGAGATAACGTCGACACCAGGGACGACAACATCATCCACACCAGCGAATCGTACAAACGTAATCCTCGGCACGTCACTAGGTAACAACCGGTAGGTAGGTAGGTAGGTTGGTAGGTAGGTTGGTAGGTTGGTAGATATGTAGGTAGGCAGGTAGGTTGGTAGGTAGATCTTTCTTTCTCCGCGTCTCATTTTATTTCCCCGTTGCTTCGCATCGTGCCGTCTCGCGTACTCGTGCGTGTACGTAGCGCGTCGAAGACGAGACCGAGAACGGTGTCGTAGAGAAGATTTACCGAAAGAGAACGAAAGGGAAAACTCGAGAGATAGAGAGATACTAAACGAATTGACACGTCATTCTTCTTAAGTAGCAAGCACTTGATCGCCGACCAAAGGGAATAAGACCGGACCTGATCCGCGTCCAACGACACGGCCATGCGACCACTGAGACCGGAAACAAAAGGATCCGTTCACCAACAAGGTCAACCTATTCGTCCTTGCGCTCGCTTTGCCCGCAAAGCGAAGCAGACGCTTACTAGGCCTTTTCTTTTACACCCTAAATTTATTACCGAATCTATCGATGATTATCGTTTGGAAACGCGACTCGACCGCCGATACGAGATTCATTATCCGGTCAAAATCCTGATGACAAGTAACTGTCTATTAATTCAGTCACGAGCTAGTTTGGCTCGCGTACACCTGTAGGTACGTTCGGTGAAGAGAACCGAGAAGATCTCGGACCGGACTAACACGCGGTTACTCGGTTTCAAAAAGGACGAGACCGACGCGAAAGGAAACCTCTTATCTGTGTGTGTGTGTGTGTGTGCGAGTGCGTGCGTGTGTGCAAGTGCGCGCGTGTGTGCGTAACGATGTACGTGTGCGACCAGTCGAGCGCTAGATTTTGGAGTAATTCGGGGATAGGTGTGTGGCTTGAGAGTGTACTTTGAGAAGATCAGGACCTCGCATCCTCCACGGACTCCTATCGGACAGACCCATCGTTTTCTGTTTGCGCCGGGCCTTGTCCCGTGTCGGTCATTATCGGCCCTCATTATATTGGAACCGATCAATCACCTCACGTCCGAACCTCCGTCGACAACCTCGCGGAATCGTCGAGTATCCGGACCCACGTGAACGTTCCTGGACACGCCCGTGCCGTGAAGATACCCCTTTGGGAAACGTCCAAACGTTCCTGACTAATTACAGCCGAATCGAACGTTCGAACGTGGCCGACGGTGAACTGGACATCGTCTCGTCGTATTCCACGCCCAAGGGTTTCGCTCGTTTCCAACCATTCTTCGTTTAACAAAGACGAGAAATCACGGAAATCGTTTACTCGCGACCGCCTTCGTTCCTATTGTCATGGATGGGTTGTCGTAAAACGTACACTCGTACTTTCTCGTACATTCTGGGTCCGGGCGAAGCCGGTGTTTCTACTTTTTCCAACTCGTACACGAACACACGCAACGACCGATGCAATGATGGAATACTATGCTCCCGGTGGTTCTCGGATTCAGCGTGACTGCACGTCAGTTTATGTTAATGGGTGAAACAGCGAGGAAACGTCGTGCAGTCTGTACACGATGAGATTTATGGCTGACATTTCAGCTACGTTCGCGCTACCACGCGGAGGGGATACTAGACCGTTCGTTAACGTACCGATAGTATCGATCTCGAGATTTCATGGGATATCGATGGAAAAAGCCCGAAAACCTCGAAAGGTCAAGGAAGAGACGCGATGATTAACATCTTACACATCGCGTATGGCCAGGCTGAAAGAGCGCGACATGAACAAACGACCGGATAAGCGAAAGTGAGATTAAATAAAACAAAGATTCGTTAACGAATAAACTTGAACGGACCGTGATGTTTAACTTAAAGAGTGCACGGTCGGGGTTCTTGATACACGATCGTATTAACAGACGACTAAAAATGTGAAAGAAGAGGAAGAAGAAAAGAGCGAAGGAGAAGAAGAAGAAGAAGAAGAAGAAGAGGATATCGGTGTCTATTCAGCGAGACTCTCTAGACGAGAGCTGACGAGCAAAAGACGCGCAAGACGCACGAAGCGCCGATGTTTAACGAGTCCGGGCCTGCCCCCGATGGCCGAGCGGTTGATTAGCAATTTTAAAAGCAATAAAAACGATTCATAATTCGTCGGGAGAAAAAGCGACCGCGCTAATGAGAAACTGCCGTGCTCGTTATATCGTATATATACATTTAGGTACCTACACGACTACACGGTCCACTGGCCGCACGTTATGAGATATCCACACTCGCGAGCCTTCGCTCTACCTGTTGGACAAGAGATTTCGCTAAAAATGCTTGATCGACGGAAGAATACATCGCGATCCGTCGGATAGTGACACGATAATGTAATCAACGAAGACGACCGGTCTCGGGTGTACAGAGAAACGAACCAGCAGCGATCCGCGTTACTCGAAAAATCCGCTCGCTGCCTTCCGGGGGAACGGCCGGTTTGACAAACAAACGTCGACCGCGTTGACGCGTTAAAGCAGACGCAAATGTAACCGCGTTGTCGGCCGATCGATCGGAACGTTCGGGTGCCGCGTTGCAACGCCATCGCGTTCGACGAATCGTCGTCGCCTTCCTAAGTGTTACTTTGTCCCTGTGAGCAATCGTGACAGTGGCCGACGTGTTTTTTCTTCGACAAGAAGCTGGAAGCGTTCGATGTTGCAACGATTAACGGCGACTCTCGCGTCGCCATGAACGTCAAACCACACGAATGGCCGAGAAAAGGGACAGGGGGCTGCGGACCGGGGGCTGCGGAACGCCCAAAGAGGGATATCGAAAAAGAACGAAAAAGGACAAGAGAGAGGTAGGCGAAAGGAGCGCGACCAGACCCCCATATCTGGATGCCCACCCTCCTTTTCTGCGCTCTCGCGTTATCTGCATAATTAGTTACTTCGAGTATATATACGCAGCGAACAGAAGCGACTCAATTCGTACTGCCCTCTCTCTTCGCCATCCTCCTTTTCTTTCCATCGTCTTCGTTCTCCGTCGTCGCTTTCAAGCGGCCACGGAAGTTACTCGAACGATATAAAGTGGCAAAAAGAAGAATCCAACGACCAGGAATCGCCACGTCACCTCTCTAAACCTCACCTCTGCCAGATACCAAACCTTGCTCCAACAATATTTTTATCCGGCTAAAGCTAAGGACCGAATAAGCAACCTCTTCTCCAGAAGGAAGAAACAACGGTTAAATGTCCGCGCGCGCGCGTGTGTATACGTGTATGTGTGTGCTCTGTGCGATCGAGCGACCGAGAAATATTCTCGGTGAAAGTAAAAACTGCGGCGGTTTTCGTGCGAAACTTATCGACGCAAAGGCCGAATCGATTGGGATCGTGCCAGATTTAATTGGGCCGAATCGGTCTGTCCACACGGAAAGTTAATTATTTATATATAATTGAAGGTACATAGCGCGTTGGTAGATCGCACCGATTGCATATTTTGTCATCAATAAAGTTCCTCGCAGGTAGGGCTTTCGCGGTATCGCTTCTCATCTGCGAAAACACATCCCGAGGCTCAACCGCTTCTCCTCACGATCTCTCGTCTCTTCCTTTCTCTCGATTCGGTCCCGTGTACGCGCCGTCTTTGTCGGCCGCATTGCACGCGTGTACATACGACGCACCGAGCGAGTGGTCTGCAGTCGCATTAATATCGCCGGATGATGAATTATGCCCGCTGGAATTTTGATTTATTTTTATTCCGCCGCAAAACTTATACGCGCACTGAGGAGTCGAATATGTATGTAGCTTGTCGCGACTTACCACGCGTTCGTATCGCGTCAAACGATGGGACGGACGGCCGCTTCGCAACGACCGGTAACGAATGAACGGCGTACGCGGCTTAAAAACGCGCCGTGTCGGCGATCGGAGGCCTCGTCTCATCCGTTCTTCGACCCGACTCCATCTCCGTCTCCCATTTCCATGTTTTCGTGTCGATTTTTCTTTTTGCTCCAGCGGATAGATAGTCGCGATTTAATTAATACGGCGGAACGTGTCGTTTGCGCGACGCGACGGTAACAGCGCCAGATTTATCACGACGCGCGACCACTGTAGTATCTCCAACGAGGCGGCATTCCATCGAATTGTTTTACCGCGAGATACTCGTTAATATTGACCGGTTCGGCGATTCCAGGTTTTCGATACAAAGACAGAGAGAGAGAGAGAGAGAGAGAGAGAGGCGATCGGGAGGATGGACGAGACGGACACACGAACGGTAGGTACACTACACTTGTTCGTCGCAAATTTGTATTCCTCTCGGTACGGTTAACGCTGCGTAAAAGATCTCTCCGCAAAAGGTTCAGCCTCTACTGACATTTACGGTGTACGTGTACATATTCACACACGTTTAGGACCGTTTAACATTTCAACGGCATGTTCGATTCCCCTTATTTATGTTGCACACTCGAGGAGTTCTTGGCAGATTTGTTAGCTGGTATCCATTGCCATATACGCGATATTAGTAGATGCTAGATACACCGGTGGAATTGGTCAATCTCGTGGCAGCTGGATCCCGAGAGCCGGTTGCCCAAGGCGAAAAGCTTAGGCATCGTTGCGTTCCGATTGCTTCGCTCCTTTACTCTTTATTCCCCTTGCAACGGCTCTCCACCCAAAGTTCATCGTCGTCTACGAGGCATCTTTGAACTCTTGCCTTCGGCTCGCACCGTTCTATCCCACATTTTCCACGCCGCGCGCAAATAACTCTCTCGGCCGATTATCCGTTGCGAAATCATATCGTTCCACGCCACGGAATTACGATCGATTCTCGTTGAAATCATCCATCGTCGAATTCGTACGATAGAAGCTTTTGGCATCTAGTTTCGCGATGCAATTACAGCTGGACAATTCAAGTGCAAGGAACCGATTAATTCCCAACAAAGTAGTCTCGTCGTTTGCCCGCGGTCGAACGCGACTGCATTTCCCGCAGCGTGTAGTCGTTAGCACATCTCGCGTTGAGCAAACCAAACGATAAGGTCACGTTATACGTGGCAAGAAAGGGACGAAGCACGCGAACGTCGCTCGAAGTAGTGGCGATTTGCCAACGCTAATGTCCCCTAAGAAACGAGGGAATCATCGACTATGGTGGCGGGTTATAAACACGATCGCGAAACGCGCGGTAGCATCGATCTTCGTCGTTCGGGTGAATCGCGTTATCAGCCGTCGAAGTCCGCCGACAGATTCGTTCTTAATTAAGTCGTCGTTGGTTGTAGCGGCGTCTCCAGTTCGCGACGTGCCTCGGTTCCCTCTCCCGGAGGCCAAACACCTTCCTCTTTCGACAAACGAAAATGGAATCGAACCGCACCAACGACCGGGCCAAGAGCGGCCGGTCGGAGAAAAAAAGAGCGAGAGTACTCGGAGATGGAGTCGAATCGAAAGAGAGGCAAACAGGTCGGTGCAAAAGAAACGGAAAAAAGGTTGGTGGTTCGGACGAAGAGCCACGGAGAGAGGACCTAATCAGCACGCTAATGCACCGATCCGTCATGCCGCGAAGCGGTTGCACCAGATAAAGCTCTGTCAGCCGCTCGCATAGGCCTCGCTTCCAGGATCGTCGCGCGAGCAAGGGTCGGGATCGTCGAGATGCAGCGAGAGACCGGTACGGGAGGCAGACGATTACTTTCGCGACAGGTGCTCGACAGCAGTGTCTCGTATTGGCGCGAACATACCGCCCCGCGTATATTGCCACGCACCACAATTTCGCCAATACGTTCCCGTTCTCGGGGTCGCTCTGCCACGGCTCCTCGTTTGCGAGAGCTTGTTAAAGTACAAACGGTCGTGCGAGCGAGAATTTTAACACGGCTGGTTCCAAACCGAGAAGTGCTGTTGGCGACAACAGGTGTTGGACGACGGCGTTCCTCTCGAGCGCGACCTTTCTCGAGGAAGGAAAGGAGCATTCTTGCCGGATGTGTCAAGATTGATCACGTTGCACCGTAAATTCAATGGTAGTAGGCGGCGTCCGTTAAATTGTAATCGATCGTCCGATCGAGATAGATAAGTAGTTTTTAGCTTTTCGACGGCACGTACCTTGTCGAGAACTGCGAAGAATTGGCGACGATTTGGCGGCGATTTGGCGGCGATTCGAGGATGATTTTAATAACGTCGTATCGCAAATATCGCTCGCGGACTCGGAACGCGCTCCGAGAAACAGGGCTAACCGAAAATGGATAGCCGCAACCGGTTTTCCACGGAGCGCGATAACACTGCGAGTCGAACAGATGTTTCTCGGGCTGGGCGCAGATACGAAAAGTCACTTCACGCGCGCGACTCGCGACCTTGTTGCAACCGAAAAAAAAGTCCGAGGATAGAAAGGGAAAGAGGAGAAAACTCGACTCGACATGGCCGGATTCTCTTCTCTTTCTCGTTGATATTCCCGCGTGCGACGAGCACCACGTAGACGTTTACACGCGTACAGGGAGCAGCCCATTTCGTGTTAACTCGTGTCCGCCGGTAAAACCTCCCGTCTTCACGCAACGCGCACCTCGAGACCTTTAACCGTGAATCAAGCGACGTAACTCGGTGAAAGTTTTTAAGGAACCGCAGAAAATACTTCTCGGTTCGCGGAATTCTTTCTTTTCTTTTGTCTAGTAACGACCTTTTAAACGTTTAGCGATCCTCGCTCAAACTACCGATTCGAGAACACTTTACGACAACAATTGTCCGCGCATTTGTTCGGGCTAATTTCGCCGTATAAATTTCAATCCAACGGAGATGCTGATATCTTCAGCGCCATTAAAATCTCGTATTCGTACTCGGCTAACTATCTCGAAGATTAATGTCGGGCTTTCGCGGCGAGGACTTGCTGGCACGACGCTGTTGCAAGCGGGACTCGGCCTCTCGCAATAATCAACGAACCCCGTGATTCTCCCGAGACTCTTTGACTCTGTCTCTACGTGAGTTATTCTAGCAAAAGACCCCATTTACCGTGCCAATCTAACCCTATCAGCGGCACCTACCTAATTAAGGAACGAACGATTCTCTGCTCTCTATCATATCGACATTCCATCCGTCATCCCTGCCTTTCATGCGTGGCTTCCATTCGGATGTAGCAAAAAGAAAAAAGGACCGCGCTCGTACAGTTTCCAGGAAGGAAAAACCAAAGCGAACAGCCGAGAAGAAGAAAGAGATTTCGCTGTCGGTAGCGAACCGCATCAGACCAGAGTAGGATAAGACCGGCTTAGAGATTGCCGCGTTTACGGCCAATAAAGTCGGCTTCTTGTTGCCCGTTAACATGTCAGCTCCAGTTTTTCATCGACAGAACTTCTTTACTGCCCCTTTCCCTCCCTCCCTCCCTCCCTCCCACCCCGTCTGATCCTTCTGCCTTGCCTTTTCTCCTTTTCCATTTCTGGTCGGCGACGACGCAACGCGTGTCAATCGACTCCGAAAAGAACCGAGGAAGTGAGCATGGTCGTCGTCGGTCGGCAGAAACCGCGAGAAAAAATAACGCTGCTTGCAACGGTATCGTGGAACGGAGTAGACGCGAGGCCTGAGAATCGTGCGTCCGAGAGAATCGGAATTCGCTAATAATTGAAACGGCCGGCAAGAAACTAATGCGCAGGAAACGAGGTGTAAATGAAAGAAGTCGATAGAGTGTAATTTTGCGGATAACAGCGTACGCGAGTAATCCGTGCTTTTTGTCTGCTTCGAAATCACTCCGAGGCGGATCGGCGTGCACAGTGCGGGGCATACTGCGTTGCTACTGCGTTCCAGTCGCTCATCGCGAAACGTCCACGGACGTAAGTAAAATTTGCCGAGTTAAATACGCGTCGAGAATACCTTGGACAGGGGGGAGGAGCAGGCGAGGACGTCCTCTCCGCGTTAAGCAATGATTAATCAAATCGCCGGTCGAGATAATCGATTAGGCCGGGCTCCCGTAGTTTTTGCGAAAAACGAGGGGAAAAAAGGGAGGAAGGGGCCGTACGTACGCTTCCGTATACGAGAGCGGGCATACGTGGGTGGGCGTGCACCGGCAACCGGTGTGCGTTTTGACGTTTCGACTTTACGATCCGGTAGAACCACGACAACCTGCGGAATTAAGGATGTAGATTGCTATCGTCGGCTGGTCGCGAGCGAGCACGTATACATCCCGGAGCCTCGTGAATACTCGTGAATCCTCGCTGCGACGCATCCCGAATCCCGTATTCGCGAATTCCTTCACGAAATTACGCGGGGATCGAAACGCACGATCGGCATCGAATTCGAGAGTTAATCTCCTCGATGATTTACCGCATCGAGTCCTGTGAAATATTACGTCGACTCGGTTCCTTACATCGCGATAACAATGCTGGTCAAAAGTTACGAGCCCGGTGTCTAATCAACCTGCGCGTCCGACGTGCGAGTTTCGCGTGTCCGTACCTCTTGGCGTTCCGATTATTTGATATTGCTTTCCGCGCTCATACACCGCATCGCACTATCCTCCATATCCGCGTTCGCGCGTTCGATTCGCGTGGACAGTTTTCGTAAGACGTTCCCGTGAACGTACGCACCGACAAACAAACGCAATCTGAAAATTGCTATTGCACGGAATCACCGCGGTGCTCCGAGCCATTGCCGCCTTTGCCGCGACTTACCATCGCTAAATTCCAATTAGCCGTACGGCTTGTGGCGTAACTGCCACTCGATTCTAACTCATTTTACAGGCGACCGCATCGCGGTAATCGCTCGTTGCATTTCCTCCTCGCGTTTAATTACGCTCCTCCTCTTTGCTCCTAACATACGTATACCGGTTGAGTCTCAGGACGCGACGCGAAGAAAGCGGATGAAGGAGGACGGGCGGACGAGTACGGGCCGAGCAGACAGAGACGAATAACCGCGTCATATAGAGGCCACTTCTTTCTCGAGGTTAACCTCGAAACGGCAGATGCACGGTTTTCTTCGTCTCTAGGCGGTCGACGCACCAGTCGCGCATCGACCATCGCAGGAATTCCAGTGAATTATCGTATTCCCTTTGGCTAGAGTCAGGTATCGCTGCTAAATACGGTGAAAACGCGCGTTCCGTTCTAACCAAATCAGTCGGCACTGTCTGAGATCAGTCGGTAGGAATATAATTCCTAATCGAGCGACCGTCGGCTATCCGCCGCGTAGGAGGATTACGCAATGCTCGGTTATCGGCTCGGAAAAGCGCACGGCTTTAATTAACGGTCGTTACGGTGTAGTACAGGTAAATGCAATTCCTGTAAGAATTTACAACGCGACCGTGGAACATCCGACAATGTTTCTTGCCTCTCGCGAGAAGACCGAACGTAACCACCGTGCGCGAGATCGCAGAGAGAAAGAGAAAGAGAAAGAACCAAGAGAACGCTACATGGCCTCGCAGGTCTATCGGGGGGCTGGCTACGCACGAGGCGGGTCCCATCAGAGCGGCTTAGGTTAGTTTCGAAGTCTCATCTTACTCTCACGTGGGGCGGCGTAATGAAGCAACATGACTTGCGGTTTGCAGTGCCGTGTTCTTGCCTTATTGAAAGCAGTGTCGCTCATCCGCCCACTTTGGAATTCGCCTATGTTTCTCGTCGTTCCTCGCATCTATAGCGCCACAGTGTCTATCTCTAGGCTTTTTTCGACGAGTCCAAACGGGCCACGATACGCGATCCTTTCTTCCCAGTTGGTAGGTAATTCGTCCGGTTCGACGATTGCTTGGCCTTGAACGCGAACGTTCCGCGTGTTATGGACGGTGTAACGGGGATTACGCAATACGGCAATACGGATCGCGCAGCGATCGCATTTACCGGGTGACTCGGCTGAGAACTTTCTCTCTCGGTCGAACGCTTTCTGCGAACTGGTCCTCCGCCGGTGGACGCGGAGTCGCAGACCGAATGGATGGGGTCGGCACCCAGGGCGCCATGAATTATGCAGCGGTGCCCGACATACCGGTAAATTTCGCCGTAAATCGCTTTGGAAAGTTTCTTTCGCGCCACGTGAGCGGACAAGTTATTAGATCTGTATTTGCGGAGACTATATTTTTCGGCCGAAGGTTTGGTGCCCCTTTTTATTCCAAGGTAATGCGAGAATCCCCGGATCCGACATATTTATCGTGCACGGCAATTCGCGGCAAAGCGAATATATCGTACCGAGAACGCGCCTCGTATTTCTCCACCGGCAGATCGGTGATCGCAACGCATCGCCGATAATTATAATTAAGAGAAGAAAGACGGGCAGGATCTATTTTAAGGGCAACCGTGGCTTACGTAACCATTTAAATGGGTCTCTACGTACGTTTGCCTCCGTTTTTTGCCATACCGTTGCCTTACAGTTCTCCCCTCTATTCGGCCGAACGTAACGACGAGCAAGCGAAAAAGTTCCGCGACAAGCGCGCGGTTCCACGGGTTCTGGATTCCAGGATGTCGAGTGTCCTTGAGATTGTACGCGGAGGAACGTCGTCGGACAAGAACCTTCGATTCCATCGGTCGATCATGACTTCGAGTCGTTCCGGATTATATCTTGCTCTCCGTGACGCTGTGAGTGCGCACCTTCGCGTAGACATCTTTTTTTCTCCTCGTCTTCTTCCACCTTTCTCCCTTGCACACGCAAACTGTAATTACTCTGTTCCAACGAACGCGAGTTTTACGCGAGCTTGTATATTTCGAAACAGAACGCGTCCGTTGGAACGGAACGTTTGAACGGAACGGCCCGAGAAGGAGAAAAACGCTCGGGTAAAGTCTTAATCTCGGTTCGTCGATATTGCCGGCAGATCGTCCGAAGGCGCACCCACGCTTGCCGGCGGTAGAAGCATCGGCGTACAGGTGCAAGGGCCGATTCGAATCGTTCGTCCTCGGTACCGATAGCTATTACAGCCATTAGGGACGAAATTTGAATCGGAAAGGCATTAAAGATATTTTATGGCTTCCCGTGGCGCACACGGTATCAGCGCGCAAACGCATGCGCGTGCGCTCGTTCATCCGCTATATCGCCCGTGGCAGCACTTAATTATTACGATATAAATAATATTAACGCCCTTTCCGTCGATTTGCCGTGCACAAAACGGACCGGCTCGCTCGCGATGCCTTTTTTCCTTTACCAATGAAAATCGTATCGCGCCGTGTATCGTTTCGTGATGACAAAACGGTACCTGGTGCTACCTTTGACACGAATTCTTTACCCGCAGACCGATGACCGCCGGATAGGCGAGACCGGAGCAGAGGACGGTTTCGCGTTCGGCTGGCCTTTCTCTTCTTTTTTCCACGTCTGTGTTTCTATTAGTGCGAGCCGCTCGAAAGAGCCTGTATAAATTAATTAGTAGATACGTCCCGATACGTGGCCTCCCACCGTACGACGTGCCGCTATCTCGTTCTCTATCGAACGTCGACCGCCGTGGGTAACGCATTACGATCTCGAGCGTGTTGCGTGTGTATTCCTTTCTCCATCGGTCTTGCTTGGCCGTTCTGGCGGTCGGCTCCCTGTCCGTTCGCGCATGTACACCGGCATGTTGACCGCGTGTGCAGAGCCGTGTATATCGAGCGCGTACACGGAGGTGTCGGTAGACCAGAGCCCCCATGGCAAGGGCCACCGAAGAATACTAACGGTCCGGTGGCTGACACCGCCAACCACTGTTGCACTGACAATCGGAGCAAGGGTGTAATTGGTTCCGGGTAATAAAACACGCCGCTTCGCCAATAACCTCCGATCGTACGCGTCTACGATACTTTTCGCGGCGATCTTTTCCACGCGATTCGAATCGCTATCGGACGAACGCGAGCGCCTGGTCATGCTGCTCGGCGAAGAGGAATCTCTCGAACGATACGTTCCTTGGAAATACGATGGCCGGGCCTCCGCGTTGATCCTTGACACTAATGAACGTTACTCAACGAGCTCGAAAGGGATCGCGAATCGCAAGGTTTGCCGAATCCGGCTTACGCGAACCGGATCGCTTTTCGTCGCGACGCGTGAGGTCTGGCAACGGATCGGTACGATCGTAAAATGGTATGGACGCGACGGTTTTGCCCCCAATCTCGTTTGGGTCCTCGCGGGCGGTGAGTTTCGAAGAGTTTCCGCGGCGTGGCCGACGCGAACCACCGATCCGCTCTGGCCGGAAACGCATTGGCCGCGAGAAGCGGGCAGCCGATGGAGAGAAAGCAAACACAAAGGGGAACGACGAAAGAGAGAGGAAGAATCGTTGTCGGAGGAAGAGAAAGGTGGTTCAGGGCGGTCGAAACATTCCCGGCTTTGGGCGTGCATTAAATATGATATATGCTTATTGAATTTGTAAGTAAAACGGCCGACGGTAGAACTGCGGCACCTCGCGGTAGAACGGGATGCGCGCATCGAACGAACGAACGAAGGAGCGCGAAGAAGAAGAGGAACACGGAGGAAGGGAACGTCGTAGCCTCTTGTTCTGGCCAGTTGGCGCGCTTGCATCGCGCGCTCTCCTTCCTCTCTCTCTCTCTTCCGCTTTTACCCGTTTCGCTCCTTTCCACCGGTCGCGCTCTCTCCTCCTCTTCGCGCCACTCGATCGCCCGCTCGCTCCACGGCCTGTGATAGCCATGGTGGTAAAGCGTGCATAATTAGGAGGAATTCAACGGGGATTACCCTCGTACGGATCCCATCCAGTCATCCTGCTGCTGCCCTTCTTTGTCGAGCAACTAATTTATTTAATCGTTTCAGCGTCGTCCACGAGGCGGCGCCTTTGCTCGCCCGTAGTCCCTAAGTTGTTTAATCGCCCAAAGAGGCTGTTTCTCTTCTCCCTCGGCCTCGTCTCTCCTTCCAACATCCGCCACTGTCTCTCTTCGTCGCGAATCTTTGCTCGTCGTGCTCTTACTCGTGCTCGTCAACGTCCTCGGTGTCGTTGTTTAAAATTTCGAGGGCCCTGAATAGCCGGATCTCCTTCTCCCCCGTCTCTGTCCACGGTCCACGCTTCTCTACGATCTTGGCGCGCAAGCTCTTTGATCCTCGGCGAACGGTACCGTTAAATTCGCAACCGTTACGAGAATTACGACGTACGAGATCGACGCTTACGACATGGATATCCGCCGACTCGAAGGAGGAATCGCGCTGCGACTACAGTCGGGGTAAAGTCGTCATCGAATATTCATTGGATTTGCTCGGTTCTGTCGACTAATTCGAAGGGCTACTAGCGCGCGCGCGAGGCATGGTCCTGGAGGAGGACGAGGCGGTGGAGAAAAAAGGGGCAGAGAGCTGAGAGAGAAAGAGAAACGGGAAGGAGCGGAGGTGCGCGGAGGTAAGCTTGATAATCGGGCGAGCGTGCCGAGGTGGGTGCCCGGTTGCCTGTGTTTTGCCTCGTCGCGCGTACATCGAAACGGAATCCGGTTCGTGGAACAAAACCACGCATCCCCGTTGACAAATTGAGTTTCGACGAGAGGAGTACAGGTTCGCGCGTATACGCGTGTGTCGCTGCTCGACCGCCTCCGAGTCGCGACGCGCGAGAATCGATTTTTCTTGGACAACGACTCGCAGCCCCGACTCGTCGCGTAGTTGCGTGTTCTCGACATTTCCGAGAACAAGCTGATCGTCGTGTCAGAAATCGAATTCGAATCGGAGTCTCGATCGTGGCGCACGATCGACGAGTTGCGCGTGCGATGGAACTTCGACGCGTGATCGATAGACCCGAAACGCTGGCCGGCTAAAAAACGACGTCGAAAGAAGACAACCGCAGGAACCTTTTCTCTCCGTGTATCGTTTCTTGCCGCCCATCCAGTCGGCCCGGGGGAAATTAATCAAAATGCACGCCACGGTAATATAGAATCCGTCAGTGCGTACGAGTCATTGATCCAACGGCGGACGACACCTTCTCGAAGAGGAGAAATGAAAAAGGGAAGACGAGGCAAGGTAGGCGGAAAGAGAAACAGAAGTAGCAAAGAAAGAAGAGCAAAAAAGCGGAGACGGAGGCGAGGAAGAAGGAGGAGGAGGAGGAGGAGGAGGAGGAGGAGGCAGGACACTAGAAGAATAAGAAGAAAAGAAATAGAGGAAGCCGTGCTCGAATCGAACGAGCATAATTTTAAGCGGAGTTCTTTCAGCTCGAAAGTTAACCGGTCTGGTATTCTCCTGCCTGAATTATCGTTGACCTCCAACACGGTCTTACAAGGCACTCTCCTCGAATACAGGGTTTCTCCGTGTGGCCCATCCCATTGCCCCCCAGCAGCAGGCCCAGGGCCAAGCGCGTTCCGACAATGTTGCACCGCATAAATTGATACCCGGGTCCAGGAGTTCCTGCGTTACCGGCGGGCATCGACATACGCATGCACCGTGTCGATGTGCCGGCGCGGCGCGCCGCGGCGTTACCCAACGGACACTGGATACTTCTGCTGTCACCGAAAACTAAAACCCGCGCGTCCCGAAAACGCCGCGGCAATAAAACTCAGTCCACTTTCACGTTCGTTTATCTTTCACCGCTGATCTGTACTCGAAAGCGTTGTGAAACGCATTAATTATTTGTTTCCCGAATAACCCGTCCCTGTGGTCCTCGTTTCTCACGTGGCGATCGTCGTCACCGCCAAGGCAAGAAGAAAAGAGTAAGGAAAACAGCCGATCACGCCGTGAATCGGCCGGATTATCCGGTGTTAGAAACGAATCTAAATGCCGTGGTGAACGTCGAATCGATAAGGGGAACGAAGGACAGCGCGGCGGGTAGCGGCGGCGAGGGTGAGCCATGCTTTTCCACGACGCGCTCGATTTGCATAAGCGGGCGCCGGTTGCCGGTTACAGCGATAGGGTTGCATCGTGTGTCACGTAACGTAGGTGCACGGCCGCGAAGAGTGTGCGCTCGTGTACCGGTAAATTGGTGCGAGAGTGGAAGGCGCAGTCCGCGACCAATACACCGTGGTACTCGTCGTGTCCCATGCCACTAATCGATTTTACCGGGCGAAAGCGTGCCTCCGCGCTACGTCTAATTGGTAATTAAGCCTAGGTTTACGGCTCTCGAAAGCCAGGCTGCTATCGTCGCCGAGTGGCGACACGGGGGAACGCCACGAGCAACGGAGAAAAAGCGGCGTACAAAGGTGGAAGAAGAGAGCGGACCGGTCAGAAAAACGAGCATACGGCGAGAGAATGAAAGAAGAGATTCCTCGGCGCGAGCTTCGATCGGACAGTCGATCGCGCAAAAAGGAAGTGTCTCCTACGACGTTAGACTAAACTGCCGGATAATGCGAGCTCGTCTAATTACGCTGTGCCGCGTCACTCGTCGCGAAAATTTCAACGAAACGCGACCGTAATTCGTCGGAACAGAGCATATGTACCGGCCTTCGTGTCGTACCATTCCAACGGTCTAATCCTTGGTAGTCGAGCTCTCGTAATCGGATTGGCTCATCTCGTTTTCACCCGACTCATCCCGTCAAAACAGACCAGACCGCTGACAGCGTTCTAACCGGGATAGGAAGGCGGAAGTCGGCTTTAAATCTTCGCTTTAAAGACTGTCGGTAAGAAGGGACGCGCGCCGACGATCGATCAGCGATCCTTAATCGTTCCTTTCCGGTCTCTAGTCCGCTACCTAAAAACTCAGTGGCGACGGTTGCCGAAGCGACAACGTCGAAAACGCAAGAAACCGAGATTCGCGTTTCAGCCTTTTTCAGAAGTGGCCGGAAAGAAAGGACGTTGGTCGTCGCGTCGAGTCTCGTCGGACTCGCGAAGCCACGAGTCATCTCGATTACACCGAACCCGTCTTTTCTCTGCCGGTCGCTCCTTCCTCGTTTTTCTCTCTCGTCCATCTCGGATCCTCCGACCAAGATGGAAGGAAAAAGGGCACCGAGAGTCCCGCTGCCCGGTATCGCTAGGACGATCGCTCCACGAATTCCCAGAAATAATACGAAAATCTCCTCCGTGTGTTTGTTTCCTCCGGCATTCTCTCCCTTTTCGGTGGAGAGAGCCCGAAAACGAACTCTACCACGATGTACACCTTTATCTGGTGTACCTTTGGCTTGTCTGCTCTGTACGTATGTATACAGACGTAGCTACGTGTCTCTTCGTGGCCAGGGCACAAGACTCACCGGCGTAGTTACCCTTCTCTTCCTGACCTTCTCCTTCTTGCCTGCCGGCACGCTGATATATAGCGCGCATAAGAGATGTAGTCAGATCACGGTCCCCTTCATGACGCTGCTTCTACACCGGCGAACACGTTCTTTCCTACGATAAATCCTCGCGGAATGTAAAACCTCCGGGCCGGCGCACACGGGCCTCGACAGAGTAGTCCCCGCCTCCGCCGGGGAACCCCGTTCCTTCTCCTTTTCATTTCGCCTATTCGCCTCTTGTATTTCTCTCGTCTCTAGATTCCGCACAACCTCCCTCGAGTCGACCTCGTGAGAAATCGGTTACTTCGCCTCTGTCTTTTACGCGACGCGCCGATTCCTCTCGGTTCGACCTCTCGGTACAAATCCAGGCCGATGATAATTCGCGAATCTCGGCGCCGACCGAAAAACGCGACGACAATGTCGCCTTTCGTCGTGGGAACCCTGGCTGGTTGACGCCGAACGACCGGTATTAACGCGCGGCAATCACGACGAAACGAGCTCCGTTCGATTTAAATCCGCCACGGATCGGACCGGTCGATTAAACCGGTGCGATTCTCTAATCACAAAGTTAGTCGGAGAACGGTAGAAACCCGCCTCGGTAATTAATTTATGCAGCTAGCGTCTCACGATGGTCAACCGCGAAGATCTGGCGCGTCGATACACCGTACCACGAAATAATTTCCACGGTTTCTTCTTCAAATAAATTCCACTGCGAGCGCGAACAGCGTCTCTTCGTCCCGAACGAATCACGAACTTGCCAAATTAACGGAACAGCCAGTTACGCTAATTACGAGCGAAAGTCGCGAAACGCTGCGTCGCGACGGATTCAACGGACGACGACCCGGTACAGTCGCGGCACAGCGAGAATACGGACGTGAATACGGACGCGAACACGCGTGCATCCGTATCGTTTCGGGGATCGCGAATATCGCGATTTGAATTAACTATCCGGCCACCGTTCTCGCTGGACGTTAATTACCGACCGTGTCAGTTTTGCGCCGATCTCCTATCGATGCACCGCTGAAACTCGTGCACCTCGATACGCTTAATTTCACCGAACCGATGGTTTTTGCGCTATTCAGGTCATCGCTCGCGCTTTGCCATATCGCTGTAGGATCGGACCAACCAAACGAACGCGACTCGAGTTACATACCGTATCGAACCGTTTTTGCGCGTTCCAACACGCTAATTGGACGAGCCTTCCGCCGCTTGATCGGGAATTTAATTGGCACGCACGAAACCACCTTCGGCGACCCAGTCCGCGTTGTTACGTTTCAATTCTAGTCGAATCTGCGAGTAATCGTTCGGTGGAGGTGCAGGGGGATGCAGGGGGCGAGGGTGCTGAGGACGACGTTCTTGGCTGACTAGCGCGCGTCGTTGAACCGCGCGTAGACTATGCATCGTGTATGGTTGCCGCACGACGAGCGAGAGGTCGTTCGTATCGATCGATTGACAGTCAAGGAACACGCGATGCTAGGAGTGCGGCTGCATGACGAAGCGTCTCGGACTGCGTCGATACTTTTCATCGTTGCCGAGCGGCACGCGGTGAATGACGATTAACGGGGATAGGCACCGGTCACAAAGAGAACACGCAGAGACGCGATTAACGAATTCCTCGACATCGAGTTGCTTTCTTTGACTCGTAGAGGTCGTGCGATGGATCGTGCGAGCAAGCCAGTAATCGTACGCATTAGCGATCGCCTGGTACGCGCAAACAAAAGTTTCCAACTGACGCAACGACCGCCGCCTAACAACCTCTTTACGCCGGCAGAGTGAATTTATCGGAAAAATCAGCATCCGTGACGATTGTTTCAAAAAGCGTCCGTATAAAGCGAATAAACCGGCGCGAGTGTGTTTTACCACACATGGTAGCGGTGAATGGCGCTTGGACGGCTACGAGTTTCCCTTTAACTCGCCGGAGATCGTGCAAATCCGTTAATCGCGAATTAAATCTCGGACCTGAAAATCAACTCTCGTACGTGGCTCTCTGTGCGAAACGAAAGCGACCGGTTTGCTTCGCAGCGGTATAGCCTATCGATATCTAGGAGAATTGCGATCGAACTTGCGCGTCGCGCATCCATCGCATAGGGACAGGGAAGGGGATGGTTTGACAGAAGACGGAAAGGGGCAGCCCTGGTGTTTGTCGAATGCGTGGCAGAACGAGAGTCGAGGAACGATCGTCGTGTTTCGTGCAAGGTCAGACCGTCTGGCAAATTTATTTCACCGGAAACGCCTTTCTACTCTTCCCGCTAACGACCGAGCGAGCCGACGAAACGAACTCTTGCGAATTCGCCTCTCGATCGTTCCGATGGGAACACGCAACGCTTACCGCGGAGAAAGGAACGAACACGCGGCTGAGCCGATCGAGAGAACTCGATCTCCGCCGTTTCAGCGATATCGTTCCATAATCCGGCACCGTAGGCGGTACACGTACACGTACGATCGAGAGCGTAAGATCCATCGGATCGCGGAACGACGAGATGCAACGCACCTGTTCGCGCATGCGATCGTTTCGCCCCCGTGGTTCTTGATCTTGCCACCTGGAGGACGCGCGCGCCCGTTTTTCTTCGTCCACTCTGCGTGCCTTAATTAATTCGTAAACGCTACGCGACGATTCTCAACCGCTCGTCGCGGAACTCGAACGAATCTGACCACGAGATCCGCGCGAAAACGCCGCGCTCTGATCCACGTCCAGAAGTCGGCATCGCCGCGCTGCCTTCCGTCGTCGTTCCAGCGACCGGCATTATTTATTGCGGCGCAGTGGCCACCGACGGGTTAAGATATCGCTCTCAAATTGGACGGCGTATACGGACAGCGATACCGCGCGAAATTTTTCATCCACCTCGCGTGTCCTTTTTCTTCGCTGTCGCAACGTTCTCGTCGCCCGAGTCCACGAGGGTAACCGAGAACGAGAAAAGGGGCAAGTGGCGAAGCCGAGATTAATTGCCTATCGGCCGCTTGTCTCGAAAGTCCACCGCGGTAAGGCCCAGTTTCCTACGAGGCCAGTTTGTTCCTCGCTGACAGGAATATCGTGAACGCGGATCGCTGCACCCTCGAAGGACCTACACCTAATTATAGCGAGGCCGGCAGTCCGGACGGAAGAACGACCGAGAGTTTCCGATAAAAGCAGCGCTCGTGATACTGCGCGCTTGGTCCTGAGGGCTCGGGACGAGGCGACGCTGATGACGCGTCATCGTCTTTCTTTTTTCTCGCAGAAACCTACCAATGCCCGGTGTTGTTCATTTTTTCTTTTCTTTTATTTCCTTTTCTTTTCTTTTCTTTTCTTTTCTTTCCTTTTCTTTTCTTTTCTTTTCTTTTCGCGGGCATTTTGCGCAAAACGTTCGATCGCAAAGTCCATCGAACGATCTCTAGTTCGAGCCGCAACTGGCGCGTGTGTTCACGGCAGGTGTAGGATGCGACGATTAGAATTGAAATCGCAAAGAAACGGCTGCCTCCGGTTACGAACGAGGTGGGCTTAGTAGAGCGTGTGGGTTTCGTAATAATCGCAATCACGCATCTCGGCGAAAGAACGAAAGAAGGAGCCGGTGTTTCGGTGTCCGAGCAAATTGCGCTGATTTCAGGATCGCGGCTTTCGTGGAAAGAAGGGCAATAAGAAAGAAATGGCCGGTGCGAAGGGGCGACGCGTCGATTCGATAAGTCGCGATTAAAGCGACGTTCACGGCGCGCGGAACAATCCGCGAGTCGTAAAACGATTTCCTGCCGTATTCAGCAACGCGCACACACACGCACGATCATTTACGAACCAGCTAATTGTTCCGCCCAGAATTGCAGACCGATTTACCGCGAACTCTCCGGCCACGCGTTAACGGTTTCCGGCCAGCGCTCCGACCAGAATTTCGTCCAGTTGGCCGCGTGAGTCTGAGTGTCACGAAAATTGCTGTTTGTTTAATGGACCCATGCCATTATTCAAAGATCCGAGACTAACGAGAGGCGACCTCGTGAGACTTTTGCCTCTCTACCGCCGCACGTTTTTTACCTCTCTTCACATCCTTATCTCTTTGTTTCTTGCCGCCCCCTTTCCCTTCTACGTCGTTGCTGTTCCTGGCTCTCCCTCTTCCCGGACGTTCGTCTTAACGGAGCTGCGGCACGCATACGTCAACGTAACCGGCTTTTCTTCACCGGCCGATCTTAATCTCTCGCTCTCCTACCTCGTGCTCGTGTACACGAGACGCGATCGCGAGACCGGTAGCCGCGCGTCTTCGTCGCTTGCCTATTCGTGCGAACAGTAATACTACTTAAACTCCCATTATCACCGCCGCGTAAAATGCGGCGCAACGCTCTTGATATTTCGACGCAGTTCGTTTCGTTGGATCGACGCAGCGATCGTCGACGACGATTTCCATTCGGGATTCGGCCAATGACGAGAATTTGTTTTCCGTTTTGCAGACGCGCAGATACGATGACCCGGCGTGAAAATCGCACAGCCACGAGAAAGAGCACGGAGGATTGACGCGAAACGCGCTCGGTCACGCAAAACGATCCCGGTCCCGAAGAAACGGCGGACCCAGCCGACAGAAAACCACGGAGGCTCGAATGTGTGTCCGCGATCGCAGCGGAGACCAGGCAAGAGCGGTCAGCCAGCGGACCGCGTATACACGAAGGCCGTGAGTAATAGTAATAGCTTTTAAATTGTCCCTCGCTTTAATGGCAAATAATATCCGCGCCGTTTCGCCATCCCTTTTTTCCCCGTTCGCTGCTCTTCGTCGCGACTTCGCTGTGGCACGGCCAGCCGAGCAACGGAGTTCAGGGACGTCGTCCTCGGTCCTGGATCGTGCTCCTCGTCCTCGTCGTCGTCGTCGTCGTCGTCGCCGCTGCACTTCTCCGGAACGACCAGATACGCGCGTCCGTTGCCATAAACGCGAGATTGTTCGCGGCGAAGGCACACAGTTTTTGCGAATTTCGCGGCACTGGAACTGCGCCGGACGCGACTTTTATCCGACTCGACGCGGCTGCTCGGCAAAAACCCCTTAACGCACCGGTCTTTCGGTGCTCTTTGCGCGTTATAAATAACCGCGAGCGGAAAGAACCAGACCGCTTACGCTGCCTCCGAGCAGTTTGTTTGCCCCGAGGCTTTTCGCGAACGGACCGCGAGCATTCGCCGAGCTTCTGAACGCCCTATCGGCCAACATTAAGCTACCGTATCGAACAAGCGAGAGTCTTACGAGCCTTTCGCACGGGCTATTAACCCCTTCGACCGATACATCCTGTCAAAGTGATTCTCGCTTCTAGGAAAGCTCTACGTCCGTTCTATCGTTTAGTTTTCCTAGTCCACGAAGCCATTAAGTATCGTCTAGTACGAAATCAATTTAAAGGGCCTCTCAGCCGCATAGCCTTTTTAGCAACGTGCCTTGCACAGATGGCGCAGCGGGGTATAGACAGTTTTCGTAACTATATAAATACCCATACGTCGTACTTATATCTATACTGAAATATATTTCTATTACAGGTTCATCGACGCGTTTCTCTATCAGACGATCTCAACACATCCACTCTCACCGAGCCTCGTCCTCCCCGCTGCTCTTTCCATCGCTTTTCGAATTTCGTTTCTCCGTTGCTCTACGCGCTGGAACTCGCTTCCCTTGCCGTTAAAAGATACGACAGCCGATCGTTCACCATCTAGTAGAAATACGCGTTTGCCGAGCCGGAGGAAACTCGACTAAATTCCGCGCGGTTTTTCCCCACGATCTACGAATAAGAAACAAACGACGAACAATATAACGAAGGTTGGTGTCGCGGTACGTACGACTGTAATTCGCAGCAAGAGGTAAGTTCGTCTCATGCGAGGCGAACATTAGGTAGTGTCCCGAGGAGGATGTCGCGGACCAGTCGTTTCTTGCTCGCCAACAGTTTGCCCGCGGCCTCGCGTAAATATTTTCTTGCGCGCATCACCGCGCGGTTATTCCCGTCGAATATGCGGAAAGTTTCAGCCGCGTTTCACGCGACTTTACAGATTGCTCCATTAGCCAGAAAATCCCGCGGATCGAATCGTCGACGGTCGATCGAGAAGCGAATTCCGTGACGAACTGCCCACACCGCGTGGGCAGCGTTCGACCGCTCGTTGTTCGACCTCGCGGTTTCTTCGAGAATGCGAAGAGCGGCTCGACAGGTGCGGAAACTACTTTGGCGCGAAGGCGTCTCTAAAGCGAGAGGAAAAGGAGAAAGGTTGAAAGAAAAAGCAGAGACCGAAGGGTCCGATAGCAGGAAGTCGTAACGAACGGGAAACGAAAAGAGAGGTTAGAACTCCCGCGGTGAACGATGCTAAAATACGAAGGAGACTCGGCCACGACCGCGTGGTTCGACTGAATGGCCCGGCTGTGACTCGACTCGGCGCTGCGCGGCGCGCCTTCGATCGCGGCGGCGTGACGTGTCGAAAATCGAGCCGCGAACCACGAACGAGCGGTTACGCGCGTGCGTACGTCGCCGCGTTGTCGCGCGATCACACGCACGCTTTCGGTCAAGGGAGAGCGTGTATCGGTGGGCGCATACACGCGCAACCATACGTACAAAGGGTATACTGCGCTAGCGACCGGTTCGCGGCCCCTTAATGACTCGTAATCACGGAACGCTGATGTCTCTGAGTTATGACGCGCCTTCCCCGGCAGGAACGTGCACTCACCGTAAGCCCGCCTCGGCCACGAACGCGAAATTCTCTTCGAGGAGCCGGAGCAGGCCGAGAACAAGGAAGAACGCCGCTAGATCCCTTCTTACGCAACACCTACGGGGTTACCGCGGCACGCCCTGTTCCCTGGCTCCGCTCCCGTTCACAACGGCACCGCGGCGGCAGGAGTTACGAGCTTGCTCGAAATCCAGATCCTCTTCGAGACACAGTCGTTGACACGTCGCTTTCTTGCCTTCGCTTGCCTCGTGCATCGATCCTTGTACTCTTACACGATCCTCTTGTCATACGCGGTACGCGTCGCCTCGCCGCGAGAAAATCAACCGTTATGGCGTGTGTGTGTGTGTGTGTGTGTGTTTGAGCGTCTTGCCTCCTCCACTCTTTCGAGAAACTCTGTCGACGAAATTAACGGAATCAACGGTATTCGTCTCTGTCAGAATGGCTTTAACACGCCAGACGAGCGTTCCCATTTCTCCCGCGCATTCTTTTCTCGCCTCTTTTTCCATCGCTACCTCTGGCAAGCACACGGGGTGCCACCCTACGCACGCGTTCTTCAGAAAGAACCCGCTAATGATTCTGCCGTTTATGAATACAGATTATTCGAGCGATGTCGGGACAACGATAAAGGATTATCGCGAGAAAGCGGCCTTTTGTACGCTGCGTGGTAAGCATACACTGACTACGCTACAGAACCAGTCCCGTCAGCCGCGTCTTCCTTCGCCTAAGATTCTCTAGCGTCGTCGTTCTCCTTGCGATCGTCGACGGCGTGCGATCAGACCGCCGGAAGAGCGGCAACAGCATCTCCGTAACTTGGAATTTCTTCAACCGGCGATGTTTTTACGCAGAAGGGTAATTAGTAATTCACGGTTCGCAGGAAAATCGTCTAGCGATTCTGCGGTAAGAAAAATCGATCGATTTATAGGCGCGGATCGGTGGTTCGAACGAGGTCGGGTCAGTGGAGGAAGAATCGAACGACCGGTGTTTTTGCGGTCGAAAACGAGTATGCGAACAGTGCAAGAAAATACGTCAAGGCCGCCTCGCATGGTCGCCGCCTTTAGCGTCTTCGGTAAATGTTATCCGTTCCGCTGTACCCTCTAGAACGCGAGAGGATACTTACGGGAACGGTAAAAACCGAGAATTCTCTTTTTTACCGGTGGCCTTAATGATCCCTGCGTTTTCCATTACAGCTGCTCGGTTTGAACGCATTCCTGCCTCGTTTTCAGAGAGAGGTGCCGCCCAAACTAGACTCTTGCAAATCACACTTGGCGTATGAATTTCAAACGAAACTAGTTGCCACCGGAAATGTCCTTCGACGAGTCCACGACCCACCGTGTATAGATGGATCGAAGGTCCGCTCGCAAGAAAAATCCCTCGGTTTTTCTCAACGTGCCGATCCGTTGAATCGAAACCAGTTTTGGCGATCGCTGTTTAATTATTCGCCTATAACCGATTCACGGTGATCGTATACGGCTAACGAGAAATAAACAACAAGACGCGGTCGACTATATAACACCGCCAAAATCTACACGGATAGTCGGCTACAAATCGTTTCGCTGTTCTCGTTGATTAATTGCCTGCGATCCGCTAGGGTGTCGGCTAGAGATACGTGCGAACCACGAACCAGCCGAGAGATGGGTACACAGGCCGTTTGATAGAAAACCTGTTCCCCGTTGGCCGCGACACGATCTGGCCCCGATTCCTTTTCGTCGATTCGCTCCGTGTTCGTGATTCATCGGAAACCAAAATGGATAATATTATCGACGAGCACGAGATGCTGGCCGTACCTCGCAGGGAAACGGGTGGCCGATATGTCGCGACGTTAATCACAGGCGAGCCAGTCGGATTACTCGAGAAACGACGAAATTCGGAGCCGCGATGGACAAGATAAAGTTTCAAGCTTTTCAACGACTACGCGCCGACATTTGAAAATTTGAGACGCTAATGGTCAACTATCGTTAACGACTATCGCGTTCCAGGGAAAATCAATTTTTATTCGACCCGTGAAAGGTCTCGTCCCGTCGTTTCTTACGTAACCGCGTGTGACTATCGATCAAGTTGATTTTACGGCAACGGAATCAGAGAAGAAGCAAAGGCCGCTGTCGGAAGAACGATATTCGATCGACTCGGAAGAGGAAGAGAAGAAGAAAGGGTGTAAAGATGGGCGCAGCCTCCTCCACGGTGGCTATCCAGGGTCCCTCTTCTCGGCAGGTTTACGACGAGCCAACGCAAACACGACACTTGGCCGCTAACTGGCCACCTAGCTACCGGTGACTAGCCTCTTCCTGCTGCTATCCCGGGCTCTCGGAATCTAACCACATTCACCATGCCACTTATACCCACGCTCCACAACCGTGTCCACCGGTACATTGGAACGCGGAGCGAAATCCCCAGCTCGCTTTATTTGCGATCGATCGACACCGTTCCACGATCGATAGCTGAAAAATATTCGTCTGTAATGCGTTCGCGATTTCGCGGTCGACGTCCGTTGCAACTTGGAAACGCGGAGGTCCGTTTGTGCCGTGCACGCGCGCGTGGCTGTTGGAGAAACGAAGAAAAAAAGAAAAGGAAAAGAAAAGAAAAAGGAAAGGATCGAGCCTCTAGATTATGTCGTAGCCGTCTCTAAATAATATCCGCGACAGGTACCATATTTATCGAAATACCCCCGCTTGTCATCCGAGGCAGTCAGTACAATAGCGGAGTAAAGAGTAAATGATGTATTCTTCGTAAGGGATCGTAGTCGAGCAGTACATTGCGCGGGTCAGTGTCCGATATCTCATTCTCCTCGCTACACTGCACGTATACGATCTGCTATATGCGGTTTACCTCTCTCTTTGCTCTCCTTTCCCCGGAACAACCGTAGCCGACTCTGCGCAACGCGAATAACAAAGAACGAAAGAAAGAAGAAGAGAGAGGATGGGAAGATTTGCAGACGCGATCGACCGTGCCGCTTCGAAGACAGAAGTGGCACCGTACGCGAATCCATTTCGATCGGCCATACCAGGTCTGTAAATATGAAACCGGAATTTGCCCATATGTGGCGATAACTTTTAATGTAGCTAACTTCAATACGCGTCATTGACGCCATTTCTTTGTTTTGACATCTGCTAAAGATTTTCAACTGTTTGCGATACAAGTTTAGTGCAACAACATAGGTTTTAGTAGAATTTGAAAATGTCGAATTTTGTGCCTACANAATGGCTTGACGACTGGTTTGCCTCAAAAGAGGAACAGTTCTTTTGGCGTGGCATTCACAAATTGCCAGAAAGATGGCAAAAATGTATAACTAGCGATGGGCAATACTTCGAATAAAACACTTTTTATCATTTTCATACAATAAATGTGTAATTTCTTTGCAAAAATTCCGGTTTCATACTTACATACCTGGTAGAAAAATTACTGTTCGACTTGCCATTTTTCAGACGAGATCGCACTCTTAACGTACGTCGTTCTTCGAATTTGCCTTCGAACCTTGCCCTACCTACGAATGGAACGTACGCGAGAGCGTGCAGAGGCAAACGTCGTCCATCTTACCTGGAACAGAAAGAAAAACGCCGGTTAGATCGGATATCGCGTGGTTTCACCGCACGAACGTTTCAATTACGGCATGCGATAAATATCGCACGAAACGAGGCACGCCTCGCGTGAATTCCTTCGGGAAACGCGTAAATTCGTGGAAAACGTGGTCGTCGCGTCGCGTCGCGTCGCGTCTCGTCGCGTCGTGACCGTGCCCAAGTGGCTAGGGTCGCGCGATCTTCGCCCATTCTACGTATCTACTTACGTATGTTCGCTCACATGTATGTATGTGTATCGAGCAGGAACGCAGGACGCGAAACGCTTTAGATAATTCGCGGTAGTTGGTTTTACATCGAGCAAAAAGTAGACCTGAGAACTTCTGACCCGATCGTAATTATCGATAATAACAGTACCTGTTTCTTTTTTTAATTAGTATCGATTCAGGCTGTATAGGATAAAACGGACGCATGATATTCGTAACACAAAGATAATCGATCGCGGTAAATCAAGAGCAGCAATAATTAATTACAGCTGTGTCATAATTATTGCTTTCGCGGGTAATACTTTTCTTGTTGCTCGTAAACGTTACCCTCGCTGCGCGCTGTACATATTTCATCGTTATTAATAGGCCAGAGACATACACGCTGTCACGAAACCAACGACGACAGGGATCCGTACGATGCTGGGAAAGACATTCGTTTCTCGTTACGATTGCTCGCAAGTTCGCTTTCGTTCGGAGCATCGATCGAAACGCGGTTTCTTTCCGCGATTCTCCGCGCGGCTTTTTCCGTGGCGTCGCAGGATCAACGTCGCTTCGCCGCGTAATTTCACACGGCTGGCCGCTCGTAAGTAAGCGCGAAATACGGAAAGTCGTTTTATGGTGTAAACGTGCCCGTCAAATTTTCAACGAAAGAATACTCGCTGGTCGCCGATAGAAAACGCGCCGCCGATTTCCTCTTCTCGTTGGAAGCTCGTTGCGATGCGCTCTCGTTCGGAAATTTAGTAAAAGAAGAGCGCACGAACGAAGATGCGAAACCAGTGGCAGTGCGACTGAAGTTGAAACGAAGGAGGAAAAGGCGGCGTCGCGGCCCGTTATCCGGTCTTCGATAACCCGCCTAAACGATTCCCGAGTTAGCGTCGTGTTAAAGCGTAAAGGAGATAGCGTGATTCTCCGCGTGTGGTCCTACGGCTTAGCTCTGTGTGCGCCGAGCCTCTGACACCAAGCAGAAGAGAAGCTCGAAGAATAAGACACTGACGGAGGAGGAATACGACGGATGAAACGGAGTAACGAGAAGGAAGAGGAGAAGACAAAGGCGAAGAGAAGGCTCGGAGGGACACGCGAATACCGGCATCTGACCCGGGACAAGGGCTGCAAGGAAGAGAGAATCTGCTCGTCTCTGCCACCATTGTGCATTATTACGCATTTAGCTAATTTTCCTTGTCTCGTAAAATATGAAAGGACCATGGCGGTGGCCATGCGTTCGCACAAAGCACACCGCGCCCTAACAGCACCTACGTATGCAGCTCGATTCGAGAATGCGTCGATAAAATTCTGCGGCCGACGGACGATCGTGCATCGACGACTAGTCGCTGAAATCGCGAAGTCGCGATACGACGCGACTTCGTCGATTTTCCGTTTTGTCTCTTTGTTTGCGAACGAATTCGCACGGTTTCGAGCTACTCGAAGCCGAAGAAATTGAACGGACGAGAAAATGAGCATGAAAGGGACGACGAGATTAACCGTGCCGGTAGAACGTATGTATCAGCCGAGACTATCTCGCGATAATCTCATTGTCGTCTTCGACCGCTACAACGTCATTAAGGATAGTGGTGGAAAGCAAATATGAGACCGCGTCTCATGTTTCGCACAACCTTGCTCGACGACAGTGTTCCTTTACGCGCATCGTCTCTCTTTTCTCCTCTCGGGCATTTAACACCGCCGACTCCTCGCCAAATTTAACGATCTCGCACCTACAGACTCCGATGAATTTTATTCGCCATGAAACGAGGCAAAAACTAAAAAGCCTTTCGCGTTTCATCTCTGCCTCGCACCCGCCACCGTCTTTCGAACAATTCAATTCCCATCGACTCGTCGATCATCGATTCGACTTTTACGATGCTCGTGACGGATTATATTTTACGCGTGTTCTTTCTCCATATCGATTCCAGGATGTTAGATGGAAATCGAAAGGGGACGGACTCGTAAAAAGTGAGCAGAATCGAGAGACTGATTTGCATACGATGTCACGGAGACGAGTTCTCGCTTTCATCGGTCGTTTAAATATCCCAAATTTATCGCGACAACGACGGAAAAGCAACGACGAAAAACGAATCCCGTTCGAGTTTGCGGGGAAAAATTTTGGGGAGCATTCGCGTTCGCGGTCGCTCGTTGACCTTCGCGATCCTCTTCGGCGATTCACGCCGTAGCCATAGCCAACCGTCGCAGCAACAACGGCTGTTTACGGTTGAAGCGAAGAACGCGAGAACGTCGTGTCGTACCACGATTACGGAAATGCTTCGTATTTTATACGTTTGCATTGGCACGCGCCTAGGAATGCAGGATTCGCGTTCTAGAGAACCAATTACTCGTAACGGTTCGCGCTCTCGGCGCTCCGTGAATCAACCGATGTGCTTTCCCTCTTCGGTTCATCCGCAACATCTGCCCTTTCTTCCGACTTCGTCGCCTTTGTCTGTCTGACTCGCGCGCCGCTTCCTCTTGCTGCGCTCTGTGATTCGGTTTCGAAACCTCGGTCGCGAAGAATCGACGCGTAACGACGATTGCTTCGAGGAATCATTCTTTTTTTTTCGCGACGATCTACACACAGCCACGAGCTGACGATAAAACGCGCGCGTTGGTGTTTCTGCGCACACGGAGGAAGAAACGGGAGTGGCGCCGTTCGAAATCGTAATTTTAACGATTTCAACGCGCTCTCTTACAGTACCTAGTTTACGCGTGGCCGACCAAATTACGGGGTTCCGGTGCCCGCAAGAAAGTCATTCTTTCTGCTACAGAAAACCGACCGGGCAAGAGGCGAGGTCGTTCGAAAAAAAATCTACGAAATAATCGACGGCGCAACGATCGTTCGGTGAGATTGTCGCGCGAACACACGCGTAACGAAGAGATTTTAATTTCGCGTCGAGATCGAGACGAGACCCGACTCGACTCGTTCGCCGGACACGGACGGAAACGTTGGCAGACTGTGCGCTCCGCAGCGGGCTTTTTATTTGGCCGAGAGGTACCGTGCTGTTCTTGTTGCGTGCGACCGCTCGGCCACTTTGGGGCATTATAAGTTTTCCGCGGTGTAGCCCCGCTTGGTAATTTGAAAGGAATAATTGTAGCCCGCAAAAAATACGGCCGTTCGACCAACGAAACGGAGAGAGAGAGAGAGAGAGAGAAAGGAGAAATGGGACGAGGTAACCGATGAAGCAACCAACGTACCGATGCCGTTTGCCAGCGTGTCATTGTCGGTTGCCCTGGGCTAGATTGAGAATTCAACAGAAATATATGCCCCTTCCGCCGCTTTCTATTCTGCGCGTCTTCTATGGCGCGTCCCTCGTGGCTATCCCGATTTCTCGATACGAACAACGTGTTTCTACGACGTTATCGGCGTAATTGCGCGTGGAGAACCGCTTTTCCGCGATGAGAACCAAGAAGCGGACACGCAGGATCGGAGAAAACGTTTCACGGTAGCGAAAGAGGCTGTCCATTTCAATGAAATACGCGTGTGCATCGAACGGCAGAGGAAATAAAATCGTTTGTACGGTTGAAAGTCGTGGCGAGCGACGACAGCTCCTCGATCATCGCGAATGCGAGCGAGTTTCCTGCATACGCTTGTCAAGATTCCTTTCGATATTTATCGGCTTTAACGCGGACAAGGAACCTTCCGTTGTTGTCGCTTTCGCGGCCGGCTCGCGAATCCGGCCGTACGAAAGCCGGCTAAAGTACGAGCACGAACAAGAAGCGCATCCTCGACTCGATAGTCGGTAGCTGCGGTTAGGTTCGGTGCAATCTACCAGTGAAATATTCCGCTTGAAATATCGGTAAGCGACGCTGGGAATCGGGTCACGCCGCCCCGTTCCTCTCATCTAGCGCGGCTGCTTTCCCCGATCGGCAACCGAGCGAAACGGCGACTATCGAAAATTTCCCGACACCCGACACTCGCGCGAACGCTTCTCGTCCATGACGAGAGCGGGCGATCTTACAGAAAATGATTCAGAGCGATAGGTGGCGTAGCGTGTATCGAGCGCATCCGGTTCGCCTTTTGGCTCCTCCGGCGAAGAAGAGTTCGAGTTTCTGGCCGGGAGAAACGTACAGAGTGAGACGGCGAGGAAGACGTGCCGTGCCGGCTGGCCGCGAAATAATACAACTTTAAAAGGACGGTAGACAAATGAGCGGAGCGTTCTACATAGATCCCTTCGAGAAGATTGGATCGAGTTTCTCGAGTCGTGAGAGAAAAGAGTAGCAACTAGAGAAGCCGGGCGAAGAGACTCGCGGCGAAAAGGAGAGAAGAGAGGAGAAGCGCGTCGTGCCACCCTCCGGTCGGCCGAAGCAGCCGCGCCGCACCGCGAAACCAAACGGAACGAAACGAAATGAGAGGCAAGGGATAGAGAACGAGGGTGGAGGGGAAAGAAAAGGGCGATCTTTCTCCTCGCGAAAGCTCTGGAATATCTGCACCGGCCTATTATGCGAGAGTGATAAATCGACGGGCAAGGCCGTCGGGAATCTCGATAAGGTATATTCTATCTCTCTTCCTCGGTTTCCTTCGCGGATCACTCGACGCCTTTCGTCTTCCTCAAACTCATCCCGAAGACCGAGGTCGTTCAAACTATCGACCATCGTCCGTTCGCCTTAGATTTCTTCTTGCCAAGAGACCCCGTTGACCGACCGGCGATTCTTAACGCTCTCGTCGCTTCTGTCGATTTTTTCACCGTGAAGGTCGCTCGATGATCCCGGATATCGGCGGACGATCGTTGACATGCGCGTTCCGATCGAAACTAGGGCGTTTGTCTTATCGAGACACGGCCGAACACGCAACGCGTCCACCGTGCTTTGCGCCTTTGCGTTTTTCTTTTTCTTTTTTTTCTACGAAGCGTCTCGCGGAGAATTCCAAGTACCGCGAAGATCGCTCACGGACGATAGAAAGTCGTTCGGACATCCTCGGCTTCGACGTATCGTGAGGATCTCGCGTACGAATTGCAAAAGCGGATGAACGATCGTCATAACGGAGCCCGCGAGAGGAGTCGTGGAAACGGGAAAGGTGACGAGATAAGAACTCGCGAATGGTCCCGGAATCTGCGCGATCGTGGGTCACGGTACGCGAGTAACTCGTGTAACTCGAAACGACGAACCCGGAGCTGGCCGTTAGTACGAGAGTCTCCTCTCTCGCTTCTCGCGTCTCTATGTTCTTCTCTCCGTCCCCTGTTTGCCACCAAATGTGCCGTTACGCCGTACGAAGAGCAAACGGGCAGAAGCAACAACCGAGGCAGCCGGCGAATGTAACAACGAGCCGCGTCGCCGATGCCAAACGTATTGCCGGGCTGGGTCGATTACTTAGGATTACCTTGCGCCTACGTGCAAAGGATACGTCCTCTTCCCTTTCTCCTTCCGTCTCTTTCTTTTCCTCCTCCTGTGCCTGTGCGACTATGCCAGCGCCCTGACGACGACGACGACGACGCAACGACGACGACGACGACAACGACGACGACGACGACGACGACACCACGAACGGGGAAATGTTGCACGCGAAAACCAGAGAAACTGCATAGATGGTAAGAGAATGAAAACGAATGGAATGAGGAAGGAGAAACGAGAGCCCGGCGTTCTACCGTGGAATAAAAGAGAGTTGAGAAGCGTGCGAGAGGAAGACAAAGCTCAAATAGGGGACAAAGAAAGGAAAGCGACAGACTTACAAACAAATACACGAAGGGATACACGAGAGCAAGAATCTCCCTCCGTTCGAGTATATGCTGCGCAACCTTTGCGACGCTCGAGTTCCCGGGTGAATGCAAATGAGACAACCGGCGTACCGGTTAACCACCGCTGCCACCGGAGAAGACGTTCGACCATATCTATCCTTCGCTTAGGTCTGGCCGAGCGATCGATGACGTTTCGACGGAAGAATCTGTCGCCTCCTTGCGGCACACGCTAACGTTCGCCGATATTTGCTGTTTGCCGTTTAAACGGATTATAGATCAGAATTGCCGACCTCCGGGTTTCTTTCGTTTCTTCTCGTCTCGAACCAGCTTCGCCGACGTGGTTTTTCTACGATACGTCGGCTCGCGTGACAATGTCTCGATATCGACGAACGATAACTTCGATTTGGAAACTTTGGCTCGACGAAGGACCGTGAGAACACCTGGATCCTGTGCGCGGACGGTACCAACAGAGGAAGGGTCTTGTCCGATTCGCATAGATACAATTCACGCGGCGAAGATCGAGGAAGCAGCGTCGAAGTAGCTCGCGTATCCCTGCTGCGATGCGACGCAGCGAGCAGAAAGCTCCTCGTGGCTGCACCACCGACCACCATCGTCCCCAGGAACTTTATGGCTCATGAATGAAACATGGGCTTAACCGTATATTCGCGAGACTACGTGTTGCAACGGTGGCTTAATGTATGCTGCGATCGCGAAAAATGGCGAACCGATAAATGGAATTAAGGCGGGGAACCGTGTCGTGGTTTTAGCGAGCTGCTTGGTATCACGAACGCGAGGACGAGCGAAGCGTTACACCCCGTTCGACCCGATCGATTTCACGCTACTGCCAAAAGATTTCGCGATCACGCGCGGAAAGACTGCGAGAAACGCGCAGAATCGGCTAAAGGAAAGGCGACGCGAGTTACGTTCGTAGATCACTCGCGAATGACGATCGACGAGCAGTTCGTTTCTCCCATCGAGTCCTCGGAAAAGTTCTCGCCTGTAAGAAATCACCGCGCTAAGCGAAATCGAGTTTCATCTGGAATTCGACTTCGGAACATCGAAGAAATTTGGTAGAGGGTTAAATACGTCGGGGACGCGCGGTCAAGACCTTTGGTCTACTCCGGTAGCGACTATCCTCCAGTGTCGTAAAGAGTACGGTCGGAACTCTCTCGCCTCGGCCCATTTAACCGCTTAATGGTGGGTCAAGCGGCAATAACGCCGCCAAATAATCATAAAAATAAGGTTGGTAGCTACGCCGAACCCCCTGCCGCGTTCATAGCGCCGCGTTAACGTCCTCCACGGCGACGACGTATCTTATGCGGTCCTTTCACAGCGGCTCGCTACGATACAGCCGTCTCGCTCGACAGTTCCTCCGGTTATATATATACATATATAAGTAAATCACCGTCGGATGTCCCGCACGCTTTTGTCAATTTTCAACCATTTTATAATCCATTGCCGAACTACACAACTATAGACGTGGTAACTAGTCGGGAATGCGCAACTATCTTGATTCATTAATCCAAAGCGCTAAGTGCAAGATGCTTGTAGGTACACTAATGGAAATTCACCGGGCATATGAAGTAAATAAATATAAACAGATGCTAACATGTTATAATATGTTATTTTCATTTCTCTGTCTTCAAATTTTAAAGACCACGCGAACCATTTCCTCGACCGTCGTTCGCTAAACGTCGCCCGCCTATGTTTGCCACCAACGAAGTCGAGGACGAGGAGGGCGAGGAAGAAAAGGAACGGTTCACCAGGGTTCAGAAACGCAAGCGTGGCCGAGATTGTGGCACGCGGTGGGCCAGGAAAATCACGCTCGACCCTCGGCCCTGACCCTTGCGCCCAAGCAGTAGCGGAGAAGCCACGTTAAAGACAAGATCACGCTGCCTACAGCGGTCTTCGCTGCCAGGACGACTAGCCTTCGGCGATCTCCATCCCCAATAAAGATTTCCCCTTTCGTCGTTGTTGCGACCGTGGCACAAGAATCGGCACGAATTCCTCGACGAGAAAGGGCAATCGCGTTCGTTCTCGATCGATGTCTTGTCTCGACGTCGTACGCGTCCGTGCGCGCAACGTATAATAACCGAGGCACAGCGGTAACCAGAAGTATCGAGTAGGAGGAAGGGCGAAGAAGAAGAAGAGCGCCAGAGAGAAAGAGAGAGAGGGAGAAAGAGAGAGAAAGGTAGAGGAGTCCCCGAGGGCTTCACCGCTGCGCAGTGCGCTCCGACGATTGGCCCGATTTAATAAGCATATCACGAAACTCTATGATTACGAAAGATCGCGAAAGCGTCCGGCGCCGTACACGGGTGATCTTTATTTCCAATTGGATCCACGCTGGATCGGAAGGGCTCTCTTAATTGACGGAATGCCGAAAGGGGAAGAGGTGGGTGGGTGGGATCGGGGAGGGACCGGCCCGCATGGGAATTATTTTTAATAAGGATGCTCGTTCTCCGCGCCCTCTTTCGTCCGGACCATGCTTTATCTTTCACGCGGACGAAAATCGAGACGCTGCCTCGTCAGTACAGTGCGCGAGCGTGATAATTTTTTACAAAGATCGCCGTGGTAAAATACACGGATCGGCTGCGGAGACTTAAGAAGGCTAAGCGGTCGTTTGGCCGAGATCACTCGGAAACTGTCGGTTCGCAGAAACGGAGAGATCCAGAAACGAGTTACTTTCGACCGTCGTGTTGCAACGTGTTCGTCGTTCTTCCGTTGCAGAAGAACAAGACGCACTGTTCTCAAAGGGGTAGCTCTATAATCATAATTTGGCCATAATTACATTTATGACCCACTTTACCCTCGTAAATTGTCCACGAAGATCGAGGCCCTTCGTCGTCGTTATTACGCGCCTCGGATACCATGGCCGATTCTCTCAAACCGCTTTTTCCTTCCTTCTCTTTCCTTCTTTCTTTCCCTCGCCTCCTTCTTTCTCGCTGTCTTTCTCGCTTTCTCGTATAGTCGTATTCGTCATCGTCGTCATCGACAACGACGTCTGCACCCTGTTTTCGGCCGTTCAAAGTTATTAAGACCGTGATTGGAAGCAGCGAACGGCTCGATTCGGTGGGCGATCCGAGCCAAGTTCGGCCACCTCTCGAGTAATCGAGAACCGGCGATAATCCGAATGCACGGAACGATCTCTGTCCAAAGAAGAGCGATATCCTCTCAAAAATTGAAGAGTTGGAAACTCGCTCACGGTGCTGGCATGGCATCACCACTACCACCACCACCAACCCCCTCCTCCTTTCCCTGCCGAGACTTGGGCTGCCATTTAACGCGTACACGTATACGTACACGAGTGCCATCGATCGCGAGAAAAAGGAAGCCGCACGTTCGACGTCGCTGCCCGAAATTTCTCGACCAAGACCGAGTTGAAGATTCGAAGGATCGCGGAGTATCGTGGGTTAAGCGGCAAAGGAGATTGGCCGAAATGAAGCGGTACACCGACATCCGGTGGATCAAGGGAACGGAAATCGGCGTTGTCGAAGCGAGAGTGATCAAAATATTGGACGAGGGAGCGACAGGGAAGAACGAGAGAGGCGAGACGAATCATCGGATCGGTCTCGATCTGCAAGAAGGAGAATTCGTCGATCTTGCCGGAAACGGTGGGGGCTCGTTTTCGTGGAGGGCAAAAGCGGAGGTAGGAGTGGACGCATTCCTGCCGCGATGAGACGCGGTGCCATTGGCTCCTGGGACGCGGAGCGTCACACCGGTTGGCCGCCTTAATAATATGGTACGGCAGCCCAGCCAGCACCGACGACTACCACTGCCTACCTACCTACCTACCTACCTCCTGCGTTCCTCGACTTACCTACAGGAGGTTGTTGCCGCATGGTTGTTGTACTCATACCTATCGGCTACCCGCTCGTTACCTTACCCCCACGAGTGCCGTCGTTCGACTCGTGATTCCCGCAACTTTGCTTTTCCTCGTTGACGGCGATCGTTCGCCTCTTCCAAAATACTCTCTCTCTCTCTCTCTCTCTCTCTCTCTCTCTCGCTCTCGCTCTCCCTCTCTAATTATTCTATGCGTCCATTTATTCTGTCGACTTTACTACTTACGCAAATTTCTGTTCAACCCAACGATACGATACCATGTATTTCTATGAATCGACCGACGACGCGCGAATGACGTACCGCGCGGGTCGATGAACTTTCGACTTTCGGTAAAAAGCGCGTGCAAAATATTAGTCGTATCTCGCCTTTAGAAACTCGAAGAGCGAAAGACGAATTCGCCCAAATTTTATAGTCCGACTTATGATTAGTCGATACACAGCCTATCATTACGCGTATTACCATCTCTAGCGCGTTTGATCGAAGGCTTCCGACACTCGAACACGAAGCAATAAGCGCGCATACATCGCCGAGCACACGTTCGGTCTGATCGAAGGCATACATAATACGGGAGCGCCGTCCGATAATTTTATACTCCGCTCGAAACTTCTCATGCACCGATTACGTCCTCTCCTCTCTCGAGGGAGGATGCAATTCCGACGTCTTTCGACGTCAGATTTTTTATTTGCTGATCAACGATTGTCCGTTCGTCGCTATCCATTAACGACAAAAACGATTTCGCGATCGCGCACGCTCTCATAGAGAGCACGGATTAATCGAGAGAAACGCGCGTCACCCGGCTACGAAAGCGTTCGCCTTCTCTTTTTCTCACCGGTAATCGACGCCTCGCTCTTTTAGGCCGAGAGGCTTTTTACGCGTACCATTAGCGGGTCGAACAAACTAAAAAACGTTGGATCATTATCGCTGCCCTTTCCCCATTCGTTCCTCGCGCTTCGAATCATTCGATTTCATGGCATGCATGAAAAAAATATTCGCGTAACCGCAACCTGCTTGCCTCCGTTGCAGCTTGTTCGTTCGCTCAGTGGCGCATGATACAATGTACCGCGGATTATCATCCGTACATCTTTCGCGTCGCGTATTAACTCCAATCTAATCGCATTGCGATACGAATCTGTACAGTCTAGAGCATCAGCCAAGCAAAGAGCACCGCTTTCCTCGGAAAGAGACCAATTTTATTTTCGACAACGCAGCGAACGGCGAATCGGACTGCGAATAGCAAGCAGTCGTCGCTATTAAACCGTCCATTGCGAAATTGTGTAACCTGCCTGGTATCGTACGGGCCATACCATTAAGCGGTAATAGTAGACAGGTTATCGGCAGGCTGTTACAACAATTCGATCTTTACGTAACGAGCAGTGTGTCAATTTGTGAAGTCAATCAAGTTGACTTCGCAGGGGTCTGCTCGAGCTGCCAATACCGCACCACGAAGACGCTGTTCGCGCATACAATCACGCTCGCCGATGATATCTATCGCGGCGCAAACTACCGGAACCACTGATGGAACAACACCGTGACAAGGACGATCGCGATGGTTCCGAGACGTATTATCCACGCGTGCAGATACATCTTGCGTTCCGATCGCGTTTCACGCGTCAGCAGTTATTCGTTACCGCGTTGATGTAAAATTGCAAAAATGGCACGGAGCTGGATCGTTGGCAAAAGGTGCAACGATGCAAGGGGATCGATCGGGTCGATTAAAATAGACCACCTCGGGGAGTAACAAAGCCGTTGATAAAACACAAATGCCGCGAAATTCACACCAGATGATAGCAATCGGAGGAGAACCGGCTCCCGATTATACCGTCGAATCTCGTTCGAGCGAGCAACGGGTACTATGATTACCATGCGGCATCCGAGTCCGATCGATCGTTGGCTTTCCAATTAGCCCGACGTAACTGCGGAACTATCATCATCGCTCATTCGCGCAAACGAAAGAGAAAGGTGTGGCTGGATCGAACGAAAACGACGTTGTCGATGCGACGTAGTGACACGAAACGACTCGAAAACGCATGTATCCGCGCTCGATTGCCTATTATTAGCGCGCTGTGTAAGCGGCCACGATCATGAACGGGTCAGGTCCCCTTTCGCGTGTACAGGGAGTTATCGTCCGAAGCATCATCGGCGGCTCGCGCATAGTACGCTAGCAGAGGGGCTAGCGGGAGTGATTTTTGCGTGGGCAACGGCCGTTCCAATAAAATTCGAACGCCAGACAATTTTCGATTACGCGTGATCTCATTAACTTGCCCCGTAGACGTCGGCCTCTCCCACCTCCGTTTCTCCCTCCTCTCTTCCGTCTTCTTATTCTCCTACTTCGCCTCACCCCGCCCATCTCTTTGCCCATCCGTTCCGTTCCGTTTTTTCCCTCGGCCGCACCTCCACGGATTTCAGCTTCACTGACGCGGCCCGCGCGCTCGAGGTCGCGGGCCGATCATTATTTTAAATTCGCTCCAAATATCGTTACAAAAAGCGTATTGCATCTTGCGGTGATCGAAACGAGCGGAAAAAATCTGCCGCGTCCTCAGGCCCGGCAGGCACATCGCGTATAGTCAAGCAAGAGGAAAGTAAGAAAAGATGGCCAAGTCGGAGTACGCTAGTAAAATGGCGGTGTGCGCGAGAGGTCGCGGTCTGGCTGCGGTGAGCCAGTTCCGCGCTTCGGCCAGATCGTCGGTGGATATCGACGGCGAGATAAGGACGAAGGAAGAGGATAAAGGAGGAGAGGAGAGAGGCCGCGAGTACGATGTAAATGCGAAAAAGGATCGACAAGCGCGTCGAGTTGGAAGAGAAGCAAGAAAACGAGGAAAGGTGGTGGTGATGGCGATGGTGGTGGTGGTGGTGGTGGTGGTGGTGATGATGGCGGTGGTGGTGGTGGTGGCGGTGGTAGTGGTGGCGGTGGTGGCGGTGGCGATGGTAGTGGTGATGGTGGCGTCGAGTCTCGGTGGAAGCGGGAGGTGGCTTAAAAATGAAGTAATATGGTAAAAATATGGCGGGCAATTTTCAAGAGAGACGGAGCTAAGCCTGTTACCCGGCGGTCGGCAAGACGCTGACGTAGCCGCACGCTGCAACATAGAGGGAGGGAGGGAGGGAGGGAGGGAGGGGGGTGGGTGCGTTTGAGCGCGGCCACGTAATGTCGGTAGGCCAAGAACTTGGTAGATACGCCTCACTCGATCCGGCAGCGTAAAGATGGTCGTCCAAGATAGCGTAAAGTTAATAACGAACGGTTGGATAGACGCGGACGCACCGTTCGGAGGACGGGGAAGATCTCGCGGCAGGACGATCAAAACCGCGGCGGTTTTTTCTTCTTTTACGTTCGTCAGAGCCGACCGCGTAAATAAGAAATCTTGCGAGCGTGTAGAATCACGAACCGCCGGTGGATGCCACCGCGGGACGTGTTCGAGATCTGAGCGACATAATGGCATCCCGATCCTGGCCTGTGCGCCTATCGAAGCTAACGATAATTTCGACTTCCTGCAATCTGAATAGATGACCGCGCGTCCCGTCGAAAACGTTCGTTCCGCGTCACGACGCGCCGCGATAAAAATCTACAACTTCGCTTTACGCAGCGAACGAAAGCGAACAAAGAAGCAGCGTGCTTGATCAATTAACGTCGCTGGTTTTTCGAGCAACAGGCGAAAATAACACGATATACGAGAACTGGCGTGTTTCAACCGGATTCCACGCGGCTACCGAGAAAGATTCTACGAGCACTCCTTTTACTCTCGATCCTCGTTTCGTTAATTATTCCCGAGACAGTTCTCGTGCAGGTAGAAAGACATAAATCGCGCGTTTACAGGCGGCCAATTAGGATCGCGTTTCTCAAAGTTCCGCGATACCCGTTCGGCCTGAACTCGACCTCGATTTGTCTTCTATTTGTCGGATTCGAAGGTCATCCATGGCTGGTACACCGCGAGGGCCCTGTGTACGCATCGATCGAATCGGAGAACAAGCTGGCGGCCAGCACCGTTCTCTGCGATCCGATCAGCGCACCCCCGTCGGGAAGATTCCCCGCGGAATCGCTGAAGCGTTGCGACTGCGTTGCCGAGCGTGAGCCAGATCGACTCGCTCCTCCCTGCCGTATGGCTATTCGAATAGAACGCGTACCTACTTAGCGTCGACGATGTAAATACGTAAGCGGGATTGCTTGTTGCTCGGTTTAAACGCCAACTACAACCTCCCGTCGTGGATGGCTAACGAGGCACCGGTACATCGTGTACGCATTGTACTTGTCTCCCGAGCGGAACGAATAATAGAACCTTCCGACGATTCGAACTACCATCTCGCGCCAAACAATCGAGAGCGCCCGCTGAAAACTGAAACACCTCGCCGGACTGTTTCGCTGAAAAAGGATCGAGATATTTACCCATTCATCGTGCAACGCGGCGTACGCGATGCGTTTTTAGCCCTTGACCCGAGAACGATTTTACACTGGCCGTACAAAGGAACACGGATCTAACGACTTTGCTCGCGCAAATGACCGACGCTGCTACATCGGCAAAATGCACCGGCAGAGTTGTCGCAGAAGCCGTGCGTCTCGCATACCGATGCAGCCATTGTGCTCGCGTCCTCCACTCACCGTGCTGATGACTGCGCGCATAGTTTCGTGTACACGTGCGCTTGCATCATCGCGCCTCACTGTCACCATCGGCTTCCATCGGAGCAACGCGACGGCGACGCTCCACTCGTCCGTGGCACACGTGCCTCGCGTGCCTTTCAGACGCGTTCCTTCTTTACATCTTATCGATATACGGATACGATTGCTGGCTTTTGACCGAGACGCGAATCGACGTAATCGGCCATGGTGGAATCGATGTCGTAACTTTGCCCGATGTCCACGCTCGATGCTCGCTTTTCACCCGTGACCGAGTATTACCGAGATCATAAGGGGGGGGGGAGATGGAGAGGCTTATTCGACGAGAGACGTACACCGGCAACGGATTAATAAAGCTAGACGCGAAAAAAAGGAACTCGACGAACGTTTCTATTTTATGTAATACCGGTCCGATCGATCAACGACGCCCAAGATTGATCGAGAAAGGCTGCGTGCAGGTGTTAAGACACACGCTCGCCAGACGCGTGAAAGGATTGGTCTACATTCCTGCACGGCGATTGTGTACCGCGACGCTGTAACAGCGGGAGCACTTGTCTACCGCGGATTCTACCGAGATCGGTTCGTCGAATACTTGGAACGCGTGTCACGGTTCGAGAATCTTTTCAACGAGTCGTTCGTACACGAACACGGATACCTTTCGACTGCCGTTACAACGAATAACTGTTCGCAGTTCGGCATACCCCTAATCGCGAGGCGAACATGCTCCAAACAAATGGCCAAGTCGCGTAATTTACGACGCGAGGATCATCGTGGGAGGAATCTCGTCTCCTGGCTACAACCCTCGTAATAAACGTAATTAATCGATTCGGCATCCTCCCGTCGACGTCCGAACATTCGATCGAACAGAGAATAAATGAACGAAACACTTCGATTTTTCAAGAGACACATCCCCCTCTTTTGTAATAAACGATCTTTATCGCGTGGTTGATCGTTCGCCGAGAACGAAATTTTAACGATCCACGTTTTCCTTCCGTTCGTTATTACGCGTCTCGAAGGTAATTCTTGAAGGGCCGTTCGCGACCGATACACGGTTACGATACGTGTACGTAGATGGCGATACGGGCGTCCTGCAATCGTCGATTTTTATCGTTGGATCGCTCGTCAGCAGCGTGGCGAGGATTCGTGACGTCCGAGCAACGTTCGAGCGCCGAATTGGCAATAAAATCGAAGAAACGTTGGCTCGCGAGTGGCCGACTCGTTGCTGTTTGTCGGCCACTGTAGACGCAATAAGAGACTTTAAAAACAGCACGATGACCTCGGACATCGACACGAAAATGGTCTCGCGAGAAGGGCTCGGTGTTGTGTCTGATTACCGCTTTACAACCGCAAAGACCCTCTCTCGGCCGTTCTGCTTTCCATTCGCTCGATGGATTTGGTGGCCGGCCGCCGCGGACCAACCTTCCCCCGTACGATACCGTACGTGGAAAAATGCAGAAGCGGACGGGCCTGTGCGGCGCGAGAGTGACGTGGCGCGGCGTGGCATAGCGTAGCGTAGCCCGTCGAGCGAGAAAACAGAATCACGTTTGCTCGGTTCCGAGGTCAGAGGAAGAATCATCGTTGACTGCAAAATAAACCGAGGGCTAGGAGCAAGGAGGCCGGCGCGCTCGGTACGCGCGCTGAGATTCAATTACGATCGATCCACTGACTCTTCGCTCTGGACAAATACCGTCCGTGCGAGATAAGGCGGCTCGTTTCGTTCGCTTCCTGGAGCCGAGAGCTATCAGCCTCCGGATACGTTTGATTCGTCGAACCGCTTTGTGACGAGACGACGCGACCACTGCAGATTCGACGAGAGATTCTCCGGGAGCGTTCGCGAGAACGCGTGAAAAGGTATTCTACGACGTTTAGGAATCGTTGCGTGGAGCGGGCCAGACTGCGCGCACGATTGGGAAATCGTTGGAAAGGTTGTTTACGCGGAGTCACGCTCCATCTTTCGACACGGAGGCACGAAAATACGGTGACGTCACGGTAACAGAATGAAATTTAGATTGGTCCGTCAGAACCTATTAGCGCTGCGTGAATAGATTCAATAAAGAGAGCGGATAAGATCGAGCACGAAATAACGAATAGAAAAGCTGACCGGTGTCACGCTTTAGGGCCTAAGAACGAAAATCGTCGTCGGCACCGAAATCACGATCGCGTGGGGATCAATCACCCGCATCGATATCGGCAATGACACCCAGAAACGAGTCTATTAGGCGGTCGATAACCACCGAGGCCGCGTTCTCCGAGACGCAGCCCCTATCATCGGACCCCATCGACATTCTTTATCGACGCGATAGTAATTTATTACCTTGTATCTCGTTCCGGTGCGCGATCGGTCGACGAATGGCCCGAAAGAGTATGCCAGGATCGAGCAGCAGTTACACACCTCCGGAGATCGGAACGTTCCTCTCGGTCGGTTGACATTTTTACAAGGAACGGCCTTTCTCCGTTCCGTCTGCTTGCCGAGGAATACCGCGATCGCCGCCCCCTTCCTTATCTCCGAACACTGGGCCCGGACGAACGCGTACTACGTATATTAAGTATTCGGCGGTACGCGATAACGATTATATTTTTAAAGCGAAAAACCGACGACATCATCGGACACGATCGTTATTAACGTAACCGAGGGAGTTGCGTTAATGATACGTAATATAGAAATACAAAAAGGTACGTTTCATCTCGATAATCATCGGCGCGCGATGGAACGGCCGGAGGTCGTCACCGACAGAGGCGGGGAAGGCGAGTTAAGCCGAGCGCACCTCATCTTCGTAAATCGAGCCTTCGACGTCCCTCTTCCAGCCCCATTTCAATATCCCCGGCTTCGTAAAGGCAATCGCTGATTCACGGTGTAACGATCCAGGTGTATGAGATTTGCACCTTGCCAGGCCTCACGCATCGCGCGCCAACTAACCAACCCAAAGAATCCTTTCATTTCAGACACGCGGGGATGTGCAGTCACGAAGATTAAATGCTACCGAGAGCGCAGAAAAAACAAAACTCGAAATAGCGATGTTACCTGCTACGGGAACGGCTTCTTTCGACGAGAAAAAACGCGGCCCGAAAACGATGCGAAATTGTGTATACGCGCGATCGGCTCAAACGCCTCGATCTCGATTTATCGAACCGGCACACAACCGGGGGCGTAACGTTTAATATGGAAATGAGGAAAAGAAAACGAACGATCGATACGTACTCGAAGGGCGCGTTCGGAAAAGACCGACCAACGTTCGACGATTTCTTTACGCGAGCGAAGATTCCACAACAATCCATACCGCCTCTTTCTTTCGTCTTTTCGACCAACAATGAGTATAGAACGCGAACGAGCTTTTTCGGAGCATGGCAACCGTGATCTCAGGGTACGAAGGGACGTTCTCGACCCGTTTCCTTTGACCCGTTGCGCGCTTGTCTTTAGCTCCTTCCCAGAGGCGAAGCGCATCTCGCTTGAGCGCCAACCGTTCAAAAAATAACGGTGCACCTCGTGTTCGAGCAAAAACTTAACGCGTGCAAGCTGATTACGAAGGAACGTCGAGCCCAGCTTCGCTGAACTCCGAGGTGTCCGCGGCATGGAGGAAGCCAGATTCCTAGTATTACGAGTTTCGCGTAAGGACTTCAAGGACGAGCAAGCAATTTCCATTTTCTTGCGGCTGGCGAGGCGAACGTAAACGGCACGGAAGATAGGAGAGGTTTCTTTCTTCCCTCGGTCTCCTGCTCGCGTCGCCGTTTAGTCGACCGCAAAATTAGCTGCGAGCTGTTCGAAAGGTCCTTGAGTAAGATAAAATAGCATCTTTTTTTCGATGCAGCGTGCAGAGACAAGAACGGTTAGAGTGGCCCTCGCGGCTGAATGCTATTTGCACGGGGACGCACAACCGATTACCCTGCTGCTCGGTCGACGCTCAACGACCCGAAGGAATCAACTGCTCGGTGGTTTCGCTTCCTTCTCGCTTCGCCGTTTCCCAGATCCTCGGAACGCCATCGTTCCGCCTTCTCGTCCGATTACGATACCTCGAAAACCTTTTCAAATTCTGGCGCGCGCTTCGCTGCATCGAAGCGAAGAACGTAGAGTTTTTCGTTGGAACGTCGTTCCGAGAACGCCATCGGTCGAAGACGAGCGGTCAGGCGAATTCTTCCTCGCCGACGACTCCTTAAACGATAGATACTCTTAAATACCCTAAGACGATGCGTTTCTTTCTCGAGCTTCCCTTTTGTGTCATTAATCTCTGTACTAAATCAAGCGCCATAGTTCTACTACGGAACTATAGGAGGCTTTCGGTCCTGGAAGGGGGATCACGACGAAAACAAAATATACCGTACGTGTCGGGAATGTATAGACACCAGCGCGGCTGTGCTTGCGATGTTCGGCGAGCTCTGTGCTAGAAGGATCTGTGAAACGTCTCGAGGCGCTAACGAAGCTGCGCCTTTACGCATCCGTGGCTCGCAATGATACAAGGAAGCGGAGGAGGAGGTGTTCGTGCCGTTGCTCGGAGTTAGGCACGGGAGTGCGGGCAGAGGTGTAAATGTAAATCGATGGAGGCAACGTTCGTTAATTAGTCGCGAAGCGGTATCCTCGCGGCGACACCACGGCCCATCCGTTCCCGTTCTTCCTTCCGCCGCTTTATTTCCTATCCCAGTCGATCCTTCTCTTTCTGGGCACCGTATCAACACGCCCCGTTCGATTCTGACCTGCGCGTTCAAATTTAAGCGGCAGTGTTTTTAAAAGACGGCGCGCGTTTTCTCCCGGCGATACCCGACCCTCGAGGAATCGAACAACGACTACCCGTTTTGAAAAGGCTACCGACCTACATCGGCGGTACGTCGCGTGAGACGAAAGCGTCCGCCAACGAAGACGAAAGGAACACAGTCAACAACGAGATTCAAAGAGAAAACGAACGACAGACTCGAAAGCTCGGGCCGAGGAGCGAAACAAATTGCTTCGAACGCGCCACTTGCCATATGGCCCAAGGTAAATTAAATAACAGAAAGAAACGCGACACTCTCGTAAAACTCGTCACAGTCTGCGTTGTTCGATCGTGCTAGCTTTTCTAAATAGTTGGTGACAGCGTGCCAACTATGCACTGGACGTTTTCTAGACGTTTCTTTGCTCGTAACTCGCGCGGTCGCGCAGCCATTCCGCGAGTACCTACTACCGCTTACGAGGTGATTACCGAGCCTCTTGTCACGAATGAATCGACGAGAATAAATTTATTATCGACAATGCGCACGATAAGAAAGCACCACGGCCGCCTTAACGAACACAGTGTCCCGTTTCCTCCTGACTCTTTCAGCCGCGAGTCGGACGAACAGAGGAGTAGTCGTTTATGACGCGAAATTATTTAACCAAGCATCGAAAGGAGAGGAGAGGAGAGGAGAGGAGAGGAGAGGAGAGGAGAGGAGAGGAGACGAAAAGCGAAATCGTAGACCAGAGAGAACGACCGGGATAAAAAAGAATGTTTATCTAGGTACCTATTACGATTCGACTCGGCATTTATCACGCGTTGCATCCGCGGAGCGCGCAAAGCCCACGAAAGGAAGCCTTACACAACGCTAAAAGCAATAATTCATCGAAGCGAAGTAAGAATTCGTAAGGGTAAGGACCGGACGAGCGGTGCGTGTCCGGCGTGTACCGAATAATCAAGCGAACGAGAATACTCGGCAACGCACGCACATTATACCTTTTACACGCGCCCCCTTTTTTCACCGAGCCTCGTAATCGAGTTCTCCCCCTTAACCGGAGCTCACCTAATTAAGTCACCCGCGGGGTACCTTGATTTATTTGGATCATGTAACCAGAAATCGTCGATCGGTTCGATCGGCATAGTCGGCGATACGAGTAGACCGTGTAAACTTTTTGGCGGGCGAAATCGCGGCGAAAAAGCATCGGGATACTCGCGGTTCGTTTCCTCGCAGTCGCGGCTCACCCCATACGCGATTGCCCCGCTGCTTGCCATGTATCTTTCGCGCGCAACGTAATACATGTATCGTTCTGTGCGGTGCCCTCGATAACGCTCGTCGAACATCGACCCGTGTGGGATCCGCGGCACGCCAGGCCACGCCGCGCCGCACCGCCCCGAAATTCACGCACTCTGAACCACGCGGGGATGATTTCTCTCGGCCCCTTTCCTTCCTTTCTTCTCCCCCCACCCTCGTTTCTTCCTTCCTGCCTTTCTTTCCTCCTTTTCTTCTTCGTCCGCCCTTGCCCGAAACGCACGAGCGTAGTTTCGACCAGGAGAACGAAAGAGAGACGTGAAAGGGAGCGAGCAAATGTTGGGAAGAATGTCGGCGCGGTGCGTCGGTGCGCGATGAAAAATGTTCAAGGCCCGAAGGCGGTACGTGCCTCGGAGAAGGGCCCGCTGCGAAACGGCTCCGGATATCGATTCAATAAATGCCTCGATACCGTTGTATACGGATACGAATGCCGATCCACCGCCACGGACCTCGGCGCTTTTTCTCTTCACGTCCAGACGAAAGAAAGAACAGCAGGTCCGTCGCAGGGTTTGCGTCGAAAAGATCTCTGGGAACGCGCGGTATTAACTGACGAAATAAATACGGTAATCTAACAATCGACGGGGAAGAATTCGGATTCTGAATTGATGCAGCCTGCCAAACAGATGTACTGCCTTCCGAGCTAACGCGGCAACGCTGCGGACTACCGTCTTCGTGCCGTGACTTCACGCGTTTTTCTCTATTTCCTCGTGTCAAGCTCTTCGAACGTAATCCCTCTTCTCTCGAAATACTTTTGTCGATAGAACAGATTTTTCATCCGTTTCATTAATAATAACGATAATAATAATGTCCATCCCGAGTGAAAATTCCAACGCGCATAGAGACGATCACGCCGATGCATTCTCGATCTAATATTCTTTCATTTCGGGAATGGATTCTGAAGCCAAGGGAATTTCCGTGGAAAGGGGCGTCCACGCGAGACGCTGGAATTGAATACATCCATCGGTAAGATGAATCGCCTAACGAACTTTCTACGACGTCTATCTTCCTTTCTCCTACGAGGAGCAAACTCCGGCAGGAGGAAGGATAGTTTAGAACGAATACCGGCGCGCGAACATAAATTAAGCAACCAGACACACACGAACGCGCGAGTCCCTGTTACTTACACCTTACGATTAGCTACGCGGTATCCACTTTCGAGGCAAAATAGCGTAGGTGGCTCTCGGGGAATCCTGTCTAGGCCGGAGTAACAGCGGCGGAGGGATTTGGAAATCGGGAAGTTATTGCGCCATGGGTCCCCTTCTCGACCCATCCAGTCATCTTTGATTCGACACCGTGGAAAAAGGGGTGTCCGCGTCCACGATAACGGTGTTGAATCAGCGTGACAGAGCGTCCGCTTGATAATCGGATGATTTAACGCGATAACCTTCGCGTAAATAAGGATCGGCCGACACGAAGGTCGGAAAATACTGGAAACCGTGCCGAAGTACTAGAAGTGGACCGAGAAAAGGATAGACACCGGACAATAATCGCTGGTGGCACCGATGACGATGACAAACGTTCTGGAAACTAATCCTGATTCGAACGACGTGTCTCGCTCGAATCTTTTTTGAATCCGATTTCGCAACGGGCACCTTGACTTTTTACATCGCCGAGCCGACGAATCTCGCGCACGAACGAAATTTCCGCCAAAGGGCAACACGATCGAGCACCGTGCGATGACCGAGTTCGGTAATTAACTCCCGGACGATCGCGTTAAGGCGTGAAAATACAAAGGTCTCTGTTTCCTTTCGGAACAAACCGTACAAACGCACAGCGGTCCATTTCAAAATTCTAGGTGGAATTAATTATAAAGGCTGATGCCTCGAATATTTTTCAAACAAACATTGTTTTAATTAGAGTTGTTGTGTATATATATATATCACTAATAATAGCTCGATAATGTGAATAATAATAACTTACAGATTAATAAATAATTGCTTAATATTATATATATATATATAGTATCTTGACATAATATATTAACGTAATATTGTTAAATCACTATCGTTAGGAGTACTTGCTTTATCCTATGTTTGGCCGAAAGTATCGATCAGGACAAAAAAATATCTTTCACGTTAGGTGGTATTTTTTTCTCAAGAAGTGTTCTCAAGTTTGAAATAACAGGATCAGGAGAGAAGGCTAGATCGCGAAGCATGTCAATGTTTGTACGTATTCTTGATATTTTGCGGAAGAATTCTTCTCTGAATTTCTTGAATTCTTTATGACTGAATTCCTGAACGTCTCCGGATAACTGGCCGACAGGGATTAGAAATTTAGATGTTATTGTTGCTCTATACATCAATATCTTACGAACCGTAACTGGCGTAGGATACTAATTACAGTGATTTATATATAATTCTACAATTTCATTTACATATGCTTCGAAAGCTGAATTGTTAATCTCCAATCCGAATGATAATGTCCTAAGTACTATAGGAAAATCTTTGTATAATATTTACGGCAACACCGATTACATCTGATCGCGTAAATGCTTACAGACAGTATTCCCATCCACCTTGCTCAGATATATCAGTCAACGATCCAGTTTCCGATCGAAAACATTATTCTAATGATAATTTCTCTCCTCTTAGCCACGTTTCTTTTTTCTTCGACATTTCCGATTTGTCGCTTTTTAATATCTAATTTGTTAGAAATATGTAGGGGACATTCCATTGATCTTGTATACGCGTGTAATGTTGATAAGTCCCAGGAGAACGATCGCTGGTTACGTTTTCTTTTACGTATGTCTTTTAAAATATTCGTATCTTTCCGAGTAACATTGCATATGTAGCATTTTCGGATCTTTTATTCGAAAGTGCACGACTCTTCCATCAACCATGGTGTCAAAAAATTCACGATGAATCACCAAATCAATTACCAAATCCTTTCTAAAAGTTATCCCTCAGCTTCTGATTTCTTCAATTTGTCGCGTTATATCGTTGTACGCGTTGATAATATATGGAGTAGTTTCCTTGGCGAATCGAATTTTAATAGGTGTGCAATACTTCGTTGATGATGTTCCATTGATTGATTCCTATTTCGTTCTGTTATTCAGAGTAGATTTAAAACAATTTTAAATAAACACCTGTAGTACAGGAATCCATAATTGATGGGACAGAAAAAATTCGCTGTGCAACAGAAAATCATGTTAGGTACATTGTTTCAAGAAACAATTGTTTCCTTACCGCTTATCAAATATTCTCAAACGTTCGAAGCACAAGGCTTCTTGAATAGATTTCAGGCGAGAACAAACTCGTCAATACACCTAACTTTAAGTTAATTCGTGACGACAAGATTTTCGGATTAATTCCACCTACTTCGAGGAAATAGCCCGCTATGCAACGGTCGTAATCTCCAAAGAAACGGACCTGTTACGCCGCGTGGCTCACAGCAAACCGTCTTTCTCAACCGTCGCTTCAAGAATAGAGTACATTTAATCACAAATTGACGACACGACATAGTTTGTATCTCGCACAATACAACGTCGGTTTCCAACGGTTCCTATGTCCTACAATGTCACCGAAAAGATCTTCTTACTACATTTTCAAGCACCTACATCGTTGCGGGACATAGCCGATGTCACGCTTCGAGATATATCGATACCTCGTGAGAAAGTTCGTTACCATTCGAGAAGCCTGATGAGTCGATCATAGAAACTTCTCGATGCTGGATCATCCGATATATCGCGTGACTCAGTTTCCAACGGTCACCAAAGACAAAGGACATAGGAACCAAGAGCGTCAAAATCAGTCAGTCTGTCCGAACCTTGAGAAGGCATACATCGAAAACGCGAGCGATCTTTAAGTACAGTAAAGGCGAACATATCAAAGAGTTGTCTAAAGTCTAATTATAACACACATTTAATTGTATCATCGTGACGAAAACAACTAACTGTCAATTACCTTCGGAAATATTGTTGGGAATACGTACATTGATATTTTTAATCAGTGTCAAAATCATTATAACCACCCTTAATATCCGAAAAGAATTAAGGGAACGATCGTGTTCGCGGCGTCGATTGTCAATATCGTAGCGAGAATTTACACCTCTCGTTGGCGCGTTTAGTCGAGATCGCGCCTCTCCGCGAACGATCGTAACAGGACCTCTTTTCTCTTTTCGTCGAGATAGTCGGCGTGATTCAATCTCGCACGTCTCTCGACCTTCGCGAGCACGCAAGTATTAACTACTCGAAATTTGCTCCAGGCTGTCCGATTAATCTCGCGAACGTCGGAAAATATCGCGTTCCCTCGCGCAGGCGACTGAGCGCAAAGTCGAAATTCGATGGTAAATAAGAGTAGAAAGGGCACAGTTGCTTCGATAAAGACGTTGATACTCTGCGGACGAAAGAGTCGTGCCGAGCCGTGCGGTTATGCGTTAAAGCTTAAAAGTGCGTCGCAAGATGAAAACCCTGACGAATCGCAATGAAAGGAGGTCCGTTGCCCCGCAGGCAGCGGCAGAAGTGTTGCGTTACAAACTGCAGCCGGTTACCGATTCGCTCACCCACATGGATCGAACCTTTCTTGCGAACAACTTGCCTGCGAGTCGCATAACCGCCTTCCAGTGTGCTTACGCAATTACACCCTGCTTAATAAACCTCGTGCTTGTCTCGCTTCTATAGACAAATTCCATTTGTCCGTTCCACAACTACATCGGCCTGATCGCGTGACGCGTCGTTCAACGCGCAAATTGTTTTCTCGCCTTTACACCGTCGTAGTACGTAGTTCCGCTGTAATCGACACGAGAGATCTCGTTACGCTCGATATTCGAATCGTCGAAACGTCGAACTTTCCGATTTTTCTTGGCTACGGAACGTCAAATCGACATCTTTCTAAGATGGCCTACCGATCGTTTCTCCATATATTTGTCGATTGTAGAACGGCAGCACGGATGTCTATTATATTAGGTTGTCCCGAGTGTTTCTTCCTTTCGTAAGGAAATAAAATAAACTTCTTCTCGTTTTACATTATCTTATCGAATCATCTACGATCCATTTTGTTCTATTTCTATTATTACGATCGTACATGACTCGACAAAAATAATATAAATAATATAAGAGAATGCGGTGCATCCATTATTTCCTTACAAAACGAAAGAAACTTTTGGGACAACCTAATATTTGTTGGTTTATTTTGATTCACGGATAATATTCCTTCAGAAGGTTAATATAGATTTATATAGATTTACGGTTTAAAAATTAGGAGAGAAAACAGCCAAAAAGGTCGGCTCGAAGTGCCTGTCGAATTGGCCTGTCTGCAAGATCTAAGATTCCCAAGTGGATCGTTAAATCGAAGCAGACAGTGAGTATGACAATTGGAAATTTTTTAAATAAACGATAAGTCGGATATAAATCCACGTTGTTCAAGAATCGTATCCTGATTGTGGCAAGTTTTCGGGATTGGCTTATGAATTTTATAGGAAATGAAACGCAGAAATTTATGTTGAATTTTTTCTACGGATCTTCGATGTGTCGACACGATTAAAATTAAACGTTGTTCGCATGATGGGACAAAGAGCTCTGGAAACAGGAAGAGTTATCTCTTTAAAGTACTCAAGATTGGAACACGCGTTATTCCACGACCTCGTACAGAAGCGATGTTGGTTAAACCTTGCCGCGTGTACGATGTTCAAATCTCGTAGAGAACTTACAATACGGAGCGCTCGAAATAATAACATAATTCTAATAAAAAGACGAGCGAACCTCCTGGTCGAATCTCTCGGTCGAGTCACACGCAATTTGTTCGAACCTTATTTCCCTATGAAGCCTGTTACCGAACGTTCTTTGTATTTCTGTATCTCTCGAGTCTCGAGGCTAGTACGATCTCTATGGTCTCCGGGTCCAGCGCGTGTATAGATAAACGAAGCTTATCGAGAATTTTGATGTTGCGATAAGAAAAGGTTAGACGCAAGTAATTTCCGCGTTCCTTTGTTCGCAAAATCGCGTCGTTACGCGTTGTAAATTACGTTCGTCCAGATAGTGGCGCGATCGCGTGTCCTCGCATCGAACGAGACGTTAAATTTTTGTCAACTTATTTAACCAATTAGATCGGTTTCTTATTTCCTGATCGTAATTTGCGTAACGTTGACGGCTCGGCGCAGCGTTGCATCTTAAACAAGATCGTTCCGCTTTTCACACCGTCTCGGCTTGCCGGTAGGTACTATAAACCGAAAGATCAAAGAGTCAACGAAGGAGAAACGGAGAATCTCCTCCGAGGGAGGGACAGAAAGGGAGAAAAGGGTCGTGCGTACATGCAGGAGGATGTAGGGAAAATATCTGGCCGTGAAGCGAGAGATAGAGGCCGAGAAAGGGAGAGAGGAAGAAAGAGAAGAATCCTCTCTTCGGAGGGTTTATGGTGAAGGTGAACAAAGCGGGTGGCGGTAACACGGCCCGTACGCAGAACTTCTCGTGTTTATGTGTCTACGGCTGGCCGCGAGTGACACTAATTAATGAAATAATGGCACCGGGACCAACGCACTCGCGAACCAAGGTGTCGAACGTCTCGCGGCGGGGCGTAGGCGGTTATTTACGCTCATTTGCTTTGCACGCTTTTGTCCCCTTTTGTCGTGCTGCCTACCTCTCGCCGTACTACCTCGTTCCCCTCGTAACCCGTGCGACCTCCTGCTCGCCAAAGAACCGATTCCACCAGCTCGATAATTCAGAGAGACGAGGAAATTCTCAGTCGAGAAACGCGATAAGCGTCGATTTCACCGCTTTTCCCGATGTTCATGGCGACGAGATGCCGAAGATCCGACGTGGTCGTGCTATCTCGCGGCGGACGCGCAGAGTCGGTTTTCGCGACGCGGTTTTCGGGGACAATGGTAGATAGAGTCCGTAGTAAATCCACGCCAAGACGGTGCTGTCCGCGAGGCGACGGGCCGACGAATTTATCCAATTCCACGAGAGCCCAAAGAACTTTTAATACGTCTGGGATGTATCTACTCCCCTCCCTCCCTTTTCTCTTCGATGTAGCCCAGGTAACCGGATACTTTCTGTCGCGCGAACCGTCCAAGCCGATCCCGATAATTAATTGCGCGGAATCCACATCCTGGCTTCGCGAATCTCTTCTTCTTCTTCGTCGTCGTCGCGATCGCCGTCGCCGTCGAGCTGCAGTCCGAACCTTGTCGGATCTTACGATACCCATGATTCACTTTGATGCGCTATGGATAAAGTCGCGCCACCTTCGCGCCAGATAAGCATCGTTTGCGAAATCTTTTCGAACGCTCGAGCGTGTTAGGCTTTTCGGAGATCCTTGCACGCTGTACATCGGTTAGATTATAATTATCAGACGATGTTTGAAATCACCGTTGTGGTTTCTGAACCAATTCGCTATGCCGTTCGAGTGTAAATCAAACTTGGCATCGAATGAATCACGCGAGCGCCGTGATGCTCCAAAATACATCCGAAATGAAATTATCCTATAACGCAATTACTGGAAAGCCGATGGTATTCGCCGGAACCTCGGTTTAAGTGAACCGTCATAAATCGGTCGAGGCGAAATAGATTGCAGGTGCTTACGGCGCCGCGTTCCGGCAGACGCAATATATCCAATTCCATATAAATACCTCTCGGAGTGGCGCTAATTTAGTTAGCAATTCCGCGTAATTTATATTCCCCGACCTTCTACCTGTTATCCCTGCCACTATCCTACCGACTGGTGAATTGCTCGGAAAGTGGACAAACCGATCGATTATCTATAACCAATGACACGGTAACGGTCGTTAAAACGCTCGAATTTTCATCTTGCTATGTAAATATTACGATTTACGGTGTTCGCCGGTGTAAGATTAGTTACAGTTGAAATCCCGCGCCGCATAGACGAGTTTCAACCGGTCGGTGAGGAAACGCGTGCTTCGGCCCGGCAGTTGCCAACAAAATAGGCGATAATCACACGTCGCGAGATAGGAAGCCGAGTCGATGATATTGAGACATCCGTGGACCGTTGAGGTTCGTGAACGGCTTCGAAACGATGGTTCGTCGTTTGCCCGTAAACGAGCAGCTTAATAGGTCACGATTATTACGAGTTCCTGGTCGGGATTGAAAACGGGTTTTTCCACATACAGGCGTGGTGGGAATTTTTCCAGCCACCTAATAACCCTAATCGAGGAACGTTCGTTCCAACTTTCGCACGAACGAGCTGCGAAAGAAGCGAAGGATTCGCTGCAACGTACAGAAGAAAAAAGGTTCGTCCGTAATTATTTGCAGCTGCGAATCGCCTTCTTCGGCCGAGTTCCGACCGACCGAGCGAGCGAGAGAGAGAGAGAGAGAGAGAGATTTCCCAACGCGCGTTCGTCGAACGTATGCCATCGAGTCGGCTTGGTTCGGCCGGCGGTTTCGTTCCTCGACGGTGTCCAGGAACGTAACCGAAGAAAAGTTAAAGTCGCGATGCAGATAGTCGGTTAGAGACAGATCGTGGCCGCGCAAAGAGCAGCGAGCCCGAAGGAGGGAGCAAGAGGAAGAGGACACGACTAGCGGCACGTTTGAGTATTCAAGTCGTACCGTATCATAAACTGTCCGCCCGCGGTCCCCTCCTCCTCCTCCTCCTCCTTCTCGTCCCCATATCTCTTTCCATAGCTATGTTACCGCGTATGTAGCTACGTATGTCCGTCGGTCGGTTTGTCCCGCGGGTACACAGTCGTCCAGTACTGGCAGCAGTTTCTCCGATCCTGCGGTAGCTGCGCTGAAAAGTCATCGTACCCGCTGCCTTCTCGAAGGACACTCCTGCTTTTCTCTTGCCCGTTCTCGACGAAAAAGAACAAGTGGAAGACGGACAGTGATACGGTGCGTTTCGTACGTGTCACCGAATACACGCCGCAACGTCATAGGTTACCGAGCAACGAGCGGCAGTTCGACGATATAAAAAATAGAAACCGACGTTAAAGGATCGTTTGGCTTTCCGCGAACACGGCCGTTTTTCTCCGATCTTATCGTGCGAAATATTCGGAAAGATCTAGATTCCACGATTAAACCAAGGATTATCATTCGCTGTCCCTACTTTTTGTCCCGCGACCCTCGGTTTTACGTTCGAGAATCGCTCGCGTTAATGCCCTACGATTCCAGTTCTTGCGCGAGTATCATTAAATTGCCACCGCTGCCAGGTAATCAACATCACGCAGCTAACGTTTCTCGCTCGCTTATAGATTTTATGCCCCCCAGCCGTCCGCACGATTTTTACTCAACAGCGAAAACGGAAGAGCTTCTATCGATCGATAATTAAGCGCTAGCGTTTCCGTGAACACGATAATGGATTAACGCGTTCACGCTGTTTCTTGCGCTTCCGTTGTACGATGTAACTGTCTAATCGCGTAACGTGGCCGCGTTTCACGGGAACCCGGCGCCATCGTGATTCGTATTTCGCCAGGTTCTAATCGACGGATTCGTTCATAAATCGCGCGACTCGAAGGAAAGTCGAAGACAAAAAAAGGAGGAAGACACCGGTATGAAAAGAGAGGAACGTCCGACGTCTCATTAAGATGCTGTGCCACGGGAATTGCGGTACTTATCGATACGCGAAACGAAACCCGATCGTCCATGGCAGACAATGCGACCGAGTGTTTCATGCCAGGAACTTCGATCGATCTCTTCTCCCGTTTCTTTCTCCTACCCCGTTTCTCTTTTTCTCTCGGCACTGTTCTCGTCTTGCTCTTGCGACCGGGGCTCGAATCCGGTCCTCCTCGTCCAGTTCTCGTTATTCTTACCGTCCCTTCTCTCCCGCGATTGTCCTCGACCGTCGAGCGACCGCAGCACGACGAGGGCACCGACTCTAATTAACGTTGACGGTAATTAACATAAATACCAGCGCTTCCTCGCTAGGAGCTCGTCGCGGCTCTGCGCTGAAACGGCGATCTCCGCTCGCGATTCCGCGCTAATCGTTTGCTCGTCCGTGTTTCTGATTTCTCCTCCCCTCGGCCATCATATCTTGCATCGTTCTCTGGCGTTTTCGTGCCACGTCTTGGTCACAACTTACCTGAAACGGAGAAACAACGTTCGAATTAGCAACGCGGAGAAAAAATGGATCGTCGCCGGTCGGACTCGATCATCGATAGACGATGCTACGTCGAGACGGCTGTTAACGTAGTACGTATCGCGGGTAATGATAGTCGAGGAGGAGGTTTCCCTTGGCCCATTGGCCGTCCACGACGGTCGATAAGCGTGCTTTCTCCTATCTATCGCGATTGCCGGGAACGATACACAACGTCGTTATACGAAACATGCGTGCACAGAGAGAAACGAACGTAACGAGAAAATAAGAGCCGGCAATCTCGGTAACGGCACGGTAGGGCTTACCAGGTAATAAATACGACACAATACGCTGCCTGTTATACCTGGTAACGCGACCGTTACGCGACCGCCGCGCCACGCCGGTCTCTATTCGATAATCGATATACGTGTAAACATATTCCACGGTATCTAGATACGCACGAAATACAATTCACCGTTCGCGTGGAGAATTTATCGCGCCCTACCTCGTTTCACGGACAAATCGCCAACGTTATCGAGTTGACCGCGAGTTTGACCGCGACAAATTTTCCAATGCCGATTACAGTCACGAGCTTTCCCCTGAAAATTAATCCCAATTATTAGCCGACCCCTACGATCCAAAGATTGCTCGTTGCACTTGCTAGTCGCGAGAGGACGAGCCGCTCGATAATTTCCGTCGCGTGCTTGAAACTATCCGATCTCTAAACAGTGGAGACGCGCCGTGGACGTTTCGAAAAAGATGTTCTCGCGTCGTTCGAGATTTGCCGCGATCGAGGATGAACGAAGTGGGTCCGTATCGCCGTAGCATGGCAAAGGCGTGAGAAAGACGGAAAAGCACGATGATCGTGAACGTAGTCGGACGGAGGAGGAAGAGAATGCGAGCGAGCGAGCGAGCAACGAGCTACGAAGTCAGAGCGGTGGATCTGAACGTTCGAGGCCGTCCACGTAGTGGCTCTAACACGGCTCATTAGCCTACAGCGTCGCTAATGAAAGCTCGTTACCCGGGTGCATGCATGCCGAGGAAGAAAAAGAAGAGTGGGAGGAGGTGAAGGAGGCAAGGGACGAAGAACACGAAGAAGCGCCGGGTGGGGAATCCCTCCGGTGTATTTTGCGCCCGGTGACTTAGTATTCGCAGGCCGCCCCCACGAGTGCCATCGTCGAGGCTGCCTTTAACCGGCAGGACGCTGACGACGTGTATATACGCGCGGACTGCTCGCTCTTCGCGACGCTGGAGGGAGAAGAGACCTTATCTGGAACCGCGGATCTAAGTTGATTGGGTGTGAGGTACAAGCCACTCTCTCGCGCCCTACGTCGAAGAACCGAACAAGGCCGAGGACGCGGTAACCTTCGACCAGCTCTTTCTTCCTTCTTCGTCTACTGCCGCGCCGGAAACCACCGCGCACCTCTACCATCCCTCCATGTTGCCTCTGGTTCGCGTAGCTTTTTGCCGCGTTCCTCGGTGTTCACGCTCAACCGATGCCGAATTTATTATCTTTGCCCCGTCTCGACGCTTTTGTACGGCCGTTCGGTTAATAGCGGAGGACGCGTCGCCGTGGAAATCGTCGCGGGAAGCGGAACCCCGCGCGGTAAATTCCTGCGGCGTGCTACTAGGCGAGAATGCACGGCACCAAAGGTTCCCTTTGAAAATGGCTATTCGTAGGAACGGTGGTATAGCGGCGAGATCGGACGGAAGCGCGTTCTCGCCGGTGGTAGAAGGGCGGAGCAAACTTGTAAAAGCTTCGTTACCCCTAACGTCGATCCCCTCGGGATGAAAGGTGCCGACTCGGTGCTGGAGGGTTGGCCGCGGATAGCTCTTTGCACCTCTGCCGCTTTATGACCGCTAAGTGTACCCAAATCCCATTCCGTGCCATAAAATTCTTAGAGGCTTGGTCGGTCGCGCGGCAGGAGGCAAAATGACCACGGGGTCCTCTATCGGCCGCGTACATTGATCGCGGCATCAGCGAGCTGCCGATCGTACACGTAATACGTGTCCCCCTCGTCATCTTACTCTCCGACTGGATACCGGATAGCGCCGACGTGGTGGCGGCTATACGCCAAGTACTTACATGATACGATCGTCGTACGATTCAACGATCAGCTATAAAATTTGCGAAATAGCGGCGACACTTGTAATCGAAGGACGCGCAGGTTTTTCGTTGCGGCCGAGACCAATGTACGGGATAATCTGTAGCCGGCCGATATGGCCAGTGCAATTGCATCCACCTCATGCCGGGCAATTATTTAAAATCGACCACGATCAACGCCTCGTTAACCCACTTTTTTGCGGACGTTTCCTTTGCCAGGGTTTTTTGCCGGGAATGGACAACGACAGACCCTCGGCGGTTTCACGATCGAGGGAAACAAGAAGAGAACGAGCGAAGACTCGATGCGAACGACAGAAAATCGCGGGAATCGCCGCCGCTCGGCAACGAAACGCGAACGAAATCGGCGAAAGAGGAAGCGGGGAGAGGGGAGGAAAAGAGACGAAACGGCCAAGGAAGAGGATCCAACCGAAGGAAAGAGCGCGGACGGATCCACGGATACGACCGCGATACATCCAACCTATAGCGTCCGACGTTATTAGCCCGGCGAATCGCGCGAGCTTCTACCATATTATTACGCGCAAAATGGCTCATTATTATCATTATTATTTCATATTTTCTGCGCTTCACCGAGGCTCCGAAACCATCGAAAAGCAAAAAGTCCGCGAAATTAATATAAATAAAAGCTCTGAACAGGGACGCGGTTCTTGATAGGAAGGGTCGATGAAGAATGCCCAAAGATGCCCAAACGCGAACAGAGGACGAGGTTGAAGCAACGCGAACACACGGCCGTAGAGAGAGGAGGATGATGAGGAGGACCACGAAAAAGCTGCGGGAACGAAGGGTACGAGAGAAAGACCAAGATGAATAACACACGTATACGCGCGTAAAGAGGCGCACACGAACGCACAGCCACCGCTGCCTCTTTAGTACGTACGTATATATGTAAAGAAAAGGAGGTGAGAATTCAAAAACGTCGACCATATCGCTTGCTGGCAAGAGACGTCTCTAGCCATCGAAGAAGGAGAGAGAAAGAGACGGGACAACGGTGGCGGTGGTGGCGGCGGCGGCGGCGGCGGCAGCGGCCGATGGCGGTGGCAGTGGCAGGTAGAAGAGCGAGGGACGACCGGTATTAACAATAATTATTGGTTCGAGCCCCTCTCCATCCGCGATCTTTCGAATCTCAAGATCACAAGTGAGATCAATTATGTCCGTCTGATTAGCCCAGGCATCCGATCGGTATACAGACACGAGTATTATATGGACGAGGCTTTCTCTCTCACTCTGGATACCACGTGTGCACGACGCGTGATACAGAGCCTGCTTTTCTCCGTCTTTCGATCACCGGTGAACTCATTTCCTCTCGATACGTTCGCCGCTCCTCCGCCATCTGTCTCACGGCTTACAACACGGTACAACACGCCGACGTTGTTACACGCGCGAAACACAGCCTTTTCGTGGCTAAAATCGATATCGTAAAGACTCTGACGTCTCTTTCCCAGTCGAACACTTTCTTTTCGAAGCTGGACAAACGTCACGATGGTACGGCTAGAAACAGCCGTCGATATACGTGTATATACGTATTACAAAGGTCGTAAAACGCCTACCGGGGCTATGGTAGGCGATTCCTCGAGGCTCGCTGGCTGGCACGCGGTCACGGCACGGCGCAGAGAATCGGCGAGAACGAATTGGAACTGGACGTCGAAGAAGAAAGGAAGAAGGATGCGTCTTCTGCCGAAACTGCAAAATTTTCTCCTCGATGCGGGGCAAAGAAACGCGTAATAGGCAACGTTAAAGCATGACGACTTGATTACACCGGACGAAGACTGACGCGGAATGAGTTTAAGAAATTATCTCGTGGAAGAGGTGTATCTCTTCTGCGTTCCATCGAGTTCAGGTAATAATTTTCTCGTGAAACTTTCAAAGTGGCGTGCAAAAATTAATACGCTTGAGAAAAAAGACCGGCTCGACGTCGCATTTGCCCATGCCCGTTCCCTTTACCCTTTGCGCAATTAACCGTGCGGGATGAGGAGGTTTGCCCTACGGTCGAGAGAGCAGTCGAGAGAACAGTCGAGAGACAGAGAGCAAAAGGGAACAGTCCCTCGGCTGTCGAAGAAACGAAGGAACTTTGTGTGTGCGCGCGCGCGCGCGCGCTCGCGGCTGGGTATCGAGGCGTCGATCGCTCCGCGGGATATTCGTTCGGTCCTGATACCGACCGTTTAACGCCTCGAATCGAAAGGTTGGTGTATCCTCCCTCTCCCTTTTACTCTCGTACGCCACGGTTGTTCCTTTGCCGAGCGGTAAACAGGATCGTTGCATCTAGGGAGGACGATAACCCGAGCCAAGTTGCACGCACGATAGGTGTAGGTGCGTATCGTAGACGAGAGAAGCAGAGAGAGAGAGAGAGAGAGAGAGAGAGAGAGAGCGGTAGGAAGGTAGTTTGCAAAGTAAAAGGTATCCACCTTACCCCATAAATTTCGTTCGGCGATAGTTTACGAGGCGGCACCGCCCCGTGTCATTATCGCGCAGAGGAGAAGCACCGGTTCGCGTGGAACACACCGCATCGATCGGACTCGTCTCTCTCTCTCTCTCTCTCTCTCTCTCTCTCTCTCTGTGTCTCTCTCCCTCTCCCTCTCGTCTCGATGTAAACCGTTTATCGAATTTTTCTAGCAAGCCCGTTTCTCTCTGCGCCACGAGAGACTCGATCTGCGAGCTGAATCTTCCACGAGGCCAGTTCTTCCAGTTCTCCGACTAGACGGGCCAACTCCTCTTTCCTGTCTCGCGCCAACTCCTTCTCGCGGATACAGCGACGGCATCACATGGCTCACAGTTCGCGACCATTTCTCCCGCGATTCTTGACCAATAAACGACCGTCGGGCTACCGATAAGCGGACTTTGACCGGCAATTAACGTGCCGAAGCTCTCCGCCTCGACCACGCGCGTGGTTACTTTATGAAGTAATATACGAAGAAGAAGCCGAGTGCCGCGTAATCGAAAGGGATACGACTGCAATTTGCTGGAGAGAACCGGCGCATTTGCGCGAAAGATACTCGAATAACTTACTCGCGCTGTTTCGACGCTTCGTCCCCTTCTTGCCCATCAGTGCCGACGCGCCGCTACGCTCGCCGAAGGGGTTCGAGATCGTGTCACCGTCGAAAGACGGGGACGTTATCTCGAGACCGTCGCGACGTTTCTCGCAACACCGTCGCCGCGTCCTTTCATTCACGGACGCGTTGCTTCTGCCTGTTGTTGTCCAGCTTTTTACCAACAACTTGTCATCGGGTCGATTTGTCCGGCAATTCGAGGACGAGAGGAAGGAGGAAAGAAGAAGGAGAGGGGATCGTGAGGAAGGGTTGAGAGAGGAGGTCCGTAGCCAGAGGGAAGCTGGCAAGGTCTAGAGGCCACGAACGAGTGACTCTATCTGCACGCTAGTAGGACATATCGGATTACGTGTTTTGCATCGGTCGAGAGAACTCCGGCAGGTTGGTCCCTGGATCGGAGAGACGAGGGAACGAGACGCGCGAATCTCGAGTCGTGTCACGAGCCGAACAGAGAGAAACGGTTTCGTTGGTCGCGGTACGGAGAACCGACGAAGATGGAATAATTATAGACTGGCGCGAGTTGGCCGAGGTGGCGAGGTATCGAATTTCTGCCAGCTCCCCTGCAACGATATTTTTTCCTCCGATTGAACCTTTCTTTCGCTGTCCCTTGTCGAGAGAGCGCGCTAGAGCGAGAAGAGGAAGGAGAAAACCCGAGAAGGTAGGTATCGCGCGTCAGTCGAGAGACCTCGAGACCAGCGAGTCCGACGAAACGCACCTTCCCGAGGTGAGAACGATTATGCCTCTACTCCCTATTCTGTATTCCCCTCTGCCGCGTAACCCTTCCTGCTCGCTTTCCCTTCAACTCTCCCCCTCCCTCTCCCCCTCTTCCGTTTTGTTCTTTTGTAAACCGAGGTTATCCGAAGAACCTCGCGAGGTTATCCTTTACACGAGTTCCTTCTCGACTCGCCGGAGATCGAGGTTCCTTCTCCGGGTCGCTCTGACATATTTATCTGGTTCCTCGTTCCCGCCTCTATGAGAATTTCCATCCTCCTTTTCTTCTTCTTCTCGTCGTGCCTCGGCATCGTGGATCAGCCACGGTATCACCGCGTCCGTATAATATCCGTGCACGTTGCATACACGCGTTGCATACACGATACAGTCGACCCTCTCCTTCTCCCTCTTCCTCTTCCTCCTTCTCTCTTTTGCCCCTTTTGCCCGCCAGAGAAACGGTGCCTTGAGTATATAACGTAATAGCAATTTAATCAATAAAATAAGAGGATCGCTTTGCCTGAGCGCTGCCCTCCGAGACTGCAATAATTACAACAGAGAATTATGAGCGGCTATACTTGATTGGATCTATACGCGCTTCTCCTCTTTTTCTCCTCTTCTACTCTTTCCTTTTCTAGCCGGTATCTTCTCCTCGGCCGTCCTCCCTCCCTCCTCCTTTTTACCAGGATTCGCCATTCCTTTCTCTTTGCTCTCTTTGCTCTCTTTCCTCCCGGCCAAATCTCTCTACTTCTTTGTTCGTTCTGTCCGGGATAAACACGGCACGAAGTAGCAGAAAAAAAGAGAAATAAGAAGGTCGGGACGAAGCAGAAGTCGAGGAAGTCACAGGGACTTGCTTTTCTTTTCGATCGTATCGGGAATAAGAAGGATTTCGCGAGGGAGAAATATTCGAGAAGCGACAGTGTTCCGGAACGGTACCGTCGCGAAATTCCAACAAAGTCGCCGCAAGAAGCCTCGACCCCGGACGGTAGTCGAAGATAAAGAAAATACGCGCGCGTTGGTAACGCCTTCTGCAAATTAATGAATCCAAAGAACGAGGAAGACGAACGGACACTCCTTCGCCCGTTCGCGTTACCATCGCTTTAATCAATATTCGAGTCGCGATTTTGATTATAATTACACAACATTGACGGAACTGTGATTTATTATGGGTAATTATTAGCGATCGGTTAGGTGGAGGCTTTCTTGTTTCAGCTGCGGCTTTGATCTAGCACGGATAGAAACGCGCGGTTACATCGAACCAATGTGAGTGAGAAAATGAGGAAACGACCTAGTCCAAGCTCGCGACCGGCCCCGCAACTGTATCTTCCCTGTATATTATTAATTATCGTAGCAATTGCTAATTAACGAGTCGACGATGCTTTTACGACCTCGATATCAAAGGTAGTAAGTAGATGAGATTGCAAGACGAGCAAGTTTGGGGCGGAGAGGGAAGAAGACGACGCGACGACCGGTTCGATGTACTTGTATATAACTGACGCGACAGGTGGACGCACTAAACGCAACCACAAACCGCTACCAATCGATATACCGCGCCCGATAGCGTAATAACGACGCGACTGATACGTCGCGACTAAGTAAACAGATAGAGTCGTTTGTCGTCTCGTAAGAGACCTCCCATCGTTAAAAAGCGATGCTGCCTTTAGGCATGAGAGCTGAAACTAAGTTTCCTTCTTTTCAAAAACGGTCGACGAAGTTAATTTCAATCCCCGAGATTCTGTCAGACGTGCATGGTAGAAACGTTCCGCAAACAGCGTAAACGTGACCCCAAGCGATAGATATACGTATATTTTCGATATTTCCAGTTCTTCAACTGAAAGGATCGAGACGTATTGTCGATGCAATATTGTCAATATCGTACAATGATACTTCGAATCTTGAAACCAAGTGTATCGTTGATTGTCCGAGGGCATCCTAAGATTAATCGACGGAAGAGGGTAGAGCCAACAAATGACGCGGTCTCCTGGGCTATTATAGACGCAACCTATCTTTTACGGTGCAACTAATTGACTCGTGGTACACCGCCACGAGTTATGTCACTATGCGCTATACTTGGTTAGGACAAGCGTACACGCTCGTGGAGAAGAGGGCGTGTTGCGATAATAAACGGGTAGCGTTTCATTAGCAGCCGCTAATACCGTACACGTTAGTTCAGCATAGCGTAACTATCATCGGTTGTAATACAGCGGTCGCTGATAGCGCCACGAGGAACCGACCATTAAGAATGCTCACGAGGAGAGCAACGTTCGTTAGCGCAGCCGGCAACGCGATCGATGCATCGCTGACGCGACCTGCGTCACGCTACACGCTATTCCCAGCGTTCCGCGAATACTTCGATATTCGTCTCCTCGTTCGATGAATGTCCTGAGAAACAGCATCGTTTACCGTATTGTCTCGATACATATTTACAAAGGAGAAACACGATCACCGTAGTCCTATCGATCGGTCTTTTGTAATGTATGTATTTGTTCGGACGCTAACTCGTGTGGCACGAACGATCGTAAAGTAAAAGCAAGACGGAAAGTAAGTACACGACTATTATCTGCGTCGCGTGTTTATGGCGTTAAAACGATCTATAGTTCACGGAACGCGTGTAAAATCGCATCAGCCGCCATAGAAGATGGTCGAATATGATATGGAATTCGCCGAAGGTAAGGTTTCGTTCGTCATCGAAAATTACATCGCTGTTACGCCGCTTTATCGTATATCGAAAGAAAAAAGTACCTCGAAAGCCGCCGAGTGAGTTTATAGCCGCTGACGCGACGTTCGAAAGTCGCGCGACCACCTCGGCATAAAGATCTTCCGGAACGCAATTAAACGCGAACAATCGCGTAATTCTAGTTTCGTAAGTTCTAGTTACGTCGCTGGCTGTTCTCGCACGGCTGCGCTCCGATCGAAAGAGAAACCTCGACGCAGCACCTGTTGCAACGCAAGAAATTGCCGGTCGAGGAAGGTCTAAAAACGTTTGATCAACCGGCAGCGAATTTTATACTGGACTGCTCTATTCCCTACCCCAGGACGGTACCAGGTTCGCCACTGTAAGCTGCGACTGTGAATCCACGGATCGCGACCCGTAACCGATGCGCCTCGCGTCTTAACGTCCGATACGGTACCGCGGTTGCGTTGCTCGTGTGTTGTGTCGCCGTTCGCACCGTGCGAAAACGTCGTTTCTTTCCGTCCGCTGTGAATCGAGCTGACCCGCGAAAGCGTTCTCATCGAACTCGGAGTGGAATAGGTAGGGACGGGCAAACGGCTAAAGGCACACGGGGCGAATAAAAAAGGGATCGAGTCGCTCGAATACGATATTACGAAGATTGCACGAGAACGGGCGAACGAAGGCGGCTCGAATGGTATAACGCGTAACAGGAGGAAGGGAAGAGATAAGAGGTCGTCGATGGAAGAAGAAGAAGGAAATGCGTGAGATTAGAGAAGGAAGAGAGGCGGCCACGAAGAAGGAAAGAGAAGAGAGACGCGAAGACTCGAAGGAAGCAGGGGACCCGAGACGGAGGGCGAGAAGGGATCAAAATTACCCGACACGAAATTCCTCGCTACCAATCAGCGTGGAGATAATTAAACGAGGGGAGGATACACGGTGCACGAGGGGAGGAAAAGAAGAAAAAAAGGAAGGAGGAAGATAGGATCGAGGGAGGGGCAGGCGTGGCCCTTCTCGAGAATGATGGAAGCACCGGTAACCGGCAGAAAACGACGATGGGCCTGTACGAAATGAGGAGGAAGACCGATGCGAGGAGAAAGAGGCGGAAAAGAAGAGACGGAGAAGAAAAGGCAGGAGGTGGAAGACGATGACGATAATGTATATAATAACACGCAACGGAGCAGTGGGGATAAGGAATAAAGGATAAGGGATAAGGAGCAACGAGACTCGAGTTGCGTAAGAAGCGCGACGACGCGCGCTCGGGGTCACAGCCTCCGCGATCGAACCTGTTTCGCTTCCTCGGAGCAGCCTTCCTTCCCATTTATTCCTAGCCGGGCATACTCGCGGTCGCGAGATACGCAATCGCTCGGAGACCCTTATTTCGTTTCTCGATGTTTTCCAATCGACCGCACGCGTACGCGCGATCCACCGCCTAACGAAATGCGAAAGATCAGAAAGAAGCGTACTACGAAAACGATCTTGGACACCGATGACGAGATTGATCGAATCGCATTTATATTTGTCTGGAAACGAATCGACGAGTTTCCTTTCTCGATGTAAAATTTTTGTTAAGAAGTAGCAAAATCTCGTCTTTCGGAGAGGCGTGCGTTCTCTCTTTCGAGAGAGAGAGAGAGAGAGAGAGAGAGAGGGAGGGAGGAGAAAGAGGGGCGGTAGGAGAACGACCACGAGAAAAGAAAAAGAAAGAGGGAACGAAGAGTCGTAGCGCGGTCAGGTACAAACGGAGCTCGCAAATAGGCTATGGTCGGCCAGAAACGTTTCATGTTTCCGTCTTTGGTGTCTCACGACTCACGATCACCGGCATCGCGGCAGTCGGCCTCTGTCTTTTCTCTTTAAACATGCCTAAAAGCCCAAATATTTGAGGTTATCCCCGACGACTGCTGTAAACACGAGGCGGCGTTTACGTTTCTTCGGATTCCCCTTTTTGCGGGCCGCTTAACGGTCGATCTTCCTGTGTCCTGGTCACGTCGGTTTTCGTGCAGCTACGTTCGCAAACGGACGCAAACGTGACCCACGAGACTACGAGCCGTGGTTCGTTGACACGCGAACGTCTCGATAAACGCCATTCCACCCCCAGAGGAAGGAACCTCGCGCGAACTTGCGCCCCCGCGACTCTACGTCCGATTGGACGCGCGTCAGGCAAACCGATCAACGCGTTCGCTTTAATTAAAGACGGACGCAAGATCTCAGAGACGAAATGGAAGCGATAGTTCCGCGCGAGAAAAAAGGAGAAGATTTGCGGCGTGGCGTCGAAAAGAGCCGACAGACCCGTTAATCTCGGTCTAAATCTTAACGCTCCCCTAGTCCGATGTATACCAGCGTGCTTTCTTTCATACGCTGGCACTCTCGCGTTTACGATGGACCAACCGAACGCGTCCCTCGCTTCACGATACGCGTAAACAAAGGAACGCACGGATTAATCTGAAAACGGAATATTCAGGAAGGCGAAGGGAGCGAACGCGTGGCTTTTAGAGCTACCGGAGTTTTAACACGTTTTAGCGTGTTTAGCGTGTAAATTCGGGATGCGTTGATCGGCGGAGACCGAGCCATCGACCATTGGTCGATACGAGGTGCAGCACGGTCAGAAACGTGTTTCGGTGTCTGACAAGATCCAGCTAACACCTCGTCGCTAACTGCCTCGACTGTTTTCACCTTCTCTTCTCGCGCCTACACATCGCGCCTTCCTCGTCCCTGGTCCCTCGCCCCTTTGCCTTTACCGACCAGCCTTTCTACCGCGTGTTTCGTTAATTTACGTTTACATCGTCCCTCCATAAAGACGAGAGGAAATGGAATGCAGCGATCGCCACGTCGACGTGGAAGGATTCCTCGTTGGCGAGCAGTCGAGCACTCGACGAAATAGGAGAAAGGTTTCGTATCGCGTTATCTGCTATCAACCTGAAATATCGTATCAAATGCGGAAAATGGGAAAAGTTAAAGGGAGAAAAATTACGGAGAAGAAAAGTTACGGCGGGGTGATTTGCGGACGCGGAGCTCGAACCTCGCGTCTCCTCGGAGCGGAGACGCCGAGGGGAAGCGCGCGAAGCAGCGTTAATCGACCAGTTTGAATTGGAGAAAAAAAGAGAAACGACGTTTCGTCCGAAGCCGCGAGTCGGCCGTTTCTGGCGAAAGCATTTACCGTTTGGTGATTTATGCCAGCGTAACCGATACGTCGACAGCTTACGACAGCACGCGACTCTTCCTATTGCTTCACACGCTCGCCACTCGGAGTAATCTCTCGACGCCTGCCAGGTACTCGTCCGTCGTGGCTCGAATTTGTCGGTAATTACGTTAAAGCCTTTTTAACGCTTTTTACTCGAGAAAGCGAAGGGCCGCGGCAGATAAACGGCACCGAATTGAAATATCTCGCAACTCGGCAGCCTCCTTATCTTAGGAATTCCACGTTTCACCGGCAAGAGAGCCATTTGTACGGGACCATAGACGGCGAACGCCGTTTTAACGCCACTCTCTTTCTCTCCTCTCTCGTGCCACCGTTTCGAAGCGATCGGTCAATCTCGATCGATGTCTCTGTTGTGCGCATGGCGCGCGAGGCTAAGAGATGCCGTTGAGCGCGCGCGCGTCATCGATGCCGCGACCGAGCCACCAGCAAAAAGAGAACGTCGACGAAAACCCACCCAGAACTGCCGCGCCGGCGTGGCGTCCGATCTATCCTGCCCGTCGACATTCTCATGCCATTGACATTATCGTCCTCGTGGAAATCTCGGCGTGCCGCGCGTGCTCCTCATCTTCGCGCGTCCGCTCGTAAACGTGTCCTCGCGTTGCCACGTGATTAACGCGTAAATAGAAACAAATAAGTGGCGCGACATTCCAACGGTTACCTCCTATCACAATGCCTGCCGGTCAAGTATTGTAATTTTCATTGCGTCATCGATAACTCGGCGATTCCTCCTTTCGGCGTTATTGCCACTTAGACGACAGCTTCCAGTTAGAAAGAAGAAAGAAGAAAGAAATGGGAAGTCTGCGAAGCTTGGAACAGAGGACCGACAAAGCGTAACTGGTTCGTCCGGTCGTAATCGATGATCCTTAAAATCCGCATCTTCCGGTTCTTTACAGGCAGTTTCGCGAAGCGAGAGTCAACTTCTCCCCATCCTGGCATTTCGATCGTTGCGCGATATCTCGCCTGCAGAACGTGTCAACGAGATCTGGAAACGGTCGGTGAAATCTCGCGGAAGGTTTCGCTGGTATAAAATGCATCGACGTTGTACAATTCGATGTACGATGTACGATGCAGATCAATTTTGTAACCTTAGCTTCTGTGTTCGATCGACTCGGGCCACGATCTGTTCGCGAGAAGACGATATAATTCCGATGGATCTCTGGGCGGTGGCCCGGACGCCGCACGGGGTTGATTTCGCGCGTCCGGTCGCTTCCACCACAATCGGTTCAAAACTTTGTGAAAAAGATATGGATCGCGTGTGAGTCGCAACTGCTAAAAAATGACTTTGTTTAATAAGGAACAATCCCTCGAATCGTTTGTAACGAGCTTCAAAACCCCGTCGCGATACGTTTCGTTGGCACGCAAGCAGCGGTAAATCATCAATAAAATGTTACAGAGCATCGCCGCCAAGTAACCGTCCGCAGCCCGGCGATAATAATTACTCGGGCTGCGTGAGTTATTGCCGAGCGTTATTCCGATTACGCAGAGGGAATTACGCGAGAGAAAGTGGGCGAGAGAACCGCAGTCAGCGGAGCGAAGTTGCGCTTACTTCGCCTCGCGTCGGTTAGTGGCGACTGATCACGAGGACGGATCAAAACGATCGAATCGATCCACGTTAGTTATGCGAGTCGCGTCAACGACGCGTTTTCGCTTCGGACGCATATCCGCGCGCTCGTTTCCAGAAGCGCCCAGTCGAGAACGAACAACCAAAGTCGGTTAAACGTAACGGGTCGTATAACTCGGCGTGGTTCGTAACCAGAAAATTCGTTTCGTTCGTCGAATTAAGATACCTAGTAGCAATGCTAATCCCGTGACAAACGTTTGCCCTCTCTTGGCGGCACGCGTTCGTTCGATCGCTCTTCTCGTCACACGTTACGATAGAACCTGGCTGGGTCTATGACGAAGGGAGCTCGCTAGGCTATTCTCTCTAACCGCGTCGGAACGCGTGACGAACGTTGGCGAAGAGAACGGACGAAAAATGCAATCCGTTTGAAACGAAGGAAGACCGTGAGCGTTGGTGAGCGGGTCGCGGCAAGATATCCTCGGACGCATTATGCGTGCGAATGCAAATTCCTGTTTGGTCGAGGCTGTGAGCGAGCGAACGTTTATTTGTCACGCGGCCGCGGACATACACGGCACGGTATAACCATGACCGGTATAGGACGTCCGCGCGTACCTACGCGCGATACAGACGTGCCCGACGGTCGCGACGTTTTAGTCTTTCGATCTCTTCCGCGGCCTCGTCCGCCTCCACCGCAACGACTCCTCGGCGTTTCCCACTCTCGCCAGCGTTGCGTCCGCTTCCCTCTCGCTCGATTTTCCACCGACCTAGAGGACCGTGTACCCTGCCACGATTATCTGCCACCGTCATCTCCCGGCTCTGTACTTTTGTCCGCGTATCGCCGCGGCCAGTCTGCGCAGGCACATGCTGCCTGTCGCTTGCACTTTTCTATTAATTATACAACTGTACTCGACGTTCTTTAACGGCTGGACAGCGTACTCGGTACCCGACCGGCAGAGAATCCATTGACCCGCATTATCGTTGTTACGGAGTTATTCGCGTACCCGGCCGCGTACGTTCTATGAAAATGCAAATTCCGAGGGATTTACGGTTCGACGAAACGCGCCACGCCGCACCGATCGCGACAGATCTCGGAATTTACGCGTATGCGCCGTTTCGCCGATAGTTCTAATTGCTTTCGATGGCCAGCGACCAGTCGCAGCCCGATGAGAAAGCGGATTGCTGATAACGAGGTTGGGCCGCGTTCTGGTTGCCGCATAAAGATGGCTCGACGGTGCGTCGCGTTGTCGCAGCTAATAACGAGCGGCCTGCGAATCATTTTTTACCGAGCGTGTACGACAAAGCGGTGCTTGCCGGTTACTTCGATATATCGATCGATTATATAGCTAAGGCAATTGCGCCACACGCTACCCTGGCATCGTTTTATATTGTCCGCCCGTTTATCTACTCCACCGGAGGGTATCTACCGAATCGATCGCGGTTTAATCACGGCCGTGTCAAACAGCAGAGAAAGAAAAAAAGGAGAACGTTTCTCGAGAATATTCGTAAGTAGGTGTGCGACGCGTCGAGGCGATCGTAGCGCGTCCCGCTCGTATTACCTGCACGCATGCAGCGAGGCGCGCGAATCGAACCTGCGTCAGCACGATTCTCCGTAGCACGGTTATTCAGCTTTCACTATATTTTGCATAATGCGCGCAGAAAAGTGGCGAGACAGTGCGCATTACAGTCGGTGAACTGGCGTGGCGCGGCATCGGCGGAATCGTGGATAGTCGTCTGTATGAGTGTGTATCGGAGAATGCATCACCGATGGCCAACGTGCCCTCACCTTCGACCGACCCTAAATAGCCAGCGATTATCGGGATGGGAAAAATACTGGAAGCGAGGAAAAAAGGAGAAGCTCGATTTCCCGTGAATCTCGGCCATTCGCGATCCTCTCGCGTACAAAAATAATAGCCGTAAAGGCGAACGCGGAAGTTGCCTGTTACTCTGTATGCGCGCTGCGAGCTAGTTAGGCGTGTCAATAAGCTGGTCGTTTCGCAGCGGTAGAATGAATTCGATCGCTTCGATAAACCAGTTTTATAAATCACCTAAGCAGACTGGAATGAACGGTTTGCAAATCGTTATTATCGCGTATTCCTTGTTTGAGGTTCGTTGCCGTGATCCAACGAGACGTTTGCTTTCGCGAATCCGGCCACGACGTGCTCGTAGACGCCGCAGGACGGGTATTAGGGACAAATAAGTAGCGGCTACCTAGACAGGATGCGTCCCCACGGAGGGCGAGTGTGCGATTCATGAACGGCGGTACAGAGCGGAGAGAAAGAGCGGATAAAGGGGCGCAGCGAGAGAAGCGCGAGAGAAGCGGCTGGGTACGAGCGGCAGCCGCGAACGCAGGACCCGCCGGGCCTGATGCAAGATTAGGTGGTCCTCTCACCGACCTATCGCGAGATACCTCCCCTCCAATGGAGCAGCGTGTTACACGTGACAGTAATGGCATGTAATCCAGGAACGATATTCCCCCTAAGTCCAGCTTTAAACGGAAAATATTTCAGCGGTGTCGCTTATCGCGCATACGATCGATCGACGCGAACCTGTTACTTTGTACAGTTGTTGGAGCCGTACGCGAGCCTGCTCGGTCGCATGGTCGTGCCGCGAGTTCACGATCGTCGATTAAACGGAGGACGAGCAAATTTCTGCGCGAGCGATTAGCAGCGAGGAGGACGAGGTCCGGAAGAAACGGGAGAACACGGGATAGACGGGAAGAAAAGAAACACGCAAAGTGGCGCCTACGAAACGTCGAAGCATCGACCGAGACGAAAAGCAAGGCCGGGGGGACCAAGGGAGGCAGAGCAACGAGGGGGTAAGGAAACGAGAAGGCGGAAGCCGCGCGCCCCCGGCCGACAAAATGATCAAAAGGCAAATTTCATACATTATTTTCACTTTAATGCTACCGTATCGCAATTTATGGGAGGGCCGGGATTTATGCGGGCGCGTATACGCACCACAGGGCCTAATCTGAGAGAGCCCACCGGACAGAAACGTTCCCGGGCCGAGTCCGGAACGAGTCGCAAACTCGGCGAGCGGCAGCACGCGCACTCCGGCCAGATCGTAAAGAACTTTGTATTAAAACGTTGTACGTCCCGGATCGTTTATGTCAACAGCCTCTGAGTTGTGTGTGGAACGCCTCATGCTGCGATGTTAGGGTCTACGCTCGGTGCAACGCTCGCTCTGGCCCCCGGGGCAACTCGGCGGGGAGGGTGCTGCTGCATCCTTTTCCTTTACGTCCCACTTACTACATCCGTGTCGATCCGACCGTGGATCGATCGCGATCCCCATTCAATCGATAGTCTACGGTCTACGGCTACGCTTCGACTCTCGTGTTGCGAGTTGCGACTCTGCCTGATCTCTTTATCCTCTAACCCTTCCTTTCCTTTGTCTCCCTTTTCCCTTTTTCCTTTTCCCTTTTTTTCGGCGATCGACGATCGCCGCGCCGCTCTATCGCGGATCGCAACCACGGCGACGACGACAACGACGACGACGACGACGACGACGACGACGACGACGACGTACGACGACGACGACGACGACGACGACACGCGACGAAGAACGCCTCCGACAGACTACCGTTCTCGCGAAATTTTGTTGCCCCCACGAGAGTGTTCGATTCTCTTACGATTCGGCGAAAAAACGTTTAGGCTTAACAAATTACATCCTATAACGTACACTTATGCCTGGGAACGATCGATACGTCCGACGAAATTATCGAGCACGGGTTTCGCAGTGAACTCCCTAAAGTACTGGCTCCATCGTCAAACGAAAACACCTCTTGGGGTGGGGGGGGGCCACGGAATCGAGCTGTGCGTTCGGTCGTCAGGATCGTTATATCGACCGATAATTAATGGTGACCGTGGCGTTCGTGCGCAACTAGATGATCGAACCAGAAGAGAAAGAGAATCGAAGACGGATGGCGAAGAGGTTCGAGGGCGAAGGGGAAGGTTGGGAGCCGCGAATCCTCGAATAATCTGCACGCTCATAATTAATTTGCACGCGAGAGTAATTAAGAAACGTCCGAAGCTCGCGATGGATCGCGCCGCTACCGGATTCGTGGATTACCGTGACACGGACCGTGAAACTGGGAAACCTGCGGTGGAGGTTTGCGTCACGGAATCACCACCTGCCGCCCTCTCTTCTTCGGTCGTGACACGCCGTAACGAGGTAGGAGCGTGGTCGCGCGAATATCGAGAAAATCGACCCGATGAAAAGTTAAAAATCGACAGGGACGAGACTTTTAGTCTCGGCCGTTATAGGCAATCGATGGAGATTGACGGACAGGTATCGAGAGCCTTCCCCGCTGAGCTCTCCTCTCTCCTTTTTTTTTCTTTTTTTTCTCTTTTTTTTACTCTACCGCCGCAGATGACGTGGAAGAAGCTGAAGAAGATGAAGAAGCAGAAGAGGAAGAAGAGGGAAAAGAAAAGGAGGTGGAAGAGGAAGGTCGTGGAAAGAGAAGGAGGAGCAGAAGCAGAAGGAGGGTGAAGAAGAAGCGGTCGGGAAGAGAGTCTTAACCGCGCGCCGTTGGAATATGGTCGCAATTACCGCGGGAGATTAATGAGCCGATGCGCTCGCGCGATGCGAGAGTCTGCTCTACGAACGGTCCTCCTTCTTCTTCTTTCCATCCTCCTCCGCCAACTTCTCATCGTCCCTGTCGAGAAAACGACTAATTCATTCTGCGAGACAGGTCACGTATCTATTCTTCTTGTTCGCGAGCGAGCGAGAAAGCTTATAATTAAACCGAGAGATTTAGTATCGACCGCTTTAATGTCGTTACGAATTCTTTTCCTCCTTTTGCTCTGGTCGGACCGTTTTATGTCTCGCGCAATGATTCAAGTTGGTCGATAAACGCGACCGAACGACGCGTAGATACCGCGGGTCGCGCTTAACCGGATCGCACCGAGACCGATGAAAACCGATGGACCGATCTGCCGTCTTTGACCAACCGCCTTCCTCGCTTCCCTTCCTAGTCGCCTCGCAGCCGAAAACGATCGCGTTGCGGCATGTTGGCCGAGCGTGCCGCTCTTCCGAGTCGAATTTGACGAGTTGGTAAACGAAACACGCGGCCGCTACTGCGCCGTTTCTCCATTCGAGAGATTGCCCGATAAATCGGCCGGTCAACTTCAGCTTCGCGCGTACGCGTCTAATCGAAAGTATACGCACTAGGCGATGAAAGAAACAGACGCGCAATAGCTGTGGGCGATTAACGAGCGGTAACGCGATTCCCTCAGCGCGGCGTAACGAACCGTTCGTCTTAAGAAGGTCTTCTATTCCACTGACCTCTCTAATTAGCCGTCACGCAACAGGCCGATATCGCTATAGAGTTAATACGGTGCTAGGTGCGCGATCGAGATCATCCGGCAATATTAATAATCAGTCGTTAGTCACTCCCTTTCATTAGTAAGCGTACCGGACGGAGCCCGTTTTGGAAGTCAGCCTGCCAACCCGTCTAATTACCACGAGTATTCGCGCCACCTTGCCACACGGCCCTCCCTCGGATCTAGCTTCGACCGTGACAAACGCACCGAAAAATCGCTCCTCTGTTATAGTCCCTTCTAGCTCGTCAAAGCCGCTCGACGCTTTTACACCCTGTCTGCCTGCCTCTCTGCCTATCTGTCTGCGTCACCAAATAAACGCAACAAACGACAACTTACGGCGTTCTCCGCGTCGCTTGGCGTCCACGCGTGGATTTTGCGATCTACCGAGTCACGCGACAGACTAAAACCCTTGGGCCGCGTCGCGTGCACGCGTGTACCGAACGTTACATCGGCAACGAACGTAAAGGCGGAGCAGCGTGTCGCACCTACGCACGCGTATTGGCGATTGGCAAACGACGGACCGACGGAGAGAGAAAAAATCGACAGCAAAGCGCTATCGTATGTTAAGCAGTTCCTGGTCCAAACGACTAGCTACCGGTGACCGTGGAACACGCGCCGTTCGACGAACCAGAGGCAAGGACGAAAGAGAGAAGGAGAGGTTCGGCGCAACCAGTCGTCGAGGTTCGACCATTCGTCGCCGTCTTTCTTTCTCGCGTTGCAACCTCGCCCGAAAAAAGCTATTAACCGATATCCATCTGAGGTCATTCCTTCGTTCGCGCTTACCTACACACGCGGCAGTCCAGCGTATACGGACGTTCGCGCACGCTCGAGCGTTCTCCGGCCGCAAAGCTGCGAGCCGTTTTGGACGCTATCGCGCTTAGCGGAATGGGTAATGCATCCTGCCAAAGCCCGGGGGCGCCCAATGAATTACGATATTTCATTCTCACGCCCGTGTATACGCGCGCGACTGACTGTATTGGCAACCGAGCTAATTGCATTTAACTCATTATTGGTTCATTCGCGAAACGACCATGACTGTACGACACACGATCGTCGTTACGTCGACTGTCGCCTCTTCTTTTTGCTCGTTCTCTCCCTTTCCAGTATCCGGTAGCGTCATGTTTCTCTCCTAGCCTCTCCTGCAGCCCCTTTCAATACTTCGAGACATCATCTCGCTGTCGAGATTATCGCAGTCGCCGTCTCTTCTTCGTCCCTTTTTCTTTCCGTTTCTTCTTTCCTCCGCGGCGCGCAACAACGCTGACGTCCGACGCTAATGCAACTACCGATCGACCGAATCGGTTCCAAGTCGGCATTCGCGGACGAATCCTCCGATCGCAGAGCGTACGTACGGCCGTTCCGTCATCGCTACCGGAACAAATTCTCCGCGATAACCGATCGGGGACTGGCAACGAACGACTCGGCCGTTCGGCGAAGCGGCGCCCCGTACGTTCGCACTTTTCGAGAAACGATCGCCAGTTTTCTCCCAACGGCGAGGAACGACGAGCCGTCGCGCCGTCCGAGTTCGCGGCTCCGACGGATTATTATAATTAGCTTCCTGTTGCGTATCCTCTCTCGTTCGGAGCTGCCTCTCTCGTGCTTTTAGCTGCGGTAGCGCTCAACACTCGTTACGGCCAGGTGTACGTACAAGCGCCCAGCATTACCAGCCCCCACCTTCCGCTTTAGCCCGCTCTTTTCCTTCCCCTTTCTACCTCCTCCTTTTACGTGGCTATTCTCTCCGCGTACACACCACACTCCCTAATTGATATAATCCACCGCGGCGCAGCTTTGTTACGCGGAATCCGCGGATTATACGGCTTTGCGCAATTAGTCGACCTCTCGCGAGGGACGTTAATACACCGACGTGTCATGCTGCGCCTACATTAAGCTTCCTTTTTCATCTATTTTTCCCCGTTTCGTCCCGTTCTCTCGTAGTTTTGCACGACCACGCACCTATCTTCTCGTTCGTAGGCACAACGTTGCGGTAATCTTCGCGATATCTTAATCCACGACACGCACCGTCTTGATTTTTCGCTCGTTAGTCAACCGAAACCTCCGTTTCAGAAATTCCGCGTCGGGGAATGCGCTAGTATTCGATCGATAAGATCATAGTGGGAAATCGTGCACGCGATATTCTCTCTCTCTCTCTCTCTCTCCGCGCCGAGCAAAGCCGTTTCCCATGAAAGGGACAAGAGGAAAGGGACAAGGCGAACCGGGATAAATGCTGAAATCGCGCGGTCGACGCAGCGCGCTGCGACGTATCGACGTCCTTCTGGTACTACTCGCGCGATGGCCGCTTCCCCGATTTCCCGTTAGACGATCGTTCGCGCGAATCTACGTTACCAGACGACGATGTAGCTACCACCGATCGCAGATACTGATCAGATGGCGCGCTCTGGTCCGAACGAGCTTGAGAACCGACCAACGGAATCGGAGTAGGCGCGCGCGCGCGCGCGCTCCTGCTCTCGGCCAAGACAGGAAGAGCGAGGGCAGGTAGAGTAGAATAAAAGAGAGGCGGCACGAACCACCGAGGCGAGAGAGCCTTTCGGAATTCGCGGCATTCGTGGTAAAGTTTCGAATCGAACCAGGCAAGAGAAAGGCCACACGGCCAATACCTACGTATCGCGCATCGCGGCCACCGAATAGACGCCATAAACGTAAATACCGGTCTTTCGCTGCGGTACGCAACGACGAGAGCGAGTCGTTAAAGGATTGCCCGGAGGTAATCGGTCTTTGCCGGCAGGACAACGAGATGTCTGGCGTACCACGAATTTCGCAGTTCGTCTATGCCCCGATACACGAAATTACACAGGGAATCTGGTGAAACGAGCTTTTTTCCGCCGGCTTTGACGACGGTCGCATGGCGCCACGTGACTCGGGCTACGGTTTCCTGGAAACGACCGCCGCCTTCGTGCGAATAGAAATTTCTCGCGAGGAACAGGGATGCGCCGCGTCACGCGCAACTCGACCGACGAGAAATTTATACAAAATGTCTCGTAATCGACGTTCGTGAACCGTTTGATCGAGTCCATCGGACAATCGAGCGTAGGCCCCGCGGTCGGTGGCCAAGCCACAAAAGAAGTACCGCGTCCGAAGACGTTCGCCAGGGCCCGCGATATTCGTTTTCCGGTTTACAATAATTAGATCGCAGCTGGCCGCGATAGCGTGCGCTTCGTATTTTATTGCTCCACCATCGGCTCTAGCGCTTCCATTTTTCAATCTCGCTATCTAGTCCCGGCCTCTCGTATCCACCTCTTCTCTCCCACCCCTCGGTAATTATCTCCATTCCCTTTCTCCCGCGTTCCTACCGTCCCTGCCCCCGTTTCACTCCATCGATGCCAGCATCTCACGTACCGATCGACTCTCGGTTTATACCGTTAGTTCCGCGGCGTTCGAGAACGTCTGGCTTACACGAGTGCGTGTATGGAGGCGATATTCCGCCTGACTACGCGTAAAACTACGTCCGAGCGTGCCAGTTGCGAGAAACGCGACAACCCCACGCGAATCACAGATATTTCCTAAGATCGCTCCTTCGTCGTGCTGCCGTCATTTAAATCCGGTTAAACAGACCACTCTTTGATCAATGGTCTTCTCTCTAAGGTGGAATTTCTATGACGAATCGGAAACGATACCTGCGAAACAGCCGGCAAAAGTGTGTACCACGTTCAGGTACTGTCGTTCGGGCGATCTTTCGGAATACGGTCGTTGCGTTCTTTACGATCTTCGTCTAGCAGACGGCATAAGGGATTCGCTGCTCGGCGTTTGATGCATTCGTCTTCCGCTTTAACGACGCGTCGTGGTACCGCCATTGTTCGAGGCTACCAGACTGGGTGATACCAGGGAGAGCACGAATCGGCTCGGCTCGGCTCGGCTCGGCCACGCGACACCAAGGTTCCGCGTAAAACCGCGTTGCATTATGACCGACGTGCGGTCAGGTGTATTTAGAGGCGAACACGTTCTAAATCGGACATTTCGAAAACAGTGCATAGAACGGCGGCGTTCGTGCTTGTACGCGCGAACGAGCACGAGACGAGCTCGAGGCGAGGTAGCGAAAGATGCCACCATAGAGTAATTTTACAGCAAATAGGTTTGCACAACGCTGGATGGAGAAAAGAAAGAGAAAGGAAGATAGAGATAGAGAGAGAGAGAGAGAGAGAGAGAGAGAGAAAGAGAGAAGAAGAGGAAGAAAGGAGGAAAAGAGAGCTACGAGGCGAGATACAGCCGTAGGTTGCCTCGAGGTGAATGCACCGAACCACGTATATAAGCGGGAAACTGCTGCCGCGGCTATTATTCTCAATTACCATCGGCTATCAGGCATGTCGCAACCACGTGGAATTTTCTGAAAATCGCACCAACTGACTTTTCCCATTTCTGCGTGGACGACGTTCGTTCGAATGCAACAAATTTCAACGTTTCGGAAATGAACGATCGAACAAATTCTACCGATGCTCTTAGCCCTCCGAAACGATACAAATGACAAGATACTAATATCGCAGCGGACCTATAATAACGCGCACTATTCTTGGAACGCGACCAGTTACCCGAAAAGAGGACTAAGCACATCGTGAACCGACTCTTCTATGGAATGGGAGATCGGAGGAGCCAGCCCTGTAATTTCAGGCCCGTAATGGGCTCCAGTCTCACAATTAGACCTTCCTGCATCCTCCGTATATTTCTCTCTTTTCACGATGGTTCTCCGGCCCGTCGCACAAGGCATTTTTCTTCCATGTCGCCGAGTTCCATCGACGAATTCGCCGCGCGCGCTCATGCCGACCGACCGACCGACCGACCGACGACGATCGACCGAGACGCGTTTGCGCGCATCTTCGAATACCGGCCGTCGTAAGGTGTCCGCGTCCTTGTCCGATACGTCCTAGAAGAGACGATGACGCTGCATGACTCTACGATTCGTTCCCCATCCTCTCGAGTCTTCCCCTTTTCGCTGAAGGACCCTTGCAGCATAATTATATAGTGGTTTAGTTGTGCCGCGGCACAGAGGAGACCGCTTTCGTCAAGTAAAGTAATGACTAATCGGGAACGGGACGAGCTTACCGCGCGCGCAAACAGGGACCTTTCCATGCCATTAGCCAGGACTAGAAGCTGCGACTGTGACGCGCGATGCAACGGCAATTACGAGCGAAGACGCGCGTATCGAAAAAGAAAGAGAGGCAGGCGCGTCGCCGCCACGCGATGAGAGCATCCTGAAAACAACGAACAGAGAGAAGAGACCACCACCCTTTCCATGGACGGAGACCGGAATACCTCGAATCTAGCTCTATCTAACCTCCACCTTGGCTCGAGTATCCCGTGTTATTAGAGCCGCAATCATAGAAATTATTATCCTCTTTCCGTCGCCCTACTGACGGCCAACGCTCTCGACCTTTCTAGGTCTTTCTATCGCTGTGACGGCGCGGCGGTGTGTCGCAACTAGCATACCTTTTCCAGGAGAATATTATCGCTAATTCGAGCTCGTCTCGTAATCCTCTCTCGTTAACGAGCACTTCTCGAACGCTACGACCGACGAAGTGCTGACATCATCGGCCGATAGAAATTTGCCTTTATCCGATGCGTTCGAGCGTCGTGGGACTTTCGAGTTTCCGGCGAATACGGCGAAAATTTGGACGATCGGTGTTAAGGGATTCGGTCTAGTCCGAGCGTTTCGCGTTGCGGCGTGACGAGTTCGAGTTGTTGAGGTTCGAAAGATAGTGGACGGGAGAAGGAGAAACGGGGCGAAAGAGGTCTCGAGGTCGTTTCTGGGCGTGGTAGCATCCACCTTTACATCTTTGGTGTACGTATAGCTCTCTCTGTGGGCCAAGCCTCTTCTCCCTATAACCGTCTTTTCCTTCGTATCCTGCTCGTTCCGTCGGACAGCGCCGCGGTTCGTAGAGGGTTTCGGTTCTTCGGGCCATTTATTTTTTCCGACCCAGCCTCCAGGGCTGTCCAAACGGCGGCCTGACGGCCGTGGAAGGAAGAGGCCTGCCTATTGTTTTAGCGGGTACGCTTAAATTGAAGCCTCGAGCGATCCATGGTCCCTGCCGCGAAGAAAAAACCGACGTGTCCACGTGCTTTAACTTGTAGGCGGCTGTTACGTAGCCTGCGCTTCGTGGCTCCGTTTTTTTACCACATAACCAAACAAAACCAACCGAGATCGCGTCGCGCCGCGTATCTACTAGTCCAACTTTTTTCTCCTCGATCTACCGCGAACGGGTATTCCACGGGCGTGCGTTGCGTTGCGTTGCGATACGCGACGGTCGCGTTGTTGCCTTGGGAAACATCGAGCGGTTCCTTGCGTTAATTACTGCGGGGAAGGCGGATGTCGTCGGCACAGCCAAATAAATGCTGGTTGCTTCTCAAAAACCGGAGGAAAAGGCAAAACCACGAGAAAAAGGAAAGGGAGGATTTGGCTGTCGAGAGTCGGGGGTTACAGGGTTACGAGAATGCAAAAAAGGTCTCCTCCCTCTTTCGGTTCCCCGCTTCCTTCCCCCGTCGCCCGACCGTCGGTCTGTCTCGTTCGCTCTCGCGTTCTGTTCTCTCGAAGTTCCGCGCGCGGCACGAGGGCCGAAGAATGGGGCAAGCAAAAAATGCGAGTACCTTCGGTTCATCTTGGCCTTTCTTCGCTCGCGAGGAGAAGGTTGGAACGAGAGAGTACGCACCTGGACAAACCATCGAAGCAAACGGGACGAAGAAACTTAACAACGAACCTCGAAAGCGACGAAGACGGAGCGAACAAGGACCCAAAAAGGGGGAGGATGAACGCGCGCGCTGCCTTCAAGGAGCAAACAAAAACTCTAATCGAACTTTCCGAAGCTCTTCGATGCTCTTGTTGGTCCTTTTATCACTCCGGCCTTAGGGTATCGTCCTCGAGAGAACTATATATATATATATTATGTATATGTATATTATATATATATATATAATACATATACACATTATATATATATATATATATAAATATATATATCGTATAATATATATATAAAATACATTATCGGTTCGCGAGTGTATGCTTTCTGCCTCTCGGTTATTAAAGAATGGGCATCCCCGGGCAACGATATTTATTTATTAGTTTCCGAGACCCTCCGCCCATGGGGTATCAAACTGCACGTCCTCTGGTTCTAGCCATCTGGACGGAAGAAATTATGATGGGCAAGGTAAGTACTTAGACGTATCGCGTGCGAGAAACGCGTACGAAAAATCGCTGGAACCGCTCGCTGCGAGATCGCTTTCGACTGGAACGCGCGCGGAGCTTTTTCCACGCGAAACAACGCCAGCGTTGCGCATATTACCGTGGCGATACCTTTAAAGGGTCTAAATGGCAGCGATTTAACGAGTTTCACCGGTCATTCGATTCCCGGTGCAGCGGCTCCGTAATACCCGATCGTTCCATTCGGGGCCTTATTAGTTGATAATGACGCGTGCATTTGCACCCCGAAGTAGGCAGGCGCTCTCGTTAAACGTTTCCTGCGAATGCCGCTACTGCAGCTGTTAGACCTTTCCAGTGCCGTGCCGCTACTTTGCGAAATATCGACCGATCTCGCAAGGACAAATATCGCGGGGAATGTTTCGTCGCGTGCCATCGTGTCGTCCTAGCCGATGTCGCGGCGGAAAAATGCCGGTGTCGTTAGCGGGTTCGTTCCTTCTCCGCGGGTTCCCCAGGCACCGTCCAACAGAGGCGTAGCGCGCCTCGGTCGTTGCCGGTGCCGATGTTCCTTGTTTAAATATTAATTATGTATGCCTGACGGTATACCCTGACGCACACGCACTTTCCTGCATATAGATAAGTCTCAGCGTGCAGGATCGCGCAAACGCCTGCATCCTTTAGTTTCGTTCACCTGGCTCGTTCTCCGTCCGAGCACCTTTATCCGGCCAGCAAACCGTGCTAGATGTACAGGTCTGCTGAGGTTGCGCCGACGAACCGCAGGGGGTAGTTGTCTTCTTTTGCATTCCTCGATCACCATCTCCAGCGCGTACTCCTCTCGTTGCGTTCCTGTTCACCGCGTCCATGTCGAAAGCGCTAGTTTCCAACGGACGATATCACCGGCGGAATTTTCCTTCGATTGTATTTCTTCGCAGCTACGAACAACTACGATAATTCGTAACAACTACGAACGACTTCTCCGACGTAAGGTTCCTAGGTCCACTCGAGTTTCCGTCGATACGCTACCCCCATGCCATTCTCAGCCTTATCCGTGCGCGTCTTTGCCTCTCTCTAACTACCTCGATGATAGCACCACTCGCGAAGGTTTATGCGCAAGAACTGGTACCGCGAGATCCAGCGGAAAAACACGAAACCGTTTAACGTATAAATTGCCTCCCACCGACGACGCGACGAGACGCGCCGTGCAAACATCGCAATCGATATCCCTGATGAGAATCTCGCCGCCGCCGCCGCCGGTCGAAAATGGAACGCGCGATTCGGTAATAGGATCTGGCGAATTATCGAATCGTTGGCAGGGGAAAGCGCGAGTGACAGTGATGGGCGCGGAATACATCGAACGGATTCACCGCGTCGGTATTCGTGTAATGACTCGTCGAAGCTTGTGCTTCGTCCATGAAGCAGAGGAGAAGCTTCGGATGGTCGAGTGGCGGATGATGAACGACGAGACCGAGATGGAAAATGCCGTCGAACAGAGACGGAGTACGTTGATTGGTTACAAGCAGAGGCTCTCACCAACAGCTGCCACCTAGACTAATACCGCCTGCTAACAGCAAGGTGTACCGCGAAGCGGTTTAGACGCTCTATCTGCTCATGCATCGACTCTATCCGCTCCGTACATACCGCAGCGCGGTCGTTTCTCCATTGGCGATCCGCTGGAACGCGAGAAGCGGATTCGCAAACGTCGAATCGTGGTATAACGCGCCAACAATCTACGTATGTGACTAGCTGCTGCTAAGTACATACGTACGTACGTTTGGACACGCGCGCGATCGTACAGAATGCGCAGAACTGGTAGACGTGGTTGTTACACGGCTTTCTTCGTTCGGATGTTACGCTTTCTCGATAAAATCTCGCGAACCGAGTAACAAATGCTTCTCCGAGTGTGCTAATCGCGAACAGAGGACCGCGACTCGAGTTCCTCGAGCTCGACTCGCGGACGAAGAAAAGCGATCGTTACATCGACCATCGAATAAATTAGCATGACTAGCTAGGTCGGAAGGTAATCTACGACACGAGGGGGCGCTAGTCTCGTCACGAAAAGAGGAGCACCGGTGCGACGGTGATGAAGCAGAAGAACAGGAGGGAGGAGAAGATGGACCGCCAGCGTGCTGACCTCCTGCTTGACCCGAGACGCCTCCGCAACGACGACCCTAACCATCGTCGTGGTGGTTACGGTCGCGATCGCAGCCCGAGAAGCCGCTCCCGGATTTATTTAATTAGTCCTCGAGGTACTACCGTGCCTCGTCAACGTGTCCGTCCAACTCTGCGATTCGCATCCTCCTCTCAACCTCCTTTTCTTCTTTTCTCCTCTCCTCACCTCGCCTCGCCTCGCCTCACCTCACCTCACCTCACTTCCCCTCTCCTTCGCTTCCCTCCACCCTTCTCGACTCTGTCCTCCGTTTCCTTCTCCCGTCCCGTCTCTTCTTCGCTCCGCTGCATCCGTACATCCTTAGGTTCGCGACTCGAGCGATCCGCTTCTTCCCCACCCACGCGCGACCAGACGCGACGCGCTTCTCTCTCGATCTCGTTGCACGTTGCCGCGTTGCACGTACACGTATTCGTACGCGAGTGCGACCGTGCCGGTATACCGATGCTAATTAAACGAAGCACAGACCCTAGATATTTATCCCACGCTTGGCGACGATCCGCTGCCCTCCGTCGGTCCCCGATATCCTTTCTCCGACTCCCAGTCACGAGCTAGATGAATACATCTATAAATGGTGACCCAGTGAGTCGCGTAAAAGACACTCGAGATTCCTTTCCCTATTTCCAACCATCGTCTCGCTCCTTCTTTCTCGTATTCTTAGTTACGCGCCATCCTCTTGTCTAGCCACGCGTAACGTCGCGTTATTCGCGTTATCAATGTTCTCAGCTCCATTGCGAGTATCCACGCTCGAGATGCATCTACCCAACGTCGACGCACGGTATCTCTCCTTCTCTCCCCCGCCCCCCTCTCTCTCTTTCTGTCCTTTTTCTTTCCTCTCTTTTCTTCCTTTGTCGTCTCGAGTACGGCTAATGCTAACTATGTTAAGGGTCGGACGAGAACGTTCTTCGTTACTCAGTTGCCCCTCCCCTTTGCCATAATCGGCATATAAATCTCGATTACCGGGAGCACCGCAGCACCAGCTTCCTCGCTCCACATATTTCGGGTAGGTACAAAGTTTTCCGTCGCATAATGTGGAACGTTTATTTTCGACGCTAACGTACTTAACGAATCGGGAGAGAGGAACCAACGCGCCCCTCATCTACCACGATTACGAACGTTTTCGCGCTCGAAAACGTACTCCCTCTGTCTCTCGGATCGGACTTTATCTGTCGCGTCAATGATCCCGCAAGTACTCGCGCGTTGCTGTTTAGAGGGAAAGGCATTCGAAGCGGCTCTTAATGAGCGTTCGGCGAACTGGCGGAACATCGACCAACGTCGATGGCGTTTACGCATCCCATATCGGAGTCTAACGCTTCCCGTAGTAGTAAACGATTCGGCGGCGCGCAATCGACGTATTGTGTTACCATTACCATTTTAACTCATACTAACGCAACGCGATGGTAACTCATGCTAATGTTTTCTGGCGCGCTCTGTTCCACGAGCAACCGAGTTCGTGGCCCGAGAAACGATGTTGCATTCATCAAGCCAGATGATTTGAAAAATCTCAAGGACCCTCCTTTCTTTGGGTCTTTAGCACTGTGACGTCCATGATTTATTGAGTAATATTCACCGGCGTATTGGCCAGCGAAAAAAGGCGCGTAACGTTAATCTGAATAATGAGCCTCCGGCATCAAGCGCCGACCGCCACCTTTTCATTGCTATCGATAAATAATGTCCAACCCCTCCTCGCTTCCTCTCTCTCTTTGCAGCGCGCTTCCTCTCTCTCCTCGTCTCTTTGCTCGTCTCTCTTTACCCTTTTACAACCCCTCCATCTTCGGAACCAATTTTTTGCTCGCCATTTATACCGATTCACTTAGATACAATACAAACGAAGCGATCCGATTTCGTTTGCGAATCTTTCGGACTACCTGTTTTCTTTGCTCGTTACACGCAACGTCACGGCGAAACGGCTTAGCGAATTCGACGGCTCCGTCATTTATCTTCCGTTCTTTCCCTCGTCCCTTTCTCCTTCTATACGTTTCCCGATCGGCGACCAAATTTCTGTCAACGCCTGTTACATTCCTATCTTACCGCAGGAGGATAGAACGCGAGTCTAATTTCGAAATAAGACGCCACTGGTGCAACACGACTCGAGAGATCGTATTGACTCGATTCCCGGCTTCGATGCATCGCTCGCAGGGGGAAGTACAATCTCCTTGATACGACGGTTCCTTCCAATTGTTCGTCGTTTGCATAACGCGTATCTGCGAAACGGTCGACACTGGGATTAAAACGACGATCGAAAACGTCGATGACGATCGACGATCTGACATTTCGAAAATGTCACTTCTGGCGAGGTGCTGTCTGCACCGACCTGTTTGATAGGTACGATCGATTCCTTCGTGCGTGTTTTTAGAGCAAAGGTCGTGCTCGAGGCGTTCCGGTAGACGAGCCGATCGACTAAAAATATCCGTGACTTATTTGGTTGTCCCGAAAGTTTTTTTTCCTTTTGTAAGGAAATAACAGACGCACAAGCTTTTTTCCGTTTTGTATTATTTTATCGAAGCATCCGCGATCCGTGTTGTTCTATCGCTATTATTACGATCATACATGACTCGACGAAAATAGTATAAAACAGAGAACGTGGCGCACCCATCGTTTCCTTGCAAAACGAAAGAAACTTTTGGGACGACCTAATATTTCTCGTTTCGCCACGGTTTTCGAATGGAAATGTATCTGTACCAAACACGAAACTCCATCGATACTATAGATTCAATTTCAGCCGGTATTTAACTTGCCATAGAACGGGACAAATCTAACTAAAGGTTCGTCGAAGCGATACGAGTGCGATCGGGGATCGACGCTTCAAAGATATCCGCGTCGGGATCGACTAGAAGCAAATAGGCGGATTAGCTCGCATAGGATCGGCCGGATTCCAGAAGGCCACTAATAAATGGAAATTCGATTCGCGAGTCCTCGATAGAGCGATAAAGTCCTACTGCTGGCTCTGGTAGCTACATGTAGCTCGGATGGAATGGAGTTGTATCGATTGAAGAACTCCACCCTCGGGGTGGAACGGTGCGGCAGGCAAAGCAAATACACGAGCCGAAGACCGCGGTGATATCTACTTTCTCGGTAAACTCGGTGACCAACGGAGCCACGAAGAGAAGGGGAGAGGTAAGAAAAAGACGAACGAGGATAGAGCAAAGTAGGAAGAAGAAAGAGGTCGACGAGGTGGAAGAAAAGGGTGAGTATGTGTGCCGCAACCGATTGTGCTCTCGATGCCGCCACCTCGCCTCCCTTTCTTTCCTTTCTTTCATGACGGCAACAGAAGTAACAGCAGCAGCAGCAATGGTAGCCTGCAGAAAGGAGGGGCGCATTGTGTGTTTCCGAGAACGGTGCGCTTATCGGTGGATCTGTCGCGGTAATGAGGTATCAGCCACCAACAAATAAACGAATAAATGTAAAGAGGATGAGGTGGCGGCTGTGATGGTGACGGTAGTGGTGGTGATGGTGGTTGCGGCGGTGGTGGTGGTAGTGGCAGTGGTAGTGGTAGTGGTAGTGGTAGTGGTGGTGGTGGTGGTGGTGGTGATGGTGATGGTGGTGATGGTGGTGGTGATGGTGATGGTGGTGATGACGATGGCTGTGGCGGTGGCGGTTGCGGCGGCGGTGGTGGTGGTGGCGGCGGCGGCAGGGATGGCAATGGTGAAGGTGGTGGTGGTGGTGGTGGTGGTGGTGGTAACGGTGGCGGCGGTGAAGGTGGCATTTCGAGCGGCGGCGCGGAGACAAAGAGAAAGAGAAAGAGAAAGAGAAAGAGTAGCGCAAGACGAGGGGAAGAGAAAAAGGGGAAGACCGCGAGGGGTGGAGGCGGAGGAGGCGGAGTGTCTCTTCGGCTAAACACAGCGAGAGAAGCGAGGCAGCCGAGCAGCCAGCAGCAGCCCTGGCCCTACCGATACAATGCTTCGATTAAACATTCGCTGCCTAAATAATCAGGCGCGCTTCGACCCGGCGAAAGAGAAAGAAAGAGGAACGGAATAAGACGAGTCTTCGTGGCTCTCGCGTTCTCAACGAAGAAGAAAGAGGAGGCGATTCCGGTTCGGACCGAGTGGGAATGGAACACGTTCCTCGCCGTTCCTCGTTTTCGATCCGCGCCAGATCCTCCCGCCTGCCCCTCTCCCACCAACCATACTCTTCGACTTTGCCTTACACTTCGCCGGCTCTTCTTCTCCTCCTCCTCCTTCCCTTTTCTTCTCTCTTTCGTTCTTCGCTTTCCGCCTCTATCTTCTTTCGTATCCTCCCTCGCCACCCTTACCGTAAGTGTATATACGTATTATGCAAAGCGGGTAACCGTAGGTGGCCTAGGGAGCCGGACGCGCGCCGTGTAATTAATACCGATGCTCTCGTTCCCTCTCCTTCTAGCTCTCTTTCTTTCCCTTTGCCCTTTGTTTATACCTTCCCGCTCCTCTCCCTTATCTTCTCTCTTTTCATCTCGCAACCGCTGGACCACAGTTGTTTGCTCGTTTCGAACGTTCTCGAATTAGCTGTAAAATCGCGCGTCAACCTTTCTTCCGAATAATTCGATTCGTTCCAGAACCTGTCGACGAGAAAGAGGCCAAGGGAGCTGTCCTACGAGAGAACGGAAAGCGTTGCCAGTTTTCCGAGAATAGATATTCGTCTAGGGAAACGTTCGAACATAACGCGGAGATTCGGATCCGCCGAGTCACCAGGATCCTCGGAGATTGAGCTATCTGTAGGTGAAAATCAAGCGGTAGCGCGTGCCTCCACTAAATAATCCGTCGTCCAAAAGAGCGACGGTAGCCCTCCTGGTGAGCTTCTAACGGGACCCCGGGGACAAGCTGGAATTTTCAATGAACTGCGACCATCGACACCCACGCCCCGATGTTCTCCGCGTGAACGCCGATATTAGCAATACACACCATCGTACGATCTGGCCGATCATTTCGCAGCGTCTAGATTTTCTAGATAGAACAACCAGATGCGATATTAGCAATATCAGGCAGAGATCAATCGCGAAGGAAGCGCGAGACCGAAAACCACGTCTACCGCTTTACGAAGACGAATTTCCATGGCAAAGAGCACGAGATCTTATCTCGCGTATCTAGTTCGTTCTTTTTAGATTCACGCAAGCAGAAACACGAAGATCGAGACAGAGAAAAGGAGGAATAACTGAAAATTATTCGAGCGGAACTCGTGGAAACTTCTTTGGCGAGGTGCGTGTGTAATCTTGTCTAACGAAAAGCACGAGGAGCGGAAAAGTCCAATATCTTATTAAACGTCGTAACGCCGTTTTTTCGATTAACATAATCGCGATCCTATCGATCCAAATCAAGGCCAGTGTACCTTAGTTCGCGTTACTACTCGCCATTCGACTCGGTTGATTAACGCAATTTGTTCTCTTCCGAGGACCGATCTAGCGTTCGCATTCGCCGTACCAATAGGAAATAAAACGACGGGAGAATTGCTTTCGTTTCAAGCACGTGCAAGTTCGAATTTCACCTACCGATGCCAAGAACGAATATCCGGAAAAAAACAAAGTTTGCTTCGACAGTAACGCTATTTTTTTAATCTCGTACGCACCGCCGTCACGCCCAAACGGACGTTACCACGAGTAGGCGCAGAACGTACACACAGGGCAATGGTTACGATGTAACCCATACTCTGCTCGTCCATGTGCTCGACGTACTCGAGCTTATCGAGCGCTAGTATCACCTAGGCGGTAATATTCCCCGCTTCTCAGACTGCTATACTTTCCATACAATCAGATTCACGTAACTCTTCGATACGGCGTTTCTTAGAAATTTAGACGAGTTTCCGTTATCACGGTATCTCGCTGCGGTCCCGTGACGATTTCCTTTAATAGGGAGGCGGAGTCGCGTTAATCGTTCGTAGGATCGATCGTCTGAAAGCGGCAACTACAGCGTCCGAGAAAATTCCTATCCGATAGTCGGCGACGATTCGGTTTCTCGGGCCAGCGACTCGCCGAAACTCTCAACGTCGGCCATTGGAAATAGAGAGATATTCCTTGATCCTACCTGCAACAGAGAAGCGGATCCGGCCGAAAAACGGCATTAGGATGCGCGGGCGTACTCGTATCCCGTTTCAAGATGGAGATAGCCGGCGAGTCGGTCTCATCCCGTGGCGTCGCTCCGAGGTTCTCCGAGGCTAGAAGCTTCCTCGGGCTGCGGCTCGAAGAAGGAGCCCTCTGCGCAGCCCTTGACGTGCACATTTATCACCCTCTATTGTTACGCAGCCAAACATCCGGCCTCGCGGGCCACGTACGGTCTATGTGTATATACCCCGACTTCCACCACCCCGAAGCAATTCTTGCCGAAGAATCGAGATTCGCGGCACCACGAGAGGCCTCGGACAGAGGCCTCGGTGTACGGTATGTCTTGGCCGAAGAACATGTAGGTCGATATCGTGTCACCGTGGGCAGAAAGTTTTTATTACGATGATTATCAGCGCAATTACTCTCGTAGCCGGTGTAATCAGGAAAATTGTTTTCCTATGCTGGATGCTCGTCCATCCGGACGGAGGAGTAAAGAGTTAGCTTTTAATATAGTAATACCCGTGTTCACGTAAGCACGGCGTATAACGTATTCGACGAATAGTACAGCGAAGTTATCACGAGCCCGATGACTCTGTATCGTAGGTTCGAAACATCGCGATATCATTAAATCGGTAGAGATTCCAGCCATTCTGTCCCGCTGTTCCCTTATCTTCTTTCTCTTATCTTCGACGCAGTGCCTTGTTCGCACATTGTTTTTCCCATTAACCTAGTCATTACGCGTCGATGCATTGTCTCCGCTACCCCATACTTTGCACGTACTCTATGATCGAAACTTTCTACCTAAGAACAGTCCGGCCGCATCTAATTTTCCATTATGCTCCTTATCGCAGGAACTCGAGGTTTGTTTCCACTTGGAATAACGTTGAATCGGAGCGCGGGAGGGAAAGAAGAAAACGTAACGAGACGCGATATCCAGACGGCGATGATCGACGCTATTTGCCACCCACGACTCGCGAAACTGAGAACGCTGCCGTCGATTTCCTGCCGCCGTGGCTGTTACGTAACAAACGCGGCTTTGCAAGATACGTTAACCTCTTTCGTCGATCGCCAACCGACAAAACCAACGAATCTGCGCGATCCTGCGAGAAAATTTCAGGAAGCGACAGGTACAAACGAGAACGAGTCGTCGACAGTTCGAACGTTATTCCGGATCCACGCGAAGATAGCGAAGGATGTTAACGCCCGGTGAGTACGGAACTTGGAATTTCTTCTTGGATGGAACGCGAACAATCGCCTTATTAGTCGTCGCGGGCAATTATGAAAAAGAAACAAAAGCGAAAGAAAGCGAGGCAAAGGGGAGGTGGAGGGCGACGACGACGACGACGACGACGACGACGACGACGACGGTGACGGCGAACGAAAAAGACAGCAGAGACAGAGGAGGAGGCAGCGGCGGCAGGAGTAGCGGTAGCAGCGGCAGCAGAACCAGCAGCAGCAGCAGCAGCAGCAACACAAGTTGCAGCGGTAGAAGAAGAGAAAGAAAAAAAGGTGCGCGACAGTCGGCGCGTCCGCCTGACTCTCTGCACGACCCGTTCGCTCCGTGGTTCTCTGTACGCGGACATCCTTGTCGCTCTCGCGCATCGGATGGTTCCGAAACGGACGAATAAAATGGAGGTAGGTCTGCGAGTGGTGAACTCGCTGGTCGAAGAAAGAACGCCGGAAGAAGAAGAAAAAGAGAAATGAAAAAGGGGAAAGAAAGGTTGAGAAAAAGAAAGAGAAGGAGGAGGGTGGCGGGAGCCGAACGGAGGGAGGATAGACAGAAGGCAGATGGAAGAAGGGAACGGAAGGAAGAAACGAGACAGTTGATGAATCCGGTAAACAAGGCGGGTAGAGGGAACGAAGAAGAGCCTATCCTTCGATGGCGCGTTTCGCTTTTGTTCGTCGGTCGTCATGGTCGTCGTCGTCGCCGTCGTCGTCGGTGATTCGCTAAGCGGAGTGGTTCTGGTATAAGCGCGCGGGCAAACCCGCGGGTCCCAAAGACGGCTTCGGTTGCCGAACCGAAAACTGTCCGAAGATCCGAGATATCAGTTATCAATTAACGGAGAAAGCACACGGTGAGCCGAAACGTATCGGACCTCGTCGCTCGGTGGCCGTTGCTGGCAGTCGATAGACACAGTCGAGGGCCCAGCGGCAGGGTAATTTAGAGACTGACATGGCTGTCCAAGCCTCCGAGGGAACGAGCAACCACAGGAGATAGAGGAAAGAAGAACGAGAGAGGAGCGAAACAGTGCGCGCGCGGCGGAGGAAAAAGGGGAGCGCATAGGAGGAATGACAAGGACCTACGAAGGAAGACAGCTGAAAGGGGAAGCGGGCCCCGGCAGCGCAGACCGATCACCGAAACAAATGCAAAGCGGTCGGACTGTGGTCAGGCCACGGCGGCGCGGCGGACCGACGATCCGCGATCGAGGGCCTTCTCTTCTCTCGCTGCCCCCTGCTCGCGGAACCGCCTTAAACTATCCAACGTCCCATGGTGGGGAGTGCATTTCGAAGAACCTTTGAGAACCGAAACGAACCAACTTTTCGTCGTCGTTGCTGTGCCGCCACCCGCCGCCCCCGTCGCCCGCCGCCGCTTCCCCTGTCGCTTCTCTGTCCCTGCTCCGTGCTTTTGTCCCCCGGTCGCACGGGGTGAGACAAAGATTGCTTTCGCGGGAGTAGAACGTAGGACCCTACGTATCCAATAACTCTTTCAAAAGATCCACGGCTCCGTGGTTCCCAGGATCGATCACCGCGTTTCTTGTACAGTGTCATCAGGAGCATCGGTCCTTTTCTTCTACGCAAAGGGGCCACCAATCCCCGCTATCGAACGCTGCACGGTTGCACCGCCTTCAGAAAAGCCAGAGTCCCAAAGAAAAACGGAATAGCTAGATTCACCCCCCCCCCCCGCCTACCCGCCCTCCGTAGTCGTGATTCAACAAGAAGACGTTTCTCGCGCGAACAAAACGCATGTAAGTAAGCACTTACTTACGATTCTCTCGATTTCGGTGGAGGTGATCGTCGAACGGATGGACGTTCGACCGGAGTTTCGAGATAAATGGCTTACCTGAAAACAGAACGAAAACAAGGTTAGTGCGATAGTAAATCAGCGAATTTACATGGCGAGACGTCAAAGTTAGAACGTGTCATAGATCGAGGATCTCGTCGATTCTCACGGTAAAGGTGAAAATACGAGTGGAATCCTTTGGTTGCAGAACCGATCCTTCGCCATATTCTTCGTACGTCAAACGAAAATGTCGTCGAGTATGGATACCGTGCTCGTACAACGAACGTACAAGGTACAAGGCGGTTTGATTCCGAGCAAAGTACGCGATCGGTCGCACGCACGAAACCGAGAGAGAATGGACGGAGAAGAAAGGGATTTTTTCGTTTGTCTTTTCTAGTACTCTTCTTCCGACGATGTTCTCGTATATTTGCCGGTGAAGAGGAGCCGTGCACGCATTTACGTGTTTGTGTGTGTGTACGCGCGCGTGCGAGTGGTCGCAGGAGGAGGTTGATCCGTTAGTTGCGTCTGTGATGGTGATATTTACGGTCCGATAGAATCAGCCCCCGTACGACGTAGACGAGAGAACGAGAAGAAGCCTGACCGAAGGAAGAAGAGTGGTCCCCCTACCGCTGTATCGAACGAACGAGGGACCGGCTTTCGCGTTCGGTCCCCGAATCGTGTGTGTGCTCTGCGCTTTTTTTGCGGCTTCAATTTGAATTGAAAAAGGCTGTGGACACGAGGACAATAGGTTGCGCCGTCGCCGCTGCCGCTGCCGCCAGATTCTCTCAGTTACTCCTCTCTCCTTTCACCTTCTTCCAAACTCGCCTCCACTATTCTGCTCTCCTCCCCCTCCCCTATCTATCTCTCTCTCTCTCTCTCTCATTCTCATTTGCTCTCTTTTCTCCTCCCGCTACGAGACGATCCCATGCCGATTTCGACCACGACGTTAATAACTATAACGTCGACAACGCAGCATGAACAACGCATGGGCGAACGCGGAAAGACGAGGGAATGGTGGTTTCTTTTTCCATCTTTCTTCGAATCGACGTGGAGTAACGACAAAGTTGAAGATGCTGCGACTTCTCCATCCTTAAATACGCCCAAGCAAAGTATTATCATGTCACCGGTAAAACAATCACCCTCTCTGAGTTGTACGCCTTCCTTGTTACTCGTCTTCCCCCCAACGCCCCCGGTTGCTCGGCTTCGCCCGTTTGCTTCTCTCTTTCGCTGCCTCTTCTTCTCTTGGCTCTTCTCTCCGCCGTTCTCCTCATTCTACGTCTTTCTCTTAGCCTCTCTCTATCTGGGGTCCTTTATCCGTGGCTGTGACCGCTGCTGCTGCTGCTGCTGCTGCTGCTGCTGCTGCTGCTGCTGTTGCTGCTGGGATCCCCTCGTCGCTGAAAATCTCTCGTCCTCGTCTGGAACGCGACCCTTCGATGTTTCCCGTCTCGCTCCTCGACAACGCGCGCGCACAACGACCAGGACAATCGCGCCGGACCTGCTCCCTTGGACGTAGAATCAGATATTACGTATGCACGGCTTAAACCACAGAAAGCAACCTCACCCCGGGTCTCTCCTTTTCTCTTCCAGTTTCTCCTCGTTCTCGTTCGTTGTTTCGTTCCGCGCGCCCTCCGTAGCAAGGCCCCCCGTCCCCCTCTCTACTCTAGCTATATTCGTACCACCCTCGCCACAGTGCTGCCGCTCGCTATTCCACTCCCACCCGTCTCTTAACCTTTGCATTTGAAGAGAACGACCTGGCTTCTGAATACCATCAAGATGCTTTCGAGCAGCCGCCGACGAGAGTCGGTCTTTTCAACCTCACCGCGCGCGCAGTTCCCTGTCCCTCTTTCCTCGACTTGCATCCGAGAGCCAGGGCGCTATTAGCCTGGAAATTGCCGCCCGACGATCTCAATCGGGGGTTCTGGTCGACCAAGGACGATAAAGTCGAGCACCACCGTCCGGTGTACGATTTAGAGAACGACGCTATCCAGCGTTCGCGGTGTCACCTATCGTAGTAAACACGGGACGCTACGCGTTTTTCGTCGTCCGCCAAGCCGTCTCAAAACCGCTGCTGGTTTTGTCGTCTGGATTCGACCATAGGACGCGCGCTATCGTCGACGAACGGTTCGAGAACGACGTTGGAAAGAAAGACGAGCCGAGTCGGCAGGCTAGTCAGTCAACGACTCAGCCCGCCCTATTGAAAACCGTTCGGCTACGCTGCTGGCCGATTTTATTGCTAATAGGAGTCCAATGGACTGCGGAGCACCGATGTAATTTTCTTCTCTTAACGATCTTCCTTTGTCCCTCTTTGCTTCCCGCGCTACGTACTTACGTGACTCTCTTTCCTTCTTCCCTTCCCTCCCCTCCTTCTTCTCGCCTCTTACCCTAATTCGTATCTCGCGCTTTCTCTTCTCTCAATGTCACAGCTTATATTTCACGAGCGTCGTTGCCCTTCTTCTTCCACTCTTCCCTTCTCCTTCTACCTCGCCTTTCTATTCTTCCCTTCCACGAAGTCGGTTCGCGTGCAAAGTCGATGTACGTTTAAGCGTAGCGCAAGACAGGGAGGGGTACGACGAAGCCGGGAGGAAAGGGGCAGAGAGCGAATTACCGATCGCGCCGCGGCGCGAAAGGAAGAGCTCGGCAGAGGCAGAGGAGCAAAAACGAATTTACGACTATCCGGCCGTTTTATCGACGCACGAGGCCCTTCGCTGTTAGCGAGACTTTCCTTCTCCCTCCAACCGTGCTCCTCCCCGTGCTCAAGAAATCGTAACCGCGAAAACGGCTATCACTCGTAATACACGATGAAAATATCGCGATACGTCTCTCCGATCGCTCGACATCGCACGTATGCTTCGAGCAATTGGCAGCGATATCGCATGGACTTAGTACGTCCCAGGGCTACGGCCAAACTATTCGCACGTACGTACATACATACATATCTATTTTTGTAGAATACCACGGCGATCCTAACGACGGCGATATTAAAATTCTGCGAGACTCTGTCGAGTTTTGAAGTCAGTCGGGTCGCGCGTAAACACGCGACGCGCGTATCACCGACGAGTAGAAAAGAATAGAAAAGAGCCACGTCTGGTAATAACGAGCCGCTACGTACTTCCGGTCGCGCGGCCGCCAAGAAGAAGAAAGAGAAGCCGGAGGATGAGATGCGAGTATCGTGTTCGCAAACTCGTCGTCGCTCTCTCTTTCTCGTTGTTCGGTGCGCTCGTAAAAGAGGCAGCGCATGCCCGCGGTACGTCGTAGCGCGTACGGAATCTCGACGAGCCGCATACGAATCGCGCTACGTTCCCTCCTACATCGCGAAACCGCGGTGCATTTTTAATTCCCGCTTCGCGACGATCTTTTCTTGCGAAAACGAAGAGGAAGGCGATTTGCGAGCCAAGACTCGTCGATTTCGACACGTTGCGATCCGTTCACGGATCGATCGGGTGTCGTTCGCCGCAGAGATCGTCGAATTCTCGCTGTCAAATTAAGACACGTTCCGTAATATGTAAATCGTCACGGCTACAAGCGACTATAAGCAATGCGCGGCAAGATCGTTAATCATATCTCGTCTCTACGGGTTCCTATTAACGTCCGGGCCAAAGAACCACTCGATCGGTAACCGTGCTAGGAAGCGTGTAATTTATAGGTTCGTTGAAATCGTTGGACGCGTTAGAAAATCGGTAGAGCGGCACGGGGACGATTACGGACGCGTATAATTATAATTACGGATACGTGCGATCAATCGTTTAATTGGCGGTGATACGCGGAGCGATGCGCAGAGCGACCAAGGGTTTGGGGAATATTCGATTCGGGCGAAATCATGGGTGCCGCCGATACGTGGACGTGGCGGTGGCGCAGCTGCATCCTTGAATTTCCCGATTTCGGCGAAACGCAACTCGAGCATTAAACAGGCGGAATCAGGTTCGGTGAATACAGCGGTGGAAATAATTTCGGCTGTGCAACGAGCCGGCGAAATTGGGCCCGAAACCGGTGGTGGTAGTGGCTATCCGAGAGGATGGTGGTCGTGACGTTCGAGAACGGTATTGGTGGCGGTACGATGCGTACAACAGGCTAATGGTTGTGTGCCGGGTGAACACGCTTTTGTCGTGTAACGGACGGACGCGGACGTACGACGGACGATCGAGCCAACGAACGGGCGAAGCAAAGAAGAAACGAACGAACGAACGAACGAACGAACGAACCAACGAACCAACGTACGAACGAACAACCACGACGACACGGAACGCGAACGAAGATGGTGGTCGTGCCGGTTATACATGCGAACGAGGATCGCGTGCTTCGAGTCTGAAAACAGAAGCGACTCGCCGAGACTGACGGCGAGCCACGGTAAAAGAGCTTCGCGTCCAGAGAGGGAATATAGGCTAGAGGTAAGACGGGACGAGAGGGAATCCAGTCCAGCTGGTAGGAGTGCGCAAAGACCGTCCGATCGACCAACCGATCGAACGAAAGAAAGCACGCCTCGAGCTGCTCCTCCTAATCAACGTCTACCTATTCCAACTTCTTTTCCTCCTCGGATTCCCTCTTCCCTCTTCTCTCTTCCCTCTTCCCTCTTTTCTTCTAATCTTCTGGTTTTTCTTCCAGCGTCGCCCATTCGTGGAACGACGCCCGGCGTGCGCAGTACGACGCATTCCTCGCTTTCGTACGAATTCTCGTTCGAACGCCTTGCTGACGGACGTTCGAGGAAATCGAAATTCGCGGCTCGATGCTGAGCCACGAAATGACGGTACGGTACGCGCGTCGTTCCGAGCGTGGCAAATCGAATGGAAGTTTCGCATATGCTGCGGGCGCGTTGGCCCGGCAAAACGACGTGGATGCGTGCTTAAGGACAGAGCATGAACGGTTGCAACCCGACACCTGATAAATTCGATATCAACTGCCCGCCCGCGCCTGGACCCGCATTTAGGTCGGCTGGCTCCCTTTCCCTACCAGCCCTTCCTTTTCGTTTCTTCCCTCCTTCCTTCTGCCCTCTCCTTCGTTCTTTCCATCGAATCCTCCATCTTTTCTCTCCCTCGCTTTCCACCTCGTGCTCGCTCCCTTCCTCCCGAACAACAGGGGATCGAAGGACGAGGACAAAAAGGACGACAACGAAGAGGAAGAAGAAGAAGAAGAAGAAGAAGAAGAGGAAGAAGAGGAAGAAGCAGCAGGGGGAGAGAAAGAAGAAGCAGCCGAAGAAGAAGAAGAAAAAGGAAAGGAAAAAAGAAGAACGATGAATCGATCGGGAGTGAAGGTAGGACGAAGAGTGCGGAACGATCGGTCTTGCCGTCTTTATCCGACCGAATTGCGAGTCGGCCGAGTCGACGAAGGCGCGCGGGTTCCCTTTTTTACAGGCGAGTCGGCCGCGAGCAGCGCGTTTGGCTGAAATTTCACCGCTGGCCCTTCTCCCTCTTTTCGTCGATGCGAGTTACGGTCCCGAGGAAAAGAAATAATTCGACCGCGGCAATAACGACGGAAACGAGAGGGCGCGAGGAACGACTAGTCATCCGACAGTTTCTTCTCCGCCTACGTCCGATACACGCTCCCCAAAGATGCAGGCGCCAAATTCGCACCGACGACGTCGTTGTGCGCCGACAAAAAGTAAACAAAACCTTATCTCGTCGCGCTTGCGCGGAGGAAGAGCCGCGCGCGTCCAACCACGGACGAGTTTATCGCGAAACTTCAAATTCCACGGAGGCGCGCTGCGATCCTCGTGAACGTGAAAATACCACGGGGTGTCCTGTCGGAATCTTCCATTTTCAACCAGAAACCGCTTACATTTCGTGGCTCGCTCGCTCGCTCGCTCGCGTCTCCGCGAGTATCGGTCGTTCCCTATCGCCGGATAAGAGAAGAACGAGTGAACTAAATTTCCGTGAACCGCGAAATAACTCGTCTCTCCATCCTCTACGTTGAAAAAGCCATTGTACCGAAGTTCGTCCAACGCGCCTAATCGAATATCGGCGATCGAAAGAGCGGCCGATCGACGATGATCTGGATGGATCAGAAGAGTCGCGAACTGAGTTGGCCGACGAAACTTTCGTTGGAGAACGAAAGCAAATCTTTCGGAAACGCGTGGAATGCAGTTCGCTTTATGTACGGTTCGTCGATCGCGCGCGATCGTCGGTTTCGGCGGTCGTGAATATCGCGGTGGCGAGGGACACAAGGGGAAGAAACGGATAAGGGAATCGAATACCTCGAGTTCGCGTTAATTTACTTTCGCCAATTGAAAAGAGACACAGTCGAGAAAAGAAGAGAGAAAGAATCGGGAGGCGAGAGGGAAGGCATCCTTTCGGAGTTGCGGCCGCAATGCTTTATCGAGTCTATACGATCTCCGCGGACCGGTAAAGTAAATAAAAGGGTTCGCGTCCCTCACGAACTTAACCTAAACCGCTAACCCTGCGACGAGGGAAAAAAAGGGGCAAGTCGACTCGCGCGGAGGAGAAGGCGGGGGAAGAAGATGAAGATTCCAGTAATAAACGCGCGTGGGCGAGGATCGTCGAATTTTACAGTAATTCCCCGAGTCTTCATCCGGCAGATACCAATTTAAATTCTTTTAAGGCATTGCTCGTGTCCTGCCTCCCGCTTCACCGCGTTAACAGCCATGGCAGTTACTTTACGAGGAAATCGACGAAACGTTCTTTCCACGCGTAGCCGCGGTCGCGTTAACGAACTTGCAATCGTCGAACGCGTTGTCGCGCGACCGTTGTTCACCGGGGTTCGCCCAACGACCTGCCCACCCATCCCTCGGTGTGTTGGAAGGGACGCGCGAGCGTCATCGATCTTTCGCGCCATCGGCAACCTTGCCCTGTCGGTAAATGTTCGGGACGCGCCAGCACCGCTCTGACTCGTGACGATATTAAATAAATAGCCTGACGGCTCGAGACACGATAGGTTCGCGCCGATGAAGAAAGCACCGACGATCCTTGGGGGAACGACCGGAACAAAGATGGAGCGAGAGGCGAGGGCTGGTTACGGGAGGGGAACAGGGTGAAAGGACGAGCCGAAAGATGACCCGATCCACGGAACGCGGCGGCAAGACCAGTTGAGAAATGACAACACGACTGCCGACACATCGCCCGCGTCCTCCCTCCCCCTCGACCGATGCTCGTTTCCTGCCTTCCTTATCCACTCGGCCGTTTCACCGCGCCGCGCTGCCTTCCACCTTCGACTCGCATCCTCGAGCATCCGCAACGTTACGCGCGCGAGGCTCGTACACCTTATTACGAGGAGAGATGTTCTCTCAGCGAGCCACGCCACTTTCCAGGATTGTTTAGCGGCGTTTACGCGTCCATTGCTGACAGGAGGATCGTATTCGAGGGTACCGTATCGCGCATTCGTACGCGGCCGATTTTCCAGCATATTCTCTCATCTTGCCGATTTACGACTCCGGCGTCTTCTTCCCCTGTCCCCCCTCCGTTCCTTCCGCCTTCGACCATCGGTTGTACCAACGCAGGCGAAACAAGCACCGGCTTCGCTGTGTACGCCGCGCCGAACCGCGGAACATAGAAACCGAAAGCCATGCCTCGAGAGAGCGTACGCGAGTGCACTCTCCTCCACGTCGGTACCTTCCCATGTTCCTTCGTTCGCTCGCTTTCTGTAGAAACACGGAACGCGAGATAACCGCTATTCCGCGACACCCGGATGCGAACGGCCGTGCGAGTCGCTCGCCGTTCGATCTTCTCACAGATAGAGATCTTCGATACCGACCAGCCGTTTACATCGGGTTACGATACGACCAGCCTTAAACGGCGGCTCGCGCCTTTCGCCACGCTCGCTCGTCTTCGCACCGGAAACTTTCCGCGACCACGAGTCACGCCGGTCTCTCCCTTTCTCGGAAAACGACCGTTCGAATTTTCTCTGCCGAACGATTTCTTCAAGGACGCGGCGCGCTGGATAATCGCACTGTTGCGCGGCTAGACTCGCGTCGAGTTCGTTCCTAAGTCAGATCGAAGGTCGAATAAGCGTCGTATAATCTTTGCGCGCACTGTGCGAGATCGTGGGGAAATATTACCAGGCACTCGGAAGAGACTGGATCGCTTCGAGCGTACCGCGTTTCCGTTCGCGCTTATGGTTCGCGGGCGTCTCCGTCTACGAAGCAAACGCCTTATCGGGTTGATCGTTGCCGCAACGAAAGCCGCGTTTTCACCCGGTTGAGAAGCTCTGACGCTTCGAGGAGGTAACCTGGCCGCGGAGACTCGCGAAGGACGTGAAAGGGAAGCGGGGAAAGACCGAAGAAAAGAGGATTGGATAAAGAGAAGGTGGGTCTATGCAGCCTCCTGCGAAGTAATATGCTCTCGCCGCATGAGGTCCTCCTCCTTTCCTTGCTTCGCTCATCCTTCGATCTCCGCACGAAACCCTTTTCAAAGGCTCTGGCCCCTATACGTTGCTCCAGCCTCCGCTCCGTACTCGATCGATGTTTTAATTGCCGTTAATGATTCGGAGAAATCATTCGTAAGGTGGAAACGAAGCGCGAGAGGAACGCGCATCGAGATGGAAGCGATGCAGCCGCTCGCTGTCTTTCGCTTCACGGTTCGCCGCTTCTACGCGCGCAATGGTCAAGTCGGTTTGGTCGAATTAGGCGATCGGCCAGTTGCCGTGTCTATTGTCCGCTCTACGCGAAAGAACGAAAAACGGACTTCCATCGAATCGGGTACCTGCGCGTTTTTCGATCGTGCGGGACCCAACGAGCACGTGGTGAAGCAGAAGAACGCGGCGGGAGACTGGCTGGTTCGGAGAAGGAAGGAGGAAGGGAGACGAGGGCCGAGGGCCCAGAACGAGAAGGTGTATGAAATAGTAACTGTCAGCGTGTAGGCCAAAGTTGATGGCACATTGTCGTATTAAGCCGGGGGTAATTTGTCTGGCCTTCTTTCAACCACCCACACCGGGCAACGGCGGCCGTTCGACGACCTCTGCTGGCCTTCGATTCGACAACGCCGCGCGCGCGCGCGCGCGCTCTCAGCCGCGCCTCTCCGCGTTCTATCATCTTTCGACCGTCACGCGGTCCCATCGATCGATCCACCAACGAGCAAATGAAAATCGAAAACCGTTCTCTGTTTACCGATGACGCGCTGGTATCCGCGAGGTAGAGGTTCGCGTCAGACTTGATTTACTTCGTACCAGCTGACTCGTTAACGGACCACTTTCCTTCCGGCCTCTGCGGACGACACGAAACTCGCGCATTGGGTAAAAACGATCGTCGGATTTCTTTTACATTACGTAGCCGCGTCTTCTAGAAAACCGAATCGGCACGAGTTCCTTTCGACAATGACGAGAATTCGAAAAGAACGTTTTTCGTCTAATTCGGTTAGCGAAACCAGGGTATTTGAAATGGATCGACAAAGAGACGGAGACTACCTGGTAAAATTACTACGATCTGTCCGGAACCACGAAACATCGATGATAATCGCAATCGCGTGCAACGAACTTCATCGAGAAGCAACGAGGAGCACGCGTGGCGCGGCGCGGCGGAATATGCTGCGAGGGGACGGAGAAAATACGAGCGGTGCCGAACGAAGGGAAAAGGAGAAAAAGAGGAGACGCGAGCTCGCTAGCGAAGCTGACTCGCGCATCGCTTACGCTTACGCGCTCACGCACGTGAATGTATATGCAAACGCACCACATGGGGCGACGAGACGGCCGACAGAGTGTTCGAGCACCGAGAAGAAAAAGAGCAGAAAAGACGGAGCCAAGTTGCGAACCGGAGGGAAAAGACTTACGAGCGAAAAGACGCTGGAAGAAGTCGAGGCGAGGGAACAGGGGTGTACGTACCTCCGATTCTAATTACCTCGAGTTACAAGCGGACGATCGGACGATCCCCCGCGCCGTTCTTCCACCGACTTACTTTCGCCGACGCGCGTTCTAACTTGGCTCTGTGTCGTTTATAGACCACGTAGATCGGTAACGAGCCAACCACTACGATCGGTCGATACGCCGTGGTTACGACAGCGATTACACGCGATCTCTGCTTCTTTCTCTCAAATCGCGAATCCGCTATCGAAACTTTTCCGCTCGTTGCCAGACTTTTTTCTACTCGTTGCTGAAATGTCACGCGACTCGAGAAGAGTCGTCCGTATGACGCGGTTAATTTACGGAGGCCCGTTCGCTCGCGGAAACGGCGACGAACACCGACGACGAACGAGTAAATCGCGTACAAGATAATCGTTGGCTGTCTTCTCGATCCAAACGTTTCTGTCGTTTCCGATCACCGTTTCGATAAATCGCGCGCCGTTCTCTCGTCTATCCGATCGATCGCCCGGTCGGACGGACTCGATTCGTACGAGCGGCTAGTCGATCGACAACGATTCGCTTTTCCACCGGTTTCTATCGTTCGAATCATCGTCGATCATGCGTTCGAGCCATACGAATTACCAACCGTCGGTGGACGCAACGCGCGAATCAAATAAGATGGCAAATTACTCGACCGCGAGCGCTCGGGGTGACTCGGAGGAATCTCGAGCCAACAACGGCGAATAGGTTGGTGAACGAGCAACGTCCTTGAGACAATCCACGGATTATTCTCGGCTTCTACGGTCAGTGGAGCCTGCGCCGTCTCGGCGTCGCGTCTCTCTTTTCTCGCGACGATCTTCGATTCCCGATGTTACGCGTTTAACGCGATGCTTAACGAGCGACCAACAACTAGTCGGTCAGGCGGACGACGCGCGTCACCGTTATCGGATTCTCAGCCCAACGATCGACGCGATCAATGCGACGATAGACTGTGGCTGTGACACGGCCGAGGTTTAGAGGTCGCCACGACTGGCGCCTGTGGAACAACGATCGAAAGATGTCGGTCGTTCCATTATTCCGTAATTACGTTCGCCGCGAGTTTAGCACGCGTTCCACGTGCTGCGAGGCTTCGGTTTCGCGAGAATCGCGGAAAGCGACAAAAGCCGGTACTGGGCACGCGGCCACTCCTCGTATGCACGCGGATAACGGCGTAGCCGTGGAATTCGTACGTAATTAAACGGCCGACAGCGAATTTCAATCGCGGCACGTTCCGCGTGAATTCCTTCAAGCGCCAGCATCTCGAGCATCTTTCACGCGAATCATCGAGAGAGGAGGAAACGACGCGTTACGGTTCTACGATATTTTCGCCTGGACAGTGAACGTGAAAGCAACGATGACGATGCAATTTCGGAGACACGGCAGAGGCGTTTCGGTTTCTACGGGGGGTAAAACGCGCTATAACGCGGTTATGGCACAGCCTCGTCCCATTACACCATCGTTCGATCGCCCGACCGTAGCTCGTTCGTTCCGCGATTAGACGCTGCTGGCGTCGAACCGGCTAAGCGATATCGCTTAAACTTGACTATAGTCTGCGACGTGCCACGCGTTCTTTGTCACGACAGGAGACGAGCGCGAGTAGCGCGGAGTGGACGAGAAAACCGCGAGTCCGTGAACGCGATCCAACGGACGACGAAAAGTAAGCCCTTTTCAATAGCAGAGCATCGTCACTCGAGCGATACGAATTCTCCGGTCCCCTCCGTTGCCCTATCACGCCCCTTTGCTCTGCGTAAACCGTTCGCAGACGAAACTTTGTCCAGCCGAAAGGCTGCGAATCGGTTCGCTCGAAGCCCGAGCCCCGTTACCACCGCGAAACTATTGGCTATCTCTCGTTGCGTATCCGGCATATTGTTAAGTTAATTGAAAGAGCTGATAAAATCGCAATGTTTTTGACGTTAAGCGAGCTACGAGTCTTTAGGTGGGAGACAGAAGGAGATGAAACGGATGGAAGAGATGATGCGGAGAACAAGCGTATCTGCGAGGGAGGAACGAACAGAGACAGAGGGTGGGGGAAGTAAAGAGCGCGCGGATCGAAAGAGCGAGATACAGGCAGATAGAACGCAACGTTGGGAGTAGCGCGTAGTACTCGTGCCGCTGTCGGTGAAGAGCCCCGAGGATCGCGATACAGGACCACCCGAACCGTCGCTACTCTCGTTTTCGATCCTTGCTTATGGGTTCAAGTAGCGGCGTGGCGAACCTACGGAGATTTCGTATCGCGAATAAGAACGCCAACTTCCGATCGGGCTTCGACCGTTTTTCGAAATATCCGACGTTCTTCCACGAATCATCGTCCACCGGAATTCTCGTCGAGCTGACAACACGGATTTCGAGCGCGCGTTTATATTCCTCATCGAACGTTGTTGTTGGATCGAATAGATTGGAACGAGTGGCGTGACACGGCACATTCCAGCAAGTAGTACGCGCGATTCGATTCGATTGGAAACGAGGGGGTCTGGGTTCCCAGCGGCGCGTCAATTTCCTTGCCACCTTTCGAAATCAATCGAACCGACCCTGGTGCGATGTCGGGGAAATCGTTTCGCTCTTTGGTAGGAGATCTGTCTCGTCGTTCTCGTCACGATCGCCAGCTTGCGGCCCGGTAACGTCACGTTGCGATTAACGCGTCTCGAACGTGCGTCGAACGTTGTCCGCTCGATATCTGGATACCAGCGGAGTAGCCACGGCCAATACCTAATCAGGGGACTAACTGGAAATCTCGTAACGAGAATCTTTGCTTCTGCGAGTCGAAGGCGCCAGATGCCTCTACGCTTCCTCGCTTCCGCTTCGAAGAAACGGACTTTGTTAGAACGTACGATGGTACCAAGATCGGACGCGTACACGGAGACGTAGGTAGGGCGTCGATGCGATTTGCTGTCGGATCTGTCGTATTCGAACCGTTTAGCCTTTCCGCTGGAACGCGTACGAATGCGCCGTAAACGCATTCAGAAATCTCGGCGAAGTTTCGTCGCTCGGTAGGCTAGCCGCGAGCAACTCACGCGAAGAAAAGAATCGAAGGACGATTAACTGGCTACGAGGTAGGAGGAAGAGGAGGAGGAGAAGGAGAATCGCGAAGACAGATCAAGCGGTGTCACGCGCGACGGGCTTATTTATGCATTTACGAGGTTCAGGATTTAAGAGGGTTCCGCGTACGTCCAAACAGGAGGTTCCGGGGGAGTCCCGGTACCGGTCGAGCTCTTGCACGCAGATAATTATCCGAGGACCTATAGCGTGCTTTATGCCGGAATGCCGCGTCTCTCGTACGATGCAACGCAGCCGATGCTCGCACGAGACTCTCGTCCGCTACCATCTACGCTGACGCTATTATTTGCCTGCCGCTCTGTTTACACGACCATTTTCTACGTTTGCGCGCCGATGCTGCGCCGATCGCTGCGTAACCGGGAATATCTACGCGCCAATCCTACCCCTCTGCCATTTGCACTACCCGCGTATTTCACAACAGAACCAAGCGGCGTCCGACGCGACGAGTATCTAAATCCGCTCGAGCGTCTAACAACGCGAAATCCCACGGCGCTCGTAGCAATCGCGATGCCCCACTTTCGCGATCGATTTCTCACCTTCGAGGGATCGGGTATGTCCATCGGGAGACGCCGATCGTACGTCGCGCGTTTTCTTCGCCCGACACGACGTCGGCAAGAAGCCGCGATAGTCTCGTCGACGACGTTCAACGATCTCGTGGCGGGTCGTTGAATTATCGCGCGTCGTCTCGGCTAGAATATCTATTCGATCGGAGGAACCTCGACAGGGACGAACTGAACCACGGAGGCGCCCTGACGGGCGGACGCAGTTAATAATTCGTCCCGGGCTCGTGTAACCGACAGCTTCGTGCCCGGAAATCCAAGAAGCGAACGTTGCAAAGTTGGAAAGAAAGAAAAAAAGGGCGGCGATGTTATCTGGCGCGGAGAAGAGCTAACGGCACTCCCGAACCTTCCCTCCGACAGAAGAATCGCTTCGAAAAGTCAACCTTCTCGGGATGGTCGATCCTCCGGCGTATTCGCGAAGAAATCGCGGGCACGCTCGCACCTCCGCAAAAGTCTGCCGATTTACGAGCGATCGCGTCGTACACTTGCCAGGAACCGCGTAACGTTAGCCAGAATTGATAGAGTCCACACCTTGGCTCCGCGCTTTTTCCCCCCCCCCTTCCTTTTCCTCTTTTTTTTTTTTTTCTTCTCAGCATTCGCGCGTCCCTTCTATCACCCCATTTTCTCATCTACGACCACCGACCGCAACATCCTCCCCTTCCTCTGGTTCCTCGACCGTCCTGTTCTTCGCTCACGTTCGCGCTCTTCTTTCGGTTCCATCTCGCCGTCTTGCCTGTCGTACCAAGACCGCAAACTCCGCCGCCAACATCGCACACCCACAAATTATTCCCTCCGCCAACTTATTCAGAAATGCCATCACCACCACCACCACTCTCGTTTCTCGTCGCGCGATTCCTCTTCCCTTATTTTTGGCTTAATCTCACCGGCCATTCTCCTCGACTTGAAAGCGTCCGTTCGCGAATACCGAGTATCTGCAGTTGTTGATCGCGATGCAAATTAATCGTAGTTGGAAAGAAACGGAGAATTACGCGTACTACGGTGACGGCAGAGCGAGAAGGGGAACGCGTGAAAGACGATTTGTTGTCTCTGGACGCGGTCTATTTGGCGGAACGCAGGTGGCTCGACTGGTCGGTCGCTCGTTCGCTGTTTCAAAGCCGGGGATGTTGGTGGATCGGCCGTTTCTCCGGGCAACAAGATCGCACGAAAGATGAATGGCGTTGGGAATCCGTCATACCGAAGATGCCCGAGGCGGCAGCCAAACGCCCGTTGCACGCAGACTCCGGGTGCAACGCGTGTCCAAAGCCCACCCCTCGCGCGAACCGTTAAGCCGAGCAAATACGCGGCATCCAGCCAACCGATTGAAAATTTGAATAATTCCTATTTACGATCGTTTCGACTCGTTCGAAAGTGAATAATCTTCGAACCGATCGCTCGCTCCCTCTCTTCATCTTTTCGATATATCCTCGACGAAATTTCGTTCGACCCTCGGACTCGCGTCCAACGTGCTCTCTCTCTCTCTCTCTCTCTCTCTCTCGAGTTTTGGAAAGGAAAACGCGCGTCGCGTCGGTGAACGTTTCGTTTTGGTCAGAGATCGATACAAGCTCACCATTTACTATAATTATCGCGTTACACTTTCATCGCGTGAGCCGATTTATTCCGAGCAAAGTTACTCCGGAATGACGGACGATGACGAGAATCTGGAATCTTCGTGTAGCCGGCGGCGATTGAAACCAGCTCTCGGCGTGCGTATACGGTAGGAGGTTTTTACCGTCTCATATAAACGGGCTGTCTGGCTGAATAGTCGACTGGCTGCATTGGCGTCGCGCAATGAAAAATCCGCTTTATCGGTTTGCAGCGAAACGTTCGATAGGACCCAGGTGTCGCCGCGTCGTTCGCGTCGCGTTTAGTTTAGTCGAGCAGCCACCGCCTCTCGGTAAACAGATAAAATTCAACGCAACCGCGAAGAACCTATCGTTGCCTGTTTCGGAAGAAAAGCGAAGGTCGATGGAGCGGCGAAAGATCGGAACGTTCGGGAGAGCGTCGAGATCGCGGAGACGTCTCGTTCCGGTCGAAGCGATGCCAAAGCGATAAAAAAGGAAAAGATCGACGGAAGAAAAAAGAGGGACACGGTGGAGAGATAAGCGCAGCCGAAAAGCATTATTCACCGTAGATACGGTAGCTAAATGCGAAAAGATTATTAATAACTTGATCGTGGATCGGCGGTGCGCGTATAAAATGCTGTCGATATATTTCATGCGTTTTTATCGGTGCCTCTCATCTGCTCCACTGGTAGAAAGTTGCGTGGAAGATAAGTGGTGTCGAGAATCTGGAATCTCCGTATGCCCTCGGGCCGCGAAACACTTTGCACGCGTGCAGAGAACGGTTCTTGCCGAGTGATCCTACTTGCGTGCAAGCAACACTGCTCTCTACCATCCAATCGGTAGCGCCTAATGAAGGATTCGACTTGCATCGCGGAAACGCGCAACTATATACCAGGCAGGACCGCCTTCGATACTCTCGACTTTACGTTCCGAAATTCCAGCAAATTCCGTTTGTAATATTGGCGCCGTTTCGACGATCGACCACGCTGCGATCGAAAATCGGTTCGAAAGCGAGGTCGTTTCCAGTTTTCTTTTTTTTTTTTTTTTCTATGCCGGTAATTAACCGGAGATAGAATTACCGGTTATCAGCCACGGTGGTAAATACGCTGGCAAATGCCGTGGACAAGCGGCTGAACATAATGCACACCGGTGCATGGCTACCGGCGTGAAACAAACGCGGCGGCTCGCGTTTACGCAAGGTTTTCCTCTAATCGGTAGAATCGGATCGCTAAGCGGCCGCTAAACGGCCGGTTGCACGGTACGCTGCAACCGAATGCATCGCCACCGTTCCATTGCTGCTTTACGACCGAGCTACTCGCTCGCACCGTTGCACCGCGCTACTCTCTTGCTCTGCGTTCTATTCTCCCATGGAGCCGGGGAACGAAAGCGTCGAAAACGCTCGGCGATTATTCGTTCGGTCACGCGGAACACGCGCATCGAAGAATGGAACGCGCGAAGCGACCAAAAACGGGCCTGTAGCGCTAATAGTCGATCGTCAAACATCGATGATAACAATAGCCAGGAGTTACTGTACGAGCCGCGATCGCATACCTATTGCGCCTATATCGAATATGTTACGGCGTAGGGCCCACGCCGAGGCATCCCTAGGCGGTCGAGATGGTCGGCAGATGTGCAAGATCCTTGTTGTAAGGGGACGCGCAATAAACTTAAGAGCTCTACCCCCATTAACTTTGCCACCCAAACGGTCAAACGGGTCGGGTAAAGATTTTCACTAATTATACCATAAAAGGTTTCGCGTTACTGCTCATCCTCGACACAACCGGGAACCGACTGGTTTTTCCCAAGGGTTTCCTCACCCTCTCCCGCGTCAATTTTTGCCGCAAATCCGCTTCCTCCGCCGATTCCTGGACACATCCAATGGACACGCCCATTATAAAAAAGCGCAAGCCAACAGGCGAACAGTCAGTCAGTCTTTTGTCTCAGCTCAGAACCCTCAAGGGTCTCGCGTTCACATTGTATCAACCACGACATTGTATATAAATTGTTGAAAATATATTTGATATTCGCGTTAAGCGTGTGTCGCAATCATTCAAACACCCCTATTCTCTCAAACGAAATCAGGGGCTCATCGGTGCCGCGGCGTTGACTATCGCAGTCATAGTGAGAACTTACAATTCTCACTGTCGCCCATCGTCGTGATCGCGTCTCTTCGCGACCGTTGAGTAACAGAATATGTTCGTGTTCGATGCGGAGAAGTTTACGACGATACCAAGCAGCTACGTTTACGAAATTTATAATCGACCTCGGCGATTTGCTCGATCCTCGAACACGCGCATCAATCTGTATCTTGCAAGGTTGGCGACGTTACGCGGACCACGACGTATATTCGTAAAATCTTCGCCGAGAAACACATTCGCGATCGTTTAGCGTCGATTTAGCGTCGATGGAGGAGCGCGCGCGATAAACCAAGGCGAGAATTTTGTCACAAATTAACCAGGTATGTTTTATGCGTCGTAAACGTCGCGCAACGAGCGCGTGGTGCGCTCTTAGCCGTGACTATACGCGTGATAATGCGATACGTAGCATCCTGCGTATAATTCGGCTGTTCTGGAAAAACGAGCGTCTCGTAATGGTAGAATATGAGACAGATAACAATGTATTTGCAGTGGAAGCGCAGATTGGAACGGTTCGCCAAACGAAACGACGTTTCGCGTGTATGTCTCGGATGAGATGCGTCCTTTGCGCGGGATTAACAAGGACAAGTAGACGGAAGAAGAAGCGTGAAACAGTACCTGAGAAGCGAAGGGATGAAGCTCGGCGAGGAGGCAGACATCTCTGAGAGGAGAGCGTGGAACGCTGCCGAAGGACGGAGGAGATACGAGGCGAAGACGAAAGAGATAGAGTGGATACTACATTGCGATATCTTTGAGGAGGAGGAGGAGGAGGAGGAGGAGGAGGAGGAGGAGGAGAACGAAAGAAGGAGAGAGAAGCAAAAAGAGACACAGAGCGAAAGGATCCTGGGTAGAAAGACTGGAGCTAGAATGATGGTCGGCAACGAGCAGGCGCGAGATAGATGAGGATCGTTGATGGTTGAAAGATGAAAGAAAGAAAGAGGAAAGAGACTAGTGAAAGGAGAAGCAGGAGGGAGGAGTACGCTGGGGGTCCGAACCCTCCCGCGGCGAGAAGCTATCGGAGCTACAAGAATTTTTCACGTAATAACCTGCAACGCCTAGAGAATCGATTGATCGATCGCCTGACACACGATTTTGCCTGTAAAGAGCCTCTCCGCGATGCTTTTTCTCGGAAACGCCAGAACTCGCACTCGTCCAACCTATTCGTTCCATCGTCTCTTTCCACGGTAATTTCTCCCTCCCGCGAACCATCGATCGCCGGTTGATCGGCGATGCTTAATCGTATTTCTCCATCTTGCGCGAGATCGTGCAAATTGCCGAACTCGCGTCCGAGATACGCGTTACTCCGCGAGAATGGAGCAGGGCCGATCGTCGTCCACGACATTCCTACGGAGAAATGCCAGCCCGTTGTTCCGAGCAACGATAAAATTGTCGGAACGATGTAAATATCCAGCGTTACGGCCAGGTAAGTGGTCCGCGCTAATGCTCGCAGACCATTAAGACGCGGCATACTGTAATCTCGAGACGCTTAGCGCCACGCGAAAAGTAGACTCGCAGATTTTCTAGTTATTATTATCGCTACGATACTATTAGGCAATTACCGTTTCACGGGCCTCGATACGAGTGCGTCAGTTGGCCACCGACACGACCGAAAGTTGGCACGCGGCTAATAAGATTCAAAAGATCGTCGTTTATTCGTGTTCTGGCTAATAGCGACGCGAAGATTTTCTCGGCCACGGTATTTACAACTGCGACTCGTCTCACTATCGATCGAGCGAACAGATTGTTGCTTCTGTTCGTCGCGATCGATCGGATGTCATCTTGAAGCGAAACGAGAAAAGCGCAACAAGAGGAAAAATAGCTGGCATTTTAATTGGGATTTCAAACGAATTCTGCGCGAGCGATAAAAGTTTGCGAGACCCGAGACGCATCGAATTTCGCCATTTACTCGGCGACCTCGTTGACGAATCGTTGTTGACGGCACACCGATGATCGATCGTTTCTCTTATTGTGGTCGAGTGGTCCCGTGGGCGAAGTTAATCTGCGGAACCAAACGCGGCCACCGATGAATCTTTCTACCCTGAATACGCGGTCGACCAATTAGTCATCGGCCGTGGCCCGTAGGTCGCCCTGGATCCCGTTAATCGATCGATTACGTTCCTTCGTGCATCGTCGCATTCGGTCCGACCATTTCTTTCATCCTCGATGAACGAAGGCGCGCGAACCGCGCATAGAAAACAGCATGACCGGTACGGGTAAACTGGAAATAATTCCGAAATAATTGGGCGCGAGTATCGCGGCGGCGAGACCTCGGCGAGAATAAAGTACGGCGTGGCAGATTCAATGCAGTCGCGCCTACGGATTTTTTCCGCCTAGAAGCAACGTATCTTTGTGTAAACACGAACTTGCTCTAATTAAAGCGAATCGAAGCGAAGACACGCGTACAAGGGGTCGGACTCCGTTGGTTCCAGTAACGACAGAGATCGCGCCGACAGCAACAACACCATCGGCAGCAACCAGTCTCCTTCGATCGGCATCGTTGCTCTCACCTACCAACCTACCTACCATACTACCTACCAACCTACCTACCAACCTACCTACCTACCTACCTACCTACCTACCAACCTACCTGCCTACCTACCTACCTACCTACCTACCTACCTACCTACATGACAGACACGCTTCGTTGGCACACATTAATAAACAGCGCAATTCAACTGTGGCTCTCTTTCCCTCTCGTATCTTCCTCTCGTCTCTTTTCATCGCGTTCTCCTTCTCGTTTGCAGTCTGTCTTTTCATTCTTTCCCTCCTCCGCCCAACCTTGCCGCTTATCGCTCTCTCCATCTCCTTTTACATGGTCGCTTTACGTTATCGTTACACGCGCCGTACCACACTCGCGACTCGCGGCTTATGCTCGCACAGAGATAGGCGTAGAGACAGAATAGACGTAAGTTCCGCTAATTGCATCAGCATACCACTTTGCCGTGTCAAACTGCACCTGCGACTATTACATTACGCCAAGCCTCGTGCGACTTTAGGTCATACTTCGTCTGCTCTCTTTTCCGCGTCGCCTACCACCGCTCGCCGCTCGCCGCTCGCCGCGCCGCACCGTCTCGCTTTCCTCGAGAAACGCTCGCTTGCCAGTGCGCACGCGAAATTCGGTTTCAGTAATTTCTGCCGATCGTAAATCGCGAGCTGATCGAATTCTCTTTCTACCTGCCGAGTTTCTCTCTTTCTCCGTCTCTTTCCTGTCGTCTCCTTGTTGTACTCCTACCGGGTACAGCTGGTCGCAATTACCGATAGGATCGCGTCGCGTTGTGCGGTGCACGTTCGTTTCATCCGCCACGACAAGCACCGAGTGTATATCGTCCCAGAAATCACAGCGAATCAGGGGCCTCCAACCTTCTCCTTTCCCAGGAGTAACAGAATTCCTGTATCACCGGCACCGACGTGCCGGAGAAAGCCAGCCACGGCACGAACAGAATCGGATTTTTTCTTCCACGCGCTTCGCACTCGCGTGGGCGATTCGCCAGACATTTTCCGTTTCGTCTTCCGCTCTGCAGCGGAAACGTACCAGCTTTCTCCCGTTTCCCGCGTCCACCTGGTTCCCCGTTAGGATACGCGTAAGTCGCGAGCATCGTTTAAGTTTTCCAGATAGCGAGTATCCTTTCGACGTTCTGCTCGTACACAGGCCGATGAATCGTACAGGAACGTGCTGGACAGAATCGTCGGAAGTTGTTTCCGAAGAAAAGAAAGAAGAGAACAGAGGAAGAGGAAGGGTTTCGCCGTGGAATCCGAACGAGATCGAGAAACAGTGAACTTTTCGGAAACGATTTACCGTCCTCGGAAATGATTTGGGTCGGCGGTAATTTTCTCGCTCGTTCGAACGGAGGCGAGGCCAAGTTGCGCGCGTCGAAGAATGCCGCGTGTTTTAACAATGGTGTTTTCGAAACAACGACGACGATAAATATCCTATCGAAACGCGATCACCGTCTGCGAAGGATTATTTTGCGCAAGCCCCGGCTGTAAAATGTTTGTTAATGCATCGTGAAAATGGTTAGTTCCCTTTCCGTCTCCCTCTTCTGGCATGCGTTTCGCTGCTCTCTCCCCGCGTTCCACACACCGACCAGAGTTATGCATCTCAGGTGCATAGGTTCTCGGTAAACCGGAATACGGATAACTACAGACTCCGTCTCGACCTCTCTCTTTTATATCTCACGCGTTTCTCTCGCGCTTTCGTTCGCGTCTATACCATTCTTCGATGACCTACTAAAACTCGAACGGCTCTCGCTATTGAGCGTTATCGAAAGCACCGCTTTTCGACGAACTCTAAGCAGAAGTTCGTCGCGCGAAACGATCAAGCCAAAGCACAAATCGATGAACTCGTCGAAACTCGAAACGATAGGGGCACGAGGGTAGGAACGAAGGTGGAGACTCGCGTCCGACAAGGGAAGCGGCTATCGAGACAACAATGAACGAGGACACGCGACTCGTGTAGCGCGTTTGTGATCTCGTTTATAGCCGGAGTTGTAGGATTAGCTATACACCGACAGGTGCTCGATCGAGTGGTTTCGAGCTGGCGAAATACGGCGCGGCATGCCACGGTGCGCCGCGGTGTGGGGCGGCCTGGAGCACAGGTGAAGGCTATAGATAGCTGCCTACGTCGTTTCACACCATACATCGCTCGATCACGTAATGGACGGCAAGTAGTCTCGTTTTTTCTCTCACGATCCTCTACGTATCGTCGGAGCATGTACTCCCAGAGTTTATCCCGGGCATAATTAAAACCGTGCAAACGACCGATCCAGAATTTTTCCACGCAAGCGTTGAACGATCTTCGCAGCCAGATATAATAGACCAGCGGCAAAATTGAAACCGCTTCTTACCGAGACAGATACAAATTGCCCAGTTGTACACGTTAAAAGCAACCCGAGAATTAATTACCACGCTTATATCTTACTCTTGACCGCGTTAAAAGTCCGTGGAAATTATTGGGATCGTTTAAAATCTTTATGGCCATGTATTCGAATATAATCGTATATAGCCGGTAATCCTTAACGCGTATTATTAGCTCGCGCTCCGCTTTACGTGTATATGGGCCGGTCGGTGTTAGCGAACGGCCAATACCGAAACATAATCTTAATTATTCGTACAACCAGCCAGCGAATATTCTCCAGCTCGAAAGACGGCACACGATCCCCTCCCTCCTCACCATCCAGTCTTTCGCAGCGAGCGACCACCGTCGTCTCTTTTCTCGTTTCAATTCGTCCTTGTATCTGTCCGCACCCTTCGCATCCTCTCGTCGCATATTTTCCGCTCCTTCCGCCGATCATGAACGCGAAACAACGGGCGAGGAAAACAAATAGCGCAGAGATCGCGCGTTTGCTTCGAAAAGCAAGTTCCGTCGAGGCACACGCCTGCGAAACGTACACCGTGCTCGCATGCGTGCATAGACGAGTGCATGGGTAAACTCGAGGCTGGGTACTTCTATGGCTTGTGTCTCGCCACGGCAAATAGCGCAAATTAGCGGACGTAAGTACACTTGGAAGGCGGACGGTCGTGACCAGCGAGCAAACGCGTTTTTCAATCCGCCAACGACCACGTACACGGAAGATCAGCGATGTTCGAGTTTGTGGAGCGTTGTTGTTCAGGGATCGATTCGCGTATTGGTTCGGCAGCGAAAGCACCGGCAACGGAAGACGATGCGACGAAGCGGAAAGAGGATCGTACTAGAAAGGAGGGAAGAAGCGAAAAAATGGGATAAGCGATGAGAAAGAGAAGAGTAAGCGCATGCGACGTGCGTGTACGTATATGCATGCGTGCGTGAAACAGCCGCGGTATACCCGCACGCTCGGGTGTAACGCGGCGTGATTTATATTCGCGCCTCGGTTCGCTCTGTGAGGGCCGCATACGTTTGGATACGTCACTGGTGTGTACGCGCGTACGGTTCGACCGTGTGCCAGAAGTCTGGCGTTCTCCTCGGATCGTTCTTTCGTCCGGTGGTTGCACCGTGACGACTTGCACCCGGTCTTATCGCCACTTCCGTCATCCCCGCGCCTCCACGAGCCTCCAATTAGACGGCTCTAATTGGACGACGAACGGCCACGTCGTAATAAGAACTCGCCATCTCTCAGCTATCCCCTTCGCTCCCTCGTGCTCCTTCTGCCTCCCTTCGCCTCTCCGATCTTCCCGGCCAACTCGCTTCGAAACCAACGCCGAATCTTTAACCGGATACCAGCGTTATGTCGCGTGACGCACCTCCGCCGTTCCAGCTCCTATTTCATCGACGATTCATCCCCAATTTCCCACTCGTTCCTCCCTTCTTAATGCAAAACGCGTCTTCTTTATATATATATATATATATATATATATATATATATCGGCCGATCGCGACTATGCCCTGTAACACGAGTACGCCGATCTTCGTCGAAGGAACGATAGAAAACCGTGCGGTCGCTATTATTGGGATCAAATTTCCTCGCACCGTTTCTTCGCGTCGTCAAATTGATCGATAACGCGTGGGAGTCGTGTGTCGCGCATACGCGTGCTCGTAGACGATTGTCGAATAAGCTGGCAATATCTCTGCGCGTTCTTCTCGATCGGACTCGTCGGTCAGCCGCTTCTGTCTCCTTTTTCTGCCCTCCTCTTTCCTCCGACTGGTTTCACCGATCTGCCAGGTAGAAGGCAAGCAACTCGGAGACGGATCGCGTGCTCAAGAATGTCGTTGCATGTTTAGCGACTCGTCCGCAATTACCGAACGGCACGACGCAGAAGACGGTGGCGGTGGCGGAGTTGGTTTCTACAGGGATACGTAGCAGTAACAACGACGATACCGGTCGCTTGTTCGTCCGGTAGCGGACGCCCGTGTCTCGCGTTAATGCGAATCTACCAACTACGGAATGCGTTGGACGCGTTATCACGGTTCAGGTACGTGACGGTTCGCGTGCTACGTACGACGATGGTCTCGTTACCGATTCGTCGTTAACCGTTAACGCGAGGAGAGATCGAGGCCGTCTGAAATCTGGAAACGTTTCGAGAGGGTAAAAACGCGAGGGAGGAAAGGGGGGCTACGTGGCTAAGCGAAGACGAATTCGGATCGTTTCGTTGGTTCGCCGAGCCCTCGGGCTCTCGGTCCGATTGCACGTTTCGAAGGACTAGGTAAAACGCAATGCTCCGAATATTTGGCAAATGACCAGTTGCTTTTCAACGGAGAAAGAAAGACACGCGCAAAGGCCCGCGATAGTTCAACTATAATGAACGTCGGAGAAGAGAGGACGGAGAGAAGGACGGAAACGCGGGAACCTTCCAGGTAGAGAGAGGAACGCGCGATAGCGCCTCGAAAAGTGGGAGGTTGGCGTCACAGGGAGTTTCAAAATGACACGACCCGCCACAAATTATACCGTCTGGGTTTGACTAGGCGAATGGTATACGCGGCTCGTTCGAATTGGAATTGGCCGTGTTTTCGGCTACACGCAGAAAGACAAAGGTGTCTGAATTCCGTTGGCGCGTCGGCAGCGAGTGGCGGTAGATTCGCGATCGAAATCTGTGCCTTATTGGAATCGATAGAGCCCGGAGGCAGGGACGGGCGGCAACGTTTCGAGTAAAAGAAGAGAAACAAAGGAGAAGAAAACGTATCTACCGAGATGGAAAGGAGAATCGCGTGCCGTTTTCAGTGGCACGAATTCTTTCGATACCGGGATTTCTGCTTTCGGAAGCGAGTCACGCGGCTGCCGGTGATTCGAGGAACAGGCCGAGACTTTGCGAGAAATCGAAATATTCATCCCCGCGGTGGAAACGGTTGCTGTACGCAATTACCGAACTGCTTTCTTACCGGTGGCCCATGCAGTAGCCCATCTTTCTCTCTCTTTCGTTCTTCCTTCGTCAATCTTTTATGCTCTCAATCTCCTTCGATCCTCCCTTTCGCCCGGATTCGTTTCTTTTATCTCATTGGCGCAGCCGTGATACCGTATGGCTTTCCTCCTTGCTCGTTCCGTTCAGTCTCTCTCCTTCTCTCTCCCTCGATCTATCTATCTGTCTATCTCTCTCTCTCTCTCTCTCTCTCTCGCTCGCTCTCTCGCTCTCTCTGTCTGTCTCTCACTCGTCGTCGGTGCAGGACGTACATTGCTGCGCGCCTCTTCTACTTGCCACCTTCGCCCTCTTTCTTCTCCCATTTCTTCCTCTTTCCCTCGCATCTGTGGGCAATTCGGAGCGGTGAAGCCCCAGACGAATCGCGAGAGAACACGGCATACCGCTCCTACAGTGCCCAGTCATTTTGAAAAATACCCCGGCAAAATGATTCGGCCGCTATTACGATGGCGCAGCCTCTACTTCTTTCCCTTTCCATCGTCCGTCCGTCTTTTTCCTTTTTCTCTCCCTCTCCGTGCTCGTTTCTCCGTCTCTCGCGTCATCCTCCGCGATCCATCCTCCTTTCTTTTCTCGAACGTTTCATTCTCGACCCTTTTCTTATTTTCCATCGCTCCTCCCGTTCGGCAGACGGGAGAGCCGATGGCGCGTCGTCTTCGTTGCCGTCTTCGTTGTCGTCTTCGTTGTCGTCTTCGTTGTCGTCTTCGTTGTCGTCGCCTACTCGTCCTGTCCTTATCCGCGGTGATTGCTCGGTTCTCCAGGAGGAGAGGCGGTGGTAGTGGTGATGGTGGCGACGGCGGCAGCGGCCGGCGTATAGGCAAATAATTCGGCGGCGATCGGGCACGCAGGGAATTTCGTCGCTGGTAGCGATCGTAACGAGCACCGTACGATCCACCGTAAGTTGCGTCGAAGAGGGATGCGTCCTTTCTTCGCGTATATGTAAGTACGTAGTGCGCGCGTCGTGTAAGCTCCCAATTAAAGTTTCGAGAAGAAGAGGCTGATACCGATCCTTCGGCCGCTATCTGTCCTTCCCTTTCGGTGGCCGCTCGTTCTGCAAACTCTCGCGCGGCTTCCCCGCCTCCCTGTTACCAGCAAGCAAGGGAACAGTGCGTTTTCGCGTGTCCTCGTCATCGCGTCTCCTCTCCTTGAGCGGAGTCCACTTCGTTGGTCCCCCGGAATCTGCTTGGTCCATCTGAAGAGTACGGGGACGAGCAACCGAGCGAAGGTTCGGGTAGGGAGCCCGGTGGGTCCGGAGGTGGAGGTGGGTAGAGGAGACGTTCACCCCGGTAGAGTTGGCAGGGACAACCACCGGACAGATACAGATATGCTAATACCCGAGTCGTTTACACGTGATATATAGCTGGGCTGACGGACACACCACAAGGGGCTGGCCGCCGTCTCTTTCGCGGGCATCTCGAACGCCTTCGCCCAAGTTTCTCTACCTCCACCTCCTCCGCCACCACCGCTACCGCCGCCGCCGCCGCCGCCGCCGCTAAAACTCTGCTCTTGCTCGCGCAGCATGCCGCTGAAATCTCAGCGGCAGCTCCACCATCCGTCTCGGGTGCGAGCACTTTCGCGAAACCTTTCGCGAAACCGATACGCTTGCGGATTGCGATCGTTATCGCGAAACGATTCGAACGGAGACAACGATTTCGTCAAACGAGACGACAACGACGTCGATCGCGACTTTTCGCGACACGGCCGAGCGGCGGAGCCGCGAGGAGGCGCGAAACGGTGGCGAAGCAACGAGCCGGTAGAAGCGCGTTTTTTTCTAGGCGAATTTACAAGCCGCTGAAGCAATTTTTTCCGATTCACCGGAGAGAGACACGGCACGGAGCAAAGTGCAAGAACGTCGATGGCTTTCGGAGCGAGGAGAAGAAAAAGAAACGTAGCGGTGGATAGGCGGATAGACAGTCGGAAAGAGAGAGAGGAAGGTATAATCACTACAATTACCTCGCAGCCACGGTTTCGCTTCCGAGAAAAAGAAACGGAGAAGAGGAGAAGCGAAAGAAGATGGAGAAGAAGAAGATGGTAGAGAAACGGTTTGGTGGTTGCGAACAGAAGAGGCATATTACGAGGAAGAGAGAAGGGACGAGGCGAGTCCACCGCGAACAGCTCTTGTATTATAGCCAAGCGAATCGGTGCAATGATATCCGTGTGCCGTTTCTTTCGTTCGTCGTTTCATACGAAACAGCTTTACGCGTTTCCAACGATATCGACCGTCTTCGTAGTTTTCGTCCTTTTCCTTTCTCGCTCTCTCCTTCTACCTATCCGATGCTCCCTCTCTGTCCGTCGTTCGCCACATACGTACACGGTCTCGCTCGTTCTTCCTTTTCTCCTTTGCTCGCCATTTTCTGCTACATTTTCATCAGCCTCTCTCGCTTCGTCCTTCTTCCTCTTCGTCATACTTCTGAGCGACTCGGCGATACGCCAGATCGCACAGACTAATGACGAGCCTCCAGGCGAGCTTTTTCGAACTGTCTACGAACTCTTGTTCCCGGTATCTCGGAGCCACAGCTATTCCAAGGTTTTCCACGTTTCCGATCTCTCGATCGTACGATCGTACGATCGTACGGTCTATCTAGCGTGTGTATATCGTTCGTCTGTCTGTTCGTCCTTTCGTCCTCGCGTGACGATACGCGACGCGCGGATTTACCCAGAAATTTCGCTACTTTCCGCAAAGTACGAGCGAAAGGTGAACGATCGATCGTGGTTGCGAGCGCGTAGACGATTCGTAAGCGTGGAGTAAAATTCGTAAGATAGGCAGGACTCGTCCCTATCTTACCGTTGGTGCGGAGTCGAGACAAAGTGTAAATAGGACGACGCACGGAATGCGCTCTTGATCGTATCTCGCTTCCTTTCTCGATCGACGGAAAAGATCGGAACAAGGTGTTCCATGGGCCCGCAACACCGGTCACGCTCGAGATAAGCTATTCCGCGACTGTTCGTCCAAGAATTCGCGTGGAGCTAAACGCGGCTTCCCTCCGATGGAACAGAGAGAATAAGCGAGGAAGAAAAACGAGAACAGAGTGGCGAGAGGAAAAAGAAAGACAGGAGAGAGAACCAAGATGCCTGGGCGAACAGAACAAACTCGTAAAGCCGCTTAACGATCCATAATTTTACAACGTTCTGTAATAACCGTGCTCTCTCCTCCGCTGCTTCGACTCCTCCCTGGCCCTTGTCCCACAGCTTTCGACTTCTCTACGTATTCTCCGTTGCAGCCAGGTCTAGCTTTCGACTAGATCCCTGGACCCCGGATTCTAGGATGGTGGGTGTTGTATTCGTGTATGTTCGTCCGCTCTTTCCTTTTATTTTCGAGCCTTGGGAATGTTGTTCAAAGGCGTCAATGGATTTTCGAGTAGCTGAAGAAATCAACGGGGTAATATCTCGAAGACAGGTTTGCGAATGCTCTCATATACGCGTGTACGTGGCGTGTGTTACGCGCGTTGTCGTCCCGATCAACGGATAGGGAAAACGGGACGTAAACATTTTTCAAGTAGGTACTACGTGGAATCGCGTCTTTAAGGCATCCCGCCCATACAATATGCCGATACCGTGATACGACAAGAGGGGAAAAAAAGTGAAAGGACGGGTGAATCGCGGGACGAGAATAAACGCGCGCCGGAACGTTGGAAACGTCGCTGTGCCTCGCAACGTTGGAAAAAGAGTGGTACCGCAAAAGAACTACATCGAGTTACGTCAAGTCAAAGAACGAAACTGATAGGAGGCGCGACGTCGAATCCACGCGATAATAGAGGATACGACGTCGCGGTAGAAAGAACATCGTCATCGTCGACGTCAAAGAAGTTACAGCTACGCGAGAGTGATTATACGCGATGGTTGCACGTGTCACGTTGCATGCGATTACGCCGCCGACCAAGTCAACGAATGGGATAAAAAGTTGACGCGAAACGAGTAGGCAGACGCTGAAACGGTCGAAGGACCGCGCGATTTCCATCCAGGAAAAATCGTAAAGCATACGCGGTATCGAGCACTTCGCCGATAAAGAAAATCGTAGGAGGACTGGGTCGAAAAGTATCGATCGCGACGTACGACAGACGAGGAAGAGGGCGAGTGTAAAGAAAAAAGACGCGTCGAGATGTGCACGAGGAGGGAAAGAGGTAGGAGAGAATAACGAAAGAGAGCGCGTATAATAGGAGGCAAGACCGAGAGGATCGAACCGTAAAGTGAGAAACAATTAAGCTTTTATAGAGTAAGGATCGCGGAGGTTGCCACAGGCTGCTCGAGTATCTGCAAGCACCGTAGCCGTCTCCGCGCCTTCCTTTTCCCGCGTTACAACTTGTTTCATTCTTCAAGGTCGAGAGATCCGATAGCCTGGCGGATTTTTAAAGGAGAGGCGAACTCGCGTGTAAGCCGACGTCAGCCGTGTCCGTGCAAAACGGCGTCCACGCTTCCCTCGCGCGCTGTTCGCTGTTAACAGAAGCATCGGTAGAGATCTTTCTTTTCCATCCCGGTTTTTCACCGACTTTCGATCGACTATAGACTAAGCGAGCGACAGAACGGCCTTCGCAAGACAGAAACGACAAAAATCTTCCGATCGCAAGGCTCGTCTCTCTCTCTCTCTCTCTTTCTCTCTATCTATCCATCTATCCGTCTATCTATCTACCTATCATCTGTCTATCTATCTATCCATGCCTCTGTCTATCTCTCTGGCTTCTCGTGAACGTATACAGTCGGGCTGCTTTAAAAACGTCGCACGCATCTGCCAGTTTTTGCGAGTGCGGGCTTGTCGTCGATTCCGGAGCACAAGTATACATTTATTCGAGCGGGTACTGAATCGCGATCCTGTTGCCGCTTACTTTCTCGCGCGTCCTGCGAATTTACCGTCCTATCCAGTCCAAAGATCCTCTCGCTTATCTCCGATTTTACGGTGATCATCAAAGCCTATTAGTCCTAAGAGGAGGATCCTGCGTGACGACAAGAACCTATCGATCGTCGTCGTAAAAGCAACGAACGAAACGTTCGATCCAAACGGGCGTTCGATTCGAGGATAAAAATCACAAGGACAACGACGGTAATGACGACGATAAGGGGCTGTCGTCTAGCACGACCCATCCCTCGTTCCCTCGACGTTCACCGTGCCTCCCAACCGTGGTTATTGATTTATCCGCCTTGGCCTACCAACAAATAATCTCTTGTAGCAATAATTGCTGACAATATATAGCGGCGATAGCGGCCTCTCTGGCCAGCAGAACGTGCATAACGATATTTACAGTCTGCCGGTCGCCGTCGTTGAAAGCCGTGGTGTGCGAGCGGCGTGAGGGTGCACCTACGTACTCGTACCTACGTAGTCGGCCGTGCCTATGTACGTACGTGTAACCGGATAATATGTTTCGTAAACGTGTCGGTCGCGAGTACACGCTACGTTTGCGCATACCTGCACCACACACCAGCTGCCCCGGTTCTTTCAGAAACAGAGATCGCCACGAACGTCGTACGTACGCGCCTAGCTCGATCGAGATCGGTCCATCCGTCGATTCAACGACCAGCAAATCGACCACTTTCCAACGACAACGACCCTACGTTTCCATGCGACTTTCTTATTCTCTTCTCGATTCCCTTCCGCTATCCAACCGCAACTAACTATCGTATGCTGTACGGTGAGATAATCGAAATCCGTATCAGCTTTCTTCTCGCGTATATTTTATCCACGTCCGATGTCGATGTCTCATCTACGATTAAACTAGCGCAAACTAGTTAACAGAGCAGGGGGGCGTTAAACCGTTAACCACGTGCATGCGGAGGACTGCTTAAGATATCGCGTTGCTCTTGCATCCAGCCATTACGCGAATTATATAGCACGAATGCGTATAAATACGTATCCAGCACGCGTCACGCAATCATCTTCTAGAGTCGACTCGGACGACCTCCACCGAGCTGGATCGTTCCGCTCGCGAATCTTAAACTCGCAACTTGTTCGTCGTTCGGTCGATAAAATTTACATGGAAGCTTCGACGGGATAATGCGCGTGCGATTCGACTTGACTCGATTCGACTCGAGTCGGTTCGTCTCGCCTTGCCTCGCCTCGGCGTACGAGCCGGTACGTGACCGGAGTGAAGCATCTCTCTCTCGCTCGAGCCATGAATCCGCAGAGGCCGGGCCACGAGTACAGAGAGCCTAGACCCGGTCTAATCGACGCATGGTCCGACGACGCGCAGAGTTTATACCGGCTAATGATTCGTTCATTTTTTATCGAATCGCCAGAGTTCAACCAACAGCTCGATTATCCGTACCGTTCGGTTTTTATAGAGCCGCTCCATTTACCAGCGTTGCTTCTCGTTGGTATTCCTCGTTCCAACCATGCGCCAACCATTTCCGAGTCGTATCGTCCGCTGTTCGGAACACAGGCGTGACCAGTTTCGGCGTTTCGAGAGCCGAGAGTAAACACGCGCGCCGACCATCGTAGCAACGAATTTGAACCGTGGAACGCGTGACCAACTAACGAAACGCGGCAACGGTTACTCGCAAACGAGGAAGGAATTTAGGTGGAATCGCGGAAAGCAACGGAAGTTGTCGAAGAGAGGGAAGGATGCGCGCAGTGAATGCAGCATCGAAGAGCGATCGTGGGCGTGTGGCTGCGAAGCCTTGGGCCTTTGGTAATGCACGGCGTCCACGCTTTCCGAGTAATATCGAGAGCCAGTTGATTGCTAACCATAACAGTACTGGCGCCCGGTTCAGAAAATAGCGGATCGTCGGATAATACGCGTTACGCGTACCAAAGATGTTGCATTCGGATAAGAGTTTCATTTAGTCCGCAGGGTAACCGTCGCGTTGGTCTCGTGGCGGCGTGTTTCCCTATAGCTTCCGTTAATACGTAGAAATATTTTCGTTGCTTGGATCAGTGGAAAAGGGTTTCACAGTGAATCAATTTCACAGGTAACCAGCGCGTCGTCAATTAGGATCGTGCGTTCCGCCACGAATATTCTTCGAGCTCTGTTAATTTTACGACAGGGAATCCAGTCGTAAAGTATAGCTCGAGCTCGCTTCTACCGCTGACAGAAGAGGAAAAGAGTTGAACGAACGTCGATATAATTTCTGCGACTCTCGGTTCGTCGAAGGATGCACGCAATGGTCCATCGTTGGAAGTCTCGTTTTCCTGTTAGAATTTTCAGTTCTGTCGCGTTGGAAAAGATAGGTTAAAAAGCAAAGGGGACCCATCGACGCGTTCCTCGTCTCTTTTTTCCCGACCTTCGTCGTTCTTTTTTCAGCCACCTAAGAAAGTCAAAGATGGTTCTCCGCTGCCAGACACGAGATCCCAGCATCACCGGTATTCGTGATTCCGAGGTAAAGGAACGCGCGACAAGGTTTCCAACTTAAAATTCTTCCTGCCCCCTTCTTTCTCTTTCCTTCTTTCTCTCTGGCCGTTTCTTTCTTCCTTCCTCCCGTTGTATCTCCGCCATGGATCCTTTCCAGCCTCCTCGTTACACCGAAGCATTTCGACCAGGCGATGCCGAGGAACTCCGTTTTCGTTCGTCCGAAGATCACGTACCCGAATTTGGATTCGGCGTCAAATAATTGTCGCCGAATATATTCGATCCTGGCGTATTACGGTTATAGAAAGGGTACGCGATTATCGCGCGACGGTCGCTCCTCCGAGTTTTCGATAACGCGGATCCAGCCATTCGTATATATCGTCCAAACGTTGCTCGTAGATTTGAGCAGCGTCACGCGTTATTACGCGCGGCGGTTTGAGACAAGCGAAGCTACGTAACAGCGGATTCACGGGCTAGGAAGCTCGATAAATCGTAAATTCCTTCGGCCGGATAACCCTTCGTGTCGGCTCTCCTAGACTTCTCCACGGCCCTCTGTAGCGAACGCTTTTCAAGGAACGTCTTAACGTTCTGAAACTACCAAATAATTTCGGATTATGCTTCTTAATACCCCTATCGATTTAAGATTATAATGAGAACGATATATATCGGCATTAAAAAGCGGTACCGCGAACAAGCGCATACCGGTTCCATTAATACGAAAACATCTCGGTAACTGTCTACCAAACTGTTTTCTCGAAATCCGTTTAAACGTTACTCGGCCGGCATACATTCTCGTAACTATGAAAACCGCATTGCGCGATAACACCATGGTGCATACTTGGAGATCGATTGTTTCGATACAGCGACGATACAGCGGATCTCTCGTTCGTCGCAGCGAACGCGAATTCTACGAAAGAGATCGCGCGAAATAACGAGACGACTCTCGCAGCGAGGGATCAACGTCTGCGTTTCTCGTTTCTTTCTCCCCTCGTTATCCGATCTCTTGCCAGGTCTCCCGTACCAGTAGTACACGTTCGTACGTACTTACGCGCACGAGTACGTCGTTAACGCGATCCGTTAAGGAGCCGGTCCATAAATTTGCGATTCGCGAAAATATCTCGGTAAACGGGCAATTAAGATATCGAGTGCGAGAGAAAAGGACGGAAGTGGAGCAACGATGGGAAGTAGGAAAGCTGGAGCGCGTGAGAAAGGAACGACGCGAAGAAGCGAATGTACCAGAAGGAACCCGGAGGATAAGAGGTTGTCGTAGCGGGCAGCCACTGGCTACCAGTCACGAGAACGTTGCGCGCCAGACGCTCGTCTAGCTTTAATTACGATGCCGTGTTTCAACGACTTCTCGAAATAGGGAAACGGTGCGACTCGGAGAAGCTACTACGTATCGCGGATCGGCGTAGATTTCTCTCCTCCTCTTCCCTTTCCGCGCGGCTATTCGAATTTATTTCTCGGTCCTCGTCTCGTACATGGTCAGGCTCGCGTGCACTGTCATCCAGTCCTGTGACCCGTTCTCTTCCTCTCTTCGTCTTCTCTTCCGCGCTCGACGCTCCTTCCTTCGCTCACTTTCTCCACTTCATCGACTCTTCCCTCTCCTATCTCGCCTTCCTTTTTCTTCTCTCTGTTTTATCGTGTCTCTTGTTTTGCAACGCGCGAAACAAATCGCTCTCGCGCAGTCGGCAATTCGCGACCTGCGACAACCAGCGCGAAAGTAGGACGGTCGGTACCCGCGTACACACCTTGAAAATCTGCATAAAGCTTCGTCCGGCGCTCCATTTTAAACGTTTTTTAGTCCCGTGCGGCCGACTCGCGTTGCCAACGATTAGACGGATTATCGATGATTAAGTCGCGTGCGTTACACGCGCGGGTCAGCTATAAATTTCCATTTTGTAAGCGTGCTTCAACAACCCTCTCTCTCTCTCTCTCTATATATATATATATATACACCTAAACGAAAAGGCATAGAACGCGTGCGACGATCGCGATTCTTGTGAATAGAGACGGCAGATACGCGCGATCGTTCTCGGGTCGTTCGGTATAAAAGTTCGATCGTAGTTGAGACTATCTCTCTACCTGGGTGGAGCAATCAAGCGCGATAACGCCGGATACAGCGACATCTACGTCGTGCCTTGTTCTTGGATCTCGAAGCGGCAAAGACGTTCGTATCGGTCGGCGACGGTGCGAGTAAAGCGACTTTGCGGTGTCGTCAAGACGAAGAGAAGAGAGAAGTTGGCCGATGATGGAAAGATTTCCGCGAAACGCATCCTGCGATTAACCGCTAATGCGCTCGACTCGGCAAAGCGACGTCGGGCGTGCGAGATTAAAAATCGAAGAATCGAATGAGAAAGGAGAGCGACGTCGATCACGACCGATCGTACGGCGACGCGGGAATCTCGCGAGGCTTAGCAAAGAACCGCAACGAGTCCATGAGATCGGACGCGAGAATCGCAGAAACGAACTTTATTTCCCTGTGACAGTGCTGGTAGGTCCGACCGGTCCGCGTCGGTGACAGACGTTAAAGTATTAGCCGATTGCGCGTATCCGATGTCCCTCCGAACCAACTTGGAGGTGGTATACAAGAACGAACAGTCGAACGGGCCAGCAGAAAGAGGAAGAGTAAGGGGGGAGAAGGAGGAGGAGGAGGAGGAGGAGGAGGAGGAACGAAGAAAGACCGTTCCTCGAGCCACCCACCAAAAATAAAATCTTCTTTCCCACCCGTATTTTTTCTACTTCTCTCTTGCTCTGCCTCCCGTGTCCCCTCTGGCAACAAGACCCTCTTCCTCGATATCCACCCACAAAAATGCAACGACCGTCATTCCTCAACCACGTACTCGTTCATGGATGGGCCCAGAACCTCTCCGTATCGCGCAGATTCGATGACTCTCGGTCTTGGAAACTTCGCAGAAATAAGTGGAAATCGCGACGACGCTCCGCAGTTTCTCGCGTTCTCTCAAAAGCAAAGTACCGCGAGAGACTGCGTTTCGTTCGGTTACGAACAACGCTGTTAGAAAACGTGGCTGCGAGCACGTGCCCGTGGAAGAACATCGAACATAGCGTGAACCTGTCCGCCGATATAAATAAGATCCGAGGGTCAGGGTAAGGATCGAGTTTACGAAATAAATACCGTAAGTTACGCCGATCTGCAAAGAAAGAAACGGCCGCGACTAACAGAGACTAAATTCTACGATTTAACACGATCTGCTAAAGTGTCTCGCGACGCGACCGCGCCCGCTTTTGCACCTTCGAAAATCCCTTCGAAATGCTCGTAAGTCCACGCTGACCCAAGGTTGAGTATATATGTACATACCGAGTATTCGACTACTCCACCGATCGGTTCTCTGCGGTTCGGGCATTCTTGACCCTTCGGGTCATCCGGTGACCACCGTCTCGCTCTTCTTCCCCTAAATTATTCGAAGGTAAGTACGGGAATCTGATTCGTATACCGGCGCGCGGCGATTGGAAAATACGCAAGTACGCGAGAAACGTTCCAATGAAATATGCCACCGCTTCTTTTGTCACCGCTTGCCGACCTTTAATATCGACTCTGTTCACGGAATTACATATATACCTACCGTTTCGGGCGAAGGAATTTTTGGATCTCCGAAAGATCATAGAAGAAGTCCGGAACGACAACGCGGATACCGTTGGTAACAGATTCAACGCGGCAGCGGATATTCGGAGGCGTAGACGATTTTTTGTATTACAACTCTACACTCTTTCTCTCTCCTTTCGATCCGTGCCTCTGTTTCTCCGTTTCCCTTCTTTCTTCTCCGTTCTTCTCCGCTCTTCAGCGCCCTGGATCTTTTTTTCTCTCTTCCCGTTATACCTGGCCAAAGCCTCAGGCAGGTAACTATTGTGCGCAACAAAGCTACACTTTTCTACCCAATCCCAAGCCTAATGGATAATTAATTTTTGATAAATCGCTCGTTCGTGACTGGCGTCGACGAACGGACTAATTTGTTTTTCGATTTTTCACAAAAGCACACAACCTTTAGCCGGTCCTTTCCATCGTCTTCCTTCGTCTTTCATTCCTCCCGGTTGCGCTCTTTTTATTTAGGACGACAACCTCGGGATTCCAAGACCTTTTTCAAATTCGTCGAGGTACCAGCCTGTCAGGATGCATTAGGATAATACGACGAACGACTGCCGTAAACTTGGGAACTCTGGCCGAACGGTAACTATCGTAACCCGTGATTTACACAAAATCTTCTTTCCTCTCTTTTTCTCTTTGATAAGTCGTCGTCGTCGTCGTCGTCGTCGTCGTCGACTCTCGAAGCGAGATAGTGAACAGCGAATCGATCGACAGTGACGCGAGAAACGGGTCGCATGTGCAATGACGAAAAATCGAGTGCCAGGGTACAACGTGTATCGACATTGTAAGGACACGTAGGCGAAAGAGCGGAGAGTAAAGAATTTGCTCGAAGCGCTCGCGTGGCTACCATTTCACTCGGCCGTCTCTCGGTTGTGCAGCGTGCACGCAACGCTACCGCACGCGGAAACTCGCTCGCGGAATCGCTACCGTCCGATGATTATTATTGCGCAAACAAGCTACGTACACGCACGTCACTCCGGTTTGCCGGAGTACTTTTCTGCCGAACGTGCATAATTATTCGTATTCTCCTATAATTTGTCCTCCGAGGCACGTACCCTCGACGTTCGGCGATTCGCAGTTTAGACACATGGGTAGATAGAAGCACCGAACATCGCCAAGAAATTACAGTCAACGGGGACAAATACGAACTACGATCGATTTCGTCGAAAAGCAGAGGATCTTTCAACGATCCCGATATCGGTCTTAGCCGACCGATCCGGGATTTAGAGCTGCAATTTTGCTAGCCTATTTGTCGGTCAGCGGTCTCTCTGTTTGGTCTCTCTACTCTCCCCTGCCGCCTTTCGTTTTCTCTCAAATTCTCTCAACACCACTCGTGCCATCTCCAACTTTTCCCTCCGCAGCCCTCCTCTTTGGAGGTAATTTACTCGCTTTCTATCCTCTTCGTCAGCCACGTTGCTCCTTCCTCTCCCACTTTTCTACCTCTTCTACGTCTTTCCCTAGGATGCACTCGCTACGCTCGATACGCGTTAACCCACGTCTACCCCTGAAAGTAAGCCTACCGCAAACCAAATGTATGCCACATCACGTTCGAAACCAAGTTCCCTTCCGACGTGACGCGGCGCGACGCAACGTACGAAAAGTACGAACGAAGGAGGAATCTATATTTTTCCGAAAATGTACGCGAGAGAAGGGGCGGGCGATAACGTTTGGTACCGCGAGAAAATCGTTGGAAATGGAAAGGCAATTCGCGGACGGCCTACGCGTACGAATTGCCTCTACGACGTTACTTTACACTACCTACTACAGAGGTACCATCCCTCTCGAGTTTATTCCTCCAAGCGTTCCGGCTTATTGTTAGAGAGGCAGTAGATCCGCATTAGCGTACTCCTACCGCGGTCGAGAGGGATCCCACTCTCGTCTCCCCCTCCCTCCCCCATTCTTGGTCTACTGGTTCCCGTTCCTTTTCTATCCACGTAATCCGGTCCGAGGCGGTCCTCGTTGCTCCAGCGGGAAGCGCGAGAAAAGAACGACGAAGACGGAGAGAGCTCGATGGATAGAAAAAGAGAAAGGAGTTCAGAGTTCTCGCTCGCACTCGCATAGCATCACCGAGGCCTGGTATAATTAATACGGGCCCCATGGAATGCCGGTCGCCTCACTCTCTTGGCCCTTATCCCCTCTTTCCTCTTCCCTCTCTCGCCTCTCATTCGTCCTCGCCGCTCATTCCGCCTTCTCCTCTTACTCACTCTCGTCTCCTCTCTCCTCTGCCCCTCGTCCCGTACGCTTCTCCCCGACCCGTACACATCCGACCAGTTTCCATGCTCTCACCTAGGTCCTAGTAGGGACCTGACAACCCCTGGCCAATGCTCGGAACCCTTCCACTTCTCCGATCTGTCTTCTCTTCTCTTCCCTTCTCTTTTCTTCTCTTCTCTTCTCTTCTCGTGTTCCTGGGGACCTCCGCCGAAAAACTTGAAAAGTGGAGCACGCGTAACGAGGACTACGAACGCGTCGCGCCGACTGCGACTACAATAACCGGAGGGGTGGGTCTCTTTTGACAGAGCGACTCAAAATATTGCTGCCGTATTATCCTGCAGACCTCACAGAAGCGTAAACGCGGCTCGCTCGGAGCGTAAACAGAAGCTCTGCTCCATTGTGTCAATCGTTACGAAAAATTCTAATCCCATTTTCTCAATTAACCCTTGGTCCCTTCTAATCCTACGAAAATTGTCTTGCCGCTTCTTCCTGCGCGCTTTCGAAATCATCGATATCGTCGCGATATCGAGCAACGTCCGACCGGGATGAAATCGTCTCGCGACGAATCGACGTAAAATTTCGGGCGAAAGAGAAAAGAGGAGAGGAGGGGAAAAAGAAATATAGAGAAACGAAGAACAGAAGTCTGGATTGGACCAGGCGGTTCTCCTTAAAAGGCGGAGCGCCTTTTCTCTTCCCTTGGCTTCGTCGTTTCGTAACCAAGCAGCGAGCGAAGGTTCGTTCTTCGTTTAACCGAGCGGCGAGTGCACTTTGCAGGTTATTACATCTGCACGAAAGTTGCTCGCGCTTCGGTTCATCGATTTCTCGGCAATATCGTTATCGTCACCGGCGCCGCTATTCAAAAAATCCAAGCATCTCTTCGAGTCGGCTCGAGCCCCGTCTCTCTTTCGTAAATACGCACGTAACCGTCTGGCCAAGCGAAAAATTAATTCGTCGCCATTTTCATCGACTAGAAACGGACGAACAAAGAGGCGAACGGAGATGTTCTCGTTAGTTAAAACGCATCGTTACGGAGACGCAGGAAGAACGCGACTACCTTTCACTCCTGGGAATTTCTTTCAACCAAGAAGCTAATATAAAACCGGCGCGTTCCTTCAAAGGAAACAAAATCGAAAACGTTGCTGTCTTTTTCGCCTTCGAAGCGTGCACAGCTCTTCGCGTTTGGTACGAGATTCGCTTTTACGTGCGAACCTGTCGCTCTTTCCTTTCGGTGCGCGTGCCTCTCTGACTTAGGTCAAACTAGTCTCCGGTTCGGTATCCCGGCTTCAATGTTTATTCGTGCCTTGTTCTCGGATCGGTCGCGCCTATCCCTCGTCTCGATGTTTCGTCGGCCGAAATTCGACTTATCGCAGGTCAGTTTGGGAAGAAAGGCAGATCTGGCAAGGTAGTGAGCGAGAAAAAAAGGGCAATGGCGAAGAAAAATGGGAGTCGGTTGAGGAGGCGAGAGGCGAAGAACCAGATAGAACAAACAAGAATCGACGACCTGTCGAGGTGAAATTAATTCGTCGAGTCGGAAAAGAAAAGGAGGGAGGGAGGGGGAGAGGCAAGTGTCGACAGGAAAGACTACGGTCTCGCGTAATGCACACAGAGCAAAGTTACCGACAGGTAGGAAACTTTTTTTCTGCGCGTGATTTCCCGGAATCTTTTCTTATCCGTCTTCGGACGATAAGCGAGCAAAGTTCGGCGCGAGTTCGAGCGGCGAAAGAGTTTCGGTGGGTCGCTTCCCCACCGAAGAATAACCAAGTTGGAAGCGACTGTGCGCAGGTCTTTCGAATTTCTCATGACTCACTATCAGGATCGTTATTATGCGTTGCGTCGGCAAACGAGCAGCAGCGCGCGATACAAAACGAGCGTGGGTGCAAAAAGTTACAAGGGGCGCAGCGTACGTAAAATTAACTTAATTTCCTCTGATGACACGTCAAGACCTTTGCTTCTCTTTCCCGGTGTATTCCAGTTTTCGCGTCGTTCTCCTTGAATAGCGTTGCACGCTGACGAGGACGTGCCCGATGGTTGCCCCCCAAGCTTTAATCGCTTTAACGTCGACGACGACGACGACCACATGGCGTTTAGGTCGTTCGTTAAAGTGGATTTCACCGACCTTAAATAGTCGAGATTCCTTGACACCTTGGCTTTTTGGTACGACCCGTTGAAATAGCCAGGGCAGATCGTAAAATTCGAAGATAATTTCCGTAGGTCTGTCGCTTTTTCCCCCGGACAAAAATCTTACCTTTTTCGGCCGCAGCAGTCGAACTAAGAAAGCCAGCGATTCGTACCGGAGTCAAAGAACCTTGGCAGAATCTCGGGAACGCGCGGTACGCGTCTCGGCACGAGAACCTAAGTCAGCCTGCCTCGGATGAAAGGATCAAAGCAAACAAGCATAAAATCCTCGTCTTCTAGAAAATACACTCTTGCGATTTAGATCGAGCGACACGGTGTGCCAGAAGATGCACAGTGGAGCTGGCGGTGGATAAATTCGGTACCGCTGACAAATGAGTTTGGGCAAGTGCAAGTGAAATGCAGCCGCAAAAAGTTGACTCGGCCGTCCGCAGTGGCACGTCGCGCCACTCCGCGCCGCGCTGCTCGGAATGGAATATGGCCAGTCTCGACCGGCGTTCTCTCTTTTTCCGATCCACCGTGTCCTCCTCTTTCTTCGCCTCTTCCTCTTCTTCGTCTATTCGTCCATTAGATTCCCACCGCACGGTCCTCATCGACATTATTCACGGCTATGGTTTTTCGGAACGAAAAGAATGGCGCGAGCTGGCGGATAATAGCTCGTAGCGCTACGATTACCTCGCCCTCCGAGATTTGTGCAAAACGAGAGAATCCAAGCAACTCTCTTGCATATTAACATCCGTCGAGTAACATGGCGTCTCGTTGGACAGCGTGAAAAGATAGGAGGTGTGTAGCGTGGAAGAAAAAAGCGTAGAGACGCGTAGCTCCGCGGTGACCAGAGAAAGGAGGAACGAAAATCGAGCGTGCGTGGAGAATAAAACAATAATTCGTATAGCTCGGCGTCTCGCGGGATAATTTATGTCGCTGCGGTAAAATTAACGCGATTAGGCAGAGCGTGGTAAGCGGACGGCCTGTTGAATGCAGCGTACATCCCATTCGGGATCGGCGGCTAAGACTGTATGATAAATAACACGGGGCCCATATGTTACATGCCGTGTACAAACGAAACACATGTGCGGATCGTAAAGGAGAAGATCCCGATGTCGGACGGGTTAGAGAGAAAGGGAGGAAAAGAGAAGGGGAGAGGAGGGTGATAGGGGGGGCCGATGTGAGTAACGAATATCTGATAGCGAATCCTCGGCATTTCCAACGTATTCCTCGGGTCTGGAGAACGAATGCGGGCCTCTCTCGACAACGCGGGGTCCCCCGCACGTTCGCCAACCGATGTCACGGTATTCTTACCCACGCACTCGTCCCTGATCACTAGGGCTACGCTCCTCAGCCGTGCTTCGAGTATCCTCCGACGTACCCCGTCGAGAACTTTCCAATTTCTCGCCCAATCTCCTCGAAATCGCAGTCTCTCGGAGCTTAACGACTAGCGCCGCGTCAGAATCGATGGAGGAAATTCGCGGATGCGTTTACCTTTCCCCGTACTTTCGCTCGCTCGTCGACTTGATCGATGACGGATGATTCCTATTAACGCGACTAACCCGCAGTTTGTAGCTTCTTAGAGCAGCGTGAGAAGGGAACGTAAAGAGACGAGAAGATGGAAAACGAAGGCTAACTTTGTCGGTCGAGCTACCGCCGAGTATTAATAATTCATACTTCAATGTCAACACCGTTTTTAATTCTCGTATCTCCCCCCATAATTTCGGGTTAACGTTTCACTTTTATCGAGCAGCTTTTACGTCGCACGGTTTTTTATACCGCCAAGTATTACAACGTCAAAAGCCGTGTAATCAAATTTCGAAGCCTGGCGACGTGAAAAAAACAAAGTCTCGTTTTTATCTCGCACGGTCGAATCTTCGGCGGACCAATACCAAGATGCGCGCGCTCCAATATCTATTTTCCCCTGTTATCGGTATCCTTCTCGCGGAAGGTTATCTCGGTCATCTCGGTAATCTCATTGCCAGCGATATAGAACTAACGCGTGAGTTTGCAAGCGACAACAATTTTGGGAAAAGCCAGGTCGAAGAACCACGAATTCGAAGAAACACGCGCCAGAATGAAGTATTCCCGTCGTCAGCATTTGGTTACGGGGCGGCGACGGCGGCGGCAGCGCGGCGGCGGCGGCGTTGCTCACATTCGAGGCCGTACGCGCGATGCAACGAGCGGGAAAGAGACAAGGAGAGAAAGGTGGACAGGCCGAGTGACTTTCAGTTCGGGTTACACGAGTTGGAAACGGTATGCGCGTAGCTGCTTCATTCACGCGACGCACACTCTCGCCTCTCTCGCATCGGCAATCGAGAATCGACGACAAGAACGCGCTCAACGACTACGAGACGGATTCGCGCGTTCGCAATCCTTTCGAAATTCCAGCGTCCCCGCAATCTTTCATCAAAGTTTTGCCAACTACGTGGAAAACGAAACGCCTCGCTACTACTGTAACTAGTATACATGTATTAGATTGTCCCGAAAGTTTCTTTCCTTTTGCAAGGAACAACCTTTTTCTCGTTTTATATTACTTTATTGAATCGTCTACGATCCATTTTCTTCTATTTCCATTATTACGTTCGCACATGATCCGATAAAAATAATACAAAACGGAGAACGCGGTGCATCCGTTATTTCCTTAAAAGACGACTGTTAAATTTTTTGGGACAACCTAATATTTTCGTACTTACAGCGAATTTTACAAGTATCTCAAAATTCAACGCTACTAACAATTATTTTCACTATAACTTCGTAAATTCGAGGTAATGTTCGACATGTACACAGCAGAATTCTAACTTTAATGATCAAAATGTGGATCTTAGTATTACGTTTCGATCGAAATGATTCGTTTCATAAAAAAACTACGAAACCATTTGCGCGAGATAAAGTTCGTTGGGTGCCGAAAAGGCATCGCTACACCGTTTTAACAAACAGTGCATATACATTCATTTTGTGTTGTTCGACAAATGTTGTTCCCTAAAAGTAATAAATGATACATTATATATATATATATATATATATATATATATATATATATATATATATATATACGTTATATATATACATATACATATACATATACATAGTATAATTTACATAGTAATTATAATTGCCACGTATTATCGGTCGATAGTGGCATTGACCGACCTCCTATAACGGAACACGTCCACACGCGGGATACGTAAATACGCTCTGACACCGTAACGATTTATGTAGAGGAAGATTGTTCCGAGCGAGTAATTCCGAATTTTTCGAGGAATTTCGACGGAAAGAAGCTGTGCAGCTCTAAGGCAGTCTACTTCTGACGACTCGTCTCGGAGGACTGTGTCCGAGTAACGGAGGGTCGAGTTACACCTTGACCACACAATGACTGTTGTTGGCTGTTGGTTGCTGCCCGCCACGAGAAGCGTGTGACTTAAGGCCATCGATCCGAGATATAATCGAGAGGGAGCAACGATCCTAGAGAAAGCGGCGTTCGCGCGGATGCTTCGGAGAAAAATATTTTAATAACGACCGACCATCCTGCCCCATTCCACGGGTTCTAGTTTCCTCGAAAGGGTTTTTTTTTCAACATACCGAGAATACCGAATCGCGTGCCGTTACGCGCGCACACGCGACACTACTCGCGCCGTATTATTGAAAACTATTTAAATAAAAGTATCGTTTCGAAAGGGGTACTACCAGTCGCTTACCCGTCTTACCGGTTTACAAATACTGACGCGCGTCAAGTTTGATCGAACCGCGAATATTATGCGTGACGTATATGGTGTTCGATATATACATACGCGCGCACGGATACATACTCGAAGGAGGTGACGTACACGAGCGGACATCGTGAACCGAGTCCGCTACAAAGTGTACATCGAGCGACAGGTGGTCCCTCGATCCCTTCTTCTCCAAAGATTTTGCCGAGCTTGTTCCTTCGCCATAAAATTCCTCGTGTCGAACAAAGGGAGCAAAGGGACGGACGAAGACAAAGAGGGAAGGAAAGTACAACGCAACGACGCGGCAGCACGGAACTACGTCTGAAAATTGGCTGGCTAATCTTTCGATTCTCTCGAAACGGTAAACGGTATCCCGCGCGTATCAAGATAATGTTCAGACAGGCGTAACAGCAAAGCATCGAAGAATAGCGGAGAGAGATGCCTGGCGATACATGCCTAAAATCAAGCAAGCCATGGGAAGAGAGAAAATGCCACGAAGATCGCCAGTTGCATTCCGACCAAGAGGTTCTGCAAGACAGAAACTGTATTCACGTTGGCGATATTACGGCCGGCAGCATCCACTGCCGGATCACTTTGAAAACTTCTTCCTGGTTCTAAGCGTTGTTCGTTCGCCCTGCATCGGGACCATACTTTTCCAACGTTTCCGATCGGCCAAATCGAAAATCATACGTACCTCTTTGCTTCGAAGATTTCTCGTATTTTTAATCGGTACAGAGTACGTACAGTATTTCAACGAGCCGCGATTATTCGGCGTTTAAGCGACGCAGCTGCGATGCGATCGTAACGCATAACGCATATACGGCAGGCGCGCACGTTATAAATCACAAGAATGTCGTATTACGTGTAACACGCTTCCGAGCGACGTCCTTCCAATTGTAATAGCGCGCGCGTGCTTATTCCAAAGATACGAATGCCATTTACATTGTGCGCAACTATCGCAACTTCGCCTACGAGAAGCTAACAGATCGTGGCAGATACGAGGGTGTGCGTGTGTAGATTAAACCGATTCCCGGCAAGGTATATAAGCTAACCAACCACCTGCTGTTAGTCTGATGCCCCTCACGACGTATCTTTCTCTCCATACCACTTTCTTTTATTCTCTTTTCTACTGCACTTCCCTCCTCTTTCCGCATCTCCACCTCGCCGATCCATCGACTCTTCCTTCTATTCAAACGTATTACGGCATCGCGCGCGTGGTTTCTCATCCGGCGAATGGATCAGAGCTACATAGTTATGCAAGTCGAAAACTCTCTCAGGGACGCAGCAAGGTCGTTCGATCGACCCGCTCCACGATAATATCCGAATTGACCCCTTACGCAACCATATAAAACGTTTTTTATATCACGGCCAAACACCGACTCGAAATTCATCTCGCGATAAATCCTATATTTATAAATTCGTAGAAAGACGACGGTACGAAATTCAAAGGTCGAACTTCGTAATCCCGATAATGACGAGTTACGCATTTTCAAAAACAGCGATAAACGTCGCAATTCGATGTTTTTATGCCGCTCAACTGGAACCATCGTAATAGACGGTCGAACGGTGAAAGAGAAGGGAGAAAGGGAAAAGAAAAGGAAAGAACGCGACTTACGAAATAACGCAGAAGGAGAGGACAAAAGCGTCGAATTAGCTACCATATTTTTCTTTCTGTTTGGCCGTTCAGAGCGTTGAGCCGTTCAATTGCAAAGAGCGAGAGAGAGAGCGAGAGAGAGAGAGAGAGCGAGAGATCCAAGGATGATGTAACGTAATAACTCGACCACTTCGTTCTACGCGGCGCGGCACTTCGATTTTACCGAATTAATTAGAAGCAGGTGGCTAATCGATTGTTACCTTGTTCGACATTACCAGCTTTCGTGGCAGATCGCCGGTCGATAAGAAGAGAAAGGAAAACGAGTAAGCGGAATGAAATCGGGCAGACGAACGGACAGGCGAGGAACTCGTTCGATCGAATACACCTAAGGATGAACGCGATCGAGTGGACTGACCTCCGGGATAAGTTTTCGACGATATCTCTCTTTCTCCGGAGCGGAAACCTTCGATGCCTGCAGTGGCCGGGGAACGCGGAAATGCATCGGTTCGCTAAGAGTAAGCGGTCAACGGTATATAGGCGGCCGTTGATTGAACGTCCACTTAATTAAAAGTCGACCTCGCCCCTGGCATTCGTTTCATCGCCGATTAGTTGCTCGTTTTTGTCTACCGAGACGGAGAACGACTTTGTCCTACCGATTATCAACGCCTCCGACAAAATTTCACGCGTCCTTTCTCGCACCCTCTCTCGAACGAGCTCGTCGGACGAAATTCGCTCGGTTTTCGTCTCCTCGAGACAACGTTCGAACCGCGGACCAAGACGCGTCGTGGCGATCGATTTGCGAGCAACAGAGATCGGCGACCGACGACCTGGCTCGGCTAACATCAAGCCTGCTGCTGTTCGTTCTCCTCGCTCGGAAATTTATCTGACTGTTAAATTTATTACAGCAAACCAATTACAACATATACGTGTACATGTACACACATAAATACGACTGGGACGCGCGTTACGTGATCGATAATTCACCGGTTATTCGTTATCGAGCGAATATAAATTTGCCGAGAAACGAAAAGGAAAAAACCGGCTGCCGATGTTTCTAGTTAGCCGATCCAGGACGATCGGTGTATCGTCAGGCTCGAATCGAGACTGTGAACGCTCGCACGATATCTCGTTGATTGGTAATCGTTCTAATTAAAAGTGTACCTCCGGAGCTGCGCGCAGTCCTCGTTTGCACTCGGTTCGCCTACCCAGCGATTTGAACCGTTCAAAGTGGTCACGGTATTCTGGTTGCTCTATCGGCCCACTAACGACATAATCAGAACGCCTTAGGCGCTTATAAATTAGCTATGCCGAGTTCGTGGATTGCCCTTTTCATAGGCTGGAAAGCTTCTTACATGTACCGCGGGTATGATCGACAAAATCCGTTAATACATGCGCCTGTATACCGTTGTCCGTTAATACGACGCTTCGCTCCCCGCTGCTTTAATCGAATCTGCTCGAATCCAAGTGAATGGCCACGTTGCGTGTACTTGCACAGCGTACGATTCAACGCGTGAGAATGAACAACGAATATTTTATATTATTTCATACTATTAAATAAACCTTTTGCCATATAAGATAATTGTTACGCCACGTGGCTCACAGCAAACCGTCTTTCTCAACCGTCGCTTCAAAAATAGAGTACATTTAATCACAAATTGACGACACGACATAGTTTGTATCTCGCACAATACAACGTCGGTTTCCAACGGTTCCTATGTCCTACAATGTCACCGAAAAGATCTTCTTACTACATTTTCAAGCACCTACATCGTTGCGGGACATAGCCGATGCCACGCTTCGAGATATATCGATACCTCGTGAGAAAGTTCGTTACCATTCGAGAAGCCTGATGAGTCGATCATAGAAACTTCTCGATGCTGGATCATCCGATATATCGCGTGACTCAGTTTCCAACGGTCACCAAAGACAAAGGACATAGGAACCAAGGGCGTCAAAATCAGTCAGTTCTGTCCGGACCTTGAGAAGGCATACATCGAAAACGCGAGCGATCTTTAAGTACAGTAAAGGCGAACATATCAAAGAGTTGTCTAAAGTCTAATTATAACACACATTTAATTGTATCATCGTGACGATAATAACTAACTGTCAATTACCTTCGGAAATATTGTTGGGAATACGTACATTGATATTTTTAATCAGTGTCAAAATCATTATAACCACCCTTAATATCCGAAAAGAATTAAGGGAACGATCGTGTTCGTGGCGTCGATTGTCAATATCGTAACGAGAATTTACACCTCTCGTTGGCGCGTTTAGTCGAGATCGCGCCTCTCCGCGAACGATCGTAACAATAATAAAGTAGGAAAAGGTTCTAATTAACATATATATATTTATTTTCATTCGCATATTTATATCTTTCACCTATATATATATTTGATATATGTATATTGATATATATATATATATATACTTATTTATATATATATACTTATATATATATATAGTGTACGTTCAAAATGTACGTTCCAGCGAGTGTTTTAAGCAGACCAAGGTTTGCCCAAATAGATCTATCTTTGCGTGAAACGAGTTGATACGATCTAGCACGCGATTGAAACAATTAAATTAATCGCAAGTTGTACGGTGTCGATTAGTGCGGAGCAAATTATTATTTCTGAGGCATTCTAAAGGAACATTAAGAGAGAACCAGCGAATGATACCAGAACGGGCAATAATATCCTTGGATATTTTACTTACGAATTCGAACGTTACTCTCCTTTCGCCAAGAGTCTGTAGTTCAAGTTATTGAGAATTTCGTCATGATTATGAAAGAACGGCGGCATAGGTCTATCATCGTGTCTGGCCGCTGGTCTAAGGAATTTATGCTGGACTTTTTCTATGTCGTTTATGTGCGAAAAGCAATAGCGAGACCGAATGAGACAATCATATTTTAAAATCGGCCAGTTGACGGTATAGGGTCTAGAGTAGAGTATTAGTTACCAGAGTATCAGAGTATTAGAAACTTTATAAGTAAGGTCAAAAGATTTATAACTACGGTAGATTAACACTCTTACAACGCGCTATAAATGTCAAATTAAATGTAAAGATAATGTCTAGGTTCTTAACGCTGCTCAGAGTGGATAAAGAAACACCATTTATGGTATAGTTATATTTGTGACTATTTTTCTTACGACCATTCCAAGTTGGTCACGAACGACGCGATTTTGAACAACGTGGAATTGCTGCTAGATATTTTACGCGAGAAAGGACGCAAATCGCATCGTGTAGTAAACACGAATGGGAAGATACTGACGCGCGGAAGGGAAAGGCTCGCAAATCGATCATATATTACAAGTAACGGAGACTCGATCTCGAAGTAACTACGTAGTACAAACGATTCCAGGAAACGTAGTAGACACGTTGCGCTATAATTATCCAGCGTGAAAGTAAATTCATAAGCCATCACGCGTACACCGATAAAGCGAAGAATTCGCGACTCGACACCAACGTCTGGCGAGAAAACAAAAAACTTCATGCGTATTCGTCCGATAGTCGGCAAACCGATACAGACCCCTGTTTTCGCATAACCATCTCCGACGCGTTCGTGCCGGACACGAATGTGAATTAATAAACAATTAATCGGTTGCTCCTTAAACTTTTAGAAGCTGACGAAACAAACCGCTCGCTCCGACGTTAGCACGCGGGAACGTTTTTTCCCGTTTATGACGAAATGACGCGACAGCAAGGGCGAACGATGTCCAAGTTCGGTCGTGATATTGCCGAAAATCACGCGTCGCGTCGCTCGTATGAAATATCTACCAGATAAGCGTACACTTTGGTTACACGCAGAGAATTTCCCATGGTTTTGGCGTGTCCGTCGCGTACGCGAACCTTTTTCGCGTCGGCTCTCTATCCCGACGTCGTTCGAAAGAATCGATAAGGCGAGTTATCGAAGATCGTATCGATGGAACGGCGTAACGACGAATTTCCGTGGAAGGGAAGCGATGATTAAAAAAGTCGGAGAAGAAGGAGGCAAGGAAGGCGGCAAGAGAGATGATTGGTGCAGAGTGAGAAGAGAGGCGCGGATCCTATCGGAAAGTAATTACCGGGCCGGTCGTGCGGTCGTAATTAATCAAATTCCGCGTAGGGATGACGCGACGAAAACGAATCGGCCTCAGGCCAGGAGAATCCATTAGCGAAACACGCGTGTCTCGTGCGTATTATTTCGCGCAGCTACACGCTCCAAGAAGCGAACCATCGAACGAACAAACGAACCAGCGTACCAACGAATCGACCAAAGAACCAACCAACCAACCAACCAACCAACCAACCACCAACCAACCAACCAACCACCAACCACCTATCGAACGCGTAGTTGCTGCTGCATTAGCCCGACATTACCTTCCACGTGACGCACGATCCTTCGATGTTGCACCTTACCCGGCTAATTGTGCGAGCCACTCTCCCGTTCAGGAGGAGAACCGTGACGGATCGGCGGGTCAATCGAGGTCGTCACTCGGCCTATCTCACCGAGTGCCTCCTCCGCCGCCAATCTACGCTCTCGCTTTCCTACGGATTTTCTCAAGCCTTTTCAAACACGGAAGAATTACCAAGCGACCGCTTATCCAGAGTCTCGACTCGCTGATGTTTCGTACCCTGCGACTCTGTCCACGAAACCTAGTGCCTTCGAACGGCGACTGCTTTTCTACCTGTTTCTTTGCGATGCATTCGACTTTAAACGAGAGACGCCGATCCAACGAAGAAAATATCTAGGACAGAGGCATACTTGCGAGTAAAATTACGCGTTCTATCGCCCATCGTTGGCAAATGTAAAACTCTCGATGCAAGATCAATTAGACGTCGTTTTTACGTCTGTCGCGAGACACGACATTCCACGTATAATTCGTCGGCTTTACAGGTTAGCATCGACCAACTACCACGCGAGTTAGCACGGCTCTATCACACGGAGAAAACTGTCGCCTCGTGAAAGAAACGTGTATAGCGTGCATACGCGCACTTTTCCAACGTTGCTGGCAGTCGCGTGAACGAGTTGTCTCTCCGTCTCCATCTCTGAACAGTGAGTCGAGCGCGTGTGCACTTTCCCGGTGCAACGGTCGCACCAAGTGCATTGGAAAGTGCGGCTCGCACGCTCGTCCCCCTCCCCCCTACCCCTTTTTCACGTTTGGTTACCTGGCTTATAGCTGGCACCGATCTGCCTACCGAGCGTTCGCTTTCTCTCCGGACGTCTCGATGCATATACCTACGAGTATATACGCACTTATACTCGACTTCCCTTTCGTCTCGTGCTCGTTTCTCGATCGTTTCGTTAATCGTGGAAGAAACGTGACCGACAGCCTGCGGCTTTCCGATCGAGGCCGACCGATCGGTCGGATTTCTCGTTCGAACGCGGAGATGGCGAAAATTCGACCGATCGGTGAATCGTAATTGCACGTGCAAGAGAGGGAAAATTTCACGATGCAACGTTCGTGGTTCCGCGTGAAGACATTCGGAGGAGTTTTAAAAGAAAGAAATTACGATAACGATCGACGAGTAAAGTTCAATCAGCCGTTCCTTCTACGCTCGGCAAGGTTGTGTGTTCGCCGTACGCGCTTTGGCATGCAGCACGAAATCCAAGCTACAGAATCGTCGTCGCCGATATCGCTCTCTGAATCGACAATCAAAAGCTGCGTGTGCAGTTATGCGCCACGAAGCAACGCGTACCACCACCTCCTTCGAGCACGATAGTGCCGAGGGAAAAACCAGTCATCGTCGGAGAAAGCAACATTTCACGCGACTGTAAAACGCCACGCGATAGCGTCTTATTGAATCATCTTTAGCCGGTTGAACGTTACACAGGTATCGCGCCGTATTATCGCGTCGTTTTGCAGAGACTCGGAGAAACGCGTGAAAACGTACGTAACAGAGTTAGCTTGGCGAAAATTCTCGAACCGATGGAAAGTGGCGAGACGCTTGCGCGATACGCGATATCCACCGAAACAGAGATAAGAGAGATGCGTCTACGGTAAAAACAGTGGCGTCTCATCCGATGAATCGCGTAGGTAAACAACGCCGACAGGATCGCGTTTGAGGAATCCGAAAACGAACAAGGCGACCATTTCACCTCTCAGCCACGTACGATGTCCTAAGATCGAAAAAAGCACACCAACAACTAGAGTATCAAAGGGCACGTGCATAGTGCATACACGCGCACGCAGATACATACATATACAGGTACATAGATACATACGTATAGAGGTACATAGATACATACATAGGTACATAGGTACATAGATACGGAGAAGCGCATGCAGACTCGCGATGGGGGATTCGTCATCGCATTCATCGGTATGCGACTTGCACTTCGTAGCCGTTCTTGTTAAGCTACAAAACACCGTAAGGTAGCTGCTGCGAGAATCTGTTTGCTCGATGGAAACCGCGAGGACAAACGGTCGCGCGCGATCGTCTCGTAGCTCACCACCCACTAACAGAGGAAGAGAACGTTGAGTAATCCAGGAACATACGAGAAACTTGATAACCAAGATGCTGGTTTCTCCGAGCTCGTTCCATTCGCAGCTACGAGAAAATAACTACGATTCCTCGTACGATGTCCCGGCGATCTCGTTTCCCCTTGTCACGCGATTAACCCACGATTCCCGTTCTTCTTCCCGATCGATTCCCGATCCCGTCCACCGCGTAGATCCTCGGTCGTTAACCACGCCGACGACTTTCTAACGTCCTGCAGCTACGCGATCCGCAAAGGTAACCGTCGTGTTTTCATTCGACGAGGGGTGAAGCATTTTCTCGACGGTGTTCCGATCTCTGTTATTCGAGAAACGGAGTCGAAGAACGGCGTTCGGAGAGAACCGTGGTGGTTACGCAATTTCACGAGTCGCGAGATGGGACAAAAGTCGAAAGCAAGAAAAACGCGTGACGAGAGGGCGAACAACGGCGAAAAGATACGCAGCGTGTTTGCTAATCGCGAGTACGCGCCACATCAGATTTCTATAGTACAGAGCAAGAGGCCAGGTTCGCGTGTATGGCGTGCACGGCGCGGCGCGGCGCGGCGTCGCTTCGTCCAGTGAAACGGCAATTAAAAGACCGAGAAAAAGGAAGAGGCACGCTTATGATTGGATACAATCCTAAACCACGAGGAATAAAAGGAGCAAAAGAGAAGAACGTGCCGTGTGGTTGTTCATAGCGCGGCGAAGTAGAAGCACGCCGAGTATACAACCGCGATCGCAATGTTGCGCGCGATGCGAGAGCGAGAGCAGCCGCGCGCGGTGGCTGCACCGACCGGTGCACGCGAATGCATATACATATATCTCTGCCTCGTCGTTGCACTCGGGAATGCGGTCTATAGCGCGTAGGATCGAGAGCGGACGAGCGAGCAGAGCGCGGCCAGAGAAACAAGAAGAAAGACGACGACGTCGGACAGAGGGACGAAGAAAGAGCGAGAAGAGCCGGCGGACGCGGACGATGGAGTGCGCGGGCGCGGACGCAAACGCGAAACATTCTGAGGCGAAGAAAAGAGAAGAGAAGAGAAGAGAAGTGAAAAGAGGGAGAGGGAGGCAGAAGAGAGCGTGCACGGCAGTCGTAAACGGCAACAATTGCTGCGGGCGTTGCCACTCGAAAGCTCGAGTGCCTAATGCCAGATGTCAGACGGTGGTTAGAGTCATTACGGTCATCACTTTGTACCGCGATACACGATGTATACCGGCCGACCGATGCACCGTCGTCGTGCGCGCATCTTTTACCTCTAGAAACGCGATCCATCCGCCGATGCAACTTGGCCGTCTTCTTGCCGATCGTCCTATCCTAACTTCCCCTTTACACATCGGTCGTACCGTTTCCGTTCACCCATCGATCCACCGAGTCGCGTGGCTCTCTCTTGCCCACGAAAAATCTTGAAACGCGGTACAACGGTATAATCCTGCTGACCAGTATTTCCCTTCTCGTCCGTCCTTGAAAAAAAAAAACGGCTGGACGCAAAGTCGGACAAAAGGATCAGCGATTTAATGATCCTCGGTTGCCAGTTAGGACGGATAATGGAAGGCTTGCAGGAAGATGAATCGGACCCGTGACCTGCCACGTAGTATAGAAAGACGGATACTCGGCCGATGGATGCAAATAGTTTTGCGCACGAACGCGCGCAGTCTCTCGTACGAGCGTAGCGCCTATTTACGCGCGTGCAAACGCATGCGGAGAAAGGGCCAAGCTCGCCGAACCGATACCGTGGAATCCAACAGTTCGGAATCGTAGCGGGGCGCTAATGGTATCGAGACAATTTAAGCGAAGAGAGGAGAATCGTCCTTCCCCTCTCCGTTGGGGAAGACGAACGGACAGGGGTGAATTGCGTGTGGGAAACGCGAATGGATTCGATTCGCGGCATCGGTGGGGTTCTTTCGAAACCCGTTTTCGAGCTACATACGGAGAACGTACATACGCATGTACATATGTACGTATGTATGTATGTATGTATGCATGTATGTATGTATGTATGTATGTATGCATGTATGTATGCATGCATGTATGTATGTCTGGTCTCTCCTCGCTGTTCGAACCGAGTAGAGAAACAAGACAAACATGGGATAGAGAGGAAAGGTGAAACATGCGAGGTTACGAGAAGGAACAAACGAGAGAAAAGAAGGCGAAGAACCAAAGGGGTGGAGCTGGTACGAAAGGGGATGGAGCGAAAAGAAGCGGCCGGTTCGGCTTCGAAAGACGGGTGGGAGAGGCCGACGAAAAATCTATAATTATAATAATTACAGTTGAGCGGGCAACAATTATAAATCATCATTGAACTAGGCAACGAAACACCGATAAAATATATATCGTACGAAAGTTTGGAGCAGACGTTAAGATCGGGTCGCGGTGCGTGCACGTGTATCCGGCCGCCTATCGAATACGTCCGTGTACAGTGTACAGTAGTGTACACTCGGTCTATCAGCCAATTGAAAAATCTAGTGGTTTATTCCTCTCGATTTCCATTGGCATTCGGCATTCGGCATTCGGCATTCGGTGCTCACCGGCATGAGCATTCGTCGCTTCTCCCTTGAACGCGGATGACAATCCGATCGAAGAAACAGAAAAAAGGCACTAGTTTCGCCCAGTCGGATGGACAGCCGTTTGTGAGAGGGAGGAGATCGAGGGAAGATCTCTCTCCTCCTTTTATACCCTTCTTCTTCCCCGCAATGTCGTAGCTCCCTGCCCTTTATTATCGCTCCCATTCCTCTGTTTCTCTGTCGTTCGTGTTTCTCGTATCCACACGGCCAACGCGGATCATGAACGTTGTAAATGACGAACGCTTCGTCGCAGCACCAACAACGGCACCGGCAACGATTATCTCGCCGCGGTCTTGCGAACCTGCAAGCGTCGCAAACGCGATCATCCGCGTTTATCGCGCAAAGAACCGTCACGTTCGATGCTCGACGCGACAAAATTTGCAGTACGTAGAACGTAGAAGATACGAATGCTCGGCGATTTCGTCCCAGCGAAAAGAATGGGTTGGTTACCTGGGGCGGTCTTTGGTTGGGCAAACCGCAGGATCGCGTGACGATTTTGTTATCTTGGACGAACGAAAATATAAATATAGTGTTACTTTCGACGATTACGCCAAACGTAAGACGATCGTCCTTAAAAACAGTCAACAGATAAGGCGTGCGCTCGCGTCCGTGCCCGACCTCGTTGTCTCGAGAGCGACCAAGCGCGTAATCCGTTTCGTGGCCGCGGCGCGTCGTCGATTCGTCTTAAATTTCAGAAACGCGCGACCAGCTCGCACCTCGCGAATGCCCGATAGCCCGAGCTAGTTTACCTGCATCGAGGCTCGTTTCTCGGTTGTTTGGAGGCCGCGCGCGTGTTACGCCAGCTTCGAAGATCGGCAATTGCACACCGTGCAGGTATACCGATCGCGAAGACGCTCTGCTCGTAAAGTAACCTCGGTGTCGAGAGCAACTTGTTCTTGACCTAACACCGCTTCGGGGAAGAGCATCTCGCCGCTGCCACAAAGAAAACTCTCGCAACAGGTTTCCCTGCGCAAGTGGAACGCGTTCCTGGCACGTGTGTTCTTCGAGCGTTCGCCGTTGCCAGCAGCCACTACTAGCCGCTACTAGCCGCTACTAGGATCGTCGTACTTGTCGAGCTCCTCCTCGATATTCGTACAATACGGGAGCCTTTTCTCATTCACCTGTTTACGTTCCCTCGTCGTGCTCGTACGCGTATTCTTTGCGTGGCTCACAGTGGCAAACGCACAATGGGACGCGCGTCGCATGCCAATAAACACGCACGCGGGTTTATTTCGGTTCCGTGGCATCGTTCGACAGTTTGGAACCGCGAGCTGTCCATCGCGATAGCGCCCACGCAAGCGCGCAACGTCGAACCAAGAACATCGATCGATCACGTATCGTGGAGAATATTTTCTATCCGATATATACGGTTCCCTGCTAATTGCTAAAGGGACGACGGAGAAAACCTTGCATGCGCGGCGCGATTCCAATTACGAGTTTCCCAGCGTAAAGCGAATACGTGGCTCGCGGCGCTGCCCTTTCGGCCGGTTCGCACGTTTACCACAAACCTTTTACAACACAGCGGCGGCTTCGCGCCGAGAAGCAACTTTACGCAAAACGTTCGGTCGACTTGTGCAACGATTAAACACGCGAACCTATTGGGAATCGCGCGGCTTTCACCGATCGGAGACAGGCCACACCATTCGACGCTATCAATTCGCGAGATACGTTTCGCGCGGGAATTCGTGGCCGATCGGCGTCGACGCGATGACAGATCAATTATCCTGGCGAACGATCGACGATGCATACTACGCCAGCAAGTATGCGGCGGTACGTAGGATATCGCCGAAGGTTACGTAACGCGATGCGATGCGATGCGATTCGTGCAAACAAACGAACAAAGAGGGTTCTCTTACCTTGAGAAAGCAGGAGCCAACGGGCATATCCTCGGATACGGTCGCGTTATACAGCGGCTTCTCGAAGATGGGCTCGTTGTCGTTGAGGTCATGGACGGTAACGCGCACTGTCGCGCTGCTACTCAACGGCGGACGACCCGAGTCGGTGGCGATCACTACTAAAATCGGCGCAGGGTCCGCTTCGCAGTCAACGTGAGTCCGCGTTGATATCAAACCGGACGTTTCGTCGATAACGAACCACGTGGAATTGAGGAGAGAATACTTGATGGCGGAGTTGGCACCTTCGTCGAGATCCGTGGCCGTTACCTTCAAAACCGGAGTACCCGGTTCCGAGGCCTCCAACAGATGAGCCTCGTACCTTTCCCGGCCGAATTTCGGGGCGTTGTCGTTCACGTCCGTGACGAGAAGACGAAAAGTTCGAACGGCTCGCAACGGAGGTGTTCCCGCGTCGGTCGCTTCCACAGAGAGATCGTAAACGGGCTTTTCCTCACGGTCGAGCGGCCTCTCGACCACCACCAGGTATATAATGTTGTCTCTGGTAGCCAGGCCAAAGTGTCCCTCGCCGCCGGTCAACGTGACAGTAGCGTTGGAATATTCGGTTCTCGAATCCGGATCGCTGACCGATATCCTAGCGACGAATTCGCCCGGCTGAGCGCTCTCGCTGATCTTGGGTGTCGCATCGTCCGACAGGAAGATCACGGTAATAGCCGGTTGATTGTCGTTCACGTCGGTTACGCGAACCGAGAGGAACGCGCTCGCCTCGAGAGGCTGGGCGCCGCGATCGCGCGCAACGATCACCAGCTCGTGCCGCTCCTTCGATTCAAAATCTAACGCCTTGTTCACGTAGACCATGCCGGTCTCTGGATCGATGCGAAACATCTCCTCGCGATCCGATTGTCGCCGATTAATGGAATACTCTATGCGGCCGTTGTCACCGGCGTCACTGTCTGTCGCGTTCACCGCGAGCACCGGCGTCCCGACGGTCGCATTCTCCGCGATGCTGGCCACGTACCTCGTCTGATTGAAAATCGGCGGATTGTCGTTCACATCCTGTACCGTCACGTTCACGTGCAGCCTGGAGCGAAGCGGCGGAGCGCCACCGTCCAACGCCTCTATCACCAGATGATACCGAGATCGAGCCTCGCGATCCAACGACCCGGAGTTTTGCAGATCCAAGTAGAGAACGCCGTCGCGACCTCGATGCTGCGACAGCCTGAACGCATCTCCGTGATTTCCGGACACGATCTCGTAGCGTTGCGTCGAGTACTGGCCGAGATCGGGATCCTTGGCAGGCGGTAGGGCGCGTTTCGCGTCGCGAGGCGAATTCTCCGGAAACTCGACGTCCACGTGATCGACGGGAAAGGTCGGCGCATTGTCGTTCTCGTCGAGGACCTTCACCACCACTTGAATGTTTTGCGGCAGAGCGACCAAGCTGTAGGACGGTCTGGTTTCGCGATCCAACGGCACTTTTGTCCTTATCTCGCCCGTCGCGTGATCGACTATCAAGTCCGAATCGACCGCGGACCCGGAAACCGACACGATCAAGTACGGTGGACTGTCGGCATCGATGAAACCCACCCTGGTACCTGGTCGAGCGTTCTCCGAAACCTCCAAGTATCTTACGAGTTCGGACCGTGTGCCCGGGGCGAGAACAGTCGCTCCCAGGACGAGGAACAGTAGTAGCAGGTGCCGCATCCTGGGGCCTCCACAACCGCCACCGCCACCGCCGCCGCCTCCACCTTCGCCTCCGCCGTCCTTGGCTATTATCTCGATCTTTCCATTCCTAAATGATCGATCGTGAGAGGACGCGGCACCGATCGATACCTCCGAATGTTCTTCATACGGCCAGCAAATCTCTCTCCTTCTCTGTTTCTCCTCGACAGTCCGCACGCGTCTCGTACGGTCCGACGTTAAAAAACCGGCGGAAGAAAGCACGAGTACGCGATCAACCGGCACATTAATCACCCACTAGCAGCACCAGCACCAACCACAATCACCTTTACCCTGGTCGTTTCTCTCGTAAACACTTCCACTCCTAGGAATTACGTTCGACTGTGCGTTCGCGCCTATATCCCGCACGGCCGATACAACCTGCCCGATCGTTGCCAACGAAGCCAAACGTTACGAAGGCGACTGCGCTAGATTATAAACATGCCGTTCGCAACGACTCGCGCGATACCTCCTCGTGGAAATTCCTTCGGTAGATACGAGTTTATCCGACCCCGTTCCACGTTTATCCTCCGTCCTCTTTCCTCCTTCCTATCGCTTCTCTTCCTTTCTCTACCTCTCTCTGTAGCAGGCTGTGGTATCCGCGCTGTCCTCACCTTTGCTGGAATATCTTCGCCTCGAGATATCGTACATTCCTCGCGTTAGATCCACGTCCGATAACTCGACGATCAACACGACCGGTCGCGAACCCGGCGCGATCGTTTCGCGTCTGGAACGCCCTTCATATCTCTCTCTCTCTCCCCCTCTTCCTCCCTCTCTCTCTCTCTCTCTCTCTCTCTCTCTCTCTCTCTCTAGTTTGAGCTTCTGTCGAATTTCCACCAAATATTGACCCTTAGCGATCACGGTTTGCTACGTGGATCGATCTTTATGCCACCGGTGGTAATCTCGTTGTTCCTGCTTCTTCTCTCATCTTCCTCGACAAGTATTCCATACGCCGATTTCCTCGTCGTCGTCCTCCTCCTCCTTTGTCTTTCGAATTTGAGAAATCGTCGAACGTCGTTCCGCACGGACGTTAACGACCATGTAGAACGAGTCGGTCCAACGAGCGAGCCGAGTCTCTTCTTTCCTCGTCGCCAACTTGCTACTTCTTACTTCCACCACGGCTGTGTATTCGTGGCGAAACAGCACCAGTCGCGGTCCTTCCGCAAAAACTGTCACACGCCCGACACACTATAACCTATACGAGGACGGCGAATCACGAATCACGAATCACGAACCATAAACGCGACGTCACGCGCGACGAGAAAAAAAGATTACAAGATGCGCTGAAACGACGAGCTTGCGAATACACGCTCGATACGACCTTCCCGTCGCGTATCGTAGGACGTTTACTCCGAACCACTCTCGTAGTAGTCTCCTTTCGCTTCGATACACCCCTCTCTCGGTTCCCTGTTTATATGTTCGCGATCCGAATCGATCCGAATCGCTCGGAGATCACACGTACACGCGATCGATATAACGCGATACACTGGACTCGCGACGAATTTAGGTGGTCCCGAGTGTGGTTTACGTTCGAACGGAAAGAGCAGCGGCGAGAAGCAAACGGAGCACGAGGTGTTGCGTTCTTGGGCCCAGCGTCCGTTCCGCGCGGCTTCGAGGTTAGGCATGCACTGACATGGCGGCACCTGCAAGGCCTACCCTTCCCCTGACTTGCTGGACTCGGCTGGCTCGGTCAGGGGGACTCGACTGGACCCAAACGGCGGCCATCTTGGAGAGGGGAGCGGTAGTACGGCGGGCCCCGATATGCCGGGGCCCCGGCATTCAGCTCGCTTCGCGGCACCGAGCAGCTAGACTATACCAAACTCTGCTCGCTCGCTCGCTCGCTCGCTCGCTCGCTTGCTTGCCTGCCTGCCTGCTCCTGCCTGGCTGCCTGCCTTCCTGACTGCCTGGCTGCCTGCTTTCCTGACTGCCTGACTGCCTGCCTTCCTGACTGCCTGACTGCCTGCCTGCCTTCCTTCCTTCCTTCCTTCCTTCCTACTTTCCTGCCTTGCTGACTTCCTACCTTCCTGCTGCTTGCCTACCTGCCTACCTGCCTGCCTGCCTGTTTGCCTGCCTGTTAGCTCGCATGCCCGTTTGCTCGGGCCTTTCTCTCTCTCTCTCTTTCTCTTCCCCCCGCTCCTCCGTTCTTACTCTTTCTACATCTCGGGCCTATACCCCTCCGCCGGTACTTCCTCCTCTTTCTCTCGCCTCACAGATTTCTCGTTTCTTTCTTCGTTTAGCTCGCACACCACCTTCCAAGCTATACCTGAACGCCCGGTATGCGAAGAACCGACTTACCATTCGCGCTCATTCCGCGCTCAGCCCTACGAGCCTCTTCTACGCCTGTGCTAAAGGTCCTGGAATTTCGTGCCGTGAAGCGAGAGATTCTGGATAGTTTGCATGCTGAGTACAAACCGTCGTTTTTTCTACCGCGATCATTGAAATTCGACAGACAAACTAACGCTTCCTTCGATCGAAGAACGTACGTACTTGCTATCTATGCGACGCTCTGTAACGAGCAAAGCGCGCGTCCTTTCGTTCCTCGAATCCCGAATTCGTATAGCCGTTGCGAAAATCATCGTGTCTAATAAACGCGATTACGCCGCATCGATTGCACGGTGTAGCCCGCGTTAAGAACGTAAAATTTACATCTTAACGGGAAGCATTAATTTCGACGATCTGTTAACGCGTCCCCTGGGAGGCTAAGATATCGATGTTGGTTGCATGATGCATGAGATAGCTCGCGACGTTGCCGCGTAACGTTTCGAAGTCTGCTTTTTGAAATCATCGCGCGATTTCGATGATATTAACGTTTCGAAACGTTTCGCCGATAGATCACCGATGCTTTCTTTACTTTTGTCACTCGTTAATAATTCCACGCGTCGACTGGTGACACGACTGATGCGACTAACGATCGAAAAACTCGACTTCCACCTCCCTTCTCTTCTTAAAAAAAGAACGGGCAAATTAACAAACTCTTCATACGGACACGCGTTGGAATTTCATATGCGCCAAGAATTCAGATTAGCGCGCAGCTACTCGCAGCTCCCATATTTCACGTGCGTTGCGCTCGTCTTTACCGGTAAATACGATACGATGAACAGCAGCAGCCCGTACGCATCGAATTCGTCGGAATCTCGGTTACTTGTTTTCTCCCTGTTTAAAAGGAAAGTAGACGATGCGAGAGTACGATTCGAGTTCGAGGTTCTACGCGACCAACGGAAATGTCAACGTTCCCGTGCGAAATCAAGCTGAAACGAAAGGAAGATCCATCGGTTCCGTCGGCTCGCGCGACGCGTCTCGAGGGTCGAGGACCCTTGCTTGGCTCCTCTACCTGACTCTACGACGAGTAGGCAGATAAATCCGCCGCCTACTACTACTCGCTACGGACAATGCGCGCGAGATGGTGCATCATCGTCCGTATTGTTTGCACAGCCATCGGCCACACGGCCCGATCTCTCGCAGGTGCTGGATGCAGCATAGAGATTCGACCACAAACGCGTAACGCGTTTAACGCGAGCGACGATTATGCGCTTTGCTATCCCGTTACCAAATTTTCATTCTCTGGATGAAACGTTAAAACGAATCTCCCGTTCGATCGATTTTCTTCCCCGAATCGTATACGCATATTCGTAAACGCGCGTTTCTTCAACGTATGTACTTTGCGTCGACTCGAGTTTACCCGAAACCATCGATATCGACGACGCACTGTTCCTCCTTTTTGTTTCCTTTCGCTTCTCGTTCTTTCTTTCTTTCTTTCTGTCGTCGTCCTCTTCTTACTCCTCTCGGTTTTCTTTATTGTTGACATTTTTTCTGCGTTTTTTCATTTTCGCCGTGATTGTCCTCGTAATTCTCCTCGACTCTCCTTCCTCTTCTTCTATCTCTGTCCTGTTGGATCGATATTTTCTCCTCTTCGCGCTGCAAGAGAAAAAGAAGGAAGAGAAACTGTACAACAGAAGTGCTATTGTCACCGCTCAGACGCCTTCCCATTAAAGAACGTCAGGGATTTCTACGAAATCTTTCCGCTGTACGCCAATTTCGGCGCGGCATGGTGGCACAGTGGCATGGCCGTTAAGGGAAAATTACAGAGTTCGGAAATAAAGGGAGAAAGAAGAAGAAGATAGGGAAGAAGTGGGAAGAACCAAAGAGATCTGCGGATACGAGAAAGAAGCACACCGCGATAATCCGAGGCCGAAGAGAGGAAAGGACCGACAAAGCTCTCGTCATTAAGCGAAATGATTGCCGGTCGCGAGGGCCACCTACACCCTAACTTGCTTCCAAGGACGAGTCTTTGAAAGACGAAAGTCCACGAATTTTACTGAAAGAACCCGACGATTTCAATAGCCGTTAGCTTCCTTCCTCCTATATATACCCTATCCTCCTGTTCCCTTTTCCTTCGTCGCTTCGAACACGAACGAACGCACAACCCCTTTGCTCGTGACGACGCGATGAAAAAAAAGTTATCTTTCTCGTTGACCGAAAAGATCGACTGGCGTAGGGGAAAAACGAAGATACGTAAAGAGAAGAGAAGAGAAGAGAAAGAGCAAGGGAAAAAGGAAGAAAAAGTAGACAAAGGAGAAGTAACTATGTTTCAGGTGCAACGATGGTCCATCCAGCCGGACCGAGCGCGATCGAGTTACCAGTTTCGAATGTCCGCCAGTAGTCGTGAATGGTTCTAGAGTTTCGCGCTCGGATTTCGTCAAAAATGTGATTTCAAAATGCAAATGCTAGAGAACTCGATTGACAATTTTCTGACGGTACCATCCTCGTTTTCTAGTCTCCCCTCGTTCGATTCCTCGCTCTTCGTTTCTTAATTCCTATGTGTAAGGTGATGACGACCAGTTGTACCGTGGGCACCTTCGTTCCAACTTTCTTATTCCACTTAACTGCAGCAAGCTATACTAATGTAGAATAATAGGGTGGGAAAAAAGGATGACTGGGAAGACGAAGCAAAGGGAAGAAACCAAGGTAAGAGATTTCGTCGAGGCGTAGTAGAGGGGCACTGAAAATTGGGAACTGGTGGGGGTGATGGAGACCAGCCGCATAATGACAGGGTGCCTCGCGCCAAGGCCCCGCTAACGAACCGGCCCACGAGACCCGAAAGGGTCCAGGCTAGGAGACGACACTGTATTATTTTACCATTTCGGGGGTCGGGGGCATCATCAGAAATCATCGCCGAATCCATATAATCAGTAGACGGTTACGTGCAGCCATGATTTTAAAAGCAAGAGGAAGGGAACCGAGAGGGGTAGAAAGAACGAAGGGAAAGAGGATGAGGCCTAATAAGGCGAACGGTGGTAGGTACTTCGGTATCCTCGTCCTCGTCCTCGTCCTCGTCCTCGTCCTCGTTCTCGTCCTCGTTCTTGTCCTCGTCCTCGTCCTCGCTCTCGTCGTCATACTCATCCACAACCGCATCTTCGTCATCGTCGTCGACCGTCTTTCAAACATCTCTTGGACTTCTGAGTCCTTAATACCAACTTATAGTACTCGTTGCGGCTACTAATGACACGAACCCGATAAAAAGTAACCCCCTTCTACCTTTCTTTCTTTCTTCCCTCCTCTTCCGCTATCTTGACGCGTTACACGAAAGGTAGACCTTAAAACGTTCCAATGAGCTCGCGAATGCTCGACAGAACGAATCTGGATTGCGATCAAAAGCCAACGCACGAAATTGTACGAAAAGGAAGAGAAAAAGGACAAAAGGAATACGCGTATGCATTTAACTGTGTTACGTGGAACTAGCGAAGATTCGAAATAAATGCGTCAAATACGCTGAACGCTTGTTCCTTCATCTTGTGATTCACCTTGTTCCGAATCTACGGCAGAAAACTTGGTCGGTTAGTAATTAGCGCGTGGACATGGAAAAGAGCAACGTGCGATTACACAGTGAAAGTTGATCGATAAAGATCTAAATGAAAGTTATTGGAGGATATGAAACCTTTTGTGAATACTGTGCGTTTATTTTGCATAGGAACGACCGGTTTGATACAAATTGAGAAAAACGTTTGTACGAATCGATCAGATAAACTCGAATCTTTGAAAAAACTGATCGGATAAAGATCGAAAGAACGTCCCCTTGACCCGTTTCGTCCACGGCAAATGGAACAAGATGGTAAATGACTCGATATATTTATTTGAGATGAGTTTTAACTGTCGAGTTCCAAATATCTCTTTTCAATAACTTTGAAAACAAATCGTTCAAAAAAACTGTGGAAGTACAGAAAAAATAGGTATACGACACGTAACCTGTATCGACACCGCAACACGCGTTATCTCGATAATTAGGGGCTTTCTCTGGACCGAAATATCGATGTTGGAACCTTTCGAACTGGTTCCAGAAATCCATGGACCGTGTCAGCGAATCGACCGTAAGATAACATATTGACAGACTGACTAAACTCTTTTGTATGTTTTTTTCTAATCTATCTTCGATACACAAACAGGGCATGAACGGTTCTCATCCGTTTCTCTGAATATATCTGTTACGTTGCCGCTTCTTATCGAAATAAATTCGCAAAATCTAAAAAATTGATTTATCGTGTGCTATAGAACGAATCTTAGTAATTACCCTGTAAAAGCAAAATTGATTTTTTTTTCATTCGTTATACAGTGATTGTTAAATCATCGTTTTTATTTAAATCTAATTCCATACTTTTAGATACGTGAGATCTTCTAACATAATCTGATTTCCTTTCTATGTAGTTACTATATATATGGAAACGTTCCGACGCGAATGATATTTTAACGTACATACGTACGTTGTCGCGTATATGGATATATATATATTATTCTTATCGGCTAAGAGTTGGCAGAATTTAACGTTATTCTTAACGGATATAAATTTGCTACGAAACCAAGCAACCTTCCCTGCGATGCTTCGGACTTTCAAATAATTTTTACTACTTTAAAAAAATAAAACATTAAAATAAAACACAGCTAATATTTTTAAACACAAAAAACATCACCTTGTCCGATGATCGAATACGCGTGTCGGAACGTCCGTACGTACGCGTGCGTAAAAGAGGTAAGTAAGCAGACAAGTAAATAGGCCAGATTGTATACACGCTTTAACCAAGAAAGAGTAGACAGCGTCATCTCCCGTCGGTATAGTGTACGAGAGAAAATACGTCCTTAGATAACTGGTACATTAGAAAACACGAATAATAGAAAAACTTTCATTATATTTAATTCTTTACAAAATATGTTTTTAAACTTATGCACGCGATCCTAATGTTTATGGTTTTAAAGGAATAATTGGCCAATACTGAGGTTTTGCTTTGTCTCTGTGTCTATCAACCGTAGTTTGAAGAGCAGTTTCCATAGCTAATATCGTAGGGCTAGCTTCACCATATAATAATTTTGCGTTACTATTTCTTGCATGCATCCATGTGGCTCCTCCTTCGATAGTTTCTTCTTCTTCTTTTCTTTTTTCAATACATGTTTCTGATTCTCTTAACTTTTTCAATTCAAATTTATGTCTCATACTTTGCTCTAAAAAACTCATCATTTCCTCATCTATATGAAATTCCAAATTTTCTGCTTCTTCGTTAAATCTAGGTTCTTCGCGTTTTTCTTCTTCATTCTGATACTTATATCCACTCTTTTTCCGTTTCTGTGATGTACACTGTTGACTGTTTTGGTGTACCAAAGATTTTAATTTATCTTTTAATATTCGATTCTCATATTCCAGCGCAATACACCGAGTTCTCCACCAAGTTATGCTATGTCTAAAATTAATATCATATATCAAAATGTTATCTCATTCTTGAGTAAATTCGATAAGATATTGATAAACTTTACCATTTTGTATAGTTAGTATAAATAGATCGACCAACCTTTTTTGCCATTCTTGAGCAGCTGTGTAATTTTCCCAAAAAGAATTAGCTTGCATCGTATTGACAATTAATTTTTCTCTAGTAAGGAAAATATTATTACGCTCCGAAATCAATCCCTGACGTTTTGCAAGCTTAACCTCAAACTTTATTTGTTGACTACGTTTCTTTTTCAGCTTTCGCTTCTTTTTTCGCCTTCTTCCACGTTTCATACCAACAAATTTCACACCTTATAACAGTTTCGTCCAATGAAGAAAGAAATTATATTTATAAAAGTATCATTATTATCGCACTTATATAAAAACACTGAAAGTATGGTTATGACCGATAAGATATCAACCTCGTAAGCACAAAATTAGATCTTCCATTTATTTTATATTATTTTATAATACGAGCATCATAATTGGCAAATAATACATAAGTGTTTCATTTTCCAAGTATTTAATATAAGCTAATACATGTATATTAGAATAACGAGCGTCAACGAGTGAATTATTGACAAGTATTATATTACTTTATACATATACAATCTCAATTGATTGTGATAATGTGTTTCTAATTTTCAATTTTTTCAAATTTAATATTTTCAACTAGGTGATAATCCTTATAAAAACTGTAAACATATTTGCAACCCATTCTAGATTTCAAAAGTTGATTTCATATTTTTAAAATTATGAATCAAGGAAATTATGAATATCGAAGATTAAACAGGTGACTTTTATTAGAAATGTACATTACAGTTGTAAGCCTTTATAAGGTTTAAGAAAAACGTTTAAACTTAAAGAAGATGATACAAGCATTAACATTAGTTAAAGTCAAAATACACTGTAAATCCTTTCCATTCTCTGTTCCAAATTCATATGCATCAAAAGTATCGTTAAGATATAAGATACGTGATTGTATGAAACTACCTCTTGTTTAATGGGTCAATAATATTAGGTTGTCCCGAAAGTTTCTTTCCTTTTCTAAGGAAATAATAGATGCACAAACTCTTCTCGTTTTATATTGTTTTATTGAATCATGTACGATCCATTTTCTTCTATTTCTATTATTATGATCATACGTGATTCGACAAAAATAATATAAAATGGTGAATGTGGTGCATCCATTATTTTCTTACAGAAACTTTTGGGACAACCTAATATTTTTGTACTTACAGTGAATTTTATAAATATCTCAAAATTCAACGCTACTAACAATTATTTTCACTATAACTTCGTAAATTCGAGGTAATGTTCGACATGTACACAGCAGAATTCTAACTTTAATGATCAAAATGTGGATCTCAGTATTACATTTCGATCGAAATGATTCGTTTCATAAAGAAACTACGAAATCATTTGCGCAAGATAAAGTTCGTTGAGTGCCGAAAAGGTATCGCTACACCGTTTTAACAAACAGTGCATATACATTCATTTTGAACGGCGTGACTACAAATGTTGTTCCCTAAAAGTAATAAATGATACAAAATTGACTGTGTAATGAACAACATATTGATGCACAACATTCTTCAGATAATGACAAACGAACGATCTTGTTCTCACATGTACGATAAATTTAATCCGCGTTCAAACGAAACTTCATTATCTCCAAACTTAATATTGTCACTTTCTGTGCTATCTCTCCTTGGATTACTATCATCTCCATCAGCTCCATCAATTACGAGATTATGACCAGAAGCTTCACCATTTTCTATTTCACTTATTGGTGACGTTTTATTCATAGGATCGAGTCCAATTATTACGCGAACATTATCAGGCAACTGGTCCGCAACTGACATTAATTGACAATAAATACCTTCCGCTTTAGACAATGTCCAAGGCAATTCAATATGGTGTGAAAGATCATTTATGTGCTGCAATGTGTATTATGTGTTAATTAAGAAATAAATATCTCATATTTATTGATATATTTAGGGTTTACCTTCAATATTTCTGTAAGTCCATAACGATTTTCCATAAGCACGTTTCTTTCTGTATCCAAAATAGCTGCACATAAAAGGAGATGGAAATTTTTACATGGTAAGTCGGTCCATAATATTTCCCATAATCTCATTATATCAACCGCGTTGAATTCTCTTTTAAATAGTACCAAAAGCCAACGAAAGCAAAAGAACATATTTCCTGAATCGTGCTTGTTCAAGTAATGCGCTAATTGTGGATCTGTAGTACTCAAGAGAGTATATAATTGGCACAATTGAGCTTTCATCCCAGCTTGGTCTATTTCAAAATTAGTACTCTGTTTTGTGTATAATAATCACGATTGATTAAAATTTTCTATAAATGTTTGCAATTCATAATTTATTATAATAAACATACCACTTTGTTCATAAAACCAACAAAGCACCAAAACGCATCAACCTCACTTTCCATTAAACATAAAATAGGACTCAGAAGATCGCTCATACCTTGAACGTATCCCAAATCAAAATTGTACATTACATAGGTCATAAGAATATCATATAATTGTGCTAAATGAGGATTGTTATCACCCGAGTAGTACGGATGCGTTCTATCTGTTCTATTCACATCCTTTTCTAAAATTTATAACTTTCAAATATTATAACTTATATATTTTCGTAGATTACTATTTAAATACTTTATGACGTTACCTATCAAACTCTTTCGATCTCGGTAGTCAGAGAAATTATTCTCTTGTACAGGCGTCATAGACTTCCATTGTAACTTCATCGTGAAGTATTCATCAGTCTTCTTTTTTTTAAGTTCTAATCTTTCAATATGCGTAGAATTCCATGGATAATAATTTAATAAAAATTTCCACACTTCAAAACGTAATGATGGTACAATACCCTATAAAATTTTATGATCTGTTTAATTTGTTTTTTATATACATGTGTAAATAGTCAGTGATGTTCCAAATAAAATTCTACATTGTGCTTCTTCCTTTCTTTCTGTTTCTTCTTTTTTATAAAAACCATTTATGAAAAACAATTAATATATATATATTTAAACTATATATACAAACCCCATGAAAAATAATTTCTTTCACTTCTTGAGGATTTAAAATTCTTTCTTCTGGATCCTTATATTCGTTCCACTGTTCTTGTGACAGTGGAGTACCTAATATAATCACGTGTATTTATATACTTTTGACGATATAATTTGATACAACACTATTTCCACCATACCTCTTGGACAAGGTGGTCTTGGGGGTAATACTACACCCAATTCATGTTCCCCAATCACTTCATATTCCTCCCCAGAACCTACAGATACTGGTAGAGGAGGAACATCAATTGTAAAAGAATTATTTAATATATCTGCAACCGCTTCCTCGACTGGACGTTTAGCAGGGTCTTTGTATACTGTAATTTAAAATTTATACACAATTTTTAAAAAATAATAGAAATTGCAGAAGTAATATTTCTCCTATCCCACAATTCACTTGTGTACTTACAGCAGATATCTGCCAGTTTACTAAATGCTTCCAATGTTGTTTCATATGGACGGTTATGTAAATTTTTTACAAATTTCCAAACATAATCTGAAGTATTCTCTTGAAATAAGTCCAATTCAGCAAATGATTTACTTAGTACTGATTGGACCTCGTCCACTACAATGTACAAATTTCTATTTGTACGAGACTTTACAAATTTAATAAATCCTTTTAGAGAATTTACAAAACTTTCAGCATTAGATAGCTGAAAGAAGGCAACATAGGTAGTACCATCCTTTTGCATAAATATAAGCTGCTGTCCCCCATGATTTACACGAAAGGAATTTAAATCTGAGAACAAAATTCTAACAGTCCTTGTACGTCCAAAAGAATCTGGTCCTTCCGACGAAGTACGTGTACGTCTGATATGAGTATCTACCAAAGACCACTCTGGGTCTTGATCTTGATTCTCTGATACTACAGAATCTTCTATGGGTTTCCATTCTATACATTTGCCAAAACTCTGCAATTTTACAGAAAAGTATTCTATATTGTTTAAAGTAATTAATCATAGTCTAAATCGAGTCTACTTACATATTCAACGATGTTTAATGTGCCTAGACTGTGAACCTCATCTTCTCTTGTGTTTGCACTTCGTAGTACAACTCCCGTATGAATGCATAGATCCTAATTAATTATTTATTTTTTTATGATTATGCAATACATACAAATATAAGATATATCAAATTATATAATACTAAATGAAAATAATTCTGTAAAACCTACGCAAGGGTAAAACGAGCATAACGTACTATAGTAGGTACGATAGCAAGGACATAACCTCGCTCACAGGTCATCGTTAAACAAAGTATACGAATTATATGAGAATATATAATGACAACCATCTATAATTGGCCTAGGTATGGAAACGAATGATATTTAACGAATCATGCTTCTGCATAGAGTTTTATTCACTTTTGTTGACGTACCATAACTATTGCATGTGACATGAATGTTTACGTCATTTACGAAAGTGACAGAACGTTTCGATTAAGCTATGAATAGAGACAGCAGGGACTCGCAAGTGTTTCTTACCTTTCCCTGTTCTGTAGGCTCAAACATTTTAGATGTATTTCTGTGTAAATCAGCAGCTTGAACGAATAATGGCTGATTTCGTCGCATTCCTTCTACTGTCCTACAAGTTCACTTTCTTTCTTCCTCTATTTTATTATCTTTGTTCACTCGTGCAATCATGTAAGTATCTATAAAGCTAGTACTGCTTACGAGAATAACTGTCTTTCTCTAGCGTTATTTTGATCACAATTAACAAACGAGATATTTCGTCGTTGGCTCGGATATACCTTCGGTGGCCAGAAATTGTAAAACATTTCGTAATAATTCAAATAACTCGTTGTAAAATATTCTTGACGGGTATGAACCTTGCATGACAGACGTTGAAAGATCGCAACCGCAACATTCTACTTACCTATGAGTAAGCGTTTAATCGCGACCTCTACCACTAAAGTTCTTTACCACTGCCACTGTTGCAACCCATAGACATACATATAAAGATAAAATGCGTGACCGAGCTGAGAAAGCAGTACATACAGAAATAGAAAGAGAACGCTACATAGAGGCCCTTTGTGTCCTTCTCTAATAACGCATACACATTCGTATAGGAAATATGCAAATGTAATACAGATTAACGATCAGGCATCAATATCATACCTGATTGACAGACAAGGACAGAAAAGGCCTCTGTGCAGCGTTCTCTTCCTATACCCTTTGCACCCACTTACTCCACTTACTGCGGTAACAAGTGACTGTATCTTTGTATCTTTATGGTTACAACTATTCATTCATTTCAGTGCAATACATATCTTGTATATATTCCAACAACACAAAGTTCACAATAAAATAGTATATTATATTTATAAAATCAATATTGAATATGTAGTAATATAATACTTAACCGGTCATTTCTACAAAATAGTAGTTTTTATTTTACAATTATAAGATAAGAACATGTGGACGATAAAAGAATTTCATGCTTGATAATAATTTCAAATTGCCTTGGAAACACCTGTAAAATTGATATCTTTAATTCATATTTGTGCAGTCTGTTCAGGTGTATCGTTTTATTTAAAAGAAATACCACTGAAAAATTGACTACCGTTCGACATTCTCATTGATTAAAGTGATATTACTCATTATCTCAAGTTAAGCAATTAATCAAAAGATCAAATTAACAACTTCAATGTGATATCAAAAAATATTAAAATCAGAATACTCAGAGATAAACATTACTTATCTATATACGAGTCGGAATGAAATCACTTTGAAGCCAAAGTCGATCCTAAGTTCCTTTGTTCTAATGTATCTAGTCAGAGGGGATATTCGTCATCCGCGATGCAAACATCAAACCAAGTACAGTTGCACTAATATCAAGAACTACATAAATATATACTACTATGTAATCAGAACAACGTAACATTCACTAGACTGCGATACATGCTCAAGACGGAATTTTAATCCAATTAATTATGGAAATATACACACACACACACATACATACATACATATATATATATATATATATATATATATATATATATATATATACCGATGGTTGTCCTAATAAAAAAAGGATGCATGGTAAAATATAATATAAGTTGTCGTTTATAATCTGTCGCTCCAAAATCGAGGACTTGTCACGATCATGATTGAAACATAATTAAATATATTAACGTAATATATGTTTAACGTAATAATAAACTAAATTCATACTTAGATATAAATTGCGTAACTTCAAACATTGAAAGTAATTCTATGAACTCGCAACTACAACGAAATAGTACTCAAGTACCTATGTAATTGTACGATCGTAGTTGAAGATGTGGAATGCAAGTAGATACTTTCTTCTTTAGGTATTTGTATTTCTTTGAATTCCTACTGTAGATTTTCTTACTGTGAACCAAACAACTGGAGAATAACTGAAGAAATCTCCGCTGTGAAACAATTGGTACATACATAGCTTCAAGACATTGTTTTACATTGTACGTATATTCGCTTAGATATAAAACACGTGTGAATGATTCATAATAAGACGAGACAGGTTCTTTGAAAATTACAAAGAAAATTATAGTACATGGTTAATTTGTTGATGACGAATTTTTAAAACAATTATAGAAAATTATAACTAAATTGAAACGAATTGAACCTTTTAAAATTTAGGTACAGTTTTAAAACTTATTTTTTCAAACTATTTTTATTCAACTTGCAAAACAAGATACGAAATTTTTAAAAATTTATACGAAATTATTATTTTATGTTATATTGGCCTCGTGCAATTTGGTACACGCATGTTCGGCGTTCTAGTGACGATTCTGAACAGTATCTTCTCTCAAAATAGAATACCAAAACAGACAAGCCCATTACCCAAAAATTGGCTCGTAAGAATACCTCCGATTACACCGAGTCGTTTGCGTATACGAACGGAATCAATGAAAAATAGGTCGACACGCGATTAGTCACGTGTTCATTGTACGCATGAGACAGAATATTTAGTAATTTAATTTATAACACACTTATCGGATCAACATAAATATGTTGTTTAGTTTAGTGCACATGCACCGCACATAACGACAGTTCCCGCTTTAGTAATGCGGAATAATGACTAAATGATGCAGAGAAAGGATGCGAACTTCGACCGTATTATCAAAAGCGATAGAAATAATAATAATAATAAAACAACAAAAGAACTTCTTTTTCGTAATCCATTGTTTCATTTTATTCGATAATAAACTATATAACATAGATTTACCAGTTTAAAATATACGTTTCTATATACCTTTTCTAAAAAAAAAACTTTACATGCAAAGGTACATGCACGTTACTCGCTTATTTGCCAACGAGAGGAATTCTCGTGTACTGAATTTCATCATTCAGAAACCAAAACATGCGTGAGTCGGTAGTTGGCTTCTTTAAACAGTTTAAACGAGAGACAATCTGTTGTTAGAATTCTATTGACATGTAATGCTAAAGACTACGTTTGCCGAGTGGCTGTTTTGTAAATATTATGCTGTTAAGAGGATACATGTAGCGCGGGATTTCCAATTCTTTAGATTAACTTTCCATAGTTCAAAAATCAAAGGTTAGTGTTTACAATTTTGGTAAAAATTATAGCAATCTACAGAAAAAGTCCGTTTGCTTGTAGGAAGTAAAATGGAAGAAAACTGGACGCATTCTCCGCAAACGATGACACCAGCGAAAACAAAGAATTATTTTTTTCTTTTTTTTTTATTTTACTCTACGTTTTACAATTTGTCCAACGGGACATTTAGTAAATTTTTATAACTTCAAAGAATCACATAGTAAAATTTCTTCGACTTGTGAGAAAAGGAAGAATCTTAAATATAATATTACGTTTCTTCCAGATGTAACGAAAAACATCGAAACGTTTGATGTTTCATCTGTGTAAGAAGTAGGAAAAGCGTTATTCATCTCGTAGAAAAATTCGTTGACGATACGGAAGAATCGCGCATAGGAGATTGTGATTTATACCGTCCGATTGTAGTACAGTATCTAAAAGCGGCTAAAATGCACGCGAAAATGCAAATAGACAGTAGATAAGCATGTGTTTGCGTCAGAACCGAACCTAAACTTCGATCTTCATTCATAAGTGCAGTAGCCCTTGTCTACGATCGTCTGGGTACGGATACATTAGTCTTTCTCTCTCTCTCTCTCTCTCTTTCTCTCTCTATGCACTGACGATGAGTGAACCGCGTTTCTTCGGTACAGATGTACCGAGTTACAGGTACATCAGTACCGAGCGTGAAGCTAGTGCTAGAGTATCGACCCACAGCATGTGGTAACTCTTTCTCCCTTCTCCATTGCTTGTTTCTTTCTTGCTCCCTCTTGAAACATCGCGTCTCGTTCACCTATTCTCTATCTCAATTTTTCTAATACAATTCTCTCCTTTCTCTTTCTCTACGTAACCCTTTCTCTTTTTCACGCCGCGAAATATAGATTTCGGCATGGTCGAAATTTGCAGAACCGTCCACAGGAATTTCAACCCTATGACGATATGGTACATTGTTGTGCATGCGCGAGGAGATACAGGAACGTACTACCTTGCTGGCAAGCCCTACCTATGCGGCCGAACTTTTGAAACTGTCATAGAACTTCCAAACGCGGGCACCAAAACTCTATCATTCCTCCTCGAGTAATTCGCAACCATGACTCTTCGATGAGAAAAGTTAATGTTTGGCCTTCAAACTGTGCTGCGTATCATGCACGCAAATTACAAACAGATATCCTACCGTTTCACTTATTCCTATCATTATATCGAGTTGTTCCGCCTTCGAAAATAGCGTTCGAAAAATTCCATAGTCATTGGTTTTTCCTTCTCCTAAAAAACTCAAAGAACTCGAGGAAGAGACCAAAGTGTAATTTTTCAACTCGATGACACAGTCGGAGTCAGTTTATTAGGAAATAAATGTCCTACGTTTGGTTCTATGTTGTTAGTCCTATGTATTCGCGGTATTTTCGGTTTTCGTATGAAATTGCGATAGATCGAAAAATTGTAGCTATCAGAGAAAAGAGTAGAAATAGGCTGGAGGGAAACGAATGTGCTTCCATATGGTATTTCACTATTGCCGGAGGTAATTGCGAATGAAAGAAAGTATCCTGAATCATTGGTAATGAAAGAATAACGCAAAGCGCAGAACGCTTACAAATCCAATCGCGTTAGAACCTCGCGAGGCCTCGAAATCGAGAGACAGAAGAGAAACATGCAAGTGGGAGAGGGCTCCGACGATGGTAGTCGTCCCTGGTTTCGAGTCGGACAGCTCAGTTCATTTGGTTGGTAGAGGCGAACGGTGGTGCATAGTCGACAGCTGATTCTGGACAGTGTTGCGATCGTTTCTCTTTGCTGTCAGTGGATACGGTACTGCGGATCGTTTAGTTGTTTCGCGATTCGATTTTCGCTTATGCGTGTACGTACAACGGAGACAATCGCGATCTTACCTAATACTACTCTTTCCTCGAAAACGAATGCGGCCTTGCAATTTGAAAATTTTCTCATCGATCATTGGAAAAGCCAAGACAAGGATCAAAAACGCATCGTAGCGATTCACTACGGCCTAGCTAGACCACGTACATACCGGGCTGCTCCACGTTCTACTGTGATTGCCGTGTGATCACTATTTTCTTGTGAAACACGACCGTTGTGTATAGTGAAGCGATCAAAGAAAGGGCGGAGAGGCAGAGAATGCACAGCGTCATCATCGGGGTATGATTTCGGACGCTGTTAGGATACCTAAATTTACCTTCGACCGATGGTGAGTTCACTTTATTTATAATTATCATAACGCTTGTTCAGGCACTTTCACAAATTTTTAACTCTTACACTGTACGCGCGGCCCTCTTATCCTGCTTGAAGGTTGAACCATCCCTTTTTGTCTACTTGTCTGATAACTCGCGAATCCTCGTTTTCTTCCTTTTTTTTTTTTTTTTCTTATTATTTATTTGCTATTGTATCGAAATTGAAAGTGCGGAGTTATGAAAGGTAGCAAAATAAAATCAAGGCCAGTTCCTGTGTTAAAAAATTCATAACTTCACAAGTACGACACAAAGCTTGTATGGTTTTGGATCATTTTCTTTACATATTACCTCCGACGACCCACTTAATTTCACAGCCTTTTCGTAATATTTCTCCCATTTGCGACTGCCATTAAAACACATGTTCGATATGTTTAGCGCAGCACTTGCAATGTTTATAATCGTATAGTTAATATATATCTGCGATAGAGTGCGATTATACATATTGTTAGAAAGATTAAAAAAAAGAACTTCGCTTTTTTTTACGCACACCTGCGTGTAAATTGATTGTCACGCCATAGAATGCGACGATGAGAATGGATTATCAATCACTGTAAGTTAACAAAGACGAGTTAACAAAGAGAGGTAATGATGACATTCGTTTCGATCTTGGCAGACCACTGCGGCCTGTGTTTTCGATGTAGAAGGTTAAATTCCTGCTGTTGTTCGTCTCGATCTTACTCCTCTTAAAAACAACTACGTAGGTAGATTCGCTGGACCACGTGGAGTTGAAATTTCAACAAAATAAATTTGATGCGATATGTATGTCGATAATACATACGTGATAAACAGACCGTTGTATGCGTTTAATCGATGTTTTAACAAGCATGCTTCATCGCAATGACTCTATGCATCACATGTGTTCATCAAGACATTTGCTCGAATTGGAGTATAGCCGCCCTTCTGTCAGGTTCGTTTAAACATTTGTCGAGAGTAACGCGATGCTCGAGAGATGCAATGGGCATTGACCCTGTGCGATCGCGACCGATTTATGCAGAAAATTTTAGTACCATGATCCGTCCACGAGTTAGTTGGCCGAATGACAAAAATATCGCATTATTCTTGACCATCTAAACGAGTATTTGTAACGATCGTGGCTCGGTCGATCGTTACCAATGATAACTTGTTCCGATGCGAATGTTGTTCATTTACTTGTTAAATCTATAGATACGTAAGTAGGTATCTCGTACAAACAATTGTAAGCGACGTTCAATTAAAAATTTATCGATTTACGGATCATATCGATCGATCGATCGATCGATTAGCGATTAAGATTTGACCACCTGTAACAATAAGCGTTCCGCGAGTCTGAGATAAAACATATATATGTATGTTTTGAACCACGTGTTTTGAAATCATCTATCGGAATATTTAGCACGTGTTATTTCCTTTTAGGTTATTTCATTTATCGCAACTAATACGTATCTAATTGTAAATTCGTTCTGTCGATCTAGATGACAAGAAAGCAATCGATTATCGCATCGCTAATCAATAAAATTCAATTCAGTTGTAATCCTGTCCGATAATCATACACGCGTTATCATATCTTTCGAGAGTAACATGTGTGTTCGAATTTCGTTCTTTCTATAACCTATAGACACCTGTCGGGCGTAAAAGAAGAATCAATGTTCCCTCCTTTAGAAGGCAAGAAATTACAGCTAAAATGAACTTGAAAGGGAGACATTTGTCTGAATCGAACATTTCTTCCCTTGTTTATCGATTAGAATAAGATTTATTCGTCTCTGTCCATGCAACAGATAATGTTAGAATTTATCGTCTAGTAATGCGACAATAAATCCTAAAAAGAAAAAGTATGTTGCTCCACAGGCAAGAAGGAAACAGCTCTTTGTTCTGAAACTCGTTTTGACCATTCCAAAGTTCTTGCTTCAAATGCGTGTGATTCATGGATGTTGTCCTAAGAATACTTCCAAAGCGTTGCACAGAAATTCTTGTCATATCCTTTTACGTTCGTTTGACAATAAGTACCATTTATTTATAATTTATTATAATATTAAATAAAATAATATTAATAAATAAATAGTACAAAAGAAGATATTAAATAATGCAAGATATTTTACATAAAAGGAATTGCTGCCAGTTTATTTAAAACTATTCGTTCTTTTATTTAGCAATTCAATCGCTATCCACCAGTAGATCGACGCTAGAAACAATTTTCAAACAAATTATAGTCGCTGAAACTTTTACAACAGGATGAAATGTAATTGGTAAATTTATCGTTGCAGCATCAACAGATGATGGCAGATTTAAAGAATCTCGCTCTGGCTGGTGGAGGAGGATCTAGATACAGTGGGGATGAACAGGTACAGTTCATTCCAGGTGGAAGTCATCAGGTGACCATTAAATCTCCTCCACCTTCGCTGCATTTGGAAAATCTCAACAATGCTGTTCTCAGGTATGCTACATAATCGCTAATCATTACGCAAGAGATAGCACTTGAACAATTTCTTCAAGCATAAATTCTTAGAACGTTTCATTTGGATTTCAAATGACTTCGACTTCGATGTATGTTACGAAAAGTTTATATGTCGGAGGTGACAAAGCAATTCTGCTTTAAGTTCTGTCAATCGTTCGTACGGGTTTCCCTTAAGAAGCAAAGACATAAGAACGAGTATGTGCTTCGGCGACTAAGCTTTTCGATAACCTCGCATCGATGCATTCTTTATAACTAATGCAAATAAGAGATAATGCAGTCAGTCCTGATATTTGCGCGATAAACTACATCGTATGCAAATCTTCCTACAAAAATGATTGGATAGCGTGATTGCAAAGATCGCTCTCCTTTCGACGAACGTCTTTTTAATATTACGTTTCAAAGGTATCTTTTCAAACAGTTTATAATAACGCTTCTCGTTAAATATTTTCTGTGCTAAAAAATGATTTATTTTACTAAACCTTAGCAGAAGATCGATGTATAATGTATACGTATAATGGTCTGCATTTTCATTAAGGATTCAATGCTACAAACTGATGTGGAAGTTTTACATACATATGCAGTACAATCAACTTCTGTTCATTTTTAGATCGAGACATTCTTAGATCCAACTTTGCTGATTAATTATTACGTGCTTGAATAACCATTTTTTATATAGATACCTAATAATAGGGAAAGATAATCGTAGAGTTTAGTTTAATTTAGTTTAGTTTGAGTTTATCCGTTTCTTTTCTATTCATACACACCAAGCAGAATTTTATTGGATATATTAGATTGACAGCGTATAACAAAGACCGCGGTCATCGAGTGAACATCGAACACGCGAACTAATATATCCCAAATACGACTAAAACGGATTTCAAGGTCTTCCCATTGATCGCTTTGAGGCTTTCACAAAGCATCGATATAATTTGTTGTTCACAAAGTAAAACTGTGCAAAGTTTTTAAACTAATGTTACACACAATTATTGTTAAATTATATGGGGAAAGTATTGGTACGTTTGACTTTTTCAGGTGGTCCTTCGCAAAAATACACATTACATTCGAATTAAACGATGCGAAAATAATAATAAAAGCAAAAATCAACGAAGTCAGATTTTTGGTAATTATATTTAATGTATATTCATAAGTACGCAAAATCGTTCGAATTTGTTTGCAAAAATTTAATCGATCATCCCTTTGGTAACTGATATACGATCGCGATATCGATTAATCCTTATTTTTGTTGAAACCTTAAAACTAAAATGAAACGAGCGATTAAATTACAGACGCGATGAACGTCGTATGCCTAACATCGCGTAGCTTTTAATATTCATTTTCTAATATTCATACGCCAATGCAAGCCACGCTCGCAGGCATAGGATAAAAGACTTAGCCATGTTTTAACTATAAAAAATGTAAAAAAAAAAAAGAAAACTAAAAATCTAACAATTATTAAAGTAGGACTAGAGCGAACTGTTTCTTATGGTAGTTTGACTTAAATATCGCTTTCGTGAAAACGAAAATCAACAATTATTTAATTTGTTGAATGAAAATATCTATTCCTCGAGCTATTTCAGTCGAGCTGAATTATCTAAAGTGTCCGAAATGCTCGAAATGTTTGTAATACGGATAAAAAAAGTTCTTTCTGAATGCTGTAATATTTTCTTCTTTGTATTCCAGTGGCTCGCAAAATAATCTTCATTGCAATTGCAATGGTAGTGCGTCTAATGGTACCGCAGTTGCAATGTGTAGCAGTAGTATGTTCGCGAGAAAAGTACCAAACCATAGTCCAGGACAGGATGGCAAGAGGCCGGCAGTAACATTGACGCATTTACCGAAGAGGCCACCGGTTGACGTTGAGTTCAAGAACCTAGCGTACAGCGTGTCCGAAGGCAGAAAAAGAGGTTGGTCTTTGAAAGAACGACACGTTACGTGAAAACGTAACGAACGAGAACGATATGTATAAATATTTGTGCATAGAAGCACATTCGGTACACACTTTCTTCAACAGTATGACCTAATCATTAGGATAGAATAGGAATGTATAGGCTGTTTCATTTCCTGTTTCGATCCAGATGTACCTTGGAGGTGCAGCTGCACTAGGTTGTGAAGAGGCCACTCGCGAATTCTGCGCTTTAATGAAACTTCTATACATTACCTTGACGGACAAGTAAACTTCACAAGATTTTGACTGCATTTTGTCGATGCGAAATATGAAATGAATCGTCAAAATATTGTATAAAAGGGAGAGATAGGAAAATACGAAAAAATAAAGAAACAAGAAAAAATGACGATTCTTATGGTGCTTTACGTTGCAGGGTACAAAACAATTTTAAAATGCGTAAACGGTAAATTCCAATCGGGAGAACTGACCGCTATCATGGGACCTTCGGGTGCTGGAAAAAGTACACTGATGAACGTTTTGGCAGGTTACAAGTGAGTTATGTTTTCAAACAATCTATATGATGTTAAGAGACGAAAATATAAAGGTTGAATAAAAACAAGATCACGCTACTCTATATTTTCAGAACATCTCACCTGAGTGGTTCTGTTTTGATAAACGGAAAGGACAGGAATCTGAGGAGATTTCGAAAGATGTCCTGTTACATAATGCAAGACGATCGTCTTTTACCTCATCTAACGGTCTATGAGACAATGACTGTTTCGGCTAATTTAAAATTAGGAAAGGACATCAGCGCGAGGGAAAAGAGAGTGGTGGTACGTTAAAAAAAAAAAAAACGAAACTTTGGAAACAAATGAAACGCGGAAACAGCAACCGAATAGTTTAAAATAATAATTTGAACGAAGTAATGTTTAACGCAGATCGAAGAAATCATCGAAACGCTCGGCCTAAGCGACGCGAGCAATACGCAAACCCACTGTCTTAGTGGAGGGCAGAGAAAAAGGCTATCGATTGCATTGGAACTTGTTAACAACCCTCCGGTGATGTTTTTCGACGAACCGACTTCTGGTTTGGACAGTTCGACTTGTTATCAATGTTTAAGTTTGCTCAAATCGTTAAGCAGAGGAGGTAATTGTGGCAACGAATTTCTTAAATACGAAATCATCGCTACTTCGTAGTTAGCAATGCTGTCAGTAGACAGTAGCTTGATAAATGTTTTTATTTCTGTGATATTTTAGGAAGGACTATTATATGTACGATACATCAACCAAGCGCTAGACTGTTTGAAATGTTCGATCATTTGTACCTTTTGGCCGAGGGCCAGTGTATATATCAAGGAAACGTTGGTGGTTTGGTACCCTTTTTATCGTCGATGGGCTTGGAATGTCCTAGTTATCATAATCCAGCGGATTACGGTAGGTGCAATTATTAAGCTCGAATAACGTTCAAATTTCATTAAAAAAGAAGAAAAAACAATTTCGTTTAGTTATGGAAGTGGCATGTGGCGAACACGGAGAATGCGTGCACAAATTAGTCATGGCAGTAAATAACGGTAAATGTGCTAATTACCAGCAACATCAAGCTACGATAAATGCAGTGCAAACTGTATCGAATGATATCGCGAAAGAATCGCCGCAACAAGAAACAAAGTCTGAATCTGCTTTAATACCAAACGGTGTGACAAAGCAACCGAATGGCGGGGCGGTAATCAACATACCAATTTCTTGTACGACTTCTTTGTTGGACAGTGCGGAAAGTATAGAACAGAAAGTTGGCTTTCCAACGAATAGTTGTACCCAATTTTGGATCCTTCTTAAAAGAATATTCTTGTCGCAAATAAGAGACATGGTTAGTATACTCGCACGCCAGCCTTGTTCAATAGTAATATTTCGTTTGCTTAACGATATTTCGTTGTTTTTATCGTAGACATTAACGAGAGTAAGGCTGATTTCTCATATAATCGTTGGATTCCTCATTGGTGCAATTTATTACGACATCGGCAATGAGGCCTCGAAGGTAATGAGCAATGCCGGTTGCGTCTTCTTTACGGTGATGTTTCTCATGTTCACTGCTATGATGCCTACGATTCTTACGTGTAAGTGAACTGCACGATAAATACTTAAGCCTTGTCTCTCTCTACATGTATTAACAACCTTTTTTGATACAGTTCCGACAGAAATGGCTGTATTCGTAAGAGAACATTTAAATTACTGGTATTCCGTGAAAGCTTATTATCTTGCGAGAACTTTAGCCGATGTACCCTTTCAAGTAAGTACATATAAGACCTTTATTTGAACGCTTATGTTTTCAATGAACACTCATTTCAATTAACGCGTTTGTTATTTTTATTGCAGATAGTGTATTCTATAGCATACGTCATTATCGTATATTTCATGACGTCGCAACCATTGGAAACAAATAGATTCATGATGTATTTAACTATATGTATATTAACAGCGTTAGTTTCGCAATCCATCGGTTTAGTAATAGGTGCAGCGATGAGTGTAGAGGTACCGTTTTATATTTTAATCTATAAAATTTGCTTTTGCCTTATTTATTGTCATTTCTCGGGCCTTAATGAAACAACAAATTTTGTCCTTCTTGCAGAGCGGAGTATTTATTGGCCCCGTATCGTCAGTGCCCATCATTCTGTTCTCCGGTTTCTTCGTCAATTTTGATGCCATTCCAAAGTATCTCAAATTTCTGTCATACGTGAGTTACGTCAGGTACAGCTTTGAAGGCGCCATGATTTCTGTATATGGTTATAATCGTGCTAAGCTCAAGTGTTCTGACGCTTACTGCCACTTCAAGAGCCCGACGAAGTTCCTGGAAGAAATGTCGATGCAAAACGCTATCTTCTGGCTAGACGCCGTTGCGTTGGCAGGTTTTTTGCTTACCTTGAGAGTGATCGCCTACTTTGTACTGAGACTGAAGTTACGATCTCTTCGTTAAAACACACAGTGGCCGAATATAATCGATGATCACTTGGTCGTCATCGTGTTAAGATATTCGTTTTACCTCGGTCTCGCCCGAGAGCGAGAGCTGACAAGTCTTCTACGGAAATTCGCGGTTACGATTCTAAATTTCGATTCTTTCTCTGAAAATAGAAATACCCGGACATTTATGCAACAAAATAACGTAACATAGGTACGTGCCTGAAAATAGCGCGATGAAATATTTTCTTTTTCATTTGTCGTCAACTATTAAGATTTTCTACTTTCTACTTACCGGAAATCATCAAAATCGCCTTTAGAACGTTCTATTATGGAGGGTGAACAGCGCTTCATTGCCTCGAATTTTTTTCGAAAGAGCCGAAATTTAAAAGGAAGCCTTCATTCTCAATAACGCATTTCCAATATCAATTGCAATTAATGTAATTTCTGCCATGTAAATATAAATTGTAAATGTTGAAGAAAATATCTGACGTTCATATTTCACGCAAACTCAAAGAAATACGTATCTTGGATGTTGTTTCGTACGATGTCAAATGAGACAACTAACAATGGTAGACACAAACGAATGGTACGCATAGAAAAACGCAGTATAGGCATTTTTAATACAATAGGGTGCGCCACAATTACATTGAAATTGTAAATCATCGATAATAGACCGAAAAGAGACCACTGTTGGTACTATGCATTCTCAATCGAAGTGCAAACATTTATAGCCAATTATTAAAAACTCGCCAGGAGCCTTAGGCCCATTCAAGACTCATGGTCCCTCCAACGAGCGCGTGTGCACCACGCGACAGCATAGACTTTTTTTGATAGATAAGCAATAGAATTTACAAATCACGAAAATTAAAACGGATTCTTTATTGTTCTTATAGATATTTACATCGATCACTACATTCACTTACGATTAGTCTATGCGGGAGGTACCTCGAAGATATACCATTGATGATAAACGACCACTAATCGTTTAAACCTAACGGACAAAAAGAAGTTTTAACCGAAATCATTCAAGTACCAAAAATTAATTTACATATGTATGTCCGATACTTAGGTATATCGGCGAGATACCTATAAACACATATTTGTACTAAATGATTTCTTACGAGATCACGAGCAATCCTTATCCATATTGTCATTCCATTTATAGATAATTTAATAATTATAACGTTTAAGCGATAAAGAAAAAATGATAAAACATATACTGTAAAAAGCTCACACCTGACCAATCACTAGCTGCCTGTGCGTTTGCTTCTAAGTCTGGAATGCTGAACATTGTTATATTTATTACGATATAGTCCTTTAATTAGCTAGATGAAGGGAGTATATTATTGAAAAAAAAGAAAGAAAAGAAAAAATTAGAAGTAACAATGAAAAAAAAAATTAGGCATGTGAGTATGACTTTAACAGGATTATTTCGGTTTTGGGAACTTTTACAAGAATTTTTTTCACGGCCTATGCATTGCTCTTATCGCTACGGGTTCATTTACTCAAGGACTGAAAAAGAGAAAGCGGAAGGAAAAAACAAAAAATTTATAGACTTTTCCTTTGACTTACTTAAATTAGATCTCATGTCATGCCGTTTCGTAATATGTGTGTAATCATGTAATAATCAAAATATGTAAACACACAGTTGGGGTTAGAATAACCTTACTCTAATAGTTATTTGATGAGTTTTTCAATTTTGGACAGAGATAATATATGTAGATTAAAGTATTATCATATAAATATTTTTATATTTCAATGTCAAATATAAATCTGACTTATTGTTAGTACTTTTGGTTTAAAGCAAACTTATTATCGTATTTTATCGTTATGGTAGAGGCGAATTATATTAATTGTATTTCGATATATATTCATTATCTTTAATGTAATTGCAACGTAATTATGACAGTACTTATTACAGGCATTCTATATGCTTAAAATCTTTCCAGGAAATCGTACTTCTTTACTCTTAGTCAAGTTGTTTTCGATGTAATATCGATCAAAATATCAATCTATTTCTCTTTATTGGAATTTAAGAATTAATTCGATCATAAATTATCAAACTGTTTGTCGGATGATAATGTTAAACCAGTGATTTTGCATACAACTAATACAGTATGCAAAGAAACAATTTGTGAATCACGGAGTGAGGATAGAGACAGGGGTAGGCCAAAAATTTTCTTATTCTTAGATTTGCTGTATAATTATCATTTATATTTCTACTTATTGTTATATGTAAATAAGCAAATTAACCAAACATATAATCAAGAGACAACGACGCACTACAGTATACATAATATGTATCTATGTGCGAATATTTTGTTATTATTTCATTTTTACCATGGTAAAGCAATTAATAATAAACGTTATACCGTAATCAAATGGTCAAGGTTTAAAATCGACATTACCATAAATTTGGATATCGTATGATCATTTATATTTCATTCCAAATGCGTTCTAGTAATAATAATATGGAATGTCTGTATCGGCAAACATTGTTTGGTGTTCAAAGACAAGTTCTACGAAATGTACATATAAAATGGTATAAACGTAAGGATTAATAAACATGAAGTAATAGGACATCGAAATTGAGTAGATACGATAAGGTAACAGTTTTGTTATCATGTGTACTGTTACCATGTTTTGAAAATAAAGGATGGAATATCCGTTTAAACCTTGATTCGCATTTATAACATAACAAAAGTGAAATATGCAAAAAAACCGAAATAAAGTAACTATTTGATTCTACCATACTATAGTCAGCTCTATGTTCTTAATGGTTTTGCTCATAAAAATAATACACAGAAATACACGGCGTATCTACCAACATGTTATGTAGAATCAAGGTTTAAGCGTACGTAATATCGACGATCAATTGAAAGTGGGTAAAATTCACATTCGTTTACCATTCGTTCTTATTATCGGCTCATTGTTTCTTATGACACAAGTTATTCATTATTTTTCTATGTATAATGCTGCGTAATCGCATTCACGATTGAATGAATTATTAACAGATGTAAAGAAGGTAAAATGTTAGGTTTAGTAGTTCACACAAACAAAATGTTTGGTTTACACGAATCCGCGCGTACTGTGTTCAAGGCTCGCGAGAATTGAGACTGTAATAACGAACAAGCAAATTTTTAATTGCACGTGACCATCTTGCGAGCAGAACTCTCAAACTGCTGTTAAAGAATTTGAATAGCATAATATCACGTTTGCATATACATAATGTAGATACGCAGCATAAAAAATTAATTAAGACGTTCTCGCTTTTAGGACACATATTCCACACGTACAATGTACAATGTATGTATATTGCCCGACCATGTATCGCATACAATTCATGACACTTTTTTCAAGTATTGTAATTTTATATAAACAAGAAAGTATACGTGTGTAAGGCTGTGCGTTTGTGTGTGCGAACATCGAAAACAAATAAAGATATGTGTATAATAAAGAGAAACGATATGTACACGCGGGAAGGAGGATATTGCAAAACATTGCAAAATAAAATTTCCAATATATTTCGTGTTCTGAGCGAAGAATGACACGTTTATACTAAAGCACAAATGAATAAAAACATCTGTATAATGTTTAAAAACACAACGATGTTATCTTTATTCAAAATGTAATTATACTAGATATCGATAACGGATTTATCTAACGCGCTTGAAATATAGAATTCGAAATTGCAGCCGAAAGAATTCGTCAGAAGCACGTGGTGCATAAGCGACCAATCTAATGGAGGAATAGAATTATTTTAAGCTTGCTTTTAGCAATGCTGCCAAAGTAAAGCGTCTTTAAGTTTTTCATTTCTTACGATTTAAGATTAGAATGCTGTAAAATATGAAAATTAATTATTTCATTAGAGCATGTCAAAATTGTAACGTTAATTTTTTTCTACAAGTGTTCTATGTTTTTTCTCACATAATAAGTATTTCGAATATTATTGAATATATATATTCTCAAATTCTATTAGAAATTGTGTAATTAAGTTGGTAAGTGCAGTTTATAGAATTCGCTGCGAAAGTCGCAGTCCATTGTGCAATAACGCATCAGAGTTTCAAAAAGTTTGAAAATTTTAAGTCATGGAGAAACCTATAGTTCGTGCAAGGGTAGTGAAGGTCCTCGGCAGAACAGGTTCCCAAGGACAATGTACTCAAGTCAAAGTTGAATTTTTGAACGAACAAAATAGGCAGCTAATACGAAATGTAAAGGGTCCTGTACGAGAAGGAGACATTCTAACACTCTTAGAATCCGAAAGAGAAGCTAGACGGCTACGTTAATGTATACACTTTCTCCTGAACAAAACTGAACAAAAATATACCGGATCTCTTCAGGTATTCATATCCGTACCCTCGTCTATCTAATACAAATTTACATCTAAGAGGGGTTTCAAGCGACGTTCCGTAATTTTTTTAAAACTATTAAAGCCGATACTGCAAAAATAAATCGTTAACTGAATATTCGTTTTCCAGGTATTATGAACAGAAACTTATTGATATTTGTTTTAAAACTACAATCGAATTCCCATTTTCTTATATGTATACCTATATCTTTAACAAAAAAGCTACATTCATGCATACCATTGATGAAAACAGCATGTAAGTACTATCACTGTTCCAGCGTAATTAAAACATATTAAAATTCGAGAAATTAACTGTGTTTATTATTATATCCTGCGAAACAATATCTAATGTAATTTACATTTTTATCCGCAACCTATTGCAATTTTATTTTAACCTGAACAGAAATGTAAGAAGAAAGGAGAACAAATGATATATCTAAACATTGTAAATACATATTTCTAAGAACGAAATCAGAAACTACTCGTATTCCTACTCTTTTTTTCGTCTTTTTTTTTCTACCAACGAACTTTCTCGTCAGTGTTTACATAGATTATTTATAGATGTCGCATCCATCAGCCAATGCAAAAAAAAATGTCCTCTAGAAGTAGAAATAATTATTTCGTTATTTCATTTTGACGAAGATTATAGACGTATTTATATAACAAATAAAATAAAAATATATTTTAATATTTTATTTCTATGATTTCGTATTTATTTATTACTTATCTGGGTTATTTTTACATATAAACTGTAGTAAACGTGGAAATATCGACTTCCGGTGGCAGCACTATCAATCCACCTAGGCAACTGTTGGATTTCTTCGTTTCAGTTTAGCTTGAACTATCGCGGAAGAAGGTCGTTTTTGCTCTTGTTCAGTAATTCTTATGTCTTTCAATGCCTGATTTTATTCTTTTACTCTTAATAGTTCGTTTTTTCATCATCCTTTTCACCTTTTTTTTATTTTGTTTCAATTCATAGTATCATGTTCAAGCTAGACTCCGTGCAATCGTGTCGTTCTATATGTTAGTGTTAATTTTCGCGACCACCGCGTGTTTCGCGTCTTTCGTGTGGTGCAGTTTGGTTTCATTGTGACTCCCGAACGATCGTAAGTCCCCTTGTTACATTTCGTTTCCTTCTATTTTCACGTCTGTAAGGTGAAAAATTGTATTCTTTTTGAAAGTAAGGCAAAATGGAAATCGCCGCCATTTTCCTTGTTGCTTTGACGCAGTCAAATCAAACAGGGCTTTTTGCAGTTATTTCCGAAGCGTTACAATCACAAAGGTGCAATTCGTGCTGCATTTGGTAATAATCGAATTCTCTAGAATTCGATGATTACTGTGTTGTGCACCGCCATTACATGACCCGTTTTACGCGGCGATTCGGCAGATATAGTCTGCTGTTCCTCAACAGCCTCTTTATTTTTAATACGATTCTTAGTAATCGGGCTGGAGGAGATCACACGTGTAAAATCGGTAACCCATTAAGGATCTTTGCTATTGTAGATGAGCGGAAGCAAGAGAAACATTAGTGTCTCTGCAACGCAGAGAAACGCAGTTTTCTAGCTTTGTCTCGTCTACAAAATTTGCGTGTGAATAGAATAGCAACATAATTATTGTTTCTATTTTATTTACAATTCTACCTTTTCCTATATCCCCGAGACGACGAATCGGTCGTGGTGTGCAACGTAATTAAACTAGCACAACTCCCATGGTATGGAGATTTTGATATAGTTTCGCATCGTTCTACCGTTATCGTTGGGCTCTTCTTTTGTTAAGAAGCGCGCCATTAAGTAACATATAAATTACACGATTGTACAACATCTATCTCCTACCTATCTAGTTTAGCTAGGGAAATTAGGGATTAGCTCAATTCTTAGATCTTAGATAGGGTTTAGTATAAGTCTTAGTTAAGAAATAGCTTTAAAAAGAGTTTAGAGGATGGTTAGCACCTCTACCTCTTTTTTCGGGTAGGTCCATTTGTTTTTATAAACCGATTATTCCAATTGGAATAAACGGTTAATTGACTGCGATGATGTTTACCGCAGGTTGTCGAGTTTTTTTACAAAGGAAGGGTGGACGGGTCCGTTGGAGTTAGGGCGAGTCACTATTTGCAGCAACCTCCTCGTGGTGTGACTTGGGAAATTTGTGTTACTATATGAGTAAAGCAAATTTGCTAATGGCTGCAACGTTTTTACATTTTTTTAGCAGTCTGACTATATGAAATAAAAGTATCACTAAGAAAAAGTATTTGTAATATATAATTCTGTGTATACATTTTATCCTCAAATAATTACATTATCTCTCAAGTTTATGTGTAAATATGTATAAGTAATATTCGCGCATAATCATTATAATTTAAATAAATAATTTACACTTTTCTTCTTAATTTAAGCAGTGACGAAGATTTTTACATTACCGATTGAGTTCGCGTTCAGCAAAAAAATTGTGACTAGTTTGGCGATATTGATGACGTGCATATTAAAAGATCGAATGAATGGTTTATGAATGAATGAATAAAATAGACAAATGAGATGAAAAGTACTTATGGCGAATGTAGCGAAGACTCAGAAAGGGAAAAATAAGTATCGAAGTTTGGAATTCCATGATCTTATCGTTGACCAATCCGCTGATTGAGTTTTAGGATGGAAGTACTAATTGTTGATCAGAAGACCGTTGCAATCAAAACGTGCACCAGTTAGTAAACTACCGATTGGGATAGTTTATGGAAGATGTACTATGTACTGGTAACGTAAAATTGTTGTGTATGTATCATTTTTGTGTTTCTTTGTTTCCTGTAACCTTAACGATTTGTGTGAAATCTACATACATTAGTAAGTATCAACAAGGATATATTATTTATAGGGATATATATATGGAAAATTAGGTATATGGACAAAACAGAAAACAAGTGAATACATAATTTGTTGAACATAACCTCGAGTTTTTACGATTGAGAAATAATATATGTAATGTGTGGTATTGTAACTACTAAGCAAATATTTCTTTCTTTACCTTATTTGAATTAATACTTGATTATATTTTATTAGGCCTTTTTAGAAGGCTTGGAATAATTTGTATGCTTCTAAGCGTTGTTCTATTCGATTCAACGAAGAACAATTGAGCGAAATACAGAATGGAAATTTTCCATTGTCAGGATTTGAATAAATTTAAAACGTTTTCACAAATCTGATAATGCATACATATGACCTCATGACAACAGCTTTTTAGACACTTATTTATTAAAAGTTAGTTTTAAGTAACGTTTATTCTTCGCTTTATTAGTGACACTGATAATGATTTAGTAAAACATTCAAACTCAAAATTTAATATTTCTATGCAGTTATACGTTAAATTTCATAAAATCCTTATTAGTTACGTACAAACCAGTTCTAAAAAAAATTGTAGAATATATATAACTATTATTTTCGTTTTTCCTGCTTCATAATATGATATGCTTGACAATTTTGATAATTTGTAAATATTAATACATTTATCTCATTATTTTACCGTACATTATTTTTTTCTTATATTGGTCTTGATTATCTTGCACTACAAATTTGTAGAACGTTTTATGTGTATATGTGTATTAAATCTGTTCGATCTAACAACTTATTTTTGTGCTTTTAGAAAACTGAGTCGTTACTTTGATATCAATGTAAATTTATATACAGAGATAAAAAGAATTTAATGATTGTGAAAAATGGAAAACATCACAGACACACCAATTTAGTTGATATGAAAATAATCGGTGAGTTTACTTAATAAAAGCTATTATCGACGTTCTTCTGAAATGATCTCGCAAGCTTCTAATAAATGTTTCTTATTGCTTGATTTGATAATTACAAAAGTTGTGTCGTCAACGCAAAATGTCGTCAAATTCATATTATATAATATATTTTTTTATTTTTGAGAAATATATATATTTTAATCAATTGATACACATGTATGCATAAGTATATACATACATATACGAAATGGAAGAATATACAGTTAGTAAGTGTGTGAATCGCAATGTTTCGTCATTGTCACGTCATTGCATCTCAAGTATGTTCGTGATTAAAATTTTGAGACGTTTCGTCAGCTTTTTTTTATTCTTCGAGGTCTGAAACTTCTGACAGAATAATATATTATTGACAATAAAATAATGTTCCAAAAATCATAATATATTAGTATATATCTCTCTTTCGCGTATTCTTTAATGTAAGTAAAAAGTTCTTAATATGTATATATGTACATATCTCATTTTAAACATATACATAAATATACAATGTTTATGCTTTAATATACAATTAGCATCGAAGCATTATTTTTATGTCGCTTATTACATTTATTAAAATAAGGGATGTGTTTTTATTCATTACCAAAATAAAGAATTATTCTCGTAATTTTTACAATATATTATTTCACGAAAACAGAATAAATCAATGTCAAATGCTTTCGAATGTGATACATAATTATATTTACATTCTTATCGTAGCTACTCAACACAAATGAACGTTCTTGGACATTGATCTTTTGATTGTGTAAGCAGCCTTTATCCCGGATGGATTGGTAAAGCAACGTGCGATAATATTATCCACAGTACATACTTATAATGGAATATACATTTTCCTAGTACACTACATATATTTTGGCGATGAACTTTAACTTATACACAATTTTTATTATTGTATAACATTGTCCAAGAAGACAGTAAAAAACAATCAGTTTTTAAAGACTAATTAAAAAGTAGCAACTTTTATGCTCTAAACTTATTTTGTAAACTATTTATATCGTGATATTTATTGAAATGATATTTGTTAGGAAAAAAGTTGTCGCACAACATACCATTAACAGATTCTAGTAACTATTTTTTATATTATTTTTTTTTGGAATCTCCTTCTCACTTGTTGCTTTAAGTGCGTCATCAGTTTCTTCCGAGTACAGTCATATTAGCAACATTTATTCCGTACTGCATATCAAATGTATGGTTATAAGTGTATCAAATGCATCATATTTATAACTTTGAATTTACGTTTATGCATTTATCAACTGTATTGTACCATTTATCGAGTCGCGGAGTATAGGATGACTGTCACGTACCCAACCTTCCTTCTACATATATGCATGAACAAGCATAGAGAATGATAGAATTTTGTTCGTTGTCAATGTAACTTTACAATTATATTATATATTTATTATATAAATATGTTATAATCTCTACAAGATATATTATTATTAGATATTTATTATTAAGGACGATATTACAAAATTGGTTTCGTGCCATAAATAAGATAAACATTTATACTGAAAGTGTAAAATACGTTATTTTAATATACAATGATTTCAGGAAAAATTCTCAATCGTTTAATTAAGTTACTAACGTTAATAACATTAGTAACTTGTTAATTTATTACTAACAACAATGTTAATCACCTACGTATTGTGTACCATTTATTTGTATGCTAGTTAAAGAAAATATTAATCGAGTCTAATGACGTTTGTATATAGGTATCGGCATATCAGCATGTATTCTACAAAGTAATTAATATTATTTTTTATTAAATTCTGTAATGAAAAGAGGCATTGTTTTACATTGCTTTGTAAATAATCTGATATTATTTTGTAAACTTCGTTCTTGACGAGGGAATACGATCAATGAATCTTGTTACTTTCATAACGAACTACATGTTTTTTCCGTTCTTAAATTCAACACATTACATGATAGGCTCTACGCCAATGGAACGTGACGTGAAACTTCAGATTCCAAAGCACTATTTTTTCAATGATTAGCTTCAATCTATTCATTTTAAATAAATGCAGATGATAGGTAAGTTCAATATATCGTAACACAAAATTCGTAACTCATCGGAATAATGATCTTTGGCAATTTATAATCAATATCGATTTTCTTTATACATGAATGAACAAGTATTACCTGTTGCACGAAAGAATATTTTAAAACTTTCTCATTTTGCTATTATTTATATTAGTTCTACATAATCTTTCCCTTTCGGGTTTGGACAAATTTCCAATTTTTTACATTAGGATGACGTCCTTTAATTCTTTAATTCTTCCTTTCATCCTTTCACTCTTTTCTATTATCTTAACTTATTAGGAGATCGTACTTAACTCGTTTCTTTACAATCGCTAGAACTTTTAAACATAGTAATAATGTTACTGCTTCATCATCATTGTGGCTGTGACTATGTATGTTTCTTTTATAAAAATCTGTAACGCGATCAAAATAATTGACGTTTAATAAGTCTATCGGCGACCAATTAGAAGAATAGCAGAAAGAAATTGAAATGTAAAAGTAACTCGAAATAGGTTAAATAATCGTAGGCGGATAAATACTAAAGGAATGATTACAAAGACTGCAACTAAAAAGATATCGTGCACAATCTCGACTTTGATCACATTAACTCTTTATTCCCCCTATCACCATCCTTTGTCGCGTCCTTAAAAAAACAGGAGTTGCGAGGAAAGGGGAGTGGGTAAGAGAGAAATGAAAAGAGAAACAGAGCGAGAAAGAACATTCAGCAAAGCAACGACGGTCAATGGTGATGGCCGCGGTGCAGCTAAATGGTGGAGTCAGCCAGTCAGTCTCGAGACATCGAGGTTTGAGCACCGTCAAGAAAGCATCAGTTGGATTTTATCTTGATTACTCTGTTGATCTGTCGTTTTACTACTACAATCGTGCAACTCCCAAAACGTTTATCGTAGTTATATATACGTGTGATTGTAAAAACCGCGAGTGTATGTGTTTTATTTTTAATCGTTTGAACGATATTGCCGTGTGTTACGCGGACGTGAGACACAGGAATTGAGATGCATTTAATTCTGACACGAGGATAAAATTGACGGTCTACGCAGTTATTATTTCTAAGTCATGGTCGTCTCTTTTTGACCGACTTCTCATGCGTCACTACTTGGATAATGTAAGAACGCGCGTTATTTGAAATCTATTTGAAGCTGAATTATTTCAATTCATTATTTTCCTTAGAATATTTAATTAGTTTCAAATTCATCATGCGATGTGTTGTCAAATCGAGTGTAATAGCTAGAATTATGCTATTTGAAGAATTGCTTAAATTAAGTATTTTGTTATTCTAAATTGACACAAATAATGCCCGTATCGTTTACATGTCTTTATATAAAAGATTTTTGAGGCACATGCTTTACGTACCAAAGAAACAACTATATTTCAATAAAAAAATAAATATTTATAAATTACAATAAATCCATAATGAAGTTTCTTCTTAAATATACCTAATTAAAAAAAATTTGTCATATTTATTTTGTGATAAAGAAAAGATAACATTTGGTTTTAAATGTTCTACTAGATAAATGACTTAAGCTTGAAAACAAATAATTTTTCAGGCAATGAGAGAATTTGTATGCATATCCAGTAACGAAAACGTAATACTGCAGAAAGGTCGGTTCATTTGAACGAATATCGACCATAAGAAGAGAAACAGCTACTTAAATTTGATTTCAAAGCCAAGATAAGAAATTAAAAAAGATCACAATATAAAATGAAGCTTGAGGGGAATTGTTCACACGAAGATAATACCAATGAAATTTTATTACAACCTAGGAACGGTTCAGGTACTCGTTTACAACTTGTACCAGCACAACCCAAAACGATTACGCATCTACCGAAAAGACCGCCGGTTGATCTAGCATTCACAGATTTAACATACAGGGTACAAGAAGGCAGCAAAAACAGTAAGTACGCTAAAATTTTCTGTAAATACTATTTGCAGCTAAGTTAAGTAACAAAGGTCATTGGACTCTTGTTCTATACAATAAAAAACGAGTTATAGTTATGAGTTATAGTATTGTATCAGAATCAAAATCCTTTCGTACATTGGAAGAATATAAGAAATAATTTCGTTATTTGTTCCCTTTTGGCCAAATTTATATAGTTAAACTGGTTCTTGGCGATACTGTTCATAAAGAGAACGTAAATATTATTTGTGTGAAAGTGCCGTTTACACAATTCAGTACTTGTATCTAGGTCTATACAGTTATATCATTTTCAAATAGCAGAATAACTAACTAAACAACAAAATAAAATATTCAATATTTGATTTTATAAAAGCAAAAATAATTAGCTGACGATTAAACCATTCTTTTTGTTGTTATCATATCGATATTTTATAACTTTCTATGTTACGCGATTTGTAGAGCGTAGTTGACTAAAGCGGAGGAATTATTAACCGAGATTTTGTAAGAAGAGACCGGTTACCGTGTAAGGTTTTAGTCACGATTTCCGAAGTACATTGTATATACATATATGTATATTTATTACTCGAAAGGGGATCATTATCTTTTAAAATATTTCAATCAGGTCGACACAACTTTTAGAGTGAATTATATTTATTCTTAAAGAGTATTTTTAGTAGTCCGGCACTAGCAGAAACAATAATGTAATAAGAAAAACGAATAATGTGGATGATAATAATATGGATAATTCCAAAAACAAGTCTTTGTTTCCATTTATCATCAGTTCATGTTCCAGTCAGCTTAGTGTTCCAACTACAGCAGTTGTGCGATAAAACTCCGTTTCATTTGTCGGGTTAGCATTTTCATTTTGTTTCAATCAATGTTTCTAGAAATTTTCTTTCCTTTAACTTCATGATTGTATTTTGCAATCGAATGAACAATGAAATGCAACTAAAAAATGTTTATTGTTATTTATTTAGTTAAATTATATTCCAGACTCGCATCTCATAATTTATTAATTATGTTTTGGTTATAGTTAATATAAATGTATCCGTAGATATGATGTAAGCTGGAAGCCATCCCAAGCTAAAAGGCAAGGATTATAATAAATAATATAATTATCTCCAAAAACTGCATTTTTTCGTAATTAATAATTCATGAGCCACCATACATTGCCATGGCTTGTTTGCGTGTCCAGAGATTTGTGATAATACTCTAGCAATTATTTCATTATAATATATACATGAATAGGATAATAAAACGTTACATGTTTACGTTTGTACACATATTTAAAGAGTATGGACATTCTGTCACATAAACGAAAGAAGTAAAGTTTAGAGTTTAGAGAATCTTAAAATAAACTATGATGCGTTGTAAATAAACATAAAGCCTGTGTTTTTTTAGGACAAAGTTCATTCTCGTAATTTAATTTTTTTCACACTGCTTGTTAGCTATGTAATTTCGTGTGTGACATACATCTGCACACGCATATACCTGCAAGTGGAGCGATCGGGGAAATATGACCTCTTACAGAAAGTGAATGTATATAGCAAAATTTTTGCAATCCACATTTTGCGTAACTAGGAACAGCCTGTTTGAAGTTGACTTTCCTTTAATATCCAAAAAATTATTGTCGCGATTATTGAAATTGACGATGACATTGTACAAATTTATTAATTAATATAAATGAATTAGCATTTGCAAGAGAATTCATACGTTAATGAAAAATCAAGGTCTCAAGTGCGTTTGCCATTTTAATTTTTTATTCAAGCGTTCAGATACACTGCTTGTATAAAAGTCTAATATTCTGACTTAAAAAACTGCTTGATAAAGGTTTCGATAAAGGATAAACGATTTCGTCATAAATTGTACTGCTATGTGAAGCTATGTGTGTTATTAGTATTTATTCAAGTAGAAAGCTTGATAATTTATTTAGAGTTGTTATTACTAAAAACGGAATTCGCGTACTTTATTTCCTTTTTTACACATAATGTTGTCAAATGTAATATCCAACTTCATAAATACTCTTCATACTGTTTAATACTTTCATACTCTAACTTTATAATACTGTTACGTATACGATACAATCCACTATCACACAGTCATCGCATAGGTAGGAACCTATGGTTTATTGTGTAATATAACAACAATGTTATAGTATGTATTAGTTCTGTTTTATCATTATATAGCCACTAGCAGATAGATCGTTACTTCATTAATTTTTGCTTGCCGCCTACAAAATGAGGTTGGTTTACAAAAATTAATTCATATTCATCCACACATACACTATATGTATATATAATATAGCGGGTAATAGTAATATAACGCATTATAATATAACAATGATAAATTATACGTAATTAAAAATATATCGTAGACTATTTTGAAAACGTGGCTGTTTTGAAGAGAAATGCAATTGCACAAATTGACTATAAGTAGAATGATATTCTTACTACAGGCTAAAGGCTAAAGTCTTTAGTTTATGATAAATGATAAAACAAGTTCTGCGATATAAATTAGCGAACGAGGAAAAATAATGGATTATGCAAAGAATGATATCTCGCCATTAGTTTCCTTGATGATTATATCGATCAGGACACACCTCATCGATTTCAGTGATTTTTAGATATGTTAGCAAAGTTAACATTTTGAGCACTTTCACTTTAACACATAGCCGCTGTACCGTTCGACTTTAATTTTTGACATAGTCATACAAATATTTTTAATACTTTTACTTCAGTGTGGATTAATTAATCTTCAGATGTAAAGACAATCTTGAAATCCGTCAGTGGAAGACTACGATCTGGAGAACTGACGGCTATTATGGGGCCTTCTGGTGCAGGAAAGTCTACTCTTTTAAACATCTTGACCGGATATAAGTGAGTTATTCTCCTGTCCTTCTTCGAAAATTTTCTTCATTTATATACGCCATAGTAATATTTATAATCGCTCCTATTTAATTCATTCTAATAACTATGATTATCCTTTCGTCATTCGGGTTCTTAGCGTAAGCGGTATTATACACATCAGATACCTGAAAACATTTTGGATGTTCATTCAGATCAACAGGTACCGAAGGAAGTATTACAATGAATGGCCATGAAAGAAATTTTAGTGCCTTTAGAAAATTATCGTGCTACATTATGCAAGATAATCAACTTCATGCGAATTTAACTGTAGCTGAAGCTATGAAGGTCGCTTCGAACCTTAAACTTGGGTCGCATGTAAGCCAAGCAGAAAAGGAAGAAGTGGTATGTTCGTTAAATATTTTGTCTATAGATAACAAGAGGATTACTGCTACCATATTACTGAATGGAGGATTGAGAATGAATGAACTTCTTAATGATACCATTCATTTGTATTTATTAGATTCAAGAAATTCTAGAAACACTTGGTCTATCCGAACATCGTCGAACTATGACTTCGAATTTGAGCGGTGGACAAAAAAAACGGCTTTCTATTGCGCTTGAATTAGTCAACAATCCTCCGATAATGTTCTTCGACGAACCTACAAGGTAAGGAAATCTTGTTGCGTTTAATATATTGTACAATGTGATTTAAAAGGATAAAGAATCTGGATGAAAAAGGAGATGTGTTTTTGAAATGTTGATCTATTCGAATATGAATACATATGTGTCATATTAGAAAGAGATTCATATGCCAAAGAATCCTCTTTGCTCTTTATATAACGTTTGAATAAAAGTATGGTCAATGTCAGGGAATGACCTTTGCAAATTTTTAGAGATTTTTCTATGAATTTTGTTGTCTTATTTGTAATTTTTATTTTCTCGTTTTCTTAACATTATAAAATGTATTAAATCTCATTATAGTTTGCCAATGTTTAATGATTACATGCACGAATGTGACACGTTAAAAAAATGCAAAAATATATTAGATTGTCCCGAAAGTTTCTTTCCTTTTGTAAGGAAGTAATAGATGCACAACCTTTTTTCATTTTATATTATTTTATCGAATCATCTACGATCCATTTTGTTCTATTTCTATTATTATGATCATACATGATTCGACGAAAATAATATAAAACAGAGAATGTGGTGCATCCGTTATTTCCTTGCAAGACGAAAGAAACTTTTGGGACAGCCTAATATAAGCTAATTTCATTAAATGACAAAATGAAAGGATGAAGTAAGAGAAAGTACGCAAACAACAAGTTTTTAAAACATTTTACTTTCTCGCTTTCACTGACGTCGCATATATCATTCTTTTTTACATGCTATACTTGTAACTGTCAATCAGTTTTATTGTTTATATTTGCTGAACAATATTGCTTCTATGAAGACACACTCTGGTCTATGAAATCATTTCAACAAATTTTTTAATATGCAATTAATTAAAGTTAAAGAAAAAACGCGTTTAACCGGTTCTTGAAGGTCTACCGGAATTCTTTTCCCTGGGATTAAAACGGAAGTAAAAAGTGACCAATTTAAGATCGTTCATGTATGTAAATGTTCTAAAATCCATTAAAAAACTATTCGAATCCTTTTTTTAGAAATATTCGAAATATTGCTTGATAATAAGTAACATATGTTTTAACAATTTACAGTGGTTTGGACTCTTCGTCTTGTTTTCAATGCATTTCGCTCTTAAAAACCTTAGCTCGAGGAGGAAGAACAATAATATGTACCATCCACCAGCCCAGCGCTAGGCTGTTCGAAATGTTTGACTCTCTTTACACATTAGCCGAAGGACAATGTGTATATCAGGGATCTACGTCGCAGTTAGTGCCATTCCTTAGAAATATCGGACTCAACTGCCCAAGTTATCACAATCCAGCTTCTTTCAGTAAGCTATTTGTAATATCAGTGTATTTCTAGATTCTTGAAAGATACTGATTACTGTTTTCTGAATTCTAAGTCATCGAAGTATCGTGCGGAGAATACGGTGACAACATCAGAAATCTGGTGAACGCTATAAAGAATGGAAAATATGATATTCGAGAAGGATACCCATTCCCTGAAAATAAGTCGGAAGGATTGAATAATGTATCTAGTGATTCGTTTTCGAAAGGTGAAAATCGCGGTGAAAACGTTGAAATGAAAGATAAAAATGATGTTAATAATTTGGAAGAAAAGTTTCAAGAGGATAAAATAAAGGAGATAAATAATAAAGGAATTATCCCATCTTATGCAACTAACGATATTACGAAACAAGGTTCATAAAAAGATCCAGTGAATTGTTAACCCTTATCACTTCTTTAAAGTAAAATGCTAACTTAACTGGCTGTTAAAGTAATAAGGGTTAAATAATATATATCAATTATATCTTTTATACAAATCGTTATTTTTATGTAGTAGATGTAGTGATACCGATTGATATAGAGAAAAAGGATAATGCTGAAGTAGCCTTACTCGATGAATCCATTGTAATCACTCCAGAGAGATACCCCACATCGGAATGTCAACAGTTCTGGATTGTTTTAAAGCGAGCTTTACTTTTCAGTCGAAGAGATTGGGTGAGTTAATCAAAATTCAGTTAATCAATTGATTTGTTTAACACCATTCCTCTGACTCGTGAGTTATTAGAGATTTTATAATTCTAATGTTATTTCTTTTTTAGACACTTATGTATCTTCGACTGTTTGCTCACATTTTAGTAGGTTTATTGATTGGCGCGCTCTATTATGATATTGGAAATGATGGTGCTAAAGTACTTAGCAATCTTGGGTTTCTATTCTTTAATATGCTGTTTCTTATGTATACATCTATGACCATTACGATATTGTCTTGTAAGTTACATTGGCTTTATTTGTTCTTTTATTTCTTTTGTATCAGAAACTATTCTGATAAAAATACTATTTGTAAAAAATTATATTTCTTACAGTTCCGCTAGAACTACCAGTGCTTTTAAAAGAAAATTTTAATAGGTGGTATTCTCTCAAGGCTTACTACCTAGCAATCACCATATCAGATATACCATTTCAGGTAAAAAACAGGAAATATGTTACTTGACTCTGTGAAACTATGTATTCCTTTTCCACATCTGAAAATTTATATATTATTTTTTTTTTACAGGCGATATTCTGCATTATGTATGTTACCATTGTATACTTTATGACAAGTCAGCCAACAGATATTATGCGATTTAGTATGTTCTTGGGAACATGTTTACTTATTTCTTTCGTTGCACAATCGGTTGGACTAGTAGTTGGTGCAGCGATGAATGTTCAGAACGGCGTATTCTTGGCACCGGTCATGTCTGTACCGTTTCTTTTGTTCTCCGGCTTTTTCGTTAGCTTTGACGCTATTCCAGTATATCTTAGATGGATTACCTATCTAAGCTACATTAGATATGGTTTTGAAGGGACTGCTCTGGCCACATACTCCTTTGGCAGAGAAAAGCTTAAATGTTTCCAGGTATGATGTGCTTCGTTTGTTTTTATTAAATTCTTTATAAGACTAATTATTGTTAGATACTTTGACAAAATACGCATTTGTAAAAACCTGACTTTCAAAACAATGTATATATATACACATACATACATACATATAAAATTCCATATATTTACAGGTGTACTGCCACTTTAAAAACCCAGAAACAACGTTGGAGGAATTAGATATGCTCGATGCTGATTTCACTCTTGATATCCTTGCCTTGCTTTTGATATTCGTTGTACTTCGAATTGCTGCCTATTTGTTCCTTCGTTGGAAACTAAAGACTGCACGATAGATCAGTACGATTATTGTCAATTTAACAATGTTATAGCGTACAACACTTTTCCAAATGGACACTACAGATTAAAATAATGCATTTTTTCATATGATCGTACACTACAAATCTGTGATTAACACTTTTATTTCTCTTCGACATCGAAAACTGTTTATGTCAATAATTTCCAGTCATTGAAGGAACCTTATGTATCGGGAGAGTGATATACCACATACTGTCTATGCTTATGATTGAGGATGTTATAAGATTTAGATGAACATAATTTATTCTTTGTTAGTTTTACGATAATAATTCTGTAGTAACTGTTGCGGCGATAATTATCAATGTTTTTGTATCCATTTTGTTATATAATACAACAACTTTAGAAAATATGCATGAATGGTGATCGCAAATCGATCATTAGTGTGTCTATTATCAATTTACAAAACGATAGCTAGGAAAGGGATTAAATTTATTGGATCTGACTAAATGAACGCCCACAAAACTCTGCAGTTTTATACGTTGAAAAGAGTAAGAGGCCTTAATTGACGACATTTCGCGAGTGATCATATTTTTTATCCGCCTATGGCTGTGAGTTTAAAAATGCAGAAAAATAACACAAAACAAATACGATACGATGTATCTTTAATTTTAACGTGGAAGCATAAAATGATGTTTTTCTATTCAGGATAATATCTGAAATAGTAAATACCTTGTCAGGTTTATCCTATCGCGTATCTCATATGTTAAATTTTGATAAAACATCCCCAGCATCATTGTATATTTGACAGTATAAGGTTTAAAATAAGTTAACCGAAGTTGTACATTCACAGCTCTTCCAATTGATGTAACTCTTAACTTTGGTGTATATTTTCAAAGCGAATTTACTTTTGTAAAAGTGTAAATCACGTAAAAAGATACATAGAGTACTTTAAACGCCTTAAGGGAAACAATTTTGTCAACAGTCCTCGTCTAAACTTTTTTTTCAATTTTCAAAGTTTAGGAATTGCGATATCAGCTGTTAATGCAAAATATAAACATTAAATTAAACGAATTAAAACGTATGACTTGTAATATGTTAGTAATATTCACTAACTTAAAAAATGTACGTTAATGAAAAAATCTGTTTATATCTATTTACACAAATGGGATGAATTATACATGTTTATATATAAAATGTTTACGTGATCGATTCTGATCGATATACATGTATATATATACAATACATAATATATTTTATAATAATATCGTCATGCGAATGCATGCACTTGTGCTGAATTGACATAATATTCGTTGTATTTTATAACGTATGTTTATTACAAATAAAAGTATGCCTTTCATAATATCGCTAGTTTAAACATTTATCATATATTATTACAAAATATAGAAAAGTCATATTTATTGGTTTTCAAAATGGATGTACCTGGTGAATCTAAACTTTTTTACGCAATTTCTCTTTAGCGAATTATAACAAAATAAAAAGTTACAATTTATGAAAAAGGAAATAAAGATAAAATATAAAATGACAAGAAAAAAAATAACAAATGAAATGTATATCGCTATTAAAAGTGTATCGTTATTCATGTGTATGAAATTATGTATATAATATGGTCATCATATTTGCAATAATTACATCGCGGTAATATTATTATGTTATGCTTAAGACTATTTTCTCGTTTATCATTTGATTAATTTCACGAAATAGTGGTAAATTCCTTTTTTATATAAGTATGTATAAGTATCATTTACATAAGATGTTTATTCCGTATCAAACGTAGCAATTTAGTTTTTAAATCCAAGGAAATATTAAAATGTATAATCGTGTATTCAAATCTTTTATCTATTTTCCATGTAGTATATTAGTGAGTTACGAGCTTATTATCTACCCCGCTTCGTACTCTTTTTTTATTGCTGTTTGAAAAACTCTCTATTTTCTGATGGCTTGGAATGGCATCCATTAGTCCTTTAACGCATTTGCTGGTTACATTATTTTGATAAAAAATTAAATCAAAATGATTTTTTCTTATTATATGTATATTAAAATTTTATTTTGATTATAATTTGCGCTAGTTACACTTGAAGATTCTGAAGTTTATACTTGTTCAGCGTGGTATTATTTTTAACATGACAAGAAATCGCAGTATACATAGTACATATATACAAAATAGGTAGTACATGTGCAACTTAATATAGATAATATTGATAATAAATGACTAATAATGGGAAGTTAAATGCGCATTTATTAATATTTCTATCTTATGGTACGCTTCAATCAATATCGCGATATTTTACGAAATACTACAATAAATATTAATACATTGCTTTTATTTTTGTGTTATGAAAAGTAACGAAGCAAAACAATCGAGATGTTATGTAAAACAAGAATGTAAATAAAGAAGAATAACAAGATTATGGGAAGAACATGCTACAATGGATGTTATTCGTTTTCATTGAAACGATGCAGAACGGACAATGTTAAGAAAATATTGCTGCATATTTTGAAGATGAAAGTATACCAATAGGTTTTCTACAGTTAAATATATTTATATATTTGATTAATGGTAAGTAGGTGAAAAGACGAAATTTGAAATTTAGTTATTGCTTTTTCATGGCAACAATACTTTCTCTCTATCTTGGTTCGTTATCACGATGCGTAGTACATTATACATATGTATATCGTATCTATGGAACATATACAAACATTGCGTATGGTATGATTCACACTGGACTTTGCGCGTATTTTTTAATGGTTTCTTTGTTACGATATATTATTGTTTTCAATCATGTAAGCTATCATAGAGAAAGTTACTATTTATCGTTATTTGAATATATACAAGTTTTAATTACAAGTTACTTTGCTTCAAAATGCACAAATGCAGTGATGTACAATATCGTTGTAGTAGCACCAGATACATTCATGTATGTATAATGTTAAGAATAGGGAGGCGGGTAAAGCTATTTCAACTTCAGTCTTTTACAACGATCTGCCGTGTACTGAGTGTTCGACTGTCCCTACAAGTTTTCCCATTTTTATTCAGTGACTCTCTTTTAAACAGAAAATCGTATGACTTTATTAATGTTTTAGATCTTCAACAATTTTAAAATTCGCGTTGCTCTGACTATTATACGTTTATTAACTCGTCTTAGATAAATCTTGCTGCTATTTCTAATTATATGTATTTGGCTTAATTAATCAAGTGAAATTTATCTAAACGGATGCTCATATTTCATTGATTTATCCATAAAAATGTTTCATAATCATTTATGAAAGGTTCGTAAAAAGTTATCGTTTAACATCGTGTATCTCGATCACAAATAATTTCATAAAACATAATCGAGTTTTAAAAATGTTTGAAAATGTTTTTATAAATTCACTAGGGACTTTTTAACGCGGTAAGTTATTCAAGGTATGGGAAAGATACTTACATATTTCGAATAATGATCTGAACAAAGTGGATATAAATTAGTGAAACTACTGATCAATCATGTCTACAAAATCGGAGTCCAAGGGAAAACAGAACAGCGATGGAATGCAAAACACCTCAATACCACCAACATATTCAAAAGAAACGGCACCTATTGACATCGAATTCAATGACTTAACTTATACAGTACCTTGTGGTAGAAAAGGTACGATAATATAAATGTTGCTATACTGTTTGAATACAATAGTCGAAGTATTCAAATTTTATTTAATAATTTAAGTATTGAATATTTTCTTATGTTCTAGTAGAACAAATATGTTTAAAATAAATATATATTGCAATTCTTTATTTTTTTATTTAAGCTCCGTTTCGTCTAAAACATATCCGTATAATATGAAAAAGTATATTCGATATTCTGTATTGCAATTTTAATAATATGCCTTCAAAAGAAAGATAATAATAGATTAAGAACTCAAAAATGTCTATTCGAAACATCGATTCCTTACAGATCTTTTTAAATTCCTTAACAATTCAATGATAGAGAAAATTATTCTTATGAAATGAAATTATGTTATGACTTTAATCGTTTTGGCGCTGCATTCGCTTGGTGCCTTATTTTCTATAATTCTGTTATGTTTACAATCTTTCTGCTTACGAATAACAATATCATACTTGAATAAAACATCTTATGCTTGTTTTATTTTGTTTAAAGTAATAATTAAGCGCTTTCAAGTAAGAAAAGGTATATACGTTCTGAACACAATCGAGAAGACCAATTTTTTAAACAAAGCACGTATATTGTATACATAAAACAGAACTAGAATGGAATCGTTTAATGCGTACCTCACAATCAGTTACAATTTTAAAAAGCGAAAGATGCAAATTAAGTTAAACACATCAACACTACCATGCTTAGGCCAATCAATTCGATAAAGGTATAATAGATGTTATGTAATATAAAAAGTAAATATGCATAAGATAATCATATTTGAATATAGGATAGCAAAAACAAATTTTATTGCTGTATAACTTTGTTATTATTGGTATTACAACTTAACGACTTAAATATGAAAATTACTAACGATACCTTAATACTTGTTCAAGACAAATCTTATTAAAATATCTATCATGTAATAATATGATAGAAAGATTATTCACTGATTCGATAATTAAATAGATAGAATGAAAAAGTCATGGATTAATCTTAATACAAGATCAGATTTTAATATCTTTCGTCACTTCAATATGATAAATATTTGCCGTGCGCAAATAATTAAACGACTGCGTGAGATAATAGAAGATAGTAAAATTATTCAGGAAACTATATCATGTTATAGTTTCTTCAAAATCTTGTTTAATTATGTTACACTACTCGAATATTATCAGAAAGTTACGCATAGAACTTTCATCTATTTTTCATCTCTATAGTGTATCTGCTAACTTCGCATTCTTTTTTTATAACATTGTAAAATAATGAAATGTTCTATTCTCATATGTTTTAGGTACAAAAGTAATATTAAGGGGAATTTGTGGACAATTTAAATCTGGAGAATTAACCGCTATATTAGGCCCATCAGGCGCCGGAAAATCCACCTTATTAAACATTCTCGCGGGATACAAGTAATGTTTCACATAACTAAAATAAAATACTCACATGTAGTGTAAAATTAATAAATGCATTGAGCAATTGTATTCAAATAAATATATGACAAATTTATCGTCACGGTGCATTAACCGTATGCTTTTAACGAAGTTTAAATCAGACTATTCTGCTTAAAAACACAATCAGCATATCAAAGATCATTGACCGCATGGTTTAAGTGGCAGACTTTACGATAAATAAGTGAACGCTTTGTCTAAGTCGAGATCGATAGACTAGCTACTCGCATTCATAGATACACGACTAACAATTCCATTTTTATCATTTTTTACCTTTTTCGATTTCAAAATCAAAGCTAACGTTTTCAGATCGGCTGATAGCGTTACGGGACACATAAGTATCAATGGACAAACACGAGACGAGAATTATTTAAAAAAAATGTCATGCTACATAATGCAAGAAGATCTTCTTCAACCATGGCTTACAGTACAAGAGGCAATGCAATTTGCTGTAGATTTGAAACTTGACAACATTTCCCAAAATGCAAAATCGATCGCTGTAAGCATTTTGCGCGTTAGCAATACAATTGCATAAGAATAAAAACATATTTCTTTCATACGGTGTATGTAAAACATATCAGGAGAAATCTGTTTGGTTAAAAATGCGTTTTTTTGTACGCAACCTTAAATCGTGTTCTCGGAATACTCAGAATACGATCTATTGCGTCGCGCACATTTTTGATATTCTCGTCGCGCACTCAATAACAAACTTGAAACAAGAGATCCAAGCATTTCGACATAATGATACTAGGTTTTTAAAAATTTGTTGAGATCTATGGATTATTGACATAGTATCAATCCATTATATCCACTACTGAACATTTACATAATTTTAGATAGATGAAATTCTAAATATTTTGCGATTACGTCATGCGAAAGATACAACTACCGAATGTCTATCGGGTGGCGAAAGAAAACGACTTTCGATCGCTTTGGAACTCGTGAGTAATCCTCCTGTTATGTTCCTTGACGAACCAACTACGTGAGTACTTTATGTCGTTTATTAAGGAAGAAATAATGAAATTTCAATGATTGCTCTACGATCCACCCATTCAATTTCTAGAGGACTAGATGAAATATCAGCTGCACAGTGTACCGACCTTTTAAAATCTTTGGTGCGATTGGGGAGAACGATAATCTGCTCGCTCCATACTCCAAGTGCAAGCATTTTCGCAAAATTCGACCACGTTTATGTTATTGCTGCTGGCCAATGTATCTATAGAAGCACTGTAGATAATCTGGTACCATTTATTCGACAAATTGGTATCGAATGTCCGAAACACTACAATCCTGCCGATTTTGGTAAATGACAAGCTAATTAACTTTATTTATTGGCTGAATTCATATATCGCTGGAAAACTAAACTGTTATCGTTACAGTGATAGAAATATCTGCGGGCGAATATGGTTCAGAATGGATAAGTCGAATGATAAATGCTGTGAACACGGAATTTCCTATCGTTCTTGTTTCTCGACGAACGAGTTTCGAATTTCAATTCAAAGCAAAAATATCGAAAGTGTCCTGGTTCAAACAATTTGTTGTTCTATCGAGAAGAATGTTATTACAGTTATGTAGAAATAAGGTGCAAAATAATTATAAAATTTAACGAACGGAAGATTTTGGAAGAAATACGTAACATAACAAACGCTTAATGTTTTGCAGAATTATATGTACTTAAAAATAAGTTTATATATATTCCTGGGCTTCGTCATTGGTAGTTTATTTTTAAACATTGGAAACGACGGATCGAAAACCTTATCCAACTTTACTTTCTGCTTTGCTTGTTTGATAATTCTCCTTTATGTACCTATGTCACCGGTATTAATGCACTGTAAGGAAACAATAATTACACGAGGCGAATCGATGATTCTTAATGTGTGTATATTTAAAAAGGATAGGTTAAACTGCCCAATGGATAATAACATTACTATCCAATTAAAAATTAATTAACTAACAAATAATTAACAAATAATTAACAAGTTGCTAAGAATCCTTTGATAATATGAATGAACGTGCGGCCGAATGTTCGACTACATTTTCGATCGATTTCCCTCTATTATCTTACCAATTTTCATTGCTGTTTTCTTCAAATTCGATCATACTTTTTTAGCTAATTTTAAAATTACAGTTCCTTCGGAAGTGCAATTGGTTAAACGAGAATATTTCAACATGTGGTACGATTTAAGTCCCTATTATTGTGCATTTACAATAGTTAATATACCTGCACAGGTAAGAACATATTGCAGGTAACAACATATTGGATTTCGTCGAAAGTTATACAATAGGACATCTTTATAAATCATGTAAAAGCGAAACAACGTTCTAATCAACAAATCAACGTTGCAGATATTACTATCGCTGATATATTTATTGATGGTATATGTGATCACAAATCAACCTCTGGAGTTGTCTAGATGTGCAATGTTTTTTAGTATTTGCTTAATGTGCGCGTTTATCGCGGAAAGTATGGCATTAGTTATAGCCAGCACGCTGAACATCGTGGTACGTTTCGTATTACCCCTTTATTAGTAATAATAATACTATAACACCGTGAGTTAATTGACGATTACCGATTAATATTTCGAAATCTTGAATATTCTCTCTGACCTTAATATGTTTTTAGAATGGCACATTTGTTGGGCCTGTAATTTCTACTCCACTAGTGTTGGTAGCTATACAAGGAATCGGCGAAACGGAAAGTTTATCTATCTATCGTAAACTCATAATGTATCTAAGTTATATTCGATATGGTATAGAAGGTCTCGTAGTTGCATTGTACGGTTACAACAGAGAAAAATTATACTGTCCGCCTACAGAAATATTCTGCCCCTTCGGAGCACCTCGACAAGTTTTACTAACAATGCGTAAGTCTCTTAAAAATACTTAAAAAACTTCAAAATATGTTATTTGCTGTAATACAATGTCTTAATTATCGTTTCAGAGATGGAACATGTGGTTTTTTGGGTTGACATTATCGCTTTAATAATTATCCTTATCTGTTTAAGGGTTCTCTCCTATTATTTGCTTAGACAACGACTTAAGCCAAACAAAATGTTTCGAGCACTTCATTTCATTGGAAGGATAGTAAAAAATCATTTTAACGTCGACAACTAAAACCTAGTCTTATTTTGTAATAGAAATATACGAAATGTTGTTTTCGAAAAAGTAATCGATCTTTTATGATTTTTTTCCGAATGTAATAAAAAGAAGACCACATAATTAAATTTAATTTAATGAATTTACATTGTAATTACATATAGGCAAATCCATGGACTACTAGTGATTTTAAATGCTTTTGTTCATTCTGCCACTAACTAGGTGCAATTAATAAAATGATCTGAAAAGTTTAAAGTGTTATAATAATAGCATTTTGTTTCCTATCATTTCATTATTGGATATATTTTGTAATACCGGATGCAATATTCTAAAGAGATTGATTTATGAAATGTTGATAGAATAATCTACTGAACCTCTTCATTCATAAAGCAGTAATAATAAATGAGAATAAATAGCGATAAATGCATAATAATGGAGAATCATTAATAATAGCCTTCAATAAAAAATTGTTAATATATTACCGTGTTGAAATTTCACAGAAATGCAAACGTATTACATTATTGTATTTTAAAATATGTAAAAGTTACACAATTCTCACATTTATATTCGTATCAAGTTACAAGACACAAAAATATAATATAATTATCATATTAACGTGAAAACGCCGAATTACAAACTGTAATTTTTAAATTCTCAATTTCAATTATCGGGTGATATTAGTGATGAAGCCTAACTTCGAGAATATCGAATAGAAAAACGCAAAAACGTATATACATACATTTATAGTATTGGCATTGTCCGGTTATTGAGCGATGAAAATATTTAAAAAACGAAACGTTCATGTACATGAAATGTATATAAAATAAAGTTTAACAGATACAAATACGCAACATAAGAAATAAAATGATAATAATATCATTTTAATTAATCAAAATAATAATGATAATACTGTTACGATTAGTAAGGGTATATCGAAATATCCTAATGTAAATTTTATTCATGAAACAAACATACAGTTTTAACATTAAGATCTAATAATTTTTCCAATTCGAACAATTAATATCTAATACTCGTACAAAATTTTATATTCCACAACTTTTCTTGTAAATAAATGTGTGTGTTTCAAGAGGAATATAACAAAAGTAAAGAAACTTTTTAATAATTTATAACTAAGTTAGTAATACATATGTATGTATCACTTTTATCTATTGTTTGCTAATGCTAATTGTTATCCGATGCAATATTGTTTAATTAAATTCTTTATTTTTATGATGTTAAAGAGGACAAGGGCGGGAGAGGAGTAAAAAAGAGATAAGAATATTTATACTCTATGATTAACAAGGAAACTGCAAAAACTGCGAAATCTCGAATAAGTTGGCTGTATGTTCATTCAATGTTTTAGGTCAATAGTAAACAGTTCCAAAAGAATTTGAATCTATAGCCTTTTGTTTTAAAAAAATTAATCAAGAAATTATGCTTTTGGTACAACAGTTTCTTATGTTTTAAATATTTTAATTACAATTTTCATCTGCAAAATTAAGAAGAATATGCAGATGTATTATAGTAAGTAAAAATGATCAAAAATTTATCAAAATAAATTGTAAAAATTTAATATTTAGAAAGATATAATATTAATATTAAAAGAATTTATAAAAAAATATTTATTAATTTCCTTAAAATAAATTTAATAAACAATTAACTTCTTATTCTGAGATTGTGTGTAATTAATGTGCGATTCTGTTATTCTAATAAGTGTTTTTATCGGATAGAAAAGTATGAGCTTTTCTGTAGAAGCGTACAATGAAATAGATTCTGGACCCACAAGCGATTATACCTCATTTGTGGTTGAACTATGAATAACACCTTCCAACATTTGACCACATGGTGTAGCACCTGTACTGTGGAAAAACTATAATTGGCGTGAGCACGATTATATAAACAGGTCTCGACAATCATATACCAAAGCCAAAGAGATTTCCTCTTTGCCGATGCCTAAGAAAAATCATTCGTAAATTGAGTCGTAACTAACTTGTGAAAAATCAACATGGAAGACAAGAAGATTCTCGTTCTGCGCATGCTTGACATGCTATGGATATCTCAAACAGAGATAGGGACACTCTTCTGATTTCTTTCACCTTCGTAAGGTCGTGTACTTTATTGATCTTTCATGATGATTTTTCACGACTATAACACGAGTCAATTTTCATACGGTTTCCCCTAACAAGCGCCGAGACCTGTTTATATGATCGTGGACGAGCACTTTCATTTTCTCTCTGGTAAAACAAAGGAAAAAATAAACTCAAGTTCAAGTCATCAAATGCCATCTCTTGGAGCCAATATTGTTAACCAAGAGAAAAAATAAACTAGAACTTGAACTTGAAATTACCAAATATGTATATCAAATAAAATAATTAGAACTAATTTTAAATTAATATTTCAATTAATAACATTAACTTGACTTACTCTTGTATCTGAACGTAATAATAAAAGTTATAAAGAACAAACACGAAGTATGTAATATTTAATGCCTACTAAGCGACAATAAATGGTAATCATACTTTTATTTAATAATAATATTTTTGTCTTGAGAGTGTTATATAAATATCAATTTTTTGTATTATGTAAATTCATATTATTGTAGAAGTAAAAATTATTCCAAACAGTTGGAAATTTAATATTGTATTTGTATACGATAGGTGGCGTTTCAATAGATATATTTCCTTCCTTTAAAGTTTGGTGTTCTATGTTCTTTAGCTTTCATCAACGCGTTGGAGTGAATATACTTTTCTTTTTGAGCGTGTACACGTTTCGTGTCGCAAGGCTTAAAGGTAAATATATGTATTTAAACGTAATTTATAATAAATAATATTGTTCATTTTAAGTGTGCCACGTATTCATACATTAAATAATTAAGTTTATTTATAATATAATATATTACATTACAAGATGATTTACGATACGATAAAGATTTCATTATTCACGTGTATTTATTATTCGTAATTTTTCTAATATAATTATATGTGTAATTATATTTCTCAACTTTTATTATTTCAATATTACGTAATTGTACAAATTATTATACAAATAATTAATTATACAAATATTTTATACATTCTGTGTCTAGTTAATAGTATTTGAAACGCAAAAATAGATTTCAATATAAGGAAGCGTAAAAAATTATATTTAGATTCCTATATATCTAATGCTAATTATTTTTCTTGATGAACGAATGTTATTTGTTTTCAAATTCACCTATATATAATACTAATATGTACTGTATATGATGATATAAATAATAATCACCATCTTTCGACTGAGAACTGTGATGGCAATTTCTTGCTGAAAGAAATTGATCAATATAAGTAATGACGAGACATTAAATTCAAAAAGGAATTTAAAATGTGTTTCTTATTTCAGAATGCGTTACGTGGCCGCTTATCTTTTAGCTACCCTGGGAGGGAAAGCTTCTCCTAGTCAAAATGATATTGAAAAAATTTTATCATCTGTTGGAATTGAAGCAGATACAGAAAAGCTTAAAAAAGTCATCTCAGAACTGAATGGAAAATCAGTTGATGAACTTATCGCACAAGGTACAGCTTCTTTCAATTTAAATATTGATACATGCATAGATAAACTATGAAATAATTCAATGTTTAGAATATCTTTTTTACTGATATCTATAAAAGAAATGATTATTATGTGAGTCTGTCAGAAGCCAAATTGATCAGCTCCGTTTTATATGAATTTCTCAATTTCATCAGGTTTCAGTTTTGTCAGATACACATTCAATATTTTAACCCTTTGTGCTCGACAAGTTTTTCAATCGGGCGAAGTAGCGACTCGAGATGATTTTGCGTATATGTGATGAGTGTCTTGCAGGTAACATAAAATAATTATATACAAAAATTAACTTACAAAACATTATATTCTAATAATTTATCTATATTTACATTTTTAAAAATATGATTTTGTAATATTAATTTTTCTATTTTTTTGTATGATAATTTATAAAGCATTTACCAAGATGCATCTTAGCTTTGACTAAAATTCTTCCTTGATGACATTATGTCATTTTTGCCAAATTGAATGTGATGACAGTGTTCTCTCCTCTATATCTTTTTTGCAGTTTGTTTCAGTTATTATTTGATTTATTAGTTTGTCGGTAAGAAATATCTTTAAAAAATTCAATGGTTCAACATTTGAGGATACCTGTGGCCTTCCAGGTTTTTTGCCGGCTATGAATTTTATTCTCGGTGGTATTTCGCTAGATTCTTCCAAAGGTGTCCATTCTGAATTATTAGGATCTTGTGGGACATCACTGTTACTTTCAGATTCACTATCTGTTATTATAATTTTTCGATTTTTTTTTTACACCTAATACTGTGTCACTATCTCCATCACTGCTTTCATTTTTTCTATCAATAATTCTTTCATGAATACAATCAATCTTGTTTCTCAACAGTTCAAAATCAAATTCATTTTCATTTCACTTCCGAAATCCATTTTTTTTGGGGTTTCTAAACTATACTACTTTTGCCATGATCGTCGAATCTGAACTAACGATGGAGACGTTGTCAGAACCATGGTTTCAGAGGAATTTGAGATTAAATATCTTATCTCCATTTTAAAGTGTAACACTTCACGCTTCTTAACAAAGAACATAAAGAGCTAAGAAACCTATTTATGCACCAATACTATGCTCTCATCAATTGGTCATTCGAGTTGCTATATGAAACTGAGTCGCCTTTCGAATGCAAAGGATTAAAAAAAAAAGGGCTTATTTTCATGAATCTATTTATTACAAAGAAATGGCATAAATAATTGCAAATTTCAAGATATATTTTTAAAAATAATGTTTATAATCGCAATTTTTTCTATTTTCTAATTTAGAGAGTTGATCAGTAAGATTTTTAAATGACTTGTGTATAATCTATTTTTACCTTGACATGATTTGTTTTGTTTTGGAAATAATGTTTTGTCAAATTAATTAAAAACTGTTTTGTTTCATTGATATCAATGTATTAATATTATTCCACATTCTACTAATACAGGTCATTTTAACAAAAAGATGTTTAATTCTTTCAGGGATGGAGAAATTATTAGCAATGCCAGTTGGTGGTGCTGTAACTGTTAGTGCAGATGCTGCACCTGCAGGAGGTACTGCAGCTCCAGTTGAAGAAAAGAAAGGTAAATGTTATATGAATATATAATACAATTAGAAATTATTATATAAAAATTATTCACATAATTTCTGCTTACAGAAGAGAAAAAACCGGCGAAAGAGGAATCCGAATCAGAAGACGACGACATGGGTTTCGGTCTTTTTGATTAAAATGACCAATAATAATATCTGTATAATGTTTGTACAACATATGTATTATACAGTTTTGACAACATCTCTAAAAATAAAATAAATTTTATTTTTAATTTATTAATACTTAATTGTATTAAATTGATACTTAACATACTTTAATTAACTCTTAATCATCTTCTTGTGTATATATTGTCGAATAGTTATAAATATATATAGACCTCAAATTTTCTGAATTAATATTGCAACAATCTTCATGCATAGATGTGCGATTCAAAGCTTTAAATTCTTGAGAAATCATAATGTTATAGTACAACTTTTAATTATCACTACTATTTCCTTTACTGTAGTAGTAAGTTTTAGTGAGACTGGATATTAATTTCCTATACAAGGAAATATACATGATGGAAATCGTATACATATGTACCCAATTGTGCGCCGTTGCAACTTCATTCATAGCGAGGAGTGGGGGTTGAGAATTGAAGAAAGGAAGGGGTGACGTTGGAGAGATTTGCTAGAAAATCCAGTTACGTGTATTCTTACGCTACTGAACGTTTAAATTGACGAAATTGAAAAGATAATCGTAATTATTCGATATTCGGTTACAGGTCTCGTATAATGTAACTATTTTGATGCGTTTACAAACGTTTGGCAATATCAGAATATAGGATCGATCGAAACACTTTTGTACTTGAGGGACTATTTTTAGATAGAGGGGCGGTCATTGGCGGCCATGATGGGTGTCAGCGGCAAGTAGTGACGGCATTCACTTTGCGTCAGTTGGTTTTGTGCGCTGATGGTTGGACCGAGGTTTTTTAGTTGAGAAGAGCGCACTATAAGCCAAAACAGTTGTACATAGGAACGATAGACAGCCGCGATAGATTTTACATTAGGTAACCGCGGCTGAAAAACCTCGAAAATTTTGGAAAAACATCAGGAAAATGACGCAGTTACTACCCATAAGGTTTCAAGAACATCTCCAGGTAGGTGACCTGCTTTCGTACCCGGCTCTTCTATTATTTCGACACGTCGTCAAACATCTTCATTTTCGTCAACTACATTTTCAATTTAATTTTACTATTATAACGTTCTTCTAGTAAATTTTTGGGTGCCAGTTTTATTGCTGTAACGGGGAGATGCGAATTCCGTTAAAATGCTTTTGAATTGACATTACTTTGACAGGTATAATAGTGATCGCATGTTCGTTCGTTATACTAAATTTTAATCAATTTATATGAACGTTCGTAATAGGATATTTAGAGGTTAGCTAATCATAATATTATTCTGTATAGCAGTGTCAGCGAGAAAAATAAATTGATTTTTTTATCAACGAGGGCCACGTCTACTCGACATATACGCCCCTTATTTCCGTCTTTGTACATCGTGAATTTTCTAATTAAAATATTCGTTGTGTTTCGAAAATCTCGCGATAGCAATATGGAATTAGATTATGATTCATTAATTCGTCGGTAATTTACTTCTTTATAATAGTGATTTGCGATTTCGCGTGAAATAGATTTTAATTGCAATCGTGTATCATTATGTATTTTTTATTCTACATTCCAGATAAACTGCATTTAACTAATCTATTTCTCCCATTTTCCTGAAGCTGATGAAATTAATTCCTAGTGAGAAATATAATTTCGTTCAATAACAACTTTTATTGAATTTTCAAATTAGATAAAAATCAATGTGGAATACTTCTATGCTTATTTATGTTAAATTAATTATTAAATATGTTTAAAATGAAATTATATTAAAAACTCTGCAATAATTTTGATATATTAAAATTATTTAAAGAATAAAATATTCTAATTATAATTTATAGTATATTTAAATATAGTTCAATTAAAGAGCTGTTTCTTGGTTTGATAATTTGTTTTTGTTATTTTCTTTTTTGTAGCTTACAGCTGTTGGGATTAATGCTAACAATGTCAGCTTTAACACACTCACAATGGAATCTGATAAATTTATTTGTGTTCGAGAGAAAGTTGGTGATACCGCACAGGTAGTTATTATCGATATGAACGATTCTGCTAACCCAATCAGAAGACCTATTTCTGCAGATTCTGCGATCATGAATCCTGCAAGTAAAGTAATAGCTTTAAAAGGTAATAATTAATATAAAATAAATACATGGAACTTAATAATAAATTTAGTAACATGTTTTATTCCTACTATTAGCAATGAAAACTCTTCAGATTTTTAACATAGAAATGAAATCAAAAATGAAAGCTCACACAATGACAGAAGATGTAGTCTTTTGGAAGTGGATATCATTAAATACTTTGGCATTAGTAACAGAAACTGCAGTTTATCATTGGTCTATGGAAGGAGAGTCTACACCTAATAAAATGTTTGACAGACATTCGTCACTAAATGGCTGTCAAATAATTAATTATAGAACTGATCCAAAACAAACATGGCTATTGTTGATTGGTATTTCTGCTCAGCACAACAGAGTGGTTGGTGCTATGCAACTTTATTCTGTTGAGAGAAAATGTTCTCAACCAATTGAAGGTCACGCTGCTTCTTTCGCCCAATTTAAAATGGAAGGAAATGCAGAACCAAGTAACTTATTTTGTTTTGCTGTTAGAACAGTACAAGGTGCAAAGCTCCATATTATCGAAGTAGGTCAACCTCCTGCTGGTAATCATCCTTTCCCAAAGAAGGCAGTAGATGTTTTCTTCCCACCAGAAGCTGGAAATGACTTTCCTGTTGCTATGCAAGTCAGCTCAAAGTATGATGTTATATATTTAATAACAAAGTATGGCTATATACATATGTATGATATTGAATCTGCTACATGTATATTTATGAATCGCATATCTGGGGAAACTATTTTTGTCACCGCACCGCATGAAGCATCTGGTGGTATAATAGGAGTAAATCGGAAAGGTCAAGTATTATCTGTATCCGTCGATGAAGAAAACATAATTCCATACATAAATGGAGTACTACAAAATTCCGAACTTGCATTGCGAATGGCTGTAAGAAATAATTTGTCAGGAGCTGAAGACTTGTTTGTCAGGAAATTTAATTTGCTTTTCCAAAATGGTCAATACGCGGAAGCAGCCAAAGTTGCAGCAAACGCTCCGAAAGGAATACTTCGAACTCCGGCGACTATTCAACGGTTCCAACAGGTACCAACTACGCAGGGACAAACATCACCCTTATTGCAATATTTTGGGATACTTCTAGATCAAGGACAATTAAATAAATATGAATCTTTAGAATTATGTCGTCCAGTGCTTGTGCAAGGTCGTAAACAACTTCTTGAGAAATGGTTGAAAGAAGATAAATTAGAATGTAGCGAAGAATTGGGTGATTTAGTGAAACAAGCTGATCCAACCTTGGCTCTTAGTGTTTATTTAAGAGCTAATGTCCCTAATAAAGTTATACAATGTTTTGCAGAAACTGGACAATTTCAGAAAATTGTATTGTATGCTAAGAAAGTTTCTTATACCCCTGATTATATATTTTTGTTAAGAAATGTCATGAGAATTAATCCAGATCAGGGTGTAGCATTTGCCCAGATGTTGGTCCAAGATGATGAACCCTTAGCTGATATCAACCAAATTGTGGATATATTCATGGAACAAAACATGGTTCAACAGTGTACAGCATTTTTATTGGATGCTTTAAAAAATAATCGGCCAAGTGAGGGAGCTTTACAAACACGACTTTTAGAAATGAACTTAATGTCTGCTCCACAAGTTGCTGATGCAATCTTAGGAAATCAAATGTTCACACACTATGACAGAGCTCACATTGCACAGTTATGTGAAAAAGCTGGCTTATTACAACGTGCTTTGGAACATTACACTGATTTATATGACATTAAGAGAGCTGTAGTACATACACATTTACTTTCTCCGGATTGGCTTGTTGGATTTTTTGGAACATTATCCGTTGAAGATTCTTTGGAATGTTTGAAGGCAATGTTGACTGCTAACATAAGACAAAATTTACAAATCTGTATTCAAATTGCAACAAAATATCATGAACAGTTGACTACTAAAGCACTGATAGGTATTTTTAATTTGTTAATAATGTTATTTTAAACACATATTGATTTATGTTATTTATATTACTATGTATTGGTTTATTTGCTTCATATTATCATTATTTTCAGATCTATTTGAAAGTTTTAAATCATATGAGGGACTGTTTTATTTCCTGGGATCTATTGTTAATTTCAGTCAAGATCAAGAAGTACATTTTAAATATATTCAAGCAGCATGTAAAACTGGACAAATTAAAGAAGTGGAACGAATTTGTAGAGAAAGTAATTGTTACAGTCCGGAACGTGTAAAAAATTTTCTCAAAGAGGCAAAATTATCTGATCAGTTACCTTTGATCATTGTTTGTGACCGATTCGACTTTGTACATGATCTTGTACTGTATCTTTACCGAAATAATTTACAAAAGTACATAGAAATTTATGTTCAAAAAGTAAGTTTCATAACATAAAAGTTATAAATTTTGTAATGACCAAACTTTACGATAATTAATAATTGCAATATAGTTTCTACCTTTATTTATTGTAATGGTGGTTTAATTTTAGGTAAATCCATCACGTCTACCAGTTGTAGTGGGTGGTTTACTTGATGTAGATTGCTCAGAGGATATAATAAAAAATTTAATTCTTGTGGTACGTGGTCAGTTCTCTACTGATGAACTTGTAGAAGAAGTTGAAAAGAGAAACCGTTTGAAGCTCTTACTTCCATGGCTGGAATCTCGTGTCCATGAAGGTTGTGTTGAACCTGCAACGCATAATGCACTAGCAAAGATATACATTGATAGTAATAATAATCCAGAAAGATTTCTTAAGTAAGTAAATCTAAATATATCTTTACATAACAAAAAAATATATTATATAAAGTGTTCTATACTTCTTTATTAACTAAATTTTAATTTTACAGAGAGAATCAGTTTTATGATAGTAGAGTAGTAGGAAAATATTGTGAAAAGCGTGATCCACATTTAGCGTGTATTGCGTATGAACGTGGTCAATGCGATAGGGAATTGATAAGCGTATGTAACGAGAATAGTCTTTTCAAAAGTGAAGCTAGATATTTGGTGAGACGTAGAGATCCAGATTTATGGGCTGAAGTCCTTCTTGAAAGCAATCCTTACAAAAGGCCGTTGATTGATCAGGTAAGTTCACAATAAAGAAAAATGATAAAAGTAGCATTAATAATTTTTTAAACATTTCATGAAAATTTGTTTCTATAATTTTAACTGTGCTTGTATGCAATTTTTATGAAATTATCGAGATTTCTTTGTAGGTTGTACAAACAGCTTTATCAGAAACACAAGATCCTGAAGATATATCGGTTACTGTTAAAGCATTTATGACTGCTGATTTACCCAATGAACTAATTGAGCTTCTTGAGAAAATTGTACTGGACAGTAGTGTATTTAGTGATCATCGCAATTTACAAAATCTTTTGATTCTAACGGCAATAAAGGCTGATCGTACACGTGTTATGGAGTACATCAATCGGCTGGATAATTACGACGCCCCTGACATTGCTAACATTGCTATTAACAATGAGTTATACGAAGAAGCTTTTGCTATCTTTAAAAAATTCGATGTGAACACGTCAGCTATCCAAGTTTTAATCGAGCAGGTTAATAATTTAGACAGAGCTTATGAATTTGCTGAAAGGTGAGCTATAATGATTTGAATTTGTAGATAGTACTTTTGACACTTAGTGTGAAATAGTATATTAATAAACTGAATAACATAATTAGTAGAATGGTTGCCTGTAATTTATTTTATAAAAATGAATGCTGTCTGTTCTTATAGATGTAACGAACCGCCGGTGTGGTCTCAATTAGCTAGAGCACAATTACAACAAGGTTTAGTGAAAGAAGCCATAGATAGTTTCATTAAGGCTGATGATCCATCAGCGTACGTAGATGTAGTAGAAACTACTCATCGAACTTCTCATTGGGAGGATTTGGTTCGTTACTTGCAAATGGCTCGCAAAAAAGCGCGTGAATCTTTCATTGAAAGTGAATTAATTTACGCATATGCAAGAACCAATAGACTTGCGGATCTTGAAGAATTTATTTCTGGTCCTAATCATGCCGATATACAAAAGGTAAGTTTTATGTATACATATTAAAAACATAATATTTATTTATGTATATTATCTCTAAAACAGATACATTTATGTCCATAAATGTAAATTTATATTAATTGTTATTAGATTGGCGATAGATGTTTCGACGACAAGATGTACGATGCTGCTAAACTTTTGTACAATAATGTATCGAATTTTGCACGATTAGCTATTACGCTTGTTCACTTAAAAGAATTCCAAGGCGCCGTTGACAGTGCTCGCAAAGCAAATTCAACTCGTACTTGGAAAGAAGTTTGTTTTGCTTGTGTGGATAGCGGAGAATTTAGATTAGCACAAATGTGTGGATTACATATAGTCGTACATGCGGATGAATTAGAAGATTTAATCAATTATTATCAAGATCGGGGGCACTTTGAGGAACTTATTAATTTATTGGAAGCTGCTTTGGGACTTGAAAGAGCTCATATGGGAATGTTCACTGAATTAGCTATACTTTATAGCAAGTATAAACCTCAACGAATGCGAGAACATCTTGAACTTTTCTGGTCTCGAGTTAATATACCGAAGGTATACTATTAATTGCATTTAAAATATTAGAATATGAAAAAAATGGAAAAGAATGTATTATATTTATTAATAAAATATACAGGTACTCCGTGCAGCAGAGCAAGCACATTTATGGGCAGAGCTTGTATTTTTATATGATAAATATGAAGAGTATGACAATGCAGTTCTTGCAATGATGCAACACCCCACTGAAGCTTGGCGAGAAGGTCATTTCAAAGATGTGATTACTAAAGTGGCAAATGTTGAACTTTATTATAAAGCTATACAGTTTTATGTCGAATATAAACCCCTACTTCTGAATGATATACTACTTGTTCTTGCTCCACGCATGGATCATACGAGAGCAGTTGCATATTTCAAAAGAACAGGGCATTTACAACTTGTAAAACCATATTTGAGGTCGGTTCAAGCATTAAATAATAAAGCAATTAATGAAGCATTAAACGGTCTACTTATTGACGAAGAAGATTATCAGGGACTCAGAACATCGATTGATGCATTCGATAATTTTGATAATATTGCGTTAGCGCAACAACTGGAGAAACATGAATTAATTGAATTTAGAAGAATTGCCGCATATTTGTACAAAGGAAATAACAGATGGAAACAATCGGTGGAACTATGTAAAAAGGATCGCTTGTTTAGGTAAGTTGCAGCAAAACCTTTAAATATTCTAATTATATGAGTTTTCATTATTTATTTTTATTTTCGTTATTCAGTATTTTAATTATTATGTTAACTGAATAGAGATGCTATGGAATATGCAGCAGAATCTCGCAATCCCGAAGTTGCTCAAGAATTATTAGAGTGGTTCTTGGAAAGAGGATCAAAGGATTGTTTCGCAGCATGTCTGTTTCATTGTTATGATTTACTTCATCCAGATGTTATTTTGGAACTTGCGTGGAGACATCGTATTTTACATTTCGCTATGCCGTATCTTATACAAGTTGCGCGGGAATATATTACTAAGGTAATACCGCTCACAATTTAATATATTTAATTACCGACATTTTATGATTATAATAATGACATATATTTTTTTAAAAGGTTGATAAACTGGAAGAAGCTGAAAGTCGACGCATGGAAGAAACTGATCATCAAGAACATAAACCTATGATTATGCGTAAGTATTTATTTCTTAGTTTAAATATTCTTTAAGAATTGCTTTTAAATAAATTATTAAAAATAATTATAAATTATAAATTTTTATAAATTGTATATGCGTGAAGAAGGCAGCGCTATTTAAAGAGAATATTTGTGTCTCTTTTGAAAAAATAAAGATTTACAACTTTTCTTTGTATATGCACACCAAAAAAATTTCTTATAACATAAAAGTGTCTTATTTAACACAAAAATGATGTAATTATTTTTAATATAACAATATTAGAAAAAAATTCTTGGAGAATATCCTATTGTTGGTATGATAAATCAAACAGTTTTCTTGTCAACAAATATGTGTTATATATATTTTGTATCTTATCATATCATATGTATTTTCTATTTATAGCGGAACCTCAGTTAATGTTGACAGCAGGACCAGGTATGATGGCACCTGGTTATGCACCACAAGGTGTATATGGAGCACCACCACAAGGTGTCTATGCACCACCTGCAGCGGCGTACCAGGCTTATGGTATGTGAAACACAATGTGCAACACGTTCAGCAACAGAGATCAACAAAATCTACTTTTCTATAATATCTAGGTAGAACAAGATTATTTCAATAGCTCACAATTATATAAAATGCTAAAATAATATCATTAAAGCGTTGCTGCAAGATGATTGTAACATAAATAAAAATAATAAATTCGAAGTAAACTACAAAATATTTAAGCGCGAATTTCTAGTTTATGAGTAACATTTATAAAATAATTAATTTACTGTTAAAGTAATTAAAGAGTACACATTGATCATTGTTTATGGAAAAAAGGAAATAACCGTAATAAAAACAAAAAAAATACTTAAATATTTTGCGAATACACATCATATAACAAATCATTAAATGAGTATGCAATAGTGATAATTTTATTAATCCATATTATATTGCAACATTTTACATTCTATCAATTGAATTGGATTATTTTATGTTACTTCATAAAGTAACTATCAACATAGTTTCACTGAAATATCAATGTATTGCGTACGTAACGTGCCTTTGTTTAAGTATTGAAAGAAATTTTAGTTTAAGATAACATAAAATTAACAATATTAAACAAAAATATTTGTAAGTTTCAATTCAATAAATGTGTCATGAAATTACACAGTGCTTCCTTTTTGGTAAAAGAAAAGAAGAAAATTGGGCTAAAGATATTTAAATGATTATTAAGAGAAACAATAAGTACTCAAAATTAACATATATTCATGTCCATCCAATGGAAAATGAAATGTGGTGAAAATATTATTCTAATATATAATTTGTAGTAGTAAAAAAAAGAATCTATTTATTTAGATTCAATGAAAACGTTGTTGTCACAGTCAAATGTATGAGCCTCAAAATATCTAGCAAGATAAATAAAAGAGACCGGCATATATCAGTACATCAGTATAACAACAGTGCAAAATAAAGCTGAGAAGTCTGTAAACTGTATGTAATGTATCTAGAAATTTAAATATAGTAAGATATGAGATACGTTTGTATGTCTGTCAGTATATAAGTTTAGTATCTGTGTGTGTTATTGTTGTGGCATGGATAAATAACAAATTTAGCATTTGATCAGGCAGCCAAAATGTGAAGTATAGAATAGTAATAATATATGCTTTCCTAAAGGAAAAAAAAAGAAAAAAGAACGATAACAAAGGTAGCTCTCTGATATATTCTCATTAGACAGAGAACATATTTAATCCATTGAAAATATAACAAACTTTATAACGATCTCGTCATATTGATGTATGGATATATGTACTGAGACTTGTTTATGCTGGCTTACAATATTATGATGTTATCTTTTTTGTACACGTTACATTAAAGTATTATAACACTTGTAAAAAAAACTCAGAGGTGTTATAAAAGTAACAATTCTGTCTAACGTGTTCAGTCTTTTAGAAATATAATTTCAAGTTCTTTTTTTACTTATTGTATTTGGTTTACATAATGTATGTATAGTATCCTATTTGGATGTATTGTTCGGTATATTAATTGTATTAATGTATAATGAAATTACAATATAAGTATTAATGCAAGTTGGGTAGTCAGATTCCGATACATATGTAGAGAATGACAGAATCGTGTTTGTTGACGTTTCTGTTCATTAAATGATTCATATTGTCTATATAAAATGCTCTACTAATAAATGAGAATCGAATACAAGATGTACAAGGTATATCGGAAAAAATAGTACCTTTTTCTGGCATATCTTACATTCAATGTTCCTAAAGGAGCAACATTATTGCATAACACATTTTTAGTGACATTTTCTTCTGTCACATATTTCAAAAGGAACAGGAGATATGCACTTATAAATTGTTCTCATTATTCATAAGTATGAAACAAAAGTTGAAAACTGGAAAATCATAATATCACAATGATAATGTAACAGAATATTATTCAAATATTTGAATAATGTTTGTTGCGATAATGATATTGATCATTGTGAGCAACTTTCGTTTGGTATTTAGCGATTGCAGTAATTTTAACTGCATATATTAAATAAAAGATGTTAAAATTAGATGATACAAAGAAGAGTCTGTAACATTCCCAATAATCACTTCACTTTCATTAAAATTATATAACGAATGAAAATGTAGGTTGAAAAATGTATCTAATGCCGTTCTGCAAAAAAGATAGTAATGTAATTGTATCATTGTTTGAATATTGTGGATTAAAATAAAATATTAGTAAATTTAGAAATAAATATACCAAAATTGGTTGTTAATTACACAAATATACATATACATGATCAAAATCACATGTCTGTAATGTTGAAAGTCAGTATAAAATGTGAGACATTTGTCGCTATTAAATTTATTTCAATAAACAACTGTATGAATTGAATACACAGTTTACATTAATTTTATATTCCTATATGTATTTCTTCGCTATATATTATATATTTCTATTTCAAATTTTTTTCACAGGTACTCCTATGTCGAATGTGACAAAATCTTTTTATTAAGGAAAAAAATTTAGTTTGAAAAATTCTCGTTTATAAAAGAATTAATTATTTTTGTTTGAAAAGGAATATATTTCTGTTTTATATATGTATACATATATCCTACTACCACAATCTTTATCGACTCAGTCAGCAGGTGATATTTGTGAATCATATGTACGAAAACTTAATGAATTTTTAAAATCAATTTTCTTGAAAATAGAATGTTACTCCTTTCCTTTCTTTTCTTTTTTTTTTGAATCATCGATAAAATTTTTTTTCACCTTTTTTTTGTAGGATAAATTGACATTGCCTCATCTAGCATAATATTTTACAGGATAAATATTTTATATATTAATCATTTTATACACATTAAAAAAGAAGTTTATTTCTAATTTTACAAAAATTACAGCAAATTTCACTATAGTTCGTATATACGTCCACATTTAAACTTTTTTATTGTTCGTTCGGTAGGTCTTATAGAAAGATCTTTTCCGAAAAACTCCAATTTTATGTTTTTTAAATAAATATTCATAATAACAATATCTTTAGGTATTGCTGAAAATAAACATGAATTAATGATAGGAGAAAGGAATAATAATAAAATATGAAACATAAAAAGGAATAGAAAAAGTGTAAAATATAAATTATATACTTCGCATAATATTATCTCTTCCGCAAATTCTAAAAATATTTTTTGTATCTTGAACTACAATGCCACTTAATCCAACCAAACTAGGACATTTTGATCCAACAATGGAAATTTCAGCACCATGAAAATCTGCTTTAACTAACTGTTGATTAACATTTTCCCAATTTGGATCTGTAGAATCTTTTGGAATATCATTAAAAAATTTGGAGCCAAGTACTTGTTGCATATAATTTAACCATAACTGATTTAATGGTAATAAGGCTGTATATTTCATATCACTTTTGCAACTAATTTTACGTAAACCAAGCTGCATTCGTTTCCTGCTAGTTAATAACTTTCCTTGACATCGTTTCTTCTTGTTCCACTTATTTTTATGCTTAGCAAATATCAGTGACTGTAAAATAATTATAATCATGTCATAAATTAAATTTCTGGTAATTAATATGAGTGTTCATTACATTAAATTTTATTAGTAATACAATATAATTCTTATTTATTTATTATATATTTATATTCTATTATACCTTTCTTAACTCATCTGCTACCGAACCAATATCAGAGGAAGGCAATGCATTTTGTAAAAAATTCGTGATATATTGTTCACTATTTTCACATGTACTAATTTGTTTTGTTATACTTTTAGGTAATGTTAAACATACGCTTTCTGTAACGGTTAAAATAATTAATTATGATAATATTAGTAATTATATTAATTAACCTTTTAATTAATAGGTACGTACGATTTATTTGTGTCATTATTAGTAATAACAATGACAGAAATGAGTTAATCAAAGTAGATTTATTTTACTTTACCAAATTATAATAGATGAATTAAAAAACGTAAACACAAAGTACTATTGACGTTAATATATTGTATTTCCAGTTCTTTTCGCAAAATTTCTCACGTATATTATATTATATTTTAGTAGATTATCTTAGATTAAGTGACCAGAAGAATATTTTTTTAGGTTAATTTAAATTCAAACATGTTTAACTAATACTATGATATGTAATATATTTCTGTATTAACTTAATTATATCAACATATATCACTGTATATTTTCTTTTCAAAATCTATGAAATTTGAATCAAAATGCGAAAACGAGACAGCACAAATTGCATGACGTGTAAATGAGTACAGCTAAATAAAATAACGGTTCATTTACTCGTAAATAAGTAAAAACGATAAGTTCTCTATGTATTAGAAATTGAAGAAAAAGAAAAGTTATCAGACATCTGTGTAAAGAATGCAAGTTTAGCCTTTCTTTCATAAACTTATAAGTAGAACGATTTGTCTACTTTCACCGTGTATATATGTGTGTACCAATTTTAAAGAGTAAATATTTAAAGATAAGGTTCACATTTTTTCTGTTTATTATCTATTTAACTTATATGTTTTTTAACATTATTTATTTTATTATACAAAGTGTTCTAACAATCAAAAGATATAGTTATATAGTTAGCAAGGCATGTTTCTAAATGTTGAATGTTTCTTTTATAATTTTACGTGAACAACCAACTCGAAAATATAGAATAAAATTTGTTTATATGATTCTTCGTTTTCGAAAAAATCGAATTTAAAAATTTGTCAATTAAGCATACTTGAAGCTGTTTAATTCCGTACTGAAGAAAACACATGAATTGAACAGTTGACAGGAGGTTATTTTAAGTGTGAAGGTAGGTAAAAAATGTAGAATAAAATTTTTTCATAGGATGCTTCATTCGTTCCTAAGAAAATAACATTTGAAAATTTATCGAGTACGCATGTACTAGACCAATTCTTAACTGAATACGTTCAAAGTTTCAAATTTTATTTTTCTCCTGGATTACAAATAAATTAAAAATTTTTGATCGATTCAAGTTCAAATTCTATTTTCCTGAAACGGAAAAATTTTATTCTACATATTTTATTTATTTTCGTATATAGAATAACTTCTTACTGATTGCTTACTCATACCGTGGGTAATTAAACAAATTCATATATGTCAAACAAATTTTCACATTCGATTTTATTGAAAATGAAGTGCCATATCAAAAAATTTTATTTTACATTTTTGATTTATTTTTTCAAGAGTAGAATCAATCACTCTTTTGCCGATTGTACTATGCTTACTGGGACACCCTGTATATTGCACTTAAAGATATAATTCGAAAAATCACAAAAAGATGAGCCTTATTTGTATGCTAACTCTATAATGCATAAATGCGTGTAAATGAAATAACATTTGAAACAACGTCTTGAACGTCAAATAAATATGTTAAAAAATAGATCAATTTTATTCTTGTATTAAGGACAGACTGTTACTCTATTTGTTAAAGTAATATTTCTCCGGTAATATAAAAATTAAGAACGTAACTAGATATATTTTGTTGATCTTAGAATCGAAAGTTAGAAACTATGAGAGAGGAAGACATTAAAGAAAAAGGTTAAAGAAAGAAACTAGAAATTTAACAGTGTAGTCTACTTACTGACTACTTGAGTCGAAAGTCGTCGACAATCGTGGCATGTATGGACGGATCGTGTCTATAATCGTGGCTCGGTGTAAATGTATAGTGTCAAATTAACCATGTTGAAACGCATATTTGGCATCGTAGAAATCAATTGAAAATAATAAAAAATGGTGTCATTAATAAAAAAGCAACTATTGAAACATTTATCAAGGTATTTACACGGTTAAGCTATTAAATAAATTTCATTATCAATTACACAGTACAATTAAAAATTGTACCACCCTTGATTAAGTAGAACAAGCAAGTTATAATTCTGGACAATTTTATTTATTTTATCAATTACCGTTATTATTATTATTATCATTAAATTATTTGTCATTTTTTTGTGTTTATCTACAATTATTAACGTAATTGTTAACATGACAAGTCTTGGATAATTATTTAAAATTACAATATGAATAAAACTTTTATCTTATGTCTGCATTATGAACAGATTTCAATATGTGATATATAAATTTACATAAGCTAAATTTATTGTAAAAAAGAAATATGCCATTGTATTTTATTAACAATATGATGTTTATGTGTATTTATGTAAATTTATAGGTTTACCAAGAACTTATCAGCTGATAAAATAAATTTAAGTGCGTTTAAAGGTGAAGGTGAACTGACAAATTTAGAACTTGATGAAATAGTTTTAACTGATTTGTTAGAGTTGCCCTCCTGGCTTAGATTAACAAATGCTTGGTGCAATAAAGTTTCATTTCGTATACAATGGACCAAATTAAGAAGTGTTCCTATTTTTTTGGTAAATAACAACCGTCTATTTATACATATCAATTATGTATATTTTTATATATTCATTTCTTTAATTATTTGTCAATATACTTTTCTATAATACAACAGAATTATTAACAACAACAGAATTATTATGTTATAATAAAATTTTGATTAGATCTTAATATTTATAGAGTTTAGATGAAGTTTATATAGAAGTAGAAACATGTGAAGATTTAAGAGATTTATCTTCACCGCAAGGGCTCTCTTCATATACTGGTCCTGCAAAATATTCTTTTATACATAAAGTAATTGATGGTATAACAGTGACTGTTAATACAGTATCAGTTACATTCAAAAGTCCTGCATTTATTGCTTCAGTTCAGGTACATAATGTTATTGGTTTATTTATTAATGAAATCTGCCTTTGTATCTTTATTAGGAGCTGTTATGAAATTGTTATTTTGTTATAGATGAATCGCATTATTGTGGAATCGAAATCTGCAACATGGCACAGGTGTGATCTAAGGACTACTAGAGTAAAAGATCCTGATCGTGGACAGTTACTTATTTTTAAAGAATTAGAATGGCAGACAGTTAGAATAGAGGCACAAAGTACTAAAGATAAGAACCTTACGCCATTACGTTTACTTACGAATCAAGCAAGGTGTCGGATTACTATTAAAAAAAGAATATCAGGTTAAAAATATTTTAATAAGTAACAAATATATTTGCTGTTCTTTTGTTTTCTAAGTACAATAAAATAATATAACATATGAATTTGTATTTTAGATTGTTTTGTTATGGGATCAAGACTGATTCTTATATTAGATGATCTCTTATGGGTTTTAACAGATTCTCAGCTAAAAGCAGCACTTCATTTTATTGACTCTTTAGGTGGCTTGATAGAAAAAGCTACGATATTAGAGCGTAAAACTAAAGCAGCTAGAAAACTAGAGGTTTGTAAGTGCAAAATTAGGAAACAAAATAGAAAGTTTCAATCATATGATAAGTATATTTTTATGGTTTTAGGTATTGCCAGAGTATCAAGCACAAATATCTCAACAATCAAGGACAAAAAATCAATATAATACTGCTATCTCTAAAATTTTTACCAGATATGATGTTGTAGAAACTTCATATCATTTCCTTTGTCAAAGAATTGATTTACATTTATGTGATGATGCTGGTAGTAAGTAAATTAAAACTTTTTATAAATAAAAAGAAAAAATAAGTAAATCCAAACTTTTTATTTTCTTTTAACAACAATGTTGTAATATTATTTATTTTTTACCTAGATGGTAGATCCTCCCATCCCGACTTAAAGGATGGTGGTGCACTGCAAATTTCACTAGTTAGATTTCAAGTTGATTATTATCCATATCACTTAGCAATGGCTGATAGAAAACATTGGGCTAAATATAAAGAAAATGCTACACCTCACAGCCAATGGTTACAGCAATCATTAAGTTCTTTTCGAAGTCAGTTTATGGATCTCATAGATTCTGGCAGAACACAGCATTCTCCTTTAACTAGGAGTCAAGGAAATATTACAGGTTTGTCTTTAAGAAGTAAACAATTAATCACAAACATGTCTTTCTAATATTAATAAAATATCGTTTCTTATACTGATTTAGTTAATAATACAAAAGGTTTGGGAGACAATTTGGAAAAGAGTAATCAATCTCAAAATATAAACATAGCTGTTGATGACAAAAAAAAGTTACAACATCCTAGTGGTAATCCAGTAAAAAATTATATTTTGGAACAGCTGGCTAAATTAATGACGACGTGCATTATAATAAGGATCGATGATTTTACCTTATACAAAGTAACCACAACGTCTCGTAATCCTGTACCAAAAGAATTTGTTATGGGTATGTGTAAGTTTTGTGATAATCAAATTAATTTATTTACTAGGTTTATTTTTTTAAAATGATCCTTTATATGAAGCTTCCATATAATATCAATAATTATTTCGTTTAATAATTGCACAGCTCAAACAAGGAAGAAACATGCAACAGGTACAGATTACAAACAGTAGTAGTATATTCATATTAATATCGCATTATAAGTACCAATTAAACATAGCTTCATGTTTGAGAAGTTTTGTTGCTTCATATGTTATGTTGTTATTATATCTTATATGTATCACATTATTGAGTATCATAATATATTTAAAAGATAATCATAGTATAATTTACTTTTTTAAAGCAAACACTTCAATTAAAATTTTTAAATGTCTTTGTTATATTCTTCTTTTAAATGTATCAGTTCTATTGCAGTTGTAATTAATATTCAATAATCTTTTATATATTTATTTTATAGTTTTTGAGAAGAAAATTAAAAACGAAGTATGTAAAAAATATTAAAAATATTAAAAAAATAAGTAATAAATTATGTAATATATTTTTCAAGTATTTCAAATAGAATGTTATTCTATTTAACATCTATTGCTTTTCAATTATAAAAATACAGAAAATTATAATTCTGTTAAGTAACTGAAATTTCAATTATTTACAAAGAAGCATATCATTTTTTGTATCTTTTAAGAAGGCTTGCAATAAAAAGATTTGTTGTATTCATCTTACAGATCCTAGGGACTATGTTGTGTAGATACATATAAATGGTTATACTTCATACAATCATTGTGGTTTGCACTTTGTAATATGTAACAGATAACATCATGTGAATTTTTACTGTTGTATAGAGTATATTCATAACGCATGTATGTTATTGGAGAATATATTTACATTTCTATTATACTTTATTGAAATATTTTTATGTTGCTTAGGTGACAGAGACAAGTTTTGTCTTCCAGAAGATGTTACAATTGTTCATGCTGAATTCACATATTATTATTATCCTGGAGATATTACATTTCCATGTAGGTAAACATATAATTATCGTGTTAACAAATTTTAAATTAATCTATAACTTCATCTATCTTGTAATTGTTTAGTGCCACCACCGAAATTTTATGTACAACTGAATCCTATCCAAGTAAATTTTGATGTCTGTTCCTGCTTATGGTTTAATTCATTCGCATTAAATTTATATCATTCTCTGATGACTAAGGATAAACAACCAACATATACTTCCACTAATTTAATGTATTTTGATGTGAAAATCGAAGCTATACTTCCAAGGGCAAGTACTAAGACATTTGTATTATAGGTTAAAGTCCCGTACTACTGTACCTCCAATATAATTATTACCTTCAGGTAGTTTTTGAAAGCCAACAAGATTATCCTAATCAAAAGGATAGACCAAAGTCTTTGCACATACAAACATCCAGAGCGTCAATAACAAATGTTCGATCCGCAGAAAGATCTTCAAGAGCAGATTTAGCACAGTGTGTAAATGCTTTTCAAATGGGACAGATGTTTTTTGCTACAGACTTTCCAAACAGATCGAACGACTTTCATATTCTTACAGATAAATTTTTGGCACATTGCGCAGGTAAAAGTTTTGTACACAAGTATATTTTCAACGTTATTATTATATAGTATTATACATATATTTCACATTCATTTATTTATTATAGGCACTGATAATATTCGTTATCCACCACCTAATTTTAGTAGTAATTCTGTAAACGAATTAGTTCGTCAATTACACCGGGAACTTTTGTGGACTGAAGCTAAAGACATATGGTGTTGTAATTTGGAACCCGTTTGGGGAGATTTTCTTGGTGCTCGTGCGGTCGGACAAAACCGACCTGTGCCGTTCCTTGATGCATTTCCTTTAACTTTATGGTGTTACATGTCTATGAAATCGTCAGAGAAAGATTCATCAGAAAATAAATCTACTGCTGACATTCATGGTCTTGCATACATAAGCAATTTAGTTAGCGTCCAGATAAATCACTATCAATATTTGTTCTTGTTAAGATTGTCGGAAGTTTTATCGGAAATGGCAACGTATCTAAATATTGACTCTAATAAAATATTAAAGGTTGATTGTGGCAGTTCACTCGTTATTGGCGCATTGATACCGCAAGTAGAAGTAACATTTGTCATGCCATCCCATACCCCTGGTAAAGAAAATTCTGGAGGTGATTTGGAATCCGTTATGCCAGATTCATCTAGCATTGCAGATGACATTCCAGGTTCGTCTATTCCATGGCAAAGTACAGAACGAGTTGAGAGCAGTAGTAAAAAGATTAATATAAATAATGAAACAATAACGCCACAAAGTGACGTATCATCAATGTTGTCAATGGACTTTATACATTCTAGTATACCTCAAACTGTTGTGACCTTTAAACAGAATGGTACCAATAAACACGAAAATAATATGCAGATAAGAAATGTAGCACACGATAAAAGATGCATTGCTGTAGAGGAAGAGAAATCATTGCCTACTTTAAGATATACTGCTGATGCTACAAATAAGCATGGCAAAGGAGATTCGTCTTCAAATACACCGTTCATTCCTAATAATTTCAATGTTGGTCTTTCTTCTATGAAAAAGGGATTAAGTAATTTGATGACATCAATTGATTCAGCTTTGAAGGCTTCTCCAGAAGATGGTAGCAGTGATACTGTGTCTATAAGAAGTGATGTTAGTTCTGATAGTGAGAACTACGTTTTAATTAATCTTCAAGATCAAGAAAAATTAGATACAATGTTTTCTGTTGATAATTCAATTAGAATAACGGCAGTAGAAGAAGCTAGTGAAGTAGTTGAAGAAACTCCTGATACTCAGAGTGAAAAATCTATGGATAGTGTGTGTAAACGAAAGGATATTGTATGTCTATATTATGTAATATAATAATGTAATACAAATGAAAACTTTAATATCCTGATTAGATATAATCCTTTTTAGGTATCTATGGCAACATTTAAGTTATCTAAAGTTGAATTTATTCAACAATCTCTTGGATATGCATCATCGATTAAAGTTCAAATTTCAAATATTGGTAATGATGAATGTTCGTCTATCCCATGGGATGAATTTCAGGTAATATTATCTTCTATTCATCTAAATGATAAATTTCCTGTTTGCTGATTACATACAATATGCTATTTTGAATCTATTAAATAGATCTAAATACTAAAGTTTTTTTAATATTGCTGCAATCAAAAATATATTATTCTTTAGTGTTTCTTTCATACAATAATTTTATTAGAAAGTTTAAAATTTTTTTTATATACTATACAAAGTGCTTTTTATTGTGTACAGATTTAATATATTTCTAATTAATATAAATTTAACCATTTATAGAGGACATACTGCTCTGAAACTTATGTTAAAATTTGTTAAAATGTTTCGAGTATGAAATTTGATTACATTAAAATAGTAATGCAGTATCTTATTCAAATAATATTTAAGTTTTTTGTATAAACTTGGAATGTATTCATGACTAACATTTTATTCCTAGTTATATACTTCGTGTGCCACGAAACTCTTTTGATTTTATTTCTAGCTTTATATCACATACATTACAAACATTTTTATACTATATATGTATATTTATACAATGTTTGTCTTTAACTTTTTTGCATGCTTCTCCTGCGTCTCTCCTTCTCTTGTGAATGTTTTTATGTGGCACTTGTGGCAGGTCAAGAGAAAGGTATTGGCAAAGTACTCATATATTTCGTATTAAATGCCTTATACTATGTACATTTTATTGCATGTTTATTTTTTTTTAATGAATTATGTCACTATGCTGTACAAATTGCATATATATAAATATTTATCCTATTGATCATTTAAAAAAGATTATTGTGAATGTATAGATTAGTTTTTTAAATTAGTATATAATAACTAAAGGAAAATATTTAACAATTTACTTTTAGGTGATAATTTTTAATTCTTTAATTATTGATATGTAAATGATAAATTTGTAGAGTATGTGACAATTACATGCAAGTTTATTATTACATTATTAAGTTGCATAATTAGCAGTTAATATTTTATTATTATTTTTTATTTGTATATACAAACAAATTATATAAGCATTTCAAAAGTACACACTTTTACTTTTATGTGAAGGGTTTAAAGCTTCTTAGTTTTTAATTTCATAATATGTATATGTACTCAAAGTGTAATAAGTTCATGTAGCATGCTATGAAATAACGCTTAGCTGGAATGTATTTGAAAAGCTTTCAAATGCGATTGCAAATTATGTGTATTTTATATGAATTATACGAAAATGAAAGTAGCTTTATTTATAAAACAAGTTTTTGTAGCTTTTTATGTTAAAATTTTTTAACTTATTACATATTAATAAGAAAAAGTTAACAATATGCAATTTTTGTATTTAAATGTTTAATTACATATTATGGAAATTATATATAGAATATGCTTATAAAGAAGCTAATATTAAGAAACTGTTTTTATTATCTAATATATGCAAATGATAATTTAGTCTTTAATGATTTTAGAGTTTATTTTCCATAATTTCACATTTATAGCTTAGTTTTAATTTTTTATAAATTTATTACAAAATAAAAAAATTGTAATATTCTATTACATAGTAGAAATTATAATTATAATATAGTTTAAATGTTATACATATATCTTTTAATATTTTTGTTTATTAGACAAAATTCAGTGCACGATCACGAGGTTGGGTCGAATTACCTTCAGATTCTAACAGTAGATCATGTATTAAACTGCGTTTGGATCATGATTTAAAATGCAAATCAGATTCTTGGAAATTATCTCAAGCAAGTCAAGCTATAAGGAATAAAAATATGTACTTAAATCAGAATCAAGATAATACAGCTGAGGAAGAGGTAGATATTACTATAGATGTACATAACAAACAAAGTGTTTTGGATTTGTTTGAAGACAAATTAGAAGTTAAAGTTATTAATGTATCAATGGCCTTGTCTATGAGTTCAATAAGTGGTCTTACAGACTTAACTGAAGATGAAATTATACCTAGGCCGATACCATTGCAGGTATGTTAAATTTTATTGTATTATTTCTTTTAGCTTTATTCTTAATTACATTATATTTTTATTTTATTGCAGATATTTCTGGAAAGTATATCATTGCGTTTAAATGAAGATCGTCCACCGAATAATATAACTTCGCCAGGACCAATTCCTATAGATCTGAATATTGCAAAACTTAAGATAGTACGAGATGCAAATGGAGTTTTTCATATTGAACCAGTTGGTAGGTAACAATATACAATGAAGTTTTTTTTTATTATTATTCGCCACTTATTATTTTTGTACAAGGAAGATATATAGTGTTTAATATAGTATAGTACAGTAAGTCTATAATATAGTAGGTTTTCGAAATACATTTAAGTGGTAAATTCTTTCATTTAAAAATTTGTTTACTTTTTTAAAATTAATGTTATACATTGTATAATTCTGTGCATTCAGACGGCCTTTCTAATGTGAGCATTTATACAAAACAATTAGAAAAATAGTAGTAGTATTTACTGCTTTAACAATATTATTTAATAAGACATTGAATAAATAGAATTTTAGATTTGCATTTAATTATGCAAAGGCATGTTTATTTTTTCTCAGATCAAAAAAAAATAATTTCTGCTTATTATCACGTATGCTTATTAACATTTTTAATGCAAATTATAAATTAGCATGACTGAATAACATATAGGGTGTCCAGAATGATCAGGACAAAACTTATACTATATGTTAATGAGGTCAAGTAGGTACGAAAAGTTTATGTAAACTTATGACCAAAAATGTTCTATTGGAGAGTTATGAGCGTTCAAAGATTTCTGAGAAAGTAGTTTTTAAGATTCGTTATACAGAATTGCAGAGAGACACAAATACATTTACTACTATTTCTATAATAGCAGGAATATTTGAAAGAGTTCAACAATCATTAGTTCAATGAGTGATTTGCATCTTTGGCATTCTTACAAAAGCAAGACATTTCAACATTTGTTATAACTGTCAAAATAATTAATAAAAATTTTTTGATGTTTATAACTCCAATAAAGCATTTTCAGACATAAGGTTATATAAATTTTTTATCTACTTGACCTCGTTAACATGTAGTATAAGTTTTGTCCCAACATTTTTGCTCCGACATGTCCTTTTTGGACATGCTGCGTATAAGGTACAAAACATTGTCATATTGTTTTATAACACTGCTTATTTTTCATAAATAGTTTAGATAGTAAAAATATATTGTTTACTCACCATCTATGTTTAATAAAAAATATTTAATTTCCTAATTTGTTAAAAGTAATTTTTCATTAGAAGCACAACATTTTTGTATATTTTATAGATTACTATAAAATATTTTCCCATATACTCTTCTACTATTAATCTAACTCAAACATTTTATTTCTAGTAAACCCGTTGAGCAGGAGTAATTCCCTTGTAACACTCACAAGCAGTGATACTCAAATAATCGAAAATATAAATCATGAAATGGAACTAAATATTTTAAGACAGTCCAGTAAACAGTTGAAATCAGATAATGAACAGCTTCGGCGTCGTCTCAATGCTTTGGAGAAAATATCAGAAGAAAATGCGAAATTAATACGTATAAAAGAAGAATCTAATATAATAAAATCTCATTTAAGTGTAGCGCAAGAAGACATACAGCTGCTTCTGAAAGAGAAAAGAGCCTTGCAAGAAACAATAACAGAGCTTCAAAATCGAATAATTGGAAGTGGTCCAGGCAGTGGTACTCGTGCATCTTGGTCATCAAAGAGATAGCATACCAGTTGTTTCGATTGTTCCAAATGTTGTAGTTCGAATAAGTCATAGTAATAATTTTATTAATTGTTACTTTTCACACAACTTTCAAAACTTTACACAATTGAGTTAATACGTGTTTTCATAGCATCTCTATTTAACTTAAAAAGAGAAAGGTATGTCATACTAAAACATCTTGATCCTTACTATACGAATTTAATATGTTACATTGATTTTTAAGTCTTATAAAAGGAGAACTTGAATAACACATTTATTATAATATGTTACAAGCAAAAATTTTCTGAGTTTACTTCTTTTCTATATTATCTTGTCTACCATATCTATGCTAGTAATTGCCTTTAGCTATTCAATCATTGTGCAATCATTAAAATAACATTCAGTTATGTAAGATGCACTTACATGAAATATACTGATTTTTACTATGAGCAAGTACAAGGCGATAAATAATGGCAATAGTAGTCAGTGTTTAGCATTTTCATGAATAAAACAAATAAAGAAAAGATTGGTGGATGAATATTCTGGATACATACATGTGTATTTATTGTATGCGATAATACACGTGTTAAAACGTGATGTATATATAAGGTTATTAATATCTGCACGCGCGCGCGCGCGCGCGTGCACACACACACACACACACACAATAAATTATATATATTAATATATAATATATTAATTAATAGATAATATAATATAATTATTATATAACTTATTATTTATATTTAATATATAATTATTATTAATTATGTATTAATATTAATATATTATATATAATATATAAATATTATATAATATTTATATAATAATATATTAATATATATATATATTTGTTGCATATAAGATATAAAACATACATGATATAAATTATAGTATGCTAGTCAAATTATTGCAATATATGTTTGGTTTTATAGTAGTGGTTGTTATTTAGTATGAAAACAGAGAATTGAATATAAATTTTTTACTAATGCTTTTTGTTCTTCTCATCGTAAATGTTCTGACGAATTTCATAGACAACTTTTAACGGAATGGGAGAATACAGTAAAATAATGTAATAAATGTAAGATATTAATGGATATTGAATGATAAAGTTATTTGAGCCTACCAGATAGATCGTCTAGCTTAAAATCAATGAAGAACGATTGTTCGTATTAATGTATATGTATAAGATGTGTATAAGAGTGAATACATGTGATTTAATCAGTTACGTGATAAAAATGAAACTGACTATAATATAAAATATACAATGATAATCTAGAATGTTTTGATAAGACTGTAAAACTGATGTTATTTCCTGTGTCATTTCCTGTATTTCTATTAAACTAAAGATATGCATTGATTGATATTTATCTTTGAAAATGAATAATATTGGACTACATTAAATTAAAATTAATAGTGTATTATAATGGACTAATAATTTCGTCATATTGTATGTTGTGATATCTTGACATTTTATCATTGTATGTTACAATAGACTTAATTTTCAGGATGGGTTGCTGGCCAATCCTTTTGTTACAAAACAATAAGGTATTTTTCTAATGTGTATTAATGATAATTGCCAATTAGATTTTTTTATACTTTAAAATCCTGATTTTTTTCAAACAAAACGAAAAGAAAAACAGTTTTTTCTACTATAACAAATGTATTAAATTCAGAGTCAGCTTTTTTTAAATAAAAAAGTAAAATAAAATTTTTTAATTAATTCACATTAATATGAGGTGTTGGAAGAACAATTTTTTCACACCTAAGTATTATAATATTTGTTTACTTAAGCAGGAATATTTAACTATGCAATTAGATTTAGATTCTCTTATTTTATTGTTACGATTAAATGTAAGTTATTATGTTTTATTTTTTAAAAAGTTATATTTCTGAAATCTTGTATTTAAAATTTTGTATTAAATTTTTATGATTAAAGAATTTTTTGTTGTGTTTATTATAGTATGTTAAATTAAAATATTATGGGACATGATCACAGAACCATATATAGGGAAAAATTTGAGTCTATTATGAAAATATATTATATGTTACATATATTATAGTGGAATAAACTGTATATTTATAATTGTCTGTACATATCTTGCATATCTGAGTATGTAAAAAAATTAAACGCAAGAATTTTAGATGTTCACATCGCATTTAAACATTGATATGTTCTTATAATCTATGTCTTACAATGGAATATTCAAGTTTTAATTTAATTATAATAAATCTTTACTTTCTTACTATACAATTATGTACTTTTAATCACTGAAAGAATAATGCTTGAATCTTTTAAATGTTATATATTTGTTACATTGTAATATTGTATAATTTTATCAAATATGTTTGTTAAAAATGTTAATTTAAAATGCTTCTTTTTCATTGATATTGTATTTTGATATCTGCAAATATCTTTATTGAAAACAATATTTATATTGTTGTATACAAAGTGTATATTACTTCTAAGCTTTATGTTATTTAATATGTGAAACATTAAAATTTTATGATTGAGTATAAGTTATCTTTATAATAAAATAAAATTTAAGATATTATTTTAATGATTTTAAAATATTTATTTTGATAAATTATTTTTTTTACTTGGTCGATTTAATTACATATTGTTTAAATTTCCGTTTTCTCTTTATATGAATATTTTAGGATTTAACTATTACATTGTTTCTGAATAAATTTTGTCACCTTTGATGAATGTATGTTAAAAAAATTATTATCTTGCAGTAATTCTGTGATAATTATAATATTTAAATAACTATATTTCAAAATTTAACTTTATTTGTTAAATTCTAGCATAAGAAACATTATTTTAAGCGTTATATATATTTATTCAAACATATAATTTTTAAATGCAATTATTTTGTAATTTTATAATCAAATAATGTATAATACAGGTAATATACTTAATATTGACGTTAAGTATTAAAAATGTATATTTATAAAATCATTTGTAAAAATATTATATGCTAGTATCTCTACCATACAATTTGTGACTGTTATATTACTTTAAATATGCAATTAAATTGTAAATCATTTACTTAAGTGTATTTACTGATCATTTTATATATAACATTTTTTAATGGTTAAATATGAATGTAATACAGCTCAAAGAAATTATTTTTCGATGCTTCTTTGACTGAATATTTTGTATTTATTTACGTTAAATACATACTATAACAAATGTATTGCAATTTATAAAACTTTGTTCTAAACTTATAGATGTAAATAAAGTAGCAAAATTGGAATTTTTTACTCATTCAAAAAAATTTTTAATATAAATAATTATTTATTTCACATTTATTATATTATATATTATATAATATGCACAATTTGTTTTAGTTTAGTTTAGATAATATCTATCGAACAAATAATCATTTATTTCTTAGCAATGGTGTATTATTTAATGGTATTAGTTGAAAATCAAACATGTTACATAAATCATTATTTTAGCATGTAAAGTAGCTCATGAAAGCATTGAAATATTTACGATAAAAAACTTAAATATATATATTCTATGTGTTATATAAAACACTTTGAAATTTCATTAGTACTAAAATGAAACATGATCATTATGATTATTCTGATTTTTTAAACCAATTTGAAAATGTATATAGGAGTTACAAGATATTTACTGCAAACATATATTTAGTAAAAAATAACTCTACAGTACAAATACCATTTTAAGCATGTAGCAAGTATTAAAAATGATCCCACTACTGAGGTTTATTAATATAATGGATTCTATGATCTCTGCGAAATTGGTATTTATATTAAATGTTCTATAATCTTTACATGCATTTTCAAATTTGATCAATATAATCATCATAGTTGTGTCTCATTAAAGTGTTAGTAACATTTGAAAATTGTTTTAATAATTTAAATAATACATACAATAGTATATAAAAACTTTTAGTTTCATTCGTAAGTTACTACAGCTGTGTAATAATTGTACTAAATCAAAAAGGGCGCGTAACCAATCGTGCAGTTCCGTGTTTTCTCGGTAGTTTACGGCATCGTATCTGTAGCGGTAGCGAATAGCGTCTCTAACGAAAGGGGCGACAAGTGCCACGGTCGAACTATTTACTTGAATCTGTGTGCGAGTTGATTTAGTGTGTGGGTCAAAGCGAAGGGGCAAAAAAGAAGTCATCCTAGGAATCACTGCCGTCACACGTAAGTAATGAATATATATTGAATACATGATGAAAAAAGGTCATTATTGTCGGTACAAATATTGGTGTTTGCGAAACCTCTACATTCAAATTAATTTTCCATAACATTGAATCTGGCGGTTGAACACGATACACTATAAGTTGTAATCATGTTTCGCACAAAGTGGTAATAGATAATTTACTTTGACCTTTTCCGCTTTATTCCTACAAAATGTGACATTTAATTGTGATCTGTTTAAATATTCTCTTTTCAGTAAAGAACACGATCACTCATCTTTCTATCGGTTCTTGCAAATGGAGCACAGTCATAAGAATACCGACTGTTATTTTTTCTATTACTCAACATGCACAAAGGTATGTAAAATATAAAATGCACGAAACATTTGTTGTATTTAATTATCACAGTAAAATTTTAGATGTTGAATAGATTTGTTCCATATTGTTTCTGATACATTGAATTCGCGAGGTTAGATCGGCCATGTTGGTGGCAGGCTCTACGATATCATTCGTCGTTTTAAAATAATTAGTAAATCGTGTTATTTATATACTACAACAGTTATATTTCTTCATTTCATGATTATTTTGAATTTTTCTTATTTTGAAAAATTTAACTCTCTTATATTGTTTATTGTGTCCGTACCGGAAACAATTTTTGTTACTCATGATGGTAATATTGAAAATTGTGATGCTTGTCATTATGTAAAAATTGTTAAATATTTATTTTCATAATGTATTATGAGTAATTATGTGAAATAATATTAACTGTTGAATTTTGAATTGTTGAAGTTTGAATTACAGATTAGGTTGCAGTATTTATAATATACATGAGCACTGCAATTATTAATGATCATAATTCTTTATTAGTTAATTATTATTGTATTTTTGATGTATCTGTATTTTATTATTTGTTTGTTTTGTTAATTTATAATTATATTTGTAGGGTGATAATTGTCCATTTAGACATGAACCATCTGCCTTGGGTTGCGAAACAATGTGCGTTTATTGGAAGCAGGGTAAATGCTTTGATGAACATTGTAACTTTAGGCATATGGAATTAAGAGTAAGCATCATTCAAATATTACAGATAGATAAATCATTAATTAGAATTTTAAATAGTTTACTAATGTTTCTTTGTTACTTGTTTATAGAAAAATCGCAAATCAATTCCATGTTATTGGGAAACACAACCTGGCGGTTGCAGAAAACCACATTGTTCATTTATGCATAAAAACGCTCGTACAATTACTAATGATCCTATTAATCCAGTGAAAAATTTTGATTTAACATCAAAAACAATGAATCAAGAATGGTCAAATCGTCAAGGTAAGACTATTATGTTATCACATGGGGTATTTCAAAATTAAACAATCAAATTATATCAATATATAGAATAAGCATGTTACATAAATATAGAAAATATTTTATTAACAAATATGTTTGAATGAGAATATTCAGTACGAAAGTAAGTCAACAATGTTTAACTAAATTGTTTATTTTAATTGTATATATTATTTTAAAGTATTGTAAGCTTAATTAAATATAAATTATTACTAAAAATAATGTACATCCATCTAATTTTACATTTCAAAATGCTGTTCATGTTTTTAATGAATGCTTTATTATTTATTAATGAAATATCAAATGTAACATTTTACATATTTTGTTCCTATATTATGTTGAACTTTTTCGTGAATGTTATGTGATACATTATTATTCTTATAACCTTTCATATAGAAATAAAATATCAGATCAAATAAAAGATCAATGATATCTTCATGATTAATATATTCATTACGATTAATTAATAAATTTTAAATCTCTGTTACATTCATAAAACATACTATTTAATTATTTAATTGTTTCATTTTAGAATACCCTGTAAATTATGATTTTACAATATTTTATAATCCTATGTTGTTATTGTCATTTATTTTATAAGATCTTTTTTCATTGCTAACAGATGACACAAAATATGATGGTAGTAGTACTGAATCAGATCAAGGTAGAGGAAGCAGTGAAGCAGGCAGTTTTATTGGCAGTCCAGCTGTTGATCCTCTTATCGTCAAATTTGAAGAAGGTATGAGGCTTTACTAGCCCCCCCGTCCATCTTTCAGCGTACATTATCTTACGTCGGCTACTCTTTCCCTTCCACCTAATCTACAAACAAGCATAAATATTCCAAACGCACTCAGTATTCCGAGCAATCTGACAATCCCTAATAACGTATCTAACAGTCTCAACATATTAAACAATATCAACATTACGAACAATTTGAATATACCACAAGCTAATGTACAAAACTCACAAACTTCCCCTTGCCATCATGCATTATCATTTTCTCATCCACAAAATTTACATTCACATTCTCCTGGACAGTCATTGTCTCCACTACAAAATCAACAGAATTCTCCGCTCCTTCAGCAGCCATCATATTCACCTATTCATACTCAGCAAACTTCTCAACCTCAAACATCAAGATTTCCTTTCCCATACCTTGAAATGACGTCATATAGACGATTTTAAAATTGCCAGGAATGCCCTAATTGTAACAATGTAAGTTTCTATCGACCAATAACCAGTATAGAAAAAATACGTTAATGAAATATTAAAACAAGAGACAAAAGCACAGATAAAATTATATGAAACAACTAAACATTGTCTTTTAAAAGAAGCTGGTGTAAAGTATTGTATAAACGTACAATATATACAATGCTTTATATGCAAAAGTAAAAAAGTCATACTTTCTATTTTGCAGTAAAAATTACAGATTTTTATATTGATTGAGCACCAGGAATGTTAGTACATTTCCGATACTTAATCGATTTTCACTTAATTTATTTGATTCATACGAGACATACAAATTAATACAACTAAGTTATTTAAGAAAGAGAAAGAAAAAAAGACAAGTTCATTATGAGAAAACAGCTTAAGCTGCATCAATGTCACTAAAAACTTATATGATATTTTGCTAATAGTAATGGCTTTTGATAGTGTCAGATACACATTGATGTATTGTAAATTTCCACGAGATACGTTTTTAAATTTCCTCTTCAATAATAAAGACTGCACTACTTAGAATTTATTGATACATATAATAAAATATTAATAGTTTTTATTTAGCTTACATAAAAAATGAAAGAGAGATAAAGATATATATGAAATTATATATATAAATATGTGCAAGAAGAATATTTCATTAGTTATGAATATGTAGTGAAAAAGCAATAGGTGATCTATATCGTCGTCTTTATTATTGGATAGAATAAGGTTATAAAATTGTATTGATATGTGAAGGATTTCTTTGAAAGATCGTTTCGTACTTTGTGTACATAACACTTTAAGAATTATAGTCAAAGGTGTGTGTTGTTTCAATATAATGATTAAATTACACATATAATTTTGTATACACATAGAGTGTATACCATGGGGAAGAGGGATAACATGCAACATTTAGATTGATCCGATGACTCTGTGTTCTCAATGATATTGGTTTAAACTTACCGACTAGTTGTAATCAGAATTTACATCTATGTTTGAACACAGTTATGGTTACATTACAATTATATTATAAATTAGAAAAGTTGAGAGTAACTGTATCATCAAAAATGAGCATGGTAACCTAATCATAAATTAAAGGAAAAAAAAAAACAAAAAAGTTAACAGAATAGAACGAAAAAAACAAAAAAAAAAAAAAACGTAGATTTGAATATCAATTTTTGCAGGGGCTGCTATATCTAAACTTTGCCTGTAGCCCTCTAACTGCCTATGGCTATCTTTCTCCAGCGGCAGCGCGATGAGCCTTGAATTTTCCCGAATGCCGCATAATAGAAAAAACAAGATCGGAGTACTCACGTCTTTTCGTTGTGCTATAACACTAACGAAACACGAACCTATACCGGATGAAATAAGAAGATAGCTATGGGTCGTCGCTTTGCCACACACACACGATTTGAACTCGCACAGATTTCTTGATAACCAATTCGACATCCGAGACTGGTTTAGGGTGAAGTAGTTTGTTTAGTTTTTAATGGAGACTGAGTTTTCATATGTTTGATGTTTGATCGTTTGAAAAAGGCTCAAAAGAAAGGATACTTCTTTTGTCAGAGATATGCCCTTGAAGCATAACCATTTGTGCAAAGTGATGAAAAAAAAACAAAAAATCCAAAAAAAGATTATTCTAACATGTACTAATTTTTTTTGTTTGTGATTTTTAATACGGTTATGCTTTGAGCTAGATGAAGCGTAAGCCGAGAGAAAAAAATTATTCGAGTCGAATACTGCCCCAGATAAATGCGCACACACGCGCATTTCTTTTTGGTATAATGTTGTATGTATTTTTTACATGCGATTTGTAATAATGTTTTTCGTTTGAGAAGAAAGAAAGACGTTAAAGGCGAGATGGACGAACAAGAACGAAAAAAGATATATGAACCTTCATTTATAAGGATATACGTACATATGTATAAGCAGTATCCGATTCAATCGTAATATCCCAGCCTTGATTTATAATATAGCGCGTACACATGAAAGAAATATAATAAATGCCTTCATATGTTTTGGCTTCCCACACGAATTAGCGAGTTTTCAAATGGCATGGGATAATAAGTATAAAACGAGCAATAGCAATATAGCTATTCGTGTTTAGACGAAATTTGTTAATAGCAGCGTGTTGTATCAAAATTCTTTGTGTTGTACAAACAGAAAAGTAAAGAAAATCGCTTCTAAATCTTTCGATGTATAAAAGAGGGAAACGAATATTTTTCATCGAATCACGCTGCACGAGACAACACGAATCTTGAATCTGTATAAAAATATTCTAACGTAAACATAAAATCTTGCAGCATGTTTCGTTTCACTCAAAGTTTCAATTATCGAAGATGTAAAAAACCTCCATGGTGAACGAGAACGAATGAGAAATTAACGACAGTATCGGGATTAAGAGAACTTTTTATTCTGATGATTCCTTTTAACGAGTTTTTTCAAATTTGTTGATAAGTGAATGTTAATTGTTCGATCTCGACCGAGGGAAATTTCATAGCTTAGATTCGTTTCTTTCGCCGATGATATCGTTATTCGATTATGTTAGATATTCTTGTACTTCGTTTTCCTACGATGAATCAGCGATTAAGAAGATTAGAGCAGGAAGCGAAGAAGATCGAACGATCGAACAGTGAGGTTATATAATATAAATACGAAAAAAGCTACGAGTATAAGTATATAAATATATATCGCCACATATATATTTATGTATTTATACATAAAAACGAGATAATTCCTAAGGAAAGAGGAAAATGCAACTTTATATCACGTATTGCATGCATACACAGATACATATTTACATATACGTACTCTTAAAAAAGAAAAAGAAAAAAAAATAATAAAAAGGTGAAATAAAAGCGGAACTTGGTGGAATAGTACGTGTAAATTTTGTTTCAGTCGCATCGATCGAGTAATAATTATACAATTGCTTCATTATTAGAAATATTTAAAAAAGAGGAAAAAAGACGTAGAATTTCTCATCATAAGAATATTCTAGATCCCAATGAAAGCAAGAATATATATGTACATATATATGAATATACATATATTCCTTATTTTTATTACGGAATACTATTTGCGCCTAGATCCGCACGGAGAGATATAATGAAAATAAAAAAAAAAATTAAGTGTAATCTGCATTACGAGACTACCGTACAGCATGACGAAGTAATTATATTCTATTTAACTGCTAAATGATATATCCACGATCGAAATTATTCGTCGCCGTATCTGAATGTCATCATCGATCACGAAATCGATAAATTCGGGATTATTGATTCTGCGATTTTATACGGATAGGGTTCTACGTTCTAGTGCCTAGACTTTTGTCTTTAACTTTTATTGAATTTCTCTTTCTTATTTCAATGAAAGCAAAAACAGCAACAACAAATAAGAGTTAGAATAGAAAAAGGAAAGAACCTATTAGTTTGAGGGAGTAGTAGCAGCGATCTTGAATCTCAAGATAACGCTGCAGGATCTTTGCGTTCTTTATTTAACTTTTGAACATAAATATGCGAATGAAAAGAACAAAACTTGTGATCTAGATCAAGAAACGTGCATGGAGAAGGGAGAAGGAATGAAAGGAAATGAGAAATGCGGATATAAGCTTGAAAAAAAGAAAAATTGTATATTATAGGCGATATAATAAGTGAGAGAGTGCGTGTATGTACGAGAAATTTCTCGATTTTTCGCTTTTTTCCTTTTTTTTCGCTATTAACAGTCTCTTGTCAAAAATATTCATTTAAAAGTGAAAAATGAAAAAGAACAAAGTACGCGATAATAGTACGATACAGGTCAGTTTGATAATTACAGGCCTTTGTAATTATTGAAATAATTGTTTCCCAATATATGTTTTTGTGATATATTTTCAAATAATGAGAAATAGAGGATAGTGTTCGCGAGAGTTATAAAGAAGTTAGAGAATGGCGAAAGACGTGAAGAACGAGAGAAAGTTTTGTGACAAGCACGCTATATTGTCGAAAATAGATGCAGAATTAAATGATTGTTTGAAATGCAACAAGATCGTCTTTTGACCCGTTCTCGCGCAGCAAGTGCAATTATTGCATGTTCTTTTCAAAACACAGGGCCTGTAATGCGTGTGCCACCTCTTGGCGAATGCGTGTGTGTGTGCTTATTGAGAGACGAAATAGTGTAAAACTTAACCTAGTACGTTTAACGAGCGAGGAGAAGGAAAGAAAAGAAAAAGAGAGAAAAAAGATCAGTAGCTGGACTCGTGTCGCCGGCGACGACCTTTAATCGCTATTTATTATAGTCGAATAACATTAATAATTTTAATATATCGTTTGTTTCGTTCGTGTCAACGTTCAGCCAATCAAACGACGCTAGTTTGGCTTGATTTACAATCAATTACCGCGAGGATCTTTCGATCGATTGAAAGAGTCGTTGATTACAAAATCATTCGCTTATCAAAGGATCAGTGATTTGCGTTCTCGTTTTCTATTGTATTTTACGAAAGAAAAATTTCTCGGTCGATTATTGCAATTTATGTAATAACGTTCTTTATATAAATTCTTTTTTGTTTCGTTGGTATTTTTCGAAGGTCTCAAATTTTAAAGCTTTCCTTTTTTTCCCTTTTGTAACATGCTTCTCGAATTGTGTTTTTTTTTTCCGTTTTAAGGGGTGTTCGATATGCTTTTTTGTTTTTCTTTGATCTGTGAATTATTTTTATTTTTAATCGTTGGTTATCGTGTGCGTTCAGCTGCAAATTGTTCTTAAATCATTGTCCTCCATCCGGGAGATGGACCTTTATTCGAATTATATTATATTACTTCGTCGATCGATGACTTTTTTTTCTGTCTTGTTCCTTTTCCTTTTTTATTTATTGTTACTAAAAGTCGCCATTGCAGCGGCATGATCGTTATTATCTATCATCCGTATCTCTGTTGTATTGATATATGTTGTTACTTACTTGCGTATTTTTCCTCGAATTGTAACGCATGATGTGTTCTCGAAGTCGCGCGTGCGATGCTTGGATCAACGGCAATTTCAAAAATATCTCCCTATTTCAATGATTTATATTCACAAAAAGAAAAAATTGCAAAATATCAACAGGAAAACATAATTATTGAAATAATTAAAACAAAAAGAATTGTTCTACATTAAGAGTACAAAAAATTATATAGTTTTTAATGATTGAATCATTTCTTTGAAAAGTTAATAAAGAATGAAGGAAATTGTCGTTGAATTCGTTTAAAATAACTTGGAAACCTTTGTTTGGCGATTAACGATGAAACAAAAGGTGACCAAGTCTCTTCAATTTCAAAAATAAAAACGGATTCGATTAAAAGTGAGAAAGTGGGGGGGGCGAGAAAGTGGGGAGAGAGAGAGAGAGAGAGAGAGAGACAGACAGACAGACAGACAGACAGACAGAAAGTGAGGAGAGAGAGAGAGAGAGAGAGAGAGAGAGGCAGAGAGATATATGCTAAATATGCGATAAATAATTCCATACTAATCCATGTAAACGAATGGAAAATATTAATTTTTACCGAGACGATTATTTGGATTCTAATAAACTTGATGCCATGAAATGAAAGGGAAAATAATGTTAGTGTGACAGAGACAATTTTTCCAATTTATTATTTATTTATAAAGATACAAGATTCGCGTTTTGTAAAATTAATTGTATCGTCTTTTTACATTGGTCGAATAGCTTTTTTAAGGCTATTTTTTTGCATTTGTCGTATCGAATCTGAAACTATCACAAGTAGTTATTTTTGCATTTATCCAAGGCATTATTATGAAACAATTGCATTATACTTTAATGTCTAATTAAAAATTAAGAAATATCATATTTAAAAATTATAAAACACTGTAATTTTTTGATTGATTGATTAATGATTTAATAATTAAAAATTACAAAATATTGTATTTTAATATTTCATTTAGTTTTAAAGTCATCACTATTGCCCTGAACTAATAAATAATTAGTAAATAAGTTGAAATAAATATTATTTGTGATAGTTTTTTTTTCAAATGGCGTTCCCAAATTTTTCAGAATTTCTCATTGAGTGTTGCGAAATACTTGATCTTTACTAATTTGTGTTTTGTGAAATTTACTATGTCTGCCGCCCTTTTGCGTTAAAACTATACATTGCGACACTTGATATTGCGAATGCCGCATAGTGACACACTATACCTTTTTCTCACGACCGAATTGTTGTCCGGAATAATTTAATTCACGTGATTGCAAATGGATGATCGATTTAATTTGTAAAATGTTCACAAACATTGTACCTAATTAAAACAGAAAAGAAAAAAAACAAGAAAAGGGAGATTTTTCGACAACTACCAAATTAAAGATAAGTAGATGATGATTTCACTCGAAACTCGCCATTTTTTTGTTATTTTTTCATCGTCAACTTCTTCCTTCGTCGATGATCGATTCTTTGACTGTGTTGTGCCATTGTCGAGCGTTTATCCACGTTTTCTTATTTTTAATTTATCTATAATATTTATTATATAGTATATGTATATATATACATATATATTAAATATTATATTAAACACTATATTAAATATATATAAAATATTTATATATTTATATATATTGATATCCATATGTATAAATAAATAAATATATTAAATATATATATGTTATACAATATACATTATATGCATTATATACATATGTATACATTATAAAAGTCTTAGGCCATTTAAAAACATTTTTATATAGGAACAAATCTTTATGGCGCTTCTTGTTTGTAGGTTTTCTCGATCCACAATTTATTTAGAAATAGTGTTCTAAATTGGAAAAGGAAGTCAAAAACTTAAATAAATTATTTAAAATGTTAAAAATGAAATGGTAGACAGTTTAAAATAAATTTGTTAAAAAATTATTCAGACAACAAAAGAAAGTTGCACAAAATATCAATTATTTCAGATTAATAAATATTTTTTAATAAATTATTAAACTCGTGAATTTATATTTTTGTAGCAAATTACCAATAATTTTTGAGTTCAATATTTCTCCCGTAGTGAAAATAGATTTTAAATAAAATAATGTATTTTTAAATTTTTTAATAAAAACGAAAAAGTTCCGTTTGATATTTGGCTTAAGATTTTTGTACAATATTACATATACATATACATAAACATATATATATATATGTGTATATATATGTGTATATATATGTGTGTGTATATATATGTGTGTGTATATATATATATATATATATGTACATAGAAGAAAGAGAGAAAGGAAAAGATTGTTTCAAAAGTTGGCTGGTTCGTGTACTTCCCAATTGTGTGGAGAGAGAAGCCTGGACGGAACTAGAGAAAAATCCAAAAATGACGAATTTTCAAAGAGACTTTTGAAAAGTAATTAGTAAACAGAACCAAAAAGAGAAAGAGAGAGGAATTAAGAGAGAAAGGAACACAAAGAGATGATAACGACGACGATACTAAATCACCTATTGGATTTTAAGTATAGATTACCTGATCACATAAAATCAAAGAAGTTTGTACAAGTAGTGCTAGTTACTCTTAAATTGTAGGAAATAAGGAATTGTTAAAAGGGACGGAAAGAAAAAGACAAACACGAAAAAGATAGAAAAAGGGAGGAGAGAGATGGATCACCGAACTCATCCAAGGAAAATCGGTCAAAGTATTGGAATTGTACTCTACACTTTTCTTGTTTCTATTTTCAAACTCAAATTTCCCCCCATAACCTCAACCGGAGATCGAAGGCTACTTCAATCTACCAAAAATGACAATTAGACAATAACAGAAATAATCTACGATCAAAACTCAGAGTAAGCTCACTTTAGAGTTAATTAAGAGCCTTTGAAATAATTCTAATCTAAAAGACCCTTGGGAGACGCCGAATAGAATTTTAAAACGAATCAAAAGTAAACATAAATAGAGATTTTTTAAAAGAAAATTCTTCAAAAAATAAAAAGTAAAGATAGAAATTTTTTAAAATATTTGTAAAATAAAAATAAAATAAAAAAAAAGAGAGATGAAACACGTCTAAGGATTTTAACAACAAAATGGAACATCCTCGTTCAATAATAAAACAGAGATTTCCGCAATTTCGTGGTATGTTTCTTCCAGAATCGGACAATGAAAGTGTACCGTCTCCGGTAAAGCCGCAGCTGAGGGTACCATACTGCAAGACATATGAAGAGATTCGTCTGGAGGAGATTCAAGCCGAAAGCGCCGCCTACTATTCCTATCAAACTGAAGACTATCAGAGTGATGTTGGTGGTGGGAAGATCAAGACTCGTAGGACCAAACAAATCTGTCTGTATCCGTCAGTGAACAACGATTCGAACAACAAAAAAGGATTGGACTTCGAGGTTCTCACACTGGATGAAATTCGTCGTCGAAAACACAAAGGTTTTGAAGAAAATAAAATCAGAAGCACAGAATCGATGGGTTCGATCAATATAAAGGAACCGACAGAATTTCTGAAAGGCGCCGTAGAGACTTTAGCTGGACTTAAAGAAGCAATTTCTGTCAGACGAGTGAAGAGACGTTTGGAAAATGCAGAAGAGGACTCTTCTAGACGCAAAGTGAAGTGTAATAATGATCGTAGCACCATCTCGAGCAGTGTGCCGCCTGTGAAGCTTAGAAGATCTCCAAAGAGGTTAAGTTTGCTGCACAGTGAAGAACGAGATGAAAAAACTGGTCAAGAGGAGCAAATCGAAGAAAAGAAAGAAGGATGTGGTAGAAATAGTCCCGAATCAAGTTCTATGGAAAGATTGAACGAATCAAAATCGATGAGTTCGAATAGTAGACCTAGGAAGAATGAAGTTGAGGTTAGATTATGTGATAGCAGTACGGACGAGGATCAGATGCCATTAGAAAGAAATGAAGAGAAGAAATCGGTTGGTATGTACACTGTGGTAGATTCTAAGGAAGCAGACAGTTTGTTGAATGTAAATGAAGAGGATTATTTGACATTGGATATGGCGTCAGATGATATTTTGAAGGACATCGACGCGTTGCTCAAAGATAAAACCTCGGTTTGGAGGAGAGACTAAGGAACGTGTACTTATGTGAGAAATCGACTGGAATAACATTTGCTCATTTTCTATGGTTTGTTTCTCTTTCTATCAATAATCGATGAGTGGTGAAATAAAATTCTCCGGTTGACTTGCTTTCCACGTTTTCGAGCTGACTGAGGGATTCTGTCTGGTTTTTTTTTACCACAAATGAGATAAATGAGACTGTTGATAGATAGACTTTTGTCGTAGGTTAATTCTTCAATAGATGAAGAAGATTTTTAGATAATTATTGTATTAATTATCGTTGTGGAAACTAGTAAAAGATGAGGAGAATCGTATCTTCGAATTCGATTGCTTGGCGGCCTATATTCTATTTAAGCGATATGGGCGCATCTGTTTATGAAGGAATGAATGAAGAATTTTAGATTCTTGCGTGATTATCGATCAATACTATTTTTATTCTGATTTAGCAGAATATACAGGGCATCCCAGTAATCATGGTATAGTCAGAAAGCAAATTGAAAATGTAGAATAATATTTGACAAGCTTGTCAAATATATTTGAACTTTGCTAATTCCAGGCTACACAGGAATAGATAATCGACATGAGGTTATTCTATGTGCCAAAATAAGTACAAAATGTAGAATGCCATTTTTTCATAGGATCAGTTTCCGTTTCCGAAAACATTAAATTCGAAAATTTATTAAATACACTTATTACATTTTACAAATTTTTAAATTCGATTTTATTGAAAATGAAACTTCTGTATGAAAAACTTTTATTCTATATCTTCGAGTTATTTCTTACGTAGAATCACGCAATTGTTGATTGTACTACGGTAGCTGGGATTTCTTAGTTTTTTCAGTATTTTTTAAATTTAATATTCAATTTCATTCAAAATTTTTTCTCTTATCTATCTAATATAATATAACTTAATATTTGAAAGAACGAATGAATGATTGATTTGAAAATAGAAATTAATTTGGGAAAAATAGCTTCGGTTTAATGTTCGCAAAAGGTTCATCGACGTTGCGCTTGTTTATTATTCCAGTATTTCTTTGTTTGGTAACGGTATGTATGATTTTAATACAATGTTACATATCTTATCGTATAATTTCTGTATTATAACATTTGGTCACGATGATTATTCTTGGAAACGAATGCATTTCTACCATTTTTATTTATCCGTTCGTATTTTTCTTTTGATTATTTTGCGTGTTTTATTTACTTGAACAAACGAGGTAAAATTTCTTGTACATCATATATGTATTATATTTATATACAGAGTGTAAAAAAATAATGATCTGAAATTTTAAAAACTTACAATACTTATTAAGCGGAATAAAAAAGCTTAATCAATATTGTATCTACAATTAATTTTTTCAACAAAAATGTAATTTTATATTTACAAACAACTTAGGTACTTACGTCTCGTGGTAATGGATTATTATTAAAATATATAATTATTATTAAAATATATAAATTAAATTTAATAAAATTTAATAATAAAATTCAAACGTAAAGAGAAATATTTATCGAAATTGAAATTTAAGGAAAGATATCGTATTATAATGAAAGATTACCATCATATCAATAAAATATCATAGTCAATCGTAAGATTTTATTTTTTACTTTTGACGTTTGATTTGTTTTTCATTTATATTCAATACTTATACTCTATTATCTTGTTTGATATATATGTATACATTTTCTATTTACTTTTATAATTCAGCTATGTTATTAAATAATGTACTTGATTAAATTAACAGAATTGAGTAAACTTGGGGGTTAAGATTATATTCTATACTATCTATAAGTATTAATTTTAGAACCAATGTTGATTGAACATTTTTTATTCTTTTTAGTGGATATCGTAAGTTTTTAAAATGTAAGATACTTTCTTTTTTAACATTTCTGTTGTATAGGATATTCATAACATTAAATGACTTGTAACTCTGATTTATTATATGATATGTATATCATAGGATTTTTCTCTGAAATGTCTTTTCTTATAACAGTAAAAATTATACGATTAATTTAAAGTTATCTTGTTACATAAATTACTCTGTATATAAATAATTAAATAATTTAAATAAGATGCTGAAAATATTTTATTCTCGTGTAGAGATGCTTAATGAATAATTGAATGCATCTCTATATTTCTTAAAAATACGTTGTTAGAGAAACATCACCTTAAGCATACTTTTTGATGTTGAACATGTTTGCAATTATTTTTTATTCAAATTATTTTTATTTTGGAGCAATACTTTTCATCGTTTAATATCATTTGTAGGATATTAAATAATTCTTAAAAAAAGTTGAGACAAATTATAAATAATGTCTCAAGATGACTAAATTTTTAAATAACGATGCTTGTTAATTAGCAGTAAAAAACAGAACATTAAAGATATTTGAAGACCAATATTCTTACTTCTATTAATATTTCGTTGTGTAGAATGATTTAAACGGAAGTGGATATTTAGAACAATTTGTTGCTTTGAAATTATAATTGTTTATAACCTTCCATAATTTATTTTTCACTACTCTGAACTCTTTGTCGATTCTGTCTTTTAACTCTGTTGCGTTGTTTTAGTCGTTTTGGACTGAATAATATTTTTTTATTACTGGAAAGTTTCTTAAATTTGAGGAGAATATACAAAATTTTCCGTTTAAAGTTAAGTTTCGCTTTTGTGAAAGATTTTTTAAAAGCATTTTCGTTTGAAATTGAATCGAGATCAAGATATAAAAGATTATAAAATTGCAGCAGGATTAATTTGTCCAAAATTTTGTGTTCTACGAGAAATAATAATTAATGAGATAGTATCAATGTGTATACATGCCTGTTTAATGTAAAATTCTTTGATCTATTCTATTTTTGATATATTACGAAGCTTTGAATTGAATGGAAGATTCTCTGACATCTCGCTAGTATTGTGATTAACTTTACTGTAATATTAACAATTTGCATTTTTAACTTTATTGTCAATTTCAAAATGTCGTTATATATTCGTCCAAAAAGAAAAGTTTTGTAAAATATCGAAAATATAAATTATCAAAAAAGTATGCATGAAAAAATGAACTTTATTAAAAGAAAGTTACATAACATGAATGACGATTTAAAATAATTAAAATGTATTTAAAAAATAATTATAGATTAATTAAATAATAATTTTTTAATTCAAGTAATTCGAGTTGATTATTTACCAGATGAATTGGTATAAAAAATTGGAGAACTTCCTTAAAATGTGAAGTTTTTTAATTTCTAAGCGATATTCAATTTTCTTTTAATCAAACTACAACCTATACTTCACGCGTACAATCAACCTCACCTGTGCTCAGACGAATAAACCAAATTCTGTGAAAATTGTTGCCTACGTTTTATTCGATATGAATCATGTGGTAAGAATTAGAAGGTCAACGAGTTCGATGTTGTTTCTCCAAAAGTTAAACGAATTTGTAGATCGTTCTTTCTGTTGGTCATTTCTCGATATTTCTACAGGTGACTCCTCTTTATTAGAAACAGAATAAATCGTGGTACTTTCTGATGCGATTGTGCCAAGAAAGTATTAAATTGGAACAAATATACGATTGTTACATTTGCAAACATTTGTTATGTTTCTTTTCCTTTATTATAGGTTCTATTTATTGATTTATTAGTATTTTTTACTTTTTATTTTAAAAATTTTAGGAACGATAAAGGAAAACGCGAACTCATTATTTTTTAAGTAATGAATTAAAGTAGTGTTGTAACATGTATTTTAGTATAATTTTGTAATTGTAATTTTATGGTAGTAACTTATACTTGGAAATGTCTGAGTTATGAATTATTTAAAACTTCACGTAGATTTCATTTCGTACTTCGTATAACCTGATTTAATTTAATATGATCAAATATTTGGGAATATCGAAATATTCTATAATGAGAATTTCTAAGGTAAGTGTTATTCAAAATTAAAATATATAGATATTAATTAATAATTTTATGAAATGATATTAAGAAGGAAATTGTATTTATTTGTTTTATATAGAATAACATAAAAATTGTATTTCTGTTTTTTAAGATAGCTTTAGAATATGTTTCATTTTCTCTTTTGTAGGGACTAATACATTTCTTTTAACATGCTTATATTTAAAAAAAGAGACTCGAATATTTAGACATTTACAAAATAATAAATAAAATAATTGTTTCGAAATATTATTTCACATGTTTAAACATATGTTAATGTGGTTTTTCTCAAATAAAAATTCTCAAGGAAAATAAGACGGGTTTTAAAAATGATGTTTCTGTGATTTCGTGGCATATAAATTAACAATTTCAAAATATTTTATTATATTTCAAAGAATTATGCAATCGAAGATTAATACGTATAAAGCATAAGCTAAGTACTTCAAAATTGGTTTCAAAAATTAAAATAGACTTCGTTCGTAAGAAATTAAGATTAAGAACATCATACGTAAAAGTTAACGTTCTATTTGAAGAAATAAATATTTTATTACGAAATCTCTTTCCTTTTGGACAGAGATAACTATTATTGTCCGAAATAAATACATACATATACATATACATATATATATGTGTGTGTGTATGTATATATATGTCCAAATAAGTTATTTATTTGATATAAATGGTGTTTTAAAATAAAGACTAGAACGAGTGCACTCATTGTCAGTGCGGTATGAGTGTAAATACGTACGTATTATATAGTTTCTGCTGTATGAAAAGATACTACTTAGTATTAATTTTTTTCAAACTAATATAAGCTAAAAAATTAAAATAAATACAGATAATTGTAGAAGTTTGAGATAAACATCGAGTCTCTATAATATCTATTAATTAATTATTAATATTTATTATAATATTTTTTGTTATTTTAAATATGTTGGTAACTTATTTTCAATTTTAGTTATTAACAATAAGTATTAGTAATTAATAAATTATTTGATAGATTTAACCGAATCCGTAACGCATAGATGTAATGTGAATATGTATTGTTAAATTAATATCCTCCTGTAAATAATGAAGAATTGAAGAAAAATGAGAAGATGGAATTTTGAATTGTAAGGTAAGTGGTAAAATCGAAGATTAATTAAATGCACACACTATTTATTTTGAATGCATAATCGTACGGTTAACATACCTGGTTTCGCGTCATTCTGGTTGATCAAAATCTTGCACCGGATATAAATCATTAGTTCGATCTCGGTTTTTAATCGGATATTTGGGGGATTAGAATCAACTATAATATAAATGTGAAGATATTCTTTACGATGTACACACAACAAACGTTCAATTACTCTTGCTTCTTTCCGACTCCTTACACGAATATAAATAATACCGACTTAAAAACTATGTTTTTTTTTACGCTCTCCGTTTTTTTGTTTTATTTATTCGCCTATAGAAATTATGTCTAAGAAACTGTGGTTTAAAATCTCTGCGACACTCTTGATTGCTAACGAGATTTTTTTCTTTAACGATATCATTCTCTTCTATTTTTTCTTTTTCATTATTGTTGTTCTTCCGCAAAAATAATTATTCCGCGAATTTTATTCTACAACTCTTTTTCTCTTAAGATTTTAAACAAATTCTTTTTTTCTTTGAATTGTTCGCTGCTCTGATTCGGATATGAATTATTTTTTCTTTAATTTATGTTATGATAAGTAAAATTGTGGCCTCGTAGTCGGAGAAAATGACGACGCTTGAAATTAAACTTGGTTTACATTGAAGAACGATAAATATTTATGCAAAATGTTTTCTTGTAAGAAAATACATACGTCAGATGTTAGGAAAGATTTTTTTTTAATTTTGGAATCAAAAAGTCCAACATAATTACAAACAACAAAAATAGTAGTCATTATACATTAAACTTTGTCGAAGTAAAAATAGATTTATAATTATAGAGTAAATTTTGGAATTTACGAATTATCAAATTTTCAAATCTTTTGTTTAACGAATTTTTTAATCTTTAATATTTCAAATCTTTAAATTTTTAAGTTTCCGAAATTTCAGGTTTTCAAACTATGAAATTGTTGAATTTCCAAGTTTCCAAATTTTCCGACTTCATACTTCCAAACTTTCAAGTTTCTAAACTTTCAATTTTTGTTCGTACTTTTCACTCGAGTTTTCAAAAAAATAGGATTGAAACTTTTTATTACAATCACATTGGCGAATTTTCAAATATAAATATTTTCCTATTTATACGCTCATCATTATAATATTATGTAATAATTGAGAAAGGGCATTTTAACTAGTGATAATAAATATACCTCTACATAAATAAACAAAGCTTTCCTAACATCGTCTGTATTATACATAGTGCTAACAAAAATCGGAAAGTAAATATAAGATTCAAATGTAATATATGTCTATTAATGATTAACCTCCAATTTTTCTGATTTATTCGTATGACTGTGTTATATTGCCACTCATAACAAAACATTGTAAACATCCAGTACTGAACGGATGTCTCAAAGACCTTTTCTAAATACATAAGTTGTTCGACTTCTGCTGATCGATAATAAGGTATTCCACCAATATACCTTGGCTACTTATAATTACTTAATTATCATCGAAACGAAAACACTTCGTTACGTAAATCCCGCTAACAACATATTGAAAAATTTCGGTACCTAGTAGGTTCACTACAAAGAAACTTCACCTATGATGTCATCATGGACTACCATAGAGAACTATGTTGGCGAATTTGACGCCATTTTGACTCATTGATAAATACTTTTTGTAATCGTAACTCGCGATACAAACAAGAGATTTCTTTTATTTAAGAAAAAAATTGCACTCGTCCTGAGAACTATTTTATTTATCATATTAGAGACCAAAGGAATTTCCTAGTCAAGAATATCTTTTTATAGTTGCTTTAAGCAACTTCTTGCAGTTGCTTCTAAGGCTCATATAGAAACATTTAAACATTAGGAAACATGTTTCAACGTTAAAAACTTATATATGGGTTCAGATGAAACACTGATGATAAAGCGAGAATCCACGTATACAATCGAATACCTTGATTAACTCGAACCTCTATAATTTGGAAACCTTTATAAGACTACAATTATTGTATATTTTCTCTTTCGCTACTGTGAAAAGCTCTAAAAATCGAAATATAAACTTATTTTACTTTGAATTATTTGTTACACATTTGACTGCGTTATTTTACATCTATAACTCGAATTGGAAGAAGCCCAATCTTTGTCGTAAGTCGAATTTTACTTCTATATTAATAGGTAATATATGTATACATATACATACGTATCTATGTCTTACAATGAAAAATCGTATTTTAATCTGCACTCACATGATTCTGATTCTTGCATCATATGCGTACCCATCACATACAATCTCTATAACATAAATTGTCATTTATTTTTCCAAACAAATAATAAATTTCTAAAAGTTGAATATGTTCTTCTTCGAGCTTTTATAATTTGAAGAATATTAACCCTTAACTGACATCATTGGGTCAGTGGTGTTTTTAACGATTTAAGTTTAGACACTTGATTTTAAAGTGTTTCATTTCAATTTATATTCTGAATTTTTATATGATAAAGACCATTAGGAGGATTTATTGTATAACCTATAGAGAACAGAAACTAAAATTAAATATTTTGGGATTAAGTAATCAACTCGCAAATCTAATCTCTTGTGATCAATTATGACTCAATGATAACGATACTATTTCACTCTCTTATTAGATCGGATCAAACTTTCTTATAGATCAGACAAACCTTTCACAACTCGAAGATTTTAGGTTTTCCATTGAGATTCGAGTCATCGAGGTTCCACTGTATCAACAATTACTTTTTTAAATGTTTAATACAGGATCAATTGTCCCTTTAGCATTTTTTCATTTTTCAAGATATGTTGAGATATTTGAAGCTCCCGCCTTTTACCTTTTAAGTAAAGGTATATTATACATTATGAATATTAGTTTTTTCGAGATAGTACGGTCCAAGATAACATTTGGAAAACAGGGAGACATGGATCCTAGCATTAGACTGCGGATTTCTATGGAAAGTTTGAAAATGCTCAGACACATAGAACGCACATAATATGTAAAAATATACTTTCGATATAAAATATTGAAATACTTTAATTCGATATAAAATATAAAATATCGAATGTATAGCATTCTTTAATATTTATTAGATAAAACAATATTATACCTATATATTTTTCATTTTGTAAATGATGTTCATAAAAATAGAAATTTGCATAAATATCCGCAGTCCACACATTATAAATGAAGCCATTTATATCTTATTTTTAGAATTATGTATAACCTAAAACTTTTCTAAACGTTAGTTAGTGTATTATAATTCGTATCGTTATATCATTGTGTCTGTTATTAACAAAATTCGTTTCGAAAGAGTTGACGTTTACGTGTCCATATTATATAACAAATGGGTATACAAATTTGTTAATGCTTCCAGTTCTGCTGTATGATTTCAATTTCTTTTACACAAATTTTACTTTTATTTAATAAATTCATATTCCGCAAAATAATTTTGTTCAATCAACTTCTTTGGTCTCTAGCATTAGAAAAAATACGACAGCTATATAGAAATGTAAAAGAGATCAAGAGATTACAATCGTTTACGGCATAAACATTACACTATTACCATAGTTGTTTTGATTGTTTTTATAATCAATATGTACTGATTATGTTAATTCCCAACTTGTTTTATTTTTTTCTTACAATATCGACGATACGCGAGTCTACGACTAAGAAACTTCTAAAGATGTTCTTTCTGTAAATCTGCTCGAGGCAAAAGTGTCTTGTCATTATGCTTCTAGGCGTGTACGAGCATTTTGAAAGTAATATTTACCAATCGATCACTTTCTCCTCGATCGATATTCACGAAGCTCGAATTTCATATCTTTCGTAGATACGTCTCCGTTCAAAAGTATCAAGACATTTTTTGATTTAATAAATCTATCTGAATGTAATAATTGTTTCAAATTATTAACTAAATGATTATAGACGATCATGATTTTTCATGTACGACAGTGATATTAAGAGTTTGCAAGAGTTACAAGGTGAATGTACTGGATTAGATAATCCTAATTAAGAATTAATGTTCTGTTACACAACATATTCTTGGACTTCAGAGTTTATAAATTTTCAAATTTTAGAATCTCCGATCTTTTAAATATTCAAGTTTTAAAATTTTTGAATGTTTATGTTCTCGAATTGATAAATAACTCTTTGGATTTTTTAATTCACAAACTTTCGAGTTAACAAATTTTTGAGTTTACAAATCTGAATTTTCGTATTTTTCAATTTTCGAGACAAAAATTTTCCTAGTTTACAAATCCTTGAATTTTCGAATTACGAAGTTTCAAACTTATGAATTTTCAAAATTTTAGCATTTTTGAAATACCAAATGTTAAAATTTTCGAATTTAGCATTCCCAAATATTTCCAAACCTCTGAATCTTCAAATTCTCAAACTTATAAATTTCTAGATTCTCAAATCTTCAAGTTTTCGAATTTTCAAATATATGATTTTTGTATGCATCTTGAAATTCTGTTACCTCCATCTATTTTTCAAACTATATATTAATTCTCAAGGATTGTAGTAATAATTTCCTAATTATTTCCAAGAGTAACCTCACGTTCTGTAAATATCTTAATACTTACGAACAGTGATATACTTCAAAAGATCGGATCAAAAACTACTTGAAGAAAAAGCAACTGAACATAATTTGTAATTTATACTCGTTCACGTCTATTAATTTGCAAAAACTTTCATCTCGCACAAAAGAAACTTTTTGCAAAACTTGTTCTTTTTTATGTTTGATAGATCTTGTATCAGACGTGACGTTTATCATCGTCGTTATTTTTTATTCTCCTTCCTCGTATGTTCTTCGAACGGTTTTCAAGAGATCGCCTTTGGATTCTCAAAGGCAGTCGACGATCATCGACGACAGTTGAATCGATATTTTACTGAACGATTGCAAGAGCTGCCCTTTCATCGATTTCGAACGTCTTCTCCTTGCGTTCTCTTGTATCTAACGTTTGTAAAACTAACGTAAGTCAAAGAAGCTCAAGCCTACGGAGAGGATGTCGACACCGATGACCACCACGGTCACTGTAACCGAGGGGACCAATATTGCGCTGCCATATCTGGTGCTGGTTGACCTGGTACTGCGATCGGTACACTGACACCTGGTGATATCAGACCTGCAAGATGATTTAACGTTTATTCAATGGGTTCGTTTTATTGCTAACACATTGCGGATCAGATATTTTATTGTTGACTACGACTAGCTATCTTTTGCGTGAAATATTTTGAAATTACTTAGGGATTGTTAGTAGTTAAAAATCATTGTCGTGTTAGATACTTATTTTCGACAAATATTTCAAAATTATATGCGTTTTCAAAATGAAGGTAACTATAATTTTTCACAAAAAGTTTGTTAAAGTAACTTAGCAAAACGTTCATTTCTTTTTCCATTCGCAATGTATACTATGTTGTGTCTTGTGTTACAGCGTAATAACAGCTCTTGATTGATGAGATAGAAATTGCAATATATCTTGTCAACAACTCCTAAAGGCGTAATACAAAATGATAGAAATCTCGTTATTTGTCCGCAATGTGTTAAGATTATATACGTATCGTTAGACGTACAGTTGCTCACAAAAGTATTCGCACACTTATGGAAACCTTTCACAAATATAGTAAAACTTTGTTTGTGCGAACAATTTAATGTTCTATTATTCGAACTAGGATGGAGCATAATTTTAGTTATGCAAAAAAATTTATGACAAATATAATCGTAATAAACATGATTAAAACATATAAATAAATTTGTATACAAAGTAAATTTTATCGCTCGTAGTTTAACACAACGATGGATTTTTATTTACGTTATTAAATAATAATTCAAGCTATATAATGTTTTAAGATAGAATAAGAATTTTCGAGGTATGTGTGCTATATCACGGTGTAGTGAATTTGAAAAATAAAAATAAATAGGTACAGAAAGTAGTCGACTTTATGAGTTGTAGATAAATTGCAAAATCCTATATTTTTAATTCTAAAAACAAAATTGTCAAAGTAAGATAGATGATTATAAATCGTACAATATACTCTATTGTGTCCCAAAAACAACTAGGTATGTATATACCCGACGTATTTGAAATATATATATTTGAAATGTTGAACATTTTTAATATTTTTCAGGTTTTTTAGTAAAATTTAGAGGCGTAAGCGAATTTTATAGGTACATAATTTGTTAATTGCTAAACCAAGGATTGTAATATTTTATTATTTTTTTTTCTCTTTAATATCATCTTTTTCAGTGATTTTAATAGTATCGAATCAAAGTTTTCTATGTATTTTAGGCAAGCATTATGTAAAATTTAAACATTACAAAATTTCTATTCATTTTTTCTGTGAAGATACGAGATAATGGAAGCCAATTAAATAGGGACATATAAAATCAATGATCAATCTTTTTGTTAGTATTCTTATTTTACAATTTTCTCATTTTTTCTAATTTTTAATATTGAAAAATTATCTTTATTAATATAAAATTAATTTAAAATTATATAAAAATTTATCCTTATTAATTTTTATTATTTTTTTAAATAATAAAACACTAGCATGCGAAGAATGATTATTATTAAATAAAAATATTCACATTTACGTTCAATACCATAGTAATGATTAACAAGTGACCATATTCTTATCATTAACTTACGACCTTTTCTGACCTAAAGTGACCTTTTACCATAGCTCTTTAAACTTATATCTCGTACTATGAGCATAGAAATATATTAAAGGACATTATCTAAAAAAAAGTCCGGTCGCCTTGAAACCTACGAATCTTTGCGATAAAACTACTTTTATCACGCTTCATGAACTATAATATTTTTTATATATAGTTGATACTTTATAATGTAAGGCGTAGGGAGGGATCAATGTTAAAATGTTCAGTTAACATTAGAATTTTTTTAAATTTTATTCTACCCGTAACTGCTTATGATTTTGTTCATTTTTTAAGAAACATAATAATAAAAAAATAATAATTTAAAAAAAGATAAATAATTTTTTTCATTATAACTTAACTGTGTTTTAGCGAAGTTTTGTGAGTACACGATAGAACTAGAATAAGTTTTTATTTACATGTTATTTACATTTTACATATGTAATTTTCAAAGGAAGAAATGGCCACTGAAAGAATCGACCAATATTGCTCAAAACAGCATGCATTAAAAAATTATGATAATTATCGAGAAAAGGGTACATCTCACTGATTTCGATGATTTTAAAATATTTTCGTTTCAGTTTCCTATAGATATGTATAATATGTTACTGTATAATTTGTATAATTTATATAATATGTATAATTTGTATAATATGTATATTATGTATAATAATGGCCGTTCGGTCACAGTTCCCAAAATATTCCCAAAAGGCTTCAATAAAATTTCAATTAAATTAATTTTATGATTATACTTCATTCTGGAATAGTCTGCCATAGTTTTGTAAACTACAGTTTAAACTAAACTTACCTAATTTATCTATGAGAAAAACAATCATTTTGAATAACGTATAAATAAATAAAGAACAATGAATGGGTTATAGGTGGTACTAAAGTAGAAAAGCAGTTCCGACAAAGCTAGCATGAAATACTTTTCGACGAATCGATTGATATATGGAATGTTGCAGTTTATTTTAATCTTCAATTTATCAAAAATCTTAACAAATATATCTACCGTCGTTGACAAATTGTTTACGATACAAAAATATATAAAATAAATTGTTAATTAATACATATAGTTCTAAACATCAACTGAAACTGAGCGACGGTTATATGTATAGGAGAAAATTGTACAAAATGTTAAACTAAGGTTATAGAAATTGGCGAGGTGTGCCCTTTCCTGAATAATTAAATCTCATAGATCACTGATCATCTTTCAAGTTACCGTATCCCTCTAAAATCCTCCAAAAATTATAAAAACCACAAAAACAATATTATTAAATTAGAATTACCATATGATGAGACTCTCTAATCTAAGAACCGCCCAAGCCACCCAAACTTGATTCAGACACTAGCAGAGACATTCATACATATTCATAAGTAAGTATATATACAAGGTGATACTTTTGCAGCCACGTAACGCACTTTGAACGTGCTTTAAAATAAAGTGTGGTTCCTTTATATTCAATTTTTAGTTATTTTATTACATTAAAACGTTATAAGTTGAAAATCGCTTTCAAACGACGTTCTATGTCTACTGTTTACATTCAGTAATCTAAATCAACTTAAATACGTTTACACAGGTTGATTGTTGCAATAATCATTATATAGTTCCTTTTGACTATAATTGTTTTATTCTTGAATAGGATAGCGATAAGAATTTCTAAGCCTTAAATGCCAATGAATGTATTTTAAACTAAAAAACGTATTTTATCACGCGGCCCATATAGATGAAGTTTCACACAAACAGGCAACGTGTTAAAAGTAAAATGCGTCGAGAAGTTAAGTATTATTTACTATTTCCATTTTACAGATAAAAATATTATGTAACGTGTTTCTTGAGTTTGCTTTAATAACCACTACAACGTAACGAGAAAAAACATATATAGTTCCTTTTAAAAAACCCGAGGCTATCTTGGTTTCGCTTTAAAAGCAAACAATTTTCAACTTATATTATGGTAAATTTTGATTTAAAATTTATTTCGTTACATAGCCGTACATGGTTGAAAAATCGTGCGTCGCGTTAAACCGAACGCACTGTATAGATTGCAAATGGAGTTCTGTAACGATAAAAACAGCTTGGGTAACGCAGAAGCGAGTATAATCCATTACCGGGAGTTTGAATAGCGTGTTATCCGTGGTAGTCCATCGGCTAAAGTGCAAGCAGCGAGTGCAGTGAGTGCGGTAGACACTCACCGGTGGAGCTGGTGTTTTGATTGTACTGGTTCAGGCCCGCGGTATGGTATGGTTGAGTGGGGCTGCACGTGGGCCGTGCCCCGTATCCAAGATGAAGAGGCTCGTAACTCGGTGGGCGAGCCACACCACACGAGTATCCGTTGTCTCGTTGTTGAAGACACGCTCCGGGACTCGGACCCACCGTCATGCCCACGGTCATGCCCATGGGGCCCATCCCACCGCTTGTTGATAACGATGACATGCTGCTGGTAGTGTGCTGGTTTTGCTGACTCCCGCCGGACATAGTGAAACTCGGCATCGACGTCATTGGGCTGACGGGTTTTACAAAAATATGTTAATTTTGGTAATATGATATCTGGTAATATGTATACTAATAATAATTGCACTCGTAGGATATATGCAATTGAATTAGGAAGTTTGAAATATATGTATGTATATTAATTTCAAAATATTAATATTACTACGTCTAATAATATACATGTATATATATATATTTATATATGTTAATTTTTATTTATATATATATTTATATATGTTATATTTATTAATATAATAATATAATAATGCAATGTCTCGATTATGTTTTATATTATGATAAAAAGTCGTCTACTATGCACATATATACTAATATTTGCATTTGTCATATATATGTCTGTCATTAAATAGATATGTATTATATATTATTGATATTATATAGTTTGATATTATATAGATTTTGTGTAGATTATATTTTCTTTTCTTCGAGCAGGTCGCAAAAAATCGCCGTTTCGAAAAGTGGGTCTCGGCCAATAGAAGTTTAGGAAACTTTATATTATTTAAATATCGAACTCTATTTGACATATTCGTAGCCGGCGACGTCTTTTCTGATGTTTCTACGTCATTTTTAAGTCTTTAGGTTATTACCTACCGAAAACGTGATTTTACGTTTTTTCAAAATCTATGGCTGGTTGAGGCTGATGTAATTCTACGAGATCTCTTTTCATATTTACAACGAGTTATATGCAGTTTACAGTGAATAGGGCTTTATTACTTCTTATTACATCGTTTTTTAAACTATTAACGGTGCGATGACTATTGTAATCATAAATGAACCACAAGGCTTATAGCGGTTTGCAAACCATTGGATGGTTTGATGACGAATAATGGATAAAACTTTCGTCTGTTCAGCGATAAACAAATGATCAACAACTTTGAAATAGTAATCAATTTAAGGCGTTTAGCTTTGGAGTCTTGGAAATGATTAATACTTAATTAGGCGGCGTCCAATTAAAGCTCTTACGTCAGAACCGACGCCTGGCAGCGGATACGTTAGCAAATCATGTTAATTCTCACCTGTATGAATCAGGCATGCTTGGTATTCCTGGATAAACGGCTGTGGGCGCGAAACCATGATGTATCCTGGGTGGAGAGGGCGGTGCTTGCGGGGGTGGTTGACTAGCCAAAATACCCGAGGCTGGCGGCGGTGTTGGATGGCCAGCGCCAACTAGACTCACACCTCCGGCGTGCTGTTGCTGTTGTTGCTGCTGCGACTGTTGTTGCTGTTGCTGTTGCTGTTGTGACTGCTGGTGTTGCGGGTTGTCCCTCCGTTGCGTGCGCAATTTCTCTTCGCGCCGCCACTTCGCCCGCCGATTCGAAAACCACACCTGAGTTAGTGAACGAGAAGACAGACGAAGATACAGGTCAATCGCTAGGCTACAGGTTCCGCTTAATTTCGGTCGTCCGGAGTATGTTTTTACTTTTTTACATTTTTTGGCGCGATATTTTAAAGATAACGCGAACTCGATAGTAGGGAATTGGCAAATTGGAAATTTGGGACATGTACAGTGCATTCTTTGGGATTTATTGTGGCTACAAAAAGTATTCGCACACATCCCTAATATAGTTGGATTTAATTAATTAGTATGCAGATACTGTAATAAATACTATACATATACTATCATAAATATTACATATATGAATTCTATGCTACGTAGATTCATGCCCTTTGGAAGTGTGTTTGACGGTGAATAATTAAGTTATTAGAAAATGGAGAATTACGGCTTATTTTGTATAGATGTTTGTAACATATTGTTACAAGAATTTAATAGTCACGATGTACAACGTCAAAGCTAATATGTATCATGGTAAAAATTGGGAAAATGACTACTTTTTCGATATCTCTGAAACTATTCATGATACGGTGAAAATATTTTGTACAAAAGTTAAATGATTCTAATGTGGGCATAATTTAATATCAGTAGTTGTTCTTGCGACACAAATTTATTTTTTTTTAATGAAACCATATGTCATTTAATACATTAGGGGAGAAATATATATATAGTTTTTCGACATACATAGATAAATAACTTTTTAGAAAGAATACCAACATAGATCGATTGATGTATTTAAAAATGTATGGTTTCATTAAAAAAAATAAAGTTGATCTCTATGTTTCTACCTACAGAAATACTACTTTACATTATGTCTCCCTCGAAACCATGTAATTTCTGTTTGAAACATATTCTGATGTTATGAATAGTTTCGGAGATTGATCTAAATGGGACAGTTTGCAATTATCAGTAATAATGTAAACAAATAAACATGATTGAGGAAGAGAACTGATTCCGCAACAGCATGTTAGATGTAGGATTTTTGTGTTTATAGTCTTACAGCCTGCAAATTGAAATACATTAGGGATTTTAACATATTAGTAGCGCCGATATTTAATTTTTAATATGATATTAGAAAATTTATTTACCGCCTCGTTTTCGATATAAGTTACAAAACAATTATGAATATTATGGTAGTCGAAATTGCTTCCTAAAAGTGAAAATATGTAAGTAGGTATGTTTTGTTTATAAAAGCATAATATTCTCTCCTCTATATAATAATAGTATAGGAAAATAATTATCACAAGAAATATAAATATACAGCGATTATTCAGTTATTATATTAGTTGTCAAACAAGTAAATCGCTAATAATATAGAATTTGTCAGAGACTTTAAGGATAAAGTTTTTAGATGAAGAAACTTATTATTTTCAATGAAGTATTAAGGATATCGAAATATAAGAATCAGTATTACAACTACTAAACCAATAAATACGATTGGTACCAGTTTTTCTATGCTTGCAATTACTATATTTATGCAAGTGTTTATTTTTTTTTTTACTTTTGTTTAAAATTTATCGTAAACTGAAAAATTATATAAACAATGAGATATACAAAAGAAGCTGGTCAAATTTTCATTCGAATTTTGTTTCCTAATTGTAAATTAATAGCGTTGTGTCTGCGCGTATGTTTAGGTATACATGCTGTGTAATAAAGTAACTTTACAATAACTATATTATACTCAGTATTTTAAAAGTTTAATAGCAAGCGATTAAAGGATGAGAACTTTGTCTTATTTGTTACTTTATTAAAAGAAATTCTTTATATTGCCATTTCATATTTAATATCAATATGATACTTTCAGTAGTGTACTCGTCTGTTATAATGGTAAGCGATTCACCTTTGAAATTTGAAGATAAATAGTAAAAAATAAAAAGGTTAGAAAAAAATTTCTTATTTAGAAAAGATATGTATATGAGATAAACAAAATATGTTTCTATCAACTGCAATATTTGTTTTAATATATTAAAGTATAGATAACTAGTTAATTATTAGAAACAAATGTATATAATAATAGTGTTCTGCAAATCGTGGTACCTTTTTTTGCTACTTTTGCCTACGTTAATGCGAATCACTGTATGTAGGTAGAGAATATATGTATGTAGTCACCTGTATTCGAGCTTCCGGTAGACCAATCTTTCCAGCGAGTCTCTCCCTGGCGAAAACGTCTGGATAATGCGTTCTCTCAAATTCCTTCTCGAGAGCATCGATTTGCTCGTTACTGAAGCTTGTACGATTCCTTTGAAGCTTCCTTTTTAAGCGAAGACGCGCCTGATCGTCGTCCGTGCCTCCGGATACACTTCCGGCGTTGCTGTTGTCACCTCCACTGTTCGTTTCGTCCGAATGTGCACCACCCTCCAGTTCTGCAACTATAAAATAAGTTAACAATTTATGAGTTAACTTTTAACATTTATTATACGTTTAAGATGGCTGTTGATGCGGTGTATTAATTTTTTACTAAATGCATATACGTTTGCTGCAAATGTCTTGCAATTCCGATACACGTACATTTTCAGATTGGTTGAGAAATCAGTATAATCATGACAGTTATATCTTATTACAGTGCTAATGAAATTTCTAAATGTTTTACGTAATACGTACAATATATATGTTCATAAATGTTTGGTATATATTAAGATACTTTCGCGAGTCATTGTTGATATTGTATTGTGAGCTTAGGAAAGTTTGTTTTGTTACGAATTCTTATTAAATATTAATATGTTCATTTTACAATTGTGATTTTAAGTTAGGTTAGTGATATACATAGTTGATATACACATTATATTCTTTTAGTTTTCAATAAGTTATTGATCTATCTGTTATTTTATTGACAGATATACCTAATCTAATATTCAGATTACCCGAATAATTCAAAAGGACAATTAAGATAATATAAATTAAACAATTAGATATGAAAAGAGATATTCAGATAAAGTAAATGTTGTATTTCTATATCCAACGGGATAATTAACAGAATAAAGGAAATTACGAATTAACAATATACGATATCGAAGTTTTGAGGTTAACTCACAATTGTTAATAATTGAATGTATCCAGACGGTAAGAAGAAATTACTATATCAATTAATTATTCATATTATAACTTCCTAATAAAATACGTAGAGGTTTATTATAATAATTTATTGGTTTATAATTATTGGTTCTTCCATTTCACATATGTTTTTAAAGGTTATCCGCATAAAGTGTTTCGTTTCAAGCCGAATACGTATAAATTATATAAACGCACAAATGAGAAAACAAAGGAATTATGGAGTTATTCACTGATGTAAAATAATTGGAACCCATGGTGTTTATTTTAATTAAAATTCTATATCCACTGATTCTTGTGTAATTGTAATTTTGTTTTCCATGACATGCTCTTCAAAAAGGATTAAAACATTAAAAGATTCCATCAACGATACAAAATCAATAAACTTAATTTAAAAATAAATTTAAAAATACCTATAACTTTACCTTCAAACATGAATCATACTAATAATTTATATGATTAATTGATTTAAAATAGATTTCTAGAGCAAATTAGGATCAATCTTGGATTAGAAGCGCGAAATTTCAAAATAAAATTCATCACTATTTGTCTCACACTGCAAAGGAAGTTTACAAAATAAAATATACCAATAAAATATTATTTAATATATACTATATGCTATATATTATAAATATATTTACTATATACTATATTATTTACTATATATAACGATGCAATGGATTGAGTAATACTACTACTAATTTATAACAATCTGATAATACTTCTAATTTAGATTCTATGTAGGTATATTTATCCGTACCAAAATTTTCAACTCCCCTTTTAAAAGAATAATCGCGAATCACGCGAAATCCTCTCTAAATCAATCCCCAAACCCTATCGATCCCATACAACGTCGCGAGTTTTTACTGACCCTCTCCCTCCTCGTTCCTTCTTTTTCGAGGGTCGTCGACAGAGGCCTTCGTCAATTTTCTTATATAAATATCCACGTGCGTGCACGGTCTCGTGCATGTATACGTGCATGTAGAAACGCGAGGGGGAGGATTCGAGGGAAAGGAGGCGTTGCTGGGCGAACCTTATCGTCGGTTTCTGGGTGAGCGCGTCGAGGCGTCACTGGGTTTTGGCTCGACGACGAGAACTGCCTGGGGGGTTGCACTGGGGGGTGGGGGTGGGAGAGCTGGTGGAATGGCTGGCTAGGGAAAGAGGGACGCACGATAAGACGCCGAGCGTCCCGACGCCAGTGTCCCTGTCCTCCCTTGCACGATACGCCTCTGTCATCCGTGCAAAGTGCCATCTTCTCTCTCTCTGCCTTCTTCTTCTTCCCTTTACTCTTCCAGTTCTGCTATTCTTTTTGCTTCCCCTTTTTATCTCTGGCTTCTATCTTTCACCTTCTTGCTTTAATTTTCACCTCCATCGTAGTCTCTTCTTTGTTTCACTTCTTGGGACGATAATCTTCACTTTGGAGTCTTTGCTTTGGAGTCTTCGACGCGTTAATGGAAACCTGATAACAACTTCTCGATAGGGTCGAGCTACCCGTTTCTGTCGAGCCTTGCCGCTTCTTTTCCGACACTTACTGTCTGAGTTAGATCTTTCTTGGCTTGTTTTGGAAGTCTGCTGTATCGTTTTGTGCCGTGGATTAGGCAGATGCTAATTCATTATTGGCCAAAGATGTATTAATACGTTTCATTTATTAGTTATTTACTTATTATTATATACGTTTTACTTATTACTTATTAGTTACTACATGTAATCATAAAAAATGACTATGTGAAATTATATGTAAAGTTGATGAATTATTGGTTAAAGCCGGAGTTTTAGTAATTGTTTTATGTTGTAACAAATGAAGAGCACTTTTAGTTAGTATGATTATGAAGATCATATAGGAAAGATATAGTAAATTTGAGTGCTATGCTTGAAATATTGAATTCTGTTTTTATTTTAAACTCATCATGAAGGTATTGAATAAATTGTTTTTGATTGAATTTAATAAATACAATTTTGGCTGCACAATTTATTTTATAAATAAGAAGGTTGCAAAGTTCCAAAATTACAAAAACCTAGAATTTTTGTATACAGTTTTCTACTGATTTCTCATACTCAAATTAAAAAACATTAACAAACGTGTTATCTTGCTTTCAAAATTATCAAACGAAACGTTCATTTTTCTACCGTTAGTGATGTATAAACCGCAGACTATACAAATTCCTAATTATATAATATATAATGTATAATAAAATAATAAATGCAGAACCTAGGTAGGAAATTGTTTTATCCATTAAATATTATAACGAGTACTGTACGATAGATATTTTATCTATTTTTGTCTATTACGTGCATTTTATATATTTCTGCAGCTTCGAACTTCCTATAAACACAAAAAAATCTACAGTTTAGTGATGTATTACATTCGCCTAAGAAGGGCGATGGTTTTCATAATGATATCGTCGAGGAAGTGAGAGAACTCGAGAGATAATCCGTAGCCTCCCCTTTCATGGATGCGGTTAAGGTTCATCGTGGAAGCTGGCAGGGAGCCACGTTTCTAGTACTAAACTTCTCGTGGAATCGGAGGGCTGTTACACCAAGTTTCCACTACAGGATGTAGAATCCAGAACAATGTGGAACTTCCTCTTCCTCTTGCTTCTTTCGTCTTCCATCCTTCGCTCGTTGTCTGTAGCTTCCGCCTCCGGTTAGTTCTACTTTTCGCCTGTCGTTCTCCCTTCCCTCCTCTCTCTTCTTCTCTTCGTCGTTTTTTCCACCTCTCACAGTTTACACTTCGTTTGCCCTAGTTTTTCTCGTTTTTGTTCCACTGATTGTTTCTTTCGATTTTTCTACGTTCTTTCTTCTTTTTTCAGGTTATTTTGCGTTTGCCTTTGCGAATTTTAAGTTTCGTTTCGTTGGTCTTATTCTTTTTTTAATGCATGGTCGTTGTGGTAAGTTTGCTTTTTAAAGTAAGTTTTTGTCATTGATGTATTTAATAGAGATTTTTGTATTTTAGTTTGTACATATTATTTTTCATTAAGCGTCGATGCAAATTCAAATTATTGTTACTTTTTATTGGAAGTATTGAACAAGAACTTGCACTTATTCTTCATCTAATAGTGAACAGAATGTATGAAGAAAAGAAACAATACATATACTTAACCAGAAAAGAAAGAAAAAAGAGGTAAGTGTATTTATGAACAATCGATGAACGATTTGCATACATAAAAGAAAGTGGAAAATTCAAACATCTTGCAACATTTTAAATATTAGTGCAAATTACTATTATTTTTCCTTTAAATGTTAATATAAATTACTACTGGTCACTGATGACCAATTATTATTGATAGTGGAAAGGAAATATAAAAGCTGAAACAATCAAAGTTGAAGCAATTTGAAAAATTAATATTCAAAGTTAGTTTTAATGAAAACAATCTCGAAATAAATCGCTCTTCTAAGACGAATCTGAACATATTTCAAAGTAAAACGTTTCGAGCTTCTTTTTCGTGTAGTTATATGCATTACATTTGTATTATGTAAGCAAATTATATTACATAATTTTAGCGAGTATATGCTATAACAGTAAAACCTAAAAATACTTAAACATTATATAATCGCATCACAATCACTTCAACGTCGAGAGAAATATTAATTAAGAAAAATCGCGCAATATTACCAGAAAATGAAATTTTAAGATTATATTCACTTTTGATGTTTCGTTTGTCAGTCTCGAATAAATTTTTTCCAATTACTTAAGTCAACCAACGTCAAGATATTATATTACATTAACATTAAGCTTTCGAAACACTTCATATACACATATTTACATACATACATATATATATATTCATTATTATAGTAAATTTGATTTATATATAATATAGTACAATAAATTTTTGTTATTTTCCATCTTTTTCATCTAATAGTTTAAAAGTCATTAAGTATATAGTACGTATATAATAATTTAACATCCAAACCCTATTTGAAAATATTAGTATATGTATAACATATTTGAAATATTATCAATGAGGTACTGTAATCTTGAATGTGTTAATTTATTTTCGTAAAGTTCTGTGTTAATATTAATATTTCTGAATTTTCAAAAGTAATATGTACATAGTATTAAAATTTAAAAAATGCTGATGCTTCAGCAGAAACGTGAAAATGAAGTCGGCCATCGCGCTTGAGCGAGCTTGAACTCGGGTTGGTGGATAATACGTTGAACGACGATATGAGAGATTTGGTTGGGGCGAAAGACCAAGGACGAGAGTAAGAGTAAGAGAAACTGAATGGCTAGAAGGGATTCCCCTCCAACGATACATTCTCCTCTCGCTTCCAACATCTGTTGCGATCCTTTCGCTTTTTTCTCCGACATCTCTTGCGAAATTACAAAAGACTGATCCTTTTATGATAGAAAATATCTCACTTGGTATGAAACGATTACGAAAAGTGGAAAAATGTTATTTTATACTTTGTACATTTACATTTCAAGTATCTTTCTAACGCATTTATATTCTTACGTTATTTAACTTTACGTTATCTGTATACTATTTAAATTCAGGTACATATTATTTTAATATCTGTTGCTTACGACTAAACAGTCGAAATTATGTATTTGTTATATCTGATACTAAAAATGCAAGAAATAATTTTATTCCATTTCAAACGAAAAGTGTTCAACCCTGATTATGGCCCTCCGTGTACTTATAATCGTTGATTTTTCAACTGCTGGTCGATTTTTGATCGAAACAATGCTACTTTGGTCGTTCGCACATAACAATAACTATAAAGTTTCAACGGTACGTAACTCGCTCGTGACCAATTGTTATATTTAAATTGGATCAATGTGTGGAATCTTGATGAAGGGGGGTCTTTTTCATTATGGAATTGATCGATGGTCAATGATTGGTAAAGTGGCAAACGCTATTTGGAAGTGGCGCGGTTGTTTCGTTGAAACGTTTTTGATACGCTTGGATTAGTCTTGTGTTGTTTCGCTTCTTTGTTAGGTAATTGTTGCTGTTTAAGCGTGGTTAAGCAATGAGAAATGGGTTTTTGCGAACTTTTGGATACAGGTTTGATGTATTTATGAATTTTATGGGTTTTAAAATAGTATCTAAAAAATAGGATATAAATAATGTTAAATAGTGTAAAAACACAAATAGGTAGAAAAATACTTGAAAAGAAAGGCAGTGTATTAAAAAATATTTAGGTAACTAAAAATCAAAATATAAAAGAAGAATGGTATGTCTCAAACGAAATAAAAATAGATTTCCATAATGCCCAATCCTGCCAGATATGGTTTTTTTTCTCTCCTAAATTCTGGAGAGTCTCTCGAAGAAGCAGAAAGGCACGCGTACGGTACCATACAGAACTTCAACCTCAGACCACAGAGAAAAAGAGTTCCTTTGTTGTTACACCCTTCCTTTCAGCTCTTCTGATGATCGTTCACGCATTTCCAATCTTCTCGAGGACTTCTCGTGTTACGAGAAATAATAAACTGTACACTAGCCACGAGTGGCATATTCGTGGTTGCCATTGTAGCAGCCGTGGTTCGTTCGAGTACGATAGAAAAATTCCAGGGGCGAAGTGGCGACGTTTAGCTAAGTGCACCGACGACCATTATCGGCGTTAATAATGCCGTTCGCCACTCGTGTGCTCGCGGCCATTACCCAGCCAGCTTTTTCTTTTCACCGATGCTGCTCTGGACTGGCTGCGTGACTTTATAGCTCGAGTTTCTCGATTCTCGAGTTAGGGACGATGTTTTAACGGTCTCGCGAACGAGACCGTACAAATCTACAGCTTTACGAGCTCTCATTATTCTTCAAACTTCTCCTCCGTCGCATACACGCAAATTGTCGACTCTAAGCTTTCATGAAGATATTTGACTATTTTGAGGATTTCTAAAATTGTGTTCGTGTTGGTATTATACAGATACAGGTTGCGTCACGCAATTGGGACGGCTTAAAATATTGAATTTGTTAAACGATAGAAAAATGCTGTTAAAAGGAAAGTTATAGTAATGTCTATCTTCCTACGACTCCACTTTCTTTATAAGTGCAACGATGCATCAAAAATGCACGGAAAATTCAACCGAAATCTTTTTTTGAATACAATTATATATTTTTTTTTAGCCTTATTAAGTTTTCGGAACACTCCGCGTGAGGAAGTATTAGAGTGCCACGTTTTAGAAATCAATATTTCGTAGAGTACTTCACGTTTTTGATAAATCATGATATTCTGCTTTCACATAGTTTCTTCATGTTTTTTTTTTAAATTAATAACAGTAGCTATGCATTAATGTAATTTACGCAGTAATAGTAATATCTATTAATATTTATCATAACGAAATTAGGTTTATCAAAGATTGGACATAATTTACGGGAATACTTATATCGTACAAACACTAGACCACTCAACTTTTTTAGAAATCTGGATCAAAGATTTTGAGGTTGGAAATTATCGACTAACGGTTTCATAAAGATAACCTCCAGAAAAGATTTCATTTATTACCAAGGAGAAAAGAGTTAACAGAAGTAGTATTTCATATTAACACTACATACGTAGTCGGATATTGCCAGTGTGAAATGAAGGAAGAAGCATTTATAAACTGATATTTGTATGCGCTCCGCATGCTACCAACAATGTACGAAAAAGTACTCTTATCGTATTTTACGTGTTCCGATAACAACGAATAAATAAAAAATTATTATTATTAAAAACTGGCATTTCTTAGACATTTAAAATAAGTTTATCTATGTAAATAGCTGAAATGTCACATTATATATCATCGAAGGGGTAACAAGGGGCACGGGGGCCAGATGCACCGTTCCCTGCGCATCGAATGTTCCAATAGCTACCAATGATACAGATGTTAGCAGGATTATTCTGTGGTGTTCATCGAAGCGAAGCCGGAGTCACCAGCCTCGGGCCCGAAAATTCAGCAAAAACAGCCAGGGTATTAAGGGTCGGCTAATAACGCGTAATACCAACCACGTCCCTTCCTGCTCGCACATTTTTATTACCCCTCTACCTTTTCCCCTCCTTTTTTCCTTCTCTACACGTTTTTGGCATTCGGTAGCCAACCCCGTAGTCTCGACACGCCATAGGTGAATCCTGTGTTGAGGGGTGGTATCCGCCAGGGAAAATAAAAAAAGATTACGCACATTGGGCCACTCGTTCCAGCGTGACACCTCGTACCCCCTGACGCGTTACGTCGCGATTATCATTTTGAAATCGACTAGAAAAGCCAGTCAGTGACAATAGCCGGCCATGATGCGTTAGTAACGGCCATTCACCGACCGGACCAGTGAAAGAATGGATCGAATGGATAGGGGGGGGGGGGGAGTTACATGAAGGGAAGGTTTCGAGACGGAGAGAGGATGAGAGGGATGATAGTTAAACGATATATTCTCGAATGGAAAACCAGTACAAAATGGTATAGGTATGTAAGATTTTAGATGTATAATTTTGTAATGTACGAAATAAATTGTGTAATTAAAATTATATTTGTTAAATACGTTCACGGTAAACATAAAATAAAAGTAGAATTCAAAAGTTCAAACATAACACTCGAATCGACAATAAACAAAATCTTTACATACACGATAAAATTTATTATATCTTACCTACGTGACGTTCATGGTCATATTTTATTTATAATTAATAATCGTATTTTTTATAGTTAAAATTACTCTTAACATAAAACAATTAATAAAACTTCTGCTCTAGTCAATAATTCGTCAATTTCATGTATAATAGTCCACGAAAGTATTTGAATGGCTACTGTAAAAATCTTTCACGAATATATTATATTCCTTGTTATATTTTTGAGATTTCATTAGCGTGGTGAAAAAACACGAATATTATATGATTACGTCGGTAAAGTTTGAAACCGATCTGAATATTTTTATAGAGCTTACAACGAATCGAGGCCGTTGCTTTTTTTTTGAATTATGAAGTTATGAAAACAAATACTAAATAGTTTTATCTTGCTATACGGTTTTGTACAAGTGACTATCTAATCTGGTTTTACTTGGCACACTCCAAAAACCATATTTTAATGTAAAGATAGAAAGATACGACAAACGCAGCTGCAAAAAATTGCATCAATTAATTTTTGGCTATTTCCATTGACTTGATGACATAAGTTTATTAATAGTAAGTGACTTAAAACTCTACAAATTTTCTTTCTGGACATTACAATAATATTTTCAGTCCCAAACACTACCCAATACTTGATGTAAAGCTTTACGAATTTTCATAATAAACATCACAATAATATTTTTGTCCTCAAAACAAATACCATCAAACGAAAATCTACCTAATCCAACTTTCTCAAACAACTATAACAATATACTTCAACCCTCTTACACATTACAAAACAACATTAAGAAGACAAGCAACCTCATAAGTAACGTCACAACATTTAAGGCATTAATATACTCGGTACAGTAATTGTTCGAACGAATTCCAACCCCTAATCCAAGGGGTACGTTTTCACCGCGAGTGTTTCCAACTCGAAACTTCTCCGCGCGCATATATTCGGCATTAAGGACTGAGAATCCAATAAATTTGTCCGTGGGATTAGGCATTAGACCGAAGCGGATTATACGTTGGATTCCTATCCGGCGCCCGCGGGACGATAGCGATCAACCCTCGCTCTGTCACTCTTTCTGTCTCTCTCTCTTTAAGCTTCCTATAACTAGCGATGGGCTCAAGTGCGTCGGAAGTAGGTTCGAACATTGATTGACTATTAGATGCGAATCCTCCATAAGTGTTTCGTGAAAAAGAAGTGGTGCTTTTAAGTAGAAATCCAATCTATCATAAACGTGATAGATTCGAACCCTCTATGAGTATTTTGGGAAATAACGAAGGCTTCCAAAGTAGAAGTAGAAACAAACGTTGCTCGAATAAGTCCTGCACAGATTTTTTCTGTTTAAATTCTAAAATTTAGAAGGTTCAAAATTAAGAGACACGGAAATTTTAAAACTTGAATACTTAAAAATATATAATTATAAGTCAATTCTAAAAATTTGCAAGTATTCGAGCGAAACGTTATATTTTAAGAACCCTCTGAAGCGAACGTTGGATATACGTATCGGATTTGATTCGGATTTATAAGTACATATTGAACTTGATCCCATCGCTAGCTATAGCGTATAACATATCGCAGCCAAGGATGATCCTTCTCAACTTGTATTAGTCGTTACAAGCCACTCGATATACCGAACCCTGTTACCCTCGTAATCACTTTCGCACGATGCTAGCCACAAAAAAGGAGATATTAAAAACGATTTTGGAGAATTTTCAAGCGCGAGTAATGTATACGGTGACTCACAACGAATATACTTGGACGCTTAACATAGAAAGCTTTTATGCGTAGAGTAGGATATGTTATATAATTGAAACTTCATTGTTATTATAGTGAATGCCATGATTTAGACTGGTCAAATACGAAAATCTGTGTACCAATTACAAGATATTTATTACAAATACACCAATAACTTATATTAACAGTATTATTTAGCATATAAAACAATCATGTAACTTGTAAGTATTATCTACTCAGAGAAGTTTGATTTGAATCGATATCTGAAATTCTATATAAAAGTAACGAGATATATATTAGAAATATATCAATATTTTATAAACGGTGCACATGGAACAATCATGAACTTTTTAAGTATTACTTATATTTATATCTACTTATATCTACTCAGAAGACTGTCAAGAATATCCTTAGTGTACGTACATTGATTTAAATGGATATCTCAATTGATTCTGAAATATGGACGTATGTAAATATGAATGGTGGCCTGCAGTGGTCTACTACCTACATTTCTTCTAGGAAATTTGTACACTTAGTAGCTAATAGTAAAAAGCTAATAGTAATAGTAAAAAAACGTAGATACTGTTTGTCACTGATCAGCGTACTATTAACGTGGTTGTGATTGGACAGTCACATTGTGACAGGTCCATGTATGTGAGAGAAACAGTGATAGAGAATTATTGAAGAATCCAGATCTCTTCAAACGATGATATCTCAGTAAAAGAAAATCAGGGCGAAATGAAACAAATAGCATTTTGCAGGGCAGATTTACTCTTTCTGACTTCAATTGGGTTTATAGATTTTCATTAGTTTTGTAACAATAATTGTTTAAACTTTTTGTGGTTTTAATAAGAGTTATCTATTTAAAGTTTATTACAATAAATGTGTAATATATTGTAATATATTTAATACAAAATATTTTTTGGAAAAAATAAAATAGGTATAGAAATGAATTCTTTCCAATTTTTGTGTAAAATGGAAGTTTTGTTGTAGGAAAGAACTTATTTCTACATCTAATATATGTGTATTTAATAAAACAAAAAATAGTCTCACTGAATGTGTGATTGTTTAAATATTTGTTTGTGATTTTTGCGAATTACGTATACCATTATAATTATATCAAATATCTTGTAATTTCTATATATGTAGATATGTAGATTTGTTTTAAATTTTCCCAGCATAATTGTAATAATTGGTTGTTATTACTGTACTACTGGTTTCTGTATATTTATAGGATATTTAAAGACACAAAATTAAATATAAAGCACAGAAATGCAAAAATGCAAAAATGTATAAAATAACTAAAGTATAGTGTTCGTTATACTACATATTTAGCGAATGCAAATACTACTCAGATCCTATTCCTTCAGTTGTGTTGATAGAAACATATAACTATATAGATTAGTTATAAAAGTGTTAATGAAATTTTAATGTCTTGTATAACGCACATAATATATTCACAAAATTTTTTTAATTAAAAAGTATATTCATTTGGGGATTACGATTGATTCTATGAAATTTATACAAATTTCTTTTTATGATCTCCAAATGGGAACTATGATAACTAATGGGTTAATGCGAGTCATATTTTCTAAATCGTCCATTCTGAATTGTTCACCTTTATATTACACAGTCAAAACGTTAAAACATTAACACGTAGTAAAATGAGCGTTGTCTAACGTTCTCATTTATGTTTGTAACGTTGTCGTCATAATATTTTCATGACGAAGAAGTAAATATGATAGACCGTGGACGAGCGACAGCTAATGTTAAATGGTTGGAAAGAAATGCGAAATCGTCTATCCTGCTGTACACTGCACATTCAATGAACATGTTACATAGCAGTGTTTATGGTGCTGTCGTATGAATATAAATAGACTATAACTTTATAGATCCATTCAAATGAATGAGACACACATGTGTTTTATGTATATGCTTACGCACGCGTAAGAGAATAATTAAAGGGCAACTTACCAAACGTAACAAGGTCTCTTTAACCTTTTTTCGTTTAATTTTTGTATACATACCTATTTGATTCTTACGTTTGTTTTTATACTGTTAATGTAAGAAAAATTTTTTCTTTCTTATTTTTTAATTTGAAGAGATTTCAACGGATCTGTACACCTAAAATTGTTTGCAATGGCTGTAGAAATAGTCTTTCTTAACGGCTGAGCGAACGATTGAGGATTTCAAAAGATTTTTAAAAAAATTATTCAAATATTTAAGAATGTGATGAATGCAAGAAGGAAATATATGTGGCGATCTTACTGTGAATGTTAATTTTTAATGTGAATTTGTGTAAACAGAAAGGTAGTTAGAAAAACGCGAAAAGAGCTTTGTGAAAAAAGATGTCAATCGGTGACAAAATTTCACATATCTTTAAAATATGTGTTGCACCAGTATAACATTGGGAGTTGGAGTGTTAATACAAAAATATTAAAAACTTTAGAATATTAAGTATTCATTTGTACTTTATACAAATCGAAAAGACGGTTCAAGCTAATAACTAAACTTGGTACCCTCATCCAAATCTTCTGTAGTCCCATCAGTCTAAATCAATATTAGAACAAAACTAAAAGAAAGTGAAAAAAGGAAGAAGGAAGACCGAATGGAAACCGATTGAAAACGCGTTTCATCTGGAAAAGAAACGGAAACATGGTCGAAGTGGGGGAGAGTAGAACGAAAAATGAAAGGTTTCAAATGAATCGCGTAATAACCTCTGTAGCCTGTTGGTTTCTTTCTCCTTCTCCCGACGTTTATTCTCTCCCCTTCGTTTGCTGCCGTTGGAAGAGCTGCTTATGTATTCCGGTGCACGGCTGGTTGCACCACTCCTAATGGAGTTTCCAATATTTTCCTTTCCGTCGACTCGCCTCTGTTCCTCGTTCCCTTGTGCACGTTCTCCAGCCAACTCACCAACCCCTCCGTCGTCTGTTCTCACTGTGTTGATCGATTGCCAAACTCCTTCCGCTTAAACGTGCCCCTCTCTATCTTTCTGGCTCCCTTTTAGTATCCTCTTCTGGTAGCGACGTGGTGTGCTAATTGTCGTTAGCTCGTTAGGATTGGCCGCGACACTTCCGCCTTTGTAATTGTTTCTCCTACTTTATTTACCTGTTCGCCATTATGGGTTAATCGTTGAAATTTTCAGTATATGTATCGAAACTCTCATCGATCTTTCTCCGCTAGTTTGCGAACATAACTTATTTAAAAAAATTAAAATATTTGGATACATATAACGTATTATTGTGTAATATGTACTTAAAAATACTCCGTTTTTTAGTATTTTTATATTAACAAAAAAGTCGATACATCTGATAAGGATGATAGTGAAGTTTACATTAGTTGAAAGGGAAGAAGTTAACTTAGGTGGCAGAAATAACATATATCTACAGAATTAGAGAAACGATGCAGTGTACGATATGCAATAACTATAAATTGGAAACCAAAGAACATATATTGTACAAATGTCTACAGTATACAGCAGATTTCATATTACAACGGAATACCGTGAGACATTGCGAATAATTAAAGAAGAGCAGGCGAAAGCAATATATTATTTTATACAATGTTAAAAATGACGGAGAGACTTAAGAATATTTAGAATAGCAAATAAGAATAGCAAATAAAAAAATCCCTATACCCATCGAGACAAGATCATAATAGACGAAAATCGAGAGGCGACTATTATTATTATTATCGTCATTATTATTATTATTATATATAAATGTCAATAAAACTTAAAAGTTTAAAAGCTTTTAATAGTTCAAAAATGGGCAATTTTTCAGTTGTTTTGTAATTCTTTAATTTTAGATACTAATGAGAAAATATAAATTTTCGCTTCAGTGATATCGTAATTTGATTGAAATAAAACGGTTTCTTTTCTTCACAACTATTCGTATTATTATTATTTGGAGATCACAGGAAAAATGTATAATGCGAATAATTCTGTTGATCTTTTAATTTTTGTTTTACTTTATAAAAAAAAAGAAATACTTTAATATCTTCAATATTTTAATATCATGACGGCATTTTTAAAAGTATTAAATAAATGAAAAACACGTGTTTAGTTTCAAAATGAAGTACAAGAACAATTTCAGTAACATAAGATTAATTGACGTTATTCTATAAAATATGGGAAACGTAATTTATGTGTTACGTGTTCTATGCAAATTCAAATTTTTACGAATACAGCGAAAGAAATTGAGCTTAAGCAGAAATTTGTTTCATTCTCCAAATATCATAATATATAGATGTTTTAATTTTGGTATTTTATATATTTGTGTATGTTATAATATTTGTTGTTGTATCTTTTAATATGTCTTTAAATTGTGCCTAAATGTACCTTTAAATTTTGCAAGACTACTTCCAAATCCAATTTAATTGTATCATTATTATCACTATAATGAAATTCAACTTTCACGTATCCTACCCTAATTCGACAGAACATTAAGCAACGAAGCGGAACAATCGTTCTAATAATGCTCAGGCAGCGAAACGTGTCAATTTAGTTGCGTCGATTAACGGGTATATACTATGTAGAATTAGATTTTCCTTCCTTGTACTCGAGAGTCTCGTAATCCAACCACTATATAATTAGAAAATAACGATCTCTGGTATCTTTCTTCTTAATTCGGGCCACCGAAATCTTCAGCAGCCACTAAATGCCGTGAAATCAGCCGATGATAACATAGATCCGCGCTGCGCAGACTTCACGCGATTACTTCCGGCCTCTTGAGTCGCGATGTACTTTTGCAAGTTTCGTCCTCAAACTCCCATCCGCCCTTTCCTGCAACTCCTTCACGGCATCCTCCTTCTCGACCTCCTCTTCTCTTCTTTTCTCTTCTCTTCTCTTCTCTTCTTTTCTCTTCTCCTCTCCTTTCTTCTCTTTTCTTCTCTTCTCCTCTGCTCTCCTCTGCTCTCCTCTCCTCTTTTCTCTTCTCTTCTCTTCTCTTCCTTTCTCTTCCTTTCTCTTCTCTTCTTTTGTCGTGAGGTCTATCTACCATCTTCCTTTAGGCATAGACGACCTTACTTCTCTATTTTTCTCTTACTCGTACATAATATACCTATTATGTTTCCTTATCTTGTTACTCTTCTTTTATCCTTTGTTTTATTCATATCGTATTTATACTTTTAATATGCTTTTTGTTCCTTAATATATGTTTTGGTGATTTATGTGTCACGAGATTATAGAAAAATAATTTTGAAAAGCTATTTTATTATTTCGTAGCTTTCTAGTATTCCTGGAAAAGAAGCTAGAATATACGTGCAGTATATTCGGTATTTGTTTTATTCATATATATTTATTTATTATTTTTTTTAATAATAATTATTTACTTTTTCACATTTTTATTACCCTTTTCCTCTTAACATCACCTAATTCTAGCTTTTTTCACCTCTGTTGTTCACTATTATTCTTTTATTTTTCTAATTATCTCTCCTTTCTACTAGCTTATCTTGATCTTTCCTCGATTCTTAATCTTGTTAAATAATATTATAAATTGATATTAATTTATAACATTCAAAATGAATAAACTAGATTAAACTACGTTGTACAATTCACCACTGTACGTCCACAAAAAAACTATTCATCCATTAACAATATAATATAATTTATTGCATAAATATCAGTTTTAATATTAAGTTCCAGATTATTCTCCCTTATTCTAGTTTTCTTCTTTATATTTTCCTATATAACTTTATTATATACTAATAAAACTAATAAAATTTATACAGTACGTATGACATCTCAGAACAAAATTTAGTATCTAAAAAGGAATAAATATTTAAAAAGATAAGAGTACCACGTACTATTAACAATTAAGAAAATCGCAAGAATCGAAGGAAGCCATTTTCCAAGCAAACGAGCAACTTCAATGGCGAACGAAGCAGGAGATCCAGAACGACTGTCACTGACCACGGATTCTTAACCGCGATATCATATTTCCAAGCAAACGGTTCCGGAAGCTTTATGAAGTTGACACCCTCAAATGCAAATTTGTATAAAAAACAAACAGTATTCGTTTGTTTACGATTTGTCAAAATTTTCGTTCATGGAGCGCTGATGTCAAATTTTTTTAAATTTTAATTCGGTGATAACTTTTTTTGAATGACGTACAAAACAAAAATTTGTTGCTCAAACGTGGGCAAATCGTGGACAAGCGAATACTGTATGTTTTTCAAAAAAAATTGCCCTTGGGAGTGCCAACTTCACAGACCTGATTCTTGGAGTTGATTTCTCTTTAACTAAGCGATTGTCTTGGCTGTTACGCGAGCTGTACGAATTATAACCGAACCAGTCTGCGAACTAACGAAAAGCGTGGGGTTGCCGAGATTGCGACAAAAGCCTCGAGGAAACTGTGGATCGCAGGAGAAGCTCTCGCTGCATAAACGGAGCTTAACTATACCTTGATATAAGTTGTGAAACGGGATCATAAGGATCATGAGTAGTGATGTGCGCAAATATGTCACAAGTAGGACTTGATTCGAATGCTTTATAAGTATTTTGCCAAATAAAGAAGATACATCCAAGTAGAATCGAACGCTGCTCGAATAGATCAGAAAATTCACGAGTGTTTTAGTAAAAATTCTCCGTTTGCTCAAAATTACCTCTCTCGGCTATCCTTCTTAAATATTTACAGGTGTAAACGTTCAAATAAAAAGTATAGGAATCCTGTCTCTGTCTATAATTCTACAGGATTCTCTTAAATTTATTGGAAAAATTCAATGAAATAGTAATGTCTTTCCGACTTTGCTAATTCGATTGCTATTTGCAAAAGATTCGATTTGTACGAATATCGAAACAGCTTTAAGTAGGTTTTCGAAAGTTGCGAGTACTCGTTTCAAGATTCGAGACCAGCCTGTGAAGATCGAATATTTGGCAAGTACAATGAATGAACTATTATAATTTTATGAGTAGTATTCGAAGTCTATGAAGCTTTGGGTATTGGATTTTATTCGGATTTATAAGTACATATTGAACTTGATGTCATCACTAAGCACGGTAACCTTCAAATGCATAACGTTGCCATTTGCAACTTCATATAATGTGTATTTGACACGTACTTCGTTATGATATTCGATATATGCACATATAATTTATTATCATAATAAATTCACACTACCAGTATCATATATTTCGATATAAATTGGCAATTTCAAAATTTTTTAATTTTTATGAATAAATTATACATTTTAGAGTTAACATATCAATTAGATCAATTATATCAAGAACTCAAAATATACCAAAAAGAATTCTTAATTTCAATATCAATTAAGAACGAACCTCAATTTCTCCTTTTTCTCAATTGCACATATCCAAACCAAATCGTCAACAAGAATCACACACAATTAACACCTTAAAATCAAAATCGGAAACGTTAAATTACATTGGTCAAAGCTTAAAAGCAATTGACCGGTGTGCTACACACAGAGTAATTTGTATTGGAGCCACCCCGTTAACCGCGATGTAAATCAATGACCAAGGGTGATCTCTTCTCTGGTTGGAATGAATAGCCGCGTTGAAAAGCCCTAATTCGTTTACGACTTGCAAAACGAGCCTTTTGGGAGCACGCAACTGGTAGCCAAACAATTTCTCTATCGTTATACACCCCCTTGATTCGTCCCAGGGGCCGCATCGTCCAAATAAAATCGACCATCGACCGGTGGTCTCGCTCTAGCAACTTCAGAACGCGAGGGTGGTACGTGTTCGTTTGAATCGGGATAAGAAACACGTTTTCACACTCGATGTTTATCACATCATTATTGAACTTATTGACCTAGATATCTTTTTTCAAACTTTGAAATACTTTATTCATGAAGGTGTGAAATACATGAAAAAGTAATATTATATAATATAAATATATCGACTACTAAAACCAAAATATTTAAGCATCATGTATATTTTGGTATTTATTGAATTGTAATTTCATTTTAGGTCATACAAAAATATTTGGAAGACAACGAAACTTAAAGAAAAATATCAAGAAATATTAAAAACTCACTTGGAGGACTGAACTCATGAAGATACTCAAAAACTGATATTTTTGAAAACTGATATATATTTAAAACTGAACATTTTTGTTGTGTTATTGTTCAAGCGAGCGATTTTAATCCTTCAGTATCGTTGGATTATAGATATCTGTATATAATTATTTATGTCAGATTAGTAAAATTTAGAGTATTGAATCTTATCTTACGTTTTACATTCTCCGTGATAAAGACTTGTAATAAAACTAAATTAGAAATTTCAAAATTAAACATTTTAGTCTTGAATTATGATCCATTGATACAAGTTAAGAGTTAATACACGTGAAATATTCGGGCTCCTTCCTTACACATAGCTACAGAATTTGATGATTATGTCATTGCAATCGTTATTGACAACGGCCACTTGTGAAACAATGTTTGTGAATTTTTACTGCGAATTTAGCCTGTATGGATTCGAGAAACAGTGGGAGTAGAGGGGAAAGAAGGAAAGAACATGCTTGTCTAGACTGACTCGTGTCATCGATCAAAAGGTGAAGCAGTAATTAGAAATCATGTCAGGTGCTGTTGAGTAGCAAACAATGTGTTTCATCACGGAACCTTCTCCGTTTGATGCATGATTTTTGTCTACGTGGATATTAATATACTTTCTGTTAATGTTTGCACACTGAACATCGTTCGGTGTTCGATATCTATACATACACAGTGAATGACGACAGTATTTGAACATTTACCATAGAACGTTTTGTAAGTATCGGTAATACATTTTGAAATTTCATTAGCATTACAATGAGGCACTGTTATGACTATTTATATAATTATCTATATTGGTCAAATTTGAAATCAATGAGAAAATGAATATAGAAATTATAAATACATATTATACTGCAAACGTATATTTAGTAAAAAATTAGTATACAGCTTGAATTATATTAAGCATGTGCTTGCTTTTGTAATAAGTGTTAATTATGTAATGAGTATTAAAAATGACCCCATTGAATATTTATACTTATTAATATAACGGATAGTAAATTGGCTGTTTAAATACTTTTGTGACTTCTGCGAAATATAATATGTACATATACATATACTTGTAGCAAATATTTTGATAATGAAATGTTTAAATATTTCGTATAATAACATATAATACAGGATATTTCAGAATACATGGGAAATATTTTATGGTTGACTTCAACACATCTAAACAATAAAGAAACTTCGTATAAACACATATCCTATTTGATTTTGTTTTCTAGTTATATCGAATTTCATTTTCGACAAACTGTATCTACTTGTTTTCATAAAATATGTTGGAAATGACCTTTCCGCATCTAAATATGCAGTGGCTCACGAAAGTATTCGAACGCTTACATATGCAAACTTGAATGGCCGAAATAATGTACGTTAAAGTAATTTGCTTAAACAAGTAGATGTCAATAGGAAGATGGAAGTCTTAAGATTATGTCAGTAAAATTTGAAAAGGATTCAACAACGTAGGTAGGAGTTATGATACATTTATTAGAAACACGCATTGTAAATGACCGCAAATGTATTTGAATGCTACATATATTATTAAATTATTTAATATTAATATTTTGTTGGACCACCTTTAGCAGCAATAATGTGTCTCAATCGACATTCCATACTGTAAACCAATGATTTTGTAAAACTACACTCAACGGAGTTCCATATTTTATAATTTTATCTTTTAATATTTCTTTCGAGGTTATCTGAAATTTATTTAATCCTTTTCCGATTTCACCCCATAAATTTTCAATCGGATTTATGTTTGGACTTTGCGGTGGAGTAATTAACATGCGTGATGTGTTATATACGATACATTCTTTCACAATTCTAACAGTATTCTTAGGATCATCATCTTGTTGGAAGTGGAAATCTTCCAATAATCCTAATTTACGGGCACTTTCTTTAAGATTATTTTTTAAAATATTTAAATACTTATATTTATCAAGTATTTCATCAATAAATATCAAATTTCCGGTGCCACTGGCAGCCATGCACCCTCCACACCATGACCGATCCACCTCCGTGTTTCACTGTTTGATGTAAGTGTCAATTCTAATTTCATTTCAGTGTAATTTCTAATTCCGTATTTGGTTTTCTTCACGCATAATTTTGACCATCTGAGCCAAAAATGTTAAACTTTGATTCGTCCGAAAAGATGACTTTATCCCAAAAAGAATTATCTTTAAAAATATAGGTTTTTGCAAAAGTCAATCTTTTTTTCTGATTTACCGCATTAATATATGGTTTTCTTTCGCGGTACTCTGCCATGAAAATCATTGTTTCGTAAGATTCGTCGACATAATTCCGGGTGAACTTCTTTATGAAACATATCAGCTACCATGTTTGCGAGTTGCGAGCGGATGCAGTAGGATTTTATTTTAATTCGCGAATGATAACTTTCTCCTCTCTTCCAGTCAATTTCTTTGGTCGACCTGATCGAGCTTTGTTTGCAAGTGTTCCCTCATTCTTTGACTTTTTTTATGATATAATGTATCGTGGACTTACTTCTGTTCACAATTCCAGTAATCTCGTTATATGATTTGCCTTCCTCATGTAATCGGAATATTATTTCTCTTTCATACTTTTTTGTTTCGGACATTTTGGTATTCATTTTAAATACTATTGTGCATACTTTTACGTTACTGTTACTGAAATGATATCCTAACATCAAGTGAAAGTACCAATATTTTCATTTAGCAATGATGTTTACATTCGGTGCAAAGGAAGGTGAAAAACTATCAACAGTATTACAGCGTTCGAATACTTTTGCGAGACACTTATCACGAATGTTTCTAATAAATTTATCATAACTCCTGTCCATATTATTGAATCGTTTTCAAACTTTACTGATGTAATCTTAAGACTTCCCTGTCACTATTGATACCAAATTGTTTCAACAAATTAGTTTAGTACACCTCATTTTATTAATTGAAATTTGTAAGTGTAAGTGTTCGAATACTTTCGTGAGCGACTGTAAGCTTGCAGACGTCTTGCCAGTGACGAAATTGTCTAGAAATTCGGCTAAGATACGGTAGAGTATCATCATGTATAAACGATAAAGATTTGCCTGTTAATCTATTACTTAGGAAAAATAAATTATATAAAATTTAGATTAAATTATCATTTATTATCCTAATTAAATTATTACTCATTATGCCTGTTCCGTATAATCTAAATTGTTGCTGGTGTCTTAGTGTAAAATTCTCTATGATTCGAAAATAAGGTCAAATAGAACATATGTCTATATGAAACATTTTTTATTCTTTCAATGTACCGAAACCACCTCCCAAATATTTCCCACTTATCCTGGGATCTGTAATACAGGCTGTCGCAGTTTAACTCTATAATCTCCTTAAATTTTTCGTTATTCGTTATTCGAAACCGAAATATTACAAACGAAATTTATTCTGTTTCGAGGAGTGATAATGTTTGTAACTGCTTAATAGAGGTGTTTAGCTTCTTTGTGAGTGGATGCGTCAAGTATATATGAAAGTCAACATTATTCTTTTAAATGCCATCATATAATTTTTAATGTATTGATCGATTCATCTCAGGAATTCATCTCTATAAAAAAGTACTTACCTACTTATATCGGAAAATCGTGACGTTATAACAAGCATTTTAATCTTTATTTTGTAAAATCTATTATAAGATTATATGATATTATTTAAAAAAATAATATTAACATTCATATGTTCTTCACGAAACAAAATTACTTCTGTTTGTAACATTTTTCAAACGACGAATAATTCGGATATAGCTTTCATGAAATTAGAATATTGTAAAATACTGTGTTTGTTTGTTTAGGATTTAGAAATTAATCCTCTATAAAAGTGTAACTTGTTATAGGTATTATTCCTTCGTAGTCTTCATATCTATATATAATGATTATAAAGATCAATCGTTACAATTCCATACATTTCTAATTTAAAAATTAGAGCACACGTTATTTAAAATAACTAAGTGTCTAAATATTCTTAGAAAATAATATATTTCCCTTCTCCTCGCTATCGTCTTACATTTATCAATTTAAATCTCACCAAATCTGAACCTAACTTTGAACGAGAAGTATCTCTGTATATTTTCATCCCTTATATAACAGTAACAAACGAAAACAAAGCTTGAGCGCAACATAGACACGTTGTTTCGAATTCCCCATGGGGATCTGATTGCAAACGAATGCGGCGGGGGTTACAGTTTCCCTTCATAGACGATTAATCCAGTTTACTCGCAGACGTTGTCTCGGTATGGGGTTCCTGTAAGCCGAGAATCCGCACAAACGTCCCTCCCGCGCTTAAATATATTCGATTACGAGGCTTGGCCCTAGACGGACTCTCTTCTCTTGGCTTTCGTTTCTTTTTTTCTTTCTTCTTTACACTTCTTTGTCGCTTTCGGCTACCGCTTTTTTGACCCCTATACTACTTTTCAACCCCTTTTGTAACCGTAACTGGAGGATTTACGTGTTAATGTTTCATTCCATGTGAGACTCACGTTTGTACTGCATAGTATGTACAGTGACTCATAAAAGTATTCGTACGTCTACCATAGAAAATTTTTATGTGTATATTTTGGGTATTATACAAAACATTAGCATTATAATGAGACACGACTGCCATGATTATATTGGCAAACTTTGAGTTCACTCTAAAAATATATATAGAAGTTACAAAATATTCACTGCCAACTTATATTTACTAAAAAATTGGTATGTATAGTATGAATAGCCACCTTAAGTCTTAAGCACATAATAATATGTGTTCATAAGTATTCAAAATAGGGAAATATAACACATGTAATATGTTCATAAAAGACGTCGACAATTATATGACATGTATGAATACTTTTGTGAGCCATTACATATCTTCGGATAGGATAGAACACATTGAGAATTCGGTAAATAGAACACGTGTTTTTTAAACTTTTCAATACTGAAGACATATAAGAATAGTTCATTAGCCACCGGAGTAGAAGCATGTATAAAAATTTCATTTTTTTTATCTACGACGCTAAATCAAAAAACTTTGGCTACCAAAATTATTATTTAATACGTAGATGTTCGTGTATATACAAATTAATTTATTACTTCATAACATCACAGAGTTGTTTTTACTGAAAAATATCCCCATTTCATCATATTCAAGCGATTCGTTCAATTTGAATGCCATGGAAAGTATGTGGAGCCTGAAAAAGTTATTTATGGATCCATTTCTCATCATCACATGGACCGGTTTAAAATTTTTTTATAAAAAGAAAATGAAGCAAAACGATGAAGATATATAGATAGTACATGAAGATTGCACAGAAACAGAATGATAAATTTATTTTTATCAACTTTCTGAATTTGATGTCACTTTTAATATGACGTAACTGAAAGGGATACACGAATACATACTTACGCACAATTAATATTTTTAAAATACTCAATATATGTATATTTAATCTTGAAACATGTCAATCTTGATTGACATGTCATTTTTAATGAATTTAGAAATTGGTTCTTTATAAAAGATATGACGTCATATTTTTTCCTTGTACGCTTTATATGATACAAACCATGTTAAAAAGATTGCAGAATATAGTTTAGCCAAGGGAAACGTAGATGTAAAACAAATGTTATTAAAGTGTACATGTGTAATATTTTAATAATTCAGAAAGTTTACCATCATACATACAGGTATGTATATAGAATTTTAGATTTTAAATTTTTACAATAATTATAATGTACTTGTGCTCCTTGGGGTTTCGACTGTGTTTTTAATAGCGCGTTGAATTTTGTTCCGACGTAAAGTTTCGTAAAAATTGTAATTCACGCTCACCATTTTGTGATCGTGAGTTTGCGAAATTTACATATAGATATAAAAATTTATATAAATTCATATTTTTATCAATATAATTAATAATATAGAATCTATGTAGAATATTATTATTCTACCTATCAAATATTATAGAGTACTTTATTTTGGGTATTTTGTATATTCCATTTTTAAACTGCTTTTTATGTGAATTTTGTGTATTTTTGCATTTTCAAATTTCCTATAAACGCATAAAAATCCGAAATCTACTCATCATTTTGCAATGCATCTTCTCCACCACCAACTATTCTATCAATTTTATCAAACTTAATCTACCTTTACCACTAACTTCACCTCATAAAAGGTCAAGGATATCTCATCATGGCGATTTATCTTGAATTTAACGTGGATTCGAGCAGTTTTCTTGTCTCTTACTTTCTCCCCATTATATGCTCGATGTATAGACACGTTCACACACAGCTGTAGTGGAATAGCGTACAGAAAAATGAGCGCAAAGAAGAGGTTTAGAACTGAAGACAAAGATGGAGGCACGAAAAAAACAGCAAAAGAGAGAGCGAGAGGGATAAAAAAAAGGAGAGTTAAGCCTGCAGGCTGCAGGCAAAGGTATCGGGCACTGGCAAAGCGAAAGCAGAAGGGAGACAGGCATCTCGCCCTTCTTTTGTCCCTGGGCCTCGGTCCGATATTGAAATGGAGTCATTTGAGTGTGAATAATTTGCTTTAGCCAGACCACCCCTCCGCTTGCCCCTACTTGCTATCCTTTCCTTCTCTTCTATATTCATCTCTGTTCGCAGCCAGACTCTCCCTTTTCTCTCTTACGAGATCGCCCTTCGACATTGCCACATTCCGCGAGTCACGGTTACCGATTCGTACTTTCTGATGATTTTATGTTAACCCTCCATAGGCAACCTGGGTCGTTTACACCCCGAGCGAAATTACATTTGTGAATTTCTTGGAAGCGAAATTGTTATTTTTCCTAAAAAAAGCCTATTAACATTTTATTTAAAAAACGTTTGATAGAGGCATTAATAAATATTCTAGAAATTTTCCTGACTTTTTGAAGGTCTAGAACAGTAAAAAAGTTAGACGTTAACATAGGTGACTCAGCTTATTTATGGCAAATGCGAAAATATGTTTATCCGTAAAGGCTTAAATCTTCGGATGATAGGCGAATTCTCATGACGGTGCAAAAGTAAGGTTAAGGTTAGTATTTTTAGTAGATCGTGGATATTTATGCAATTTTATAATTAATTTTATGAGTGGAACTAAAGAAATGGAATTTAAATAGGAATTTACTTCATACACTAAATACTATAATAAACATTTTACTTTGAATATTTTAAGGAAATGGAATCTAAATAGAAATTTGTTTAATTTGTTAAATATTATAATAAGTAAGTACTCTGCTGTAGATATTTGTTTATACACATACACACGTTTATACATTATATACATTTATTTGTTCTTGAAATCTGATAGGAAGAGACGACTTATGTTTAGCTGCTTCTTGTCGTTATTTTCGATTCATTTCTTCGAAATACATTAGAATTCAAATAGGCAAAATTAATTTATGAGAAATAAAAAAATAATATTCGTTACAAGTAGAAGACCAAAACAAAAAAAGAGGAAATACAAATTTGTAGATAACTAATTAATTAAATTCAACAAACTTAATCTAGATATAACATACTTACATAAATCACAAAATGGAAAGGAAGAAAACAATAAATTGATAAAATTTTATTTCTATTTATTACGTAAAAGTTCGACTGTCGTTTTCAAAAATTCGATTAGAATTTCCGTAGTGTATATACTTACAATTGTAAAACTCATAAACATATAAGCGACCAAATTTACATTTAACCACAGACAAAATGTACATAAAACAAAAAAACACTGAAAATCTGATAAAATTCTATTTCCGTTAATTGCGTAATAATTCGATCTTTATTTTCAAAAATTCGATTAGGAATTCGGTTGTGTTCGAAATTTGTAGAGCAAATTTCACGGCGTCTGGCGTCGATCACGAAATTCTTTTGCGAACTGTCGCTTGAATCACTCACTGACAGAATTGTATCTGTCATTATAAATTCTAAAGGATGAACGCACGCTCGACCCTGATATCGCCGTGCACGTTCTCTTCATCCTTCTTTTCTCTGATGCTGCTCGAGGATCGAGTACACTGTTGAATTTATTAGCGCGAAAATCATAGTCACGCGTTCTGCGTGCGAAGAATCAATTAAAATGACGGCTGAAGTGTGCCGTCATCGATTCGTCCCCTGCTTTAATATTAAATCGACGTAATCGTCACATAATCGATATCGATTCACGATACACACGGATTGTACATTAGATGTATTATATACAGTGATTGGAAAAAGTATTTGTAAATACATACATATCCATATATATGTGCTTACACTTATTTTTCAATGGATCGTTTTTTTTAGCAGATACGTTTCATTTCCACGGTATCAATTTTTCTTAGTCACATGAAAATAGGTACTTACTAAATAATATGAAATTTAATTTACTAGCATCTAATTAATTAGTGTACGAATGCTATAATAAACACGATAGTGTGCGAATACTTTCTGTGGCCACTGCGTACATATTATACATACAGTGTTCACGAAAGCTTTCTTTCTTATTTATTGAACGTCGTTACTTTTTTATTCAACGTCGCGTCATCTTATTAGCACTGACCACGCACTGTTACGTTAACAATTATAAAAATACGTTTCTCAACTTACGTTAACTATTATTTGAACGCTTACTGTGGAAAATTTGTATGTCCATAGCATATGAGGCACGTGAAACATTTCAATATTTCATTAACACATATTAGCAAAATTTGAAGCCAACTTGAAAATATGCATGTATGTAGATATATATGGGAATTACAAGACATTCATCGCTAACATATATTTAGTAAAATATAGTAAATTGAAAATTGAGGAAAAAATTAGCCATCTTAAGTATCTCGGTACTCTTATATAGTAAGCGGTAAATATGGTCTTATTGAATATCAAAATTTATTAGTATAAGTAATGGAAAATTGACCGCTTAAACAGAATGGTGATCGGGATGTATATTTGTACTAAATATGTATCTCATAAATATAAATTATTGTCCCTTAAATATAAAATATTGTAATAAAAATATTCTAGCGTAAATATAAAATGTTTTCTTGATTCTGTGTGTATATCGTATAGGTACTATAAAATTGTATACTACACACACGTACACACAGAGCGCCGTAAATTATGAAAGAGAGAGTAGCTAAAAAGGGGAACAAAGTACAAGTACGTGTGATTTATATCTATTTACTAAATACGAATTAACAATAATTTAGTACCTGCAATGCGTAACTGTATCATTTTTATTGTAGTTTTTTATTTATTTTAAGTTTCTATGTACGATCTATGATTCGACGTAATCGATGTTCTTTCGTAGATGAACAAGAATCGGCCATGGACAATGGATGACAAATTCTTGCTGATTCAGATGACGACTCGTAGAATAAGAATGAGACTTAGAAATTTGTAATGATTAGCATATGTTTGGAATTTCTCGATTCGGATGAAAAATATCGCGATGAAGACCGTTTTGATATTGTTATGTCTACTAAATTTTGTTTTGGAATGTTATTCGGCTGTTGTATACTATTAATTTGACTGTACGTACATGGGAGTATTTAAGAGATTTTTTTTATTTATAGGGAATTGTCTTCGAGGAACGATTAGATATTTGATAGCTGCTAAGGGTCGTTTTTGAATTAGAACTGTTGCAACGTTACATATATATATAAGTAGACTGCAGATTTTTATGGAAATTCATACTTTTATGAAAATAATTTAAAAAAGTAAGATTTAGGCAGATGTTTGTTTTACTTATTAAGCAATATAAGAAGTACTGTATTTTATATATTTTATATACTTTATATACTTATACTCCTATATACATATATATATTTTGTGTATTATGTACATTCTATGCATTCTTGCAGCTTTAAATTTCCAATAAATGCACAAAAATCCGCAGTTTAGTTATCTAGTAATATAATAATTGGATGTATGTGTAAATAGTGTAAAGGTTGAGAGAATAGTCAAGGATCGAAATTACTCTAAACCTTATTATACCTTCGCTCGCTTACTACGATAGAAACTAAGATAAACACGAAGTAAATCTAATTCGAGAAAGAAGGTGACAAAGTTCGAATAAACGAAATGTGGTGTTCATTGAGTACGTGTCTCGAAACGCCGAAAAAAGCGAAGGTAAGACGCGACCGGATGGTGAGCCAACAATGATGGAGGATTCATCAGTGTTTTAGGAGGTCAATGTCACTTGATGGCAAACTGGTATAATTCTTTTTAAACATGCAGTACGCATACGAGACTCAGTGTATATAATCCAGCTCGTCGACTTTGGAAATCAGTCAACTCAACAGTTCAACCGAGTAACTTACTAGCACCACAATGAAGGTACTTCTTACAATTAGCGTGATATCTTCAAAAAACAAATTCGTAATCACTTTATTACAAACAGCAAAAATATCAAATTTTACTTGAACAGTTTCCGAAATATATATAACATATACGTTCAATTATCCAATAGCAAGTTATTTTTAAGTATTGAAGATGCATTTTTGACATTAATTTTAATTTAATATATTTAAAGTTTGTTAGAATTTAGTTCTTAAAGATATGTAATTAGAATAAAGAGAAATTTTTTAATAGCACTAATTTGATACTATTATGATTGATTGTGGATATGTACTACTACTGTCAACTAACAAAAAATAATTACAGACTCTGAGAAAAACTCACGACAAACAATTTTAAAATTCAATAATCAATTTTCTGCCACAAAAATTTATTTGATTGTAGAATTAGACACGTAGTTTTGCGTCTTAGTGGACATTTCAAAAGTGGTTATTTAAATTTCTGTTTGTAAGAGCCATATCTCTAAACCAAATAAGTTGTTTCTTTTCGAACACTGTTGGGCGGCAAGTAAAATGGACAAAGATACTAGATTTTGATTGGAGAGATATTGATTTAATATTTCACTCTTGAAAGCAGCTCTTCGTCGCTTTCGCTCTTCTGACCGCCACGGTGATGGCAGAGCCACCAAGATACCGCTCTCAACAACAAAGGCAATTCTACTTTGCCAGACAGCAGGAAGAAACCACCACTGTTGCCAGTGCACCTTATGCACCTTCTGGATGGAGATCACCTGGACCAGCCTTCAATCTTCCCCCAAGAGAACCTCAGAGACAATACGGAGCACCTAGCGCACCTCAACAGCAATATGGCGCACCTGCTGCTCCTCAGCAACAATACGGAGCACCTGCTGCTCCTCAGCAACTGTACAGAGCACCCAGTGCTCCTCAACAGCAATATGGAAGCCCCAGTGCACCGCAGCAGCAATACGGAGCACCTGCTACTCCTCAGCAACAATATGGAGCTCCTAGTGTTCCTCAATCACAATATGGGCCGCCTGCGGTTCCTCAACAACAGTATGGACCACCACAGGAAACTAGTACTACGGAAGTGCCAGACACTACTGAAGTAGATACGGTTGCTAGTGTCACTGAGCCTGAGGTAAGAGAATTTTAACTGGGATTCTTTTGATATTTAAGTTTGGTATTAATGAGTATAAGATAAGAGAATTTCGTTTCGAATTCTTTTTATTTAGTGTTTAATACTAGAATTAGTGACGGATATTAGAATTTGCTATGTTGCATTGCCACAAATAATTGTCTAAGATCAAATGACTTAAATATGATCTGTATACATATAAATGTTTAATATATAAAGCAAAGCGTGTGTTGCAATATTTAGTAAATGAAACAAATCTCTATCTAGATCTCATTTTTTAAATCGTGTTAATAAAAATAGGAATTTCTATAAACGTCTGCAGTCTAATAATTGTATTATAACAATTACTTTTAAAATATTCGAAGCTATTGAACTTTTCAAACACAACAACCTAAACCATATTTTGTTAATTTTTAATGAGAAAATTACATTCGAAATTAGTGTTATTACAAATTATAGTCATAGTTTTAAAAGAAAATTGGTTTCGAAAATGTTGAATCAGTTCGTCAATCCACATAAAACATCTCAAACACAGCAATGAATCGAACTGAAAGGAGACAATTAAGTCATCGTCGAAATTTTCGAAAACGTTCAATCGAAAGGATGATAACGAGAACGATCGGAGGAACTGAAATCACGGATCACTGCATCACGGATTGTATCACACCGTCTTTGAATTTGGTAGGGGCACACGCGTGCCTGCACAGCGATCGAAAGTAAACGATGACTAGAATACTAATGTTGTTAAGACGGCTGAAAAAGGAGAACGAGACAGAAAGGAACCCGGGGAAAGACAGGAGCGAACGATTCCCTGACGCGATTTAAAATTCCGTGGAAACCTCGTGTTGTATTTCTCGTGTAGCCTTGTGCCAAACGGGCCTGCACTCTCCCAATCTTCTTTTCTTCTCCTTCGTTGTACCAAATAAGACGATAACAAGTCTGATAATACGTAACACGATGTTTCAACGTCGATGAAATTTAAGCGTCTCTTCTGTTCTCTTTGGTGAGCCTTCTTTACTTTGCTTGTTTTAGCGAGTGCAGCGAGAATTTATATGAAATTGGTTTGTTGCAGGAGTTTTTTTGGTTATAAAAAAAATTCTTAGAACTTTTAGAAGAATTTTTAAAGTAAGAATAATAGGAATCTTATTCTTAGGATTTGTATATTTGAAACTTATTAATTCACAGATTTTTAATACTATTTTTAATCTTTTAGTTTTTAGATTCTTAATAAAATTTTTAGGTCTGGAAATTTTGTAATTTTTAAATTCTGTATATGATTTTTCGAAGAAGGTCATTTGTTCGTTTATTGGAAAGGATCATATTTTGATTCATTACTTCTACATGAAGAATCATCTCTTTTTTGGTTGTACCCTGTATAAATCTAATTCTATTCCTATTTTTCTGCCTTATCAGTCCGAGCCCGTCAACTCCGTGAACGAGCTCGATGACGAAGAAGTAGACGAACAACAGCCGCAACAATCTGGCGAGTACTATGTAGCCCTACCCGATGGCCGTCTTCAACGAGTCCGCTACGTCAGCCGCCAGAACATTGAAGCCATGAAGTACTTCGCTAAGATTCGTGCTGAAAACGTGGAACCTCTCCGTGGACCCATCTACGCCTACGCCCCTCTCCAAAAATTGCAAATCGTGCCAGCTGGACTGCAAGTGTCCGTCGCTCCAGTTGCACCGATCGCAACACCAGCTGAATCGAAACCGCAAAAATTAGAAATTCAACCGGTTGCTACACAAGTACAGTATCAATATGATAATCCCGCTGGAGTACTTCCATTAGGCAGTGGATCTTACGCTACTTACACTGGACCAACAGACTCTAGATACTTTTTGACCTTACCGTAGGTCAATTAGAGGACTTGTGGATTTATCGGATTTATGCGTTATTGTAGATTTATAAGTTGACGAGGACCATGAGCGCCCTAATTTGAAAGTAGTTTTAAGATAATTCTAAATGTTACGTATATACGAGATATGGATCGTATTTTAAGTTACCTGCGAAAACAATAAAGACGACGTTAACGAGTAATGAGTAATTGTTATTTGAACCTCTCAGAAACCAAACTGATTGCTTTTTGTCAGTTCCTGTTTCATTACATAAGATATATATTATATTCAATTCCCAAGAAACAAATGACTTTCATAAGTTTATTTATTGCAAAAATAGTGATATAAATGATAGTAAATTGTAAATTTAAAGAATTGTATTTGCAACACCATCATTCTTTTTTGCTTTTGGAGTTGATCAATATGGCTTTTAAACGACTCATTTCAGACTACGGATGTTTATGCTTAGTTTCAGTATAGGAAATTCAAAGGCGCAACAAATCGTATATAATGCGCTTTGGGAAACAAACCTCTGTTTAAATTAGATACATTTCTTTAGTTATATTCATAAAAGTATAAATTTGTGATCTTTGTGTACGTCGATTATTGGTATCCTGTATTTGAAAGAAAAATTGTTATCTTTGACAACTATTAAAGGGGGGAAATTAATAAATTAAGATGAGAAGATATCGAATGGCGGAGTAAAGCAGTAGAGTAAAGAAAGAAATTTGAAGATTTCCTCGATGATTCAGACTTAACATTAACGTCATTGTTAGATACTATAAGCACATAGTAGTTGATAGTTAATTTCTTCAATTTCAGGTTCTACAATCAACCATATCAATTCAGAAATATTAGTCTTTTTTTACATAATTAACCAAAACATCAATCACTTAAATTTAACTATACTGTGAATTTTAACTAGCTAGCAACAATAAAAATCAGGAATCAAACGAACCGCCTCTATCCGAGCCATATTACGTACCAATACAAGCATATTGAATAACTATGCGGAGGCAGGAGGTATCGAGATGGTAATGGGAGAAATCCTGTAAAAGAATTTTCTTAGCCACGGCACGTGGACACGAGCACAGAAACGCGGATGTGTTGGTGGCAGACCCGTCGGCATGTAGACGCGCCTAACCGCAAAATTCCAGAAATTTAATATCTCGCTCGACTCTACCGGGGTTGGCCGTTTCATAAGTTCACTCCGACACAGCCAATCCCTCGTCAGGATCCTCCTGAAATTCTGCAGCTACGTTCCAACCCACCAAAATGTTCCCCCCCCTCCTCCCGCTTCTCCTCGCCATTCCATGCTTTTCATCATATCCCGCAACCACCGCGGCCAGTTCTCTTCTTTCTTCCCTTCTCCTACTTCCTGGCCGCGGTAAAATTGAAAAAAGGGAGGAGAGAGTCGGTTTTGCGTTGTTTGGCTAACAATAACTAGATATCGTCTTTTTATAAAAATTATTTTCATAAATTAGTAATGATTTAATTATTGGCATGTGTTAATTTCGATTTATTGAATTGGTAACATTTGTTGAATATTATTTTGACGATATGGTACTTAGATTATTCGTTTAGAAGAAATGATGTTAAATTGTGAAAAAAAAAAAAAAAAATAGAAAATATATGTTTTTCAGACGATATAACACAACGTTCTATCCAAATAGAAGAAAGACAAACTACGCACAATTTCTGATAAGCGATGTATCACACAAGCATCTATCATAAAAATATTTGATCACCAAAGTAACAAGATTTTAGTTTATAAACATTTCTATAAGATGAATACATATGTTTGAACAGTATGCGATATTATATTACTATCTTTCCTATATCGGGAAATATAGGTGAGTTCATTAAATGATACTATATATTAATTACTAATTAATTAATGCGCATTAAAGATCATAAGGTTATCGTCAAACTTATCTTTAACAATCCACATTGAAACAATCGAACCGAACTCCAATTCCTCGAACTTTTCCAAACATTAAATACGGCTTCTCATTTCGTTGAGAACAAAGAGATTTTGAGGACGCCTTCCATTGGCCTCAAGATTCAGCCAGTAGCTAGTTGCGAAACCGAATTTCGGATCGGCCAATTACTCCGGTCAAGCGGTCAAGACCAATTAAACTGATCTTAAAGACCAAACCAACCCCAGTTGATGAGAGAGAGAAAGAGGAGAGAGAGAGAGAGAGAGTTGCGCGGTCGTTTGAAAGCTCGTGAATTCCGGGAGCCAAAGTTTCTTTGGGATACTCCTAAACTCGATGCTCCTCGAAAAATATCTATTCTCAGGGTTATCCCTGAGAACAAAGAGTAAATCCACAAAAGCGAGGCGAATAGTTGTTAGCGATGGAATCAAGTTTAACGTGTACTAATAACAAAGGGCTTATTATTTTTATATAATATAATAGTTCTATTTTATTAACAACTCGTTAAATATCTAAAAATTCTTAAATTACAAAAGTCAAAATGGCAAAGGCTCAAAAACACAATGCTATAATAGATTCGCTTCATAGAGTTCGGATTACTATAAGTATTAATTATCTATATTCCTAAGGGACATACTTTTTTGTTCGAGCATCTACATATTTGTAAGTTTTAATTCGCATATGATTACTTCGATATTTTAAATTTCAAAGTTTTCGGATTTAGGAATTTTAATTTTAAAATTTTAAAATTTCGGGTATCGACATCTCAGAATTTTAGGCTGTTGAAATTTTCAAATTTTAGAAATTTCAAGTTTTCAAATTTCCGAATTTTGTGATTTTCAAATTTTCAAATGTTGAAGTGTATTTCAATGTTCGAATGTATCGAATTCCATCCCAGTAGCAATCGAATCATGAGAATTACGAAATTGATTGCTTCTAATAAATTTAAAGGGGTCCTATAAATTCTGTTCAACATTTGCACCTGTAACTACATATCTAAGAGCGATAGCCGAGAAAATTGATTTTAAACGAATAAAGAATCTCTGATAAGATACACGTAAAGTTTCAAACTTATTTGAGCGGTATTCCACTCTATTTAAAAGTATTCTTTTTATCTCTCAAAGTACTTATAGAGAGTTCAAATATACTTGAAAAAGTACCGCTTCTTGTTTTCAAGATATTTATAGAGGGATTGAATCTATTCGGTGAACGTTCCATTCTGCACACTGCCTGCGACATATTTGAGGCCATCGCTAGAAGTTGCTTTGAAAAACAAAGTTTCCCGTCTGGTTCCCTCCACTCTTGCCAGGTCTGCACTTGAGCTAACAGCCGGTGCACCATCCTTCCCACGAGATATTAATTTTTCCGGAAGTAACCTCCGCCACTTTTCACTCCCCTTCTATGTCGCGACGGTTTTTCTCTTCTTCTCTCTCTCTCTCTCTCTCTCTGTCTCTTCGTTTTCATCTGGAGGTGTTATTTTTAACAAAAAAAAGATGGAAAAGGAGAAGGAGGAAGAGAAAGAGAAAACACACAAAGTGAGAGCGAAAGTGTTGCGCATTTAGGGCTGTCGCTTATTGTGTGGAGAATAATTGCGGGTGAGGAGATTTTAAATAACTGGTCTTCCGCGCGAGATTACCTCCGTGTTGCAAATTAAGTCTGAGGTCAAAGACGCCTCGTGTGCGTGATAAAATTTGTCATTGTCATTGTCATTGTCAATAGCATTGTGTTTTTGAGCCTTTGCCATTTTGACTTTTGTAATTTAAGAATTTTTAGATATTTAACGAGTTGTTAATAAAATAGAACTATTATATTATATAAAAATATTAAAAGAGTATAGAATTTTAATATTAGACTTTAATATTCAATATAATATTTAATTTTTTTATTTTTGTTTTCATCATCTTAATCTTTTTTATTATTCTTGCTACTTATTATCGGATAAAAATATGGATATACATAGCTATATATGTATACTATATTGTATATATTTACAGATAGATCGGTAATAAATGGCCACAATTATGTACCGTATTTACTGTATTTTAATATTTATCTTCACAAAATATTCCCAAAATAAGTAAACTTATCTATTTTATTTGAAAAGTTTAACAATTAAACTTCTAATACTTCAATTATTAAATTTTAATATGTACCTACTTACACGCTTCCCATACATAATTATTAAATTTATGAGATGAATTAAATAAATTTACTTATTTTTGAAGCGTTTAATGAAGATAAAGTTTTAATATTTAAATTCTTCAATTTTATTCTTAGAATGTTAAGACATATTCAGCCTTGAATCCAGCACTTCAGTGAAAATCATATTAATCGAATTGAAAGAGTCGTTTCCGTAATATCTTTATCTACATTAAACATCCCCTAACATGATGATTATGCAAACTGTAATACTATATTTTTTGGTTTAATTATTTTCAAGCAGATTAATCTTGTTAAATCAGCCCTGAAACAGAGAAAGATATGCAGCTGCATTGTCGATTACTATATTCAATCAGATAAATCTACCCTTGCATCGTGAACAACAATGTTCTACTGTGAAATTCAACACGCAAACATCCGTTGCGTAACTGATGATTATCGCGACAGGAAACGAAACTACTATATTCGCGTGAAAATAACAGAATGCATTAAATTATGCATCACATTACACTATATAATATTACATTATACAAATACATTAATTACAATTAATTTAATTTTCTACAAATTTGTTTAATATATATAGATTTCAAACTCAGTATTTTTGATTTTACATATATCACAATAATAATATAAATTTACTTATTAATGTGTGATAATAATTGAATTTTAACAATTTGGAATTTGTTTTTTTTTGAGCTTGGAAAGATACACAGGTACAATAATTAAATCAAGACAGAAAGTGTATTGAAATTCGTGTCTAAATAAAAGAATGTAATAAATGTCGTACTATAGGTTTTCTTTTATTTTTTAAATATTCATTTCAAATATTCTCCTAACTCAAATAATCTTATCTTATTCTATTACTTTTAAAGAAAGACTCCCTCCCCCCTGTCTTAATCCGCGTTTGGTCTCAGCATTCATTGGGATTATCTTTAACTCTTATTATCTATATGCTTAAGGTGACTATCCATACTGTATACTAATATTTTACTAAAGTTAAGTTTGCAGCAAATATCTTCTAACTTCTACATATACATATGTTCGTACTGACTTCAACCTTATTATTCTACTTATGTGACCATAATAGTAAAATGTTTTTATTCAAAATGTTTTAATTGTTGTATTTAATACACGCACAATATATGTATAAAAGTTATCTGTTATAAATACACAAATACTTTTGTGAGTCACTGTAAATAAATAATTTTTCCTGGTTCCCACTGAAAGAGGAGGATATTTTGGTCAGATTCCCACAGGCACTGCGGGAACCTCCCGCTATTTTCTTAATATGGACGCTCGCGGAGACGAGACAAACGACCGAGAATACAGAAAGAACGCAGGATACCTGTGGTGCAAGGGCGCGAGGAAACCGAGCTACCCCCTTTCGTGACCCTAAACAATCCCAGACGAGGAACGAGTAACCCCCGTGAGTCGAAACACGAGAATCAGATTCGCTCGCCGTCGAAACGTCCGCCCTGACTTCCAATCTTTTTTCTCAGCTCTCTGTTCCTTCTTTCTTTCGCGTCTTTTCTCTTTTCGTGCTTTTAGTCTTTTTCGTGTTTGCGGGTGGTCGTAGTGGTCTGATTCTCAGGATTTTTAATTTTCGCTTCTCTTCGTCTCACGACCTGCGTCCGAAGCTTGGCGTTTGTCTTTTGTTTGAAGCTGTGTTTGGAATTTGAAAGTACAGATTGCTGAAAACACTGAGTGTTATGTTGAAATTTGTAAGTTGATTCGTTGGATTAATGAATGACGAGTTTGTAAAATTAATTGTCAGTATTTATTCGTATAGTGTATGATTTAATTATAATAAAATAATTAACAGTAACATTGAATGTCCTGAAATTGGCTCATATGAAATATATACGGAATAAAATAATGGATTTGTTATAGTATACGAACTGCAAAATTTTTGTCTGAATGTGTGTTTTCTGAAATATTTTAGGTCGTTAAAGCCGAAAATGAGGGTCATTCTTTTATGGAAATTAACGGTTTTAAAAATTTGCTCTTATGGATATTTGACCGTCGGGTTGTCTTATATATTTTAAGATGTTTGCTCGTTTTTAGTTAAATCGTACATGTTTACGTATACTTTGCTGTGCTAATGAATTACGATTCACATTGACTTACTGAATTCCTTGATTTCACTACTTTTATCCTCTAAGCACATTCTTATCCTTCACACTTGTAAGCTTTCAGTGCCTCCCTTGAGATTCGGATCGTCGATTTCAGAGACTTACACCTGAATCAATTACATCTAACAATAACTATAAGTTTCGTATATTTTAGTGGTATTTCTATGTGACAAAAGTTAATACTATGAAAACGAAATGTATAGAACCTGATAAGAAGGCGCTTCATTGGGAAGTAAGGATAGTTCTATAAGTGCTAAACTTTTGTAGCTACTGCATTTCTTTATATTATGATAGGTTCCTATGAATGAAGTACGTACTACTGTATATTGTCTTACTTCTATCATACAGCTTGCCGAGTTCTCGTGTGGCAGGCGACAGAGGGGAAACAATGAGCGTAAGAAAAGGGAAGGCAGATCCCGCTGAAAGTCAGCGGTAGCTCCCACGTATGGCAGACGCTGCCTACCAGTGATTGGAGATCCCCCGTCGACAGCTACGTCGAACTCTTTTCGACTCTCTTTCGAAGTCGGCACCTGCTTTTACTTGCCCGCCTGGCTGGTTGCTTGCAACGAGAAAAGCCTTTGTGATCCTTCCGTTTCTCCGCCTGTGTCTACATCTACATATATATACATATATCTCTATATACATATACATAGCTTCTGCTGTTGAGTTTTTAGAATATTTGCGCCCGCTCGAACACACGTTTGTATAGGTTAAGGCTATGTCTGTGTCTCTGTGTGTATGAGCGTGATGTGCAACCAGTGTAAGCATTGCGTCACAGGGCACGTCGATATCGAACCGGAGGGTACCAAAACAATAAGTTTCCTACTGCGCTTACATCGGTAAGCCTTTGTACGCGAGAACTCGCTGCTTGATTAATATCGCCGAATTAATATGGATGCAGAGAGGGAAAAGCGTGGAGGGATAAACGGAGGAATGGCGATCCTCCTGCTTCCTACGCTCTTGTGCGAATTTTTTATGTTTTTGTTAACAATGAATATGGAGGACAAGATCGATCGCGATCTATTTTCGATGTTGTTTTCACGTGATTTTATCGTTGAATTAGCAAGGAATTTGTCGATGTTTTAAAGGTACGGTGACTTGAAAATTTCGTGTATCGAGGATTTTATAGGATTTTGAATTGTAGGATAGAAATTTGAAATAATTGAATTATTAATCTCTTTATGTGTTTGATTATAGGTTGTTTATGTAATTGATTAATTTAATAAAGTAGTTAGATTCTACCTTTGAATATTTTGAATAGTGCGTAGGAATACATTAACTATTAATTTATTCGTGTTTCTTTTTTATTGTTGGTTATTAATTTAATTGATGATTATTAATGATCAACATAATAGCTCGCACGTAAATTTATACAAGGATTTATAAAGGGATATTGCAGGAGTAATTTAATTATTGTTCTATTTCCAATTCGTTGAGTAGAGGTTACTATCATAAGTGCATGATATAGGAATATACATACAGTTATATTTTATTGTTAATTATTAATCTATTTGTGTATGTTAAGATTACTAATATTACCTATTATAAATATGAAATTTTAATAAAATATTGCAATTAACATTCTAACATAGCCAAATTTATTTTATATATTAACCATAATTAAATAAAATAATGTTGATAAAATAATATTGCGTAAAGTAAAAAATAATAGACAAATAAAGTGATTCCTAACCGCGTAGCACGTAACGTGCTATCAGTTACATAAGTCAGTGTGTCGTTAGCACACAGATCAATCACCGGAGGGATTACGTAATGTTACACAATCGGACGAGCATGTTCATCGTACCAGAGACGATTGAATTATGATCTCTATGCGCGCGGAATTCCGTATGATTTCACTGCACGTCCGGCCTAATATTCTCGATTCGCTTTTGCAAATTCAAATCTAACATCTGACCGACATTTTCATTTCCCTTTTCTATTCCTTTTTCTTCAGTTAATATACTTCCAATGAAAATACATTATTAATATATTTTTAATGAAACGTAACAAAGTGAGTGAAGTTTGCATTTGGACAGATAAGACGAGGTAAAAATATGAAATTAACTAAGTTATTGCAGATCAGAATTTAATAGAATATTGCCGAAAATAGGTATTTAACGATAAATTTAAAAACGTTCCGCAATTTAATCGACTCTATATGAAAATATGATAATAAATATAAATATAACCAATACTGGTTTTACCAAGAACATATCAAATAATGTTTTACTTTCAATACTTTATTTTGTATATTTTGTGCATACTTGAAAATTATGTACTTTTGTACATAATTTTTAAATTTTCCATAAATACATACACATTTAGTAGCATAATTATTAAATCTTTTGAACTCATAAAAAACAATTACATTTAAATATTTACATGTAATTGTTTTATTTAAGTGTCTACATTTTCTTATTCTTACTTCAATAATTTAAAAAAAATTTAGAAAGTATGATTTTCTCCATTTCTCCACAAAATGAAATGTTGTACTTTATGATATTACGTTTAATACGTATTAAGTCTTCTATAGAATTTCATATTTCTTAATTGCACAAAAATGTCTATACCGATTGCGTCAATTTTTTAATAGTTAATCATTACCGAAATAACTAACATTTGCCATTATTATATGATATCTATATGAATGACCAAACCTATAGGAATAAAGTCAACACTAAAATCCATATGAATTCATTAAAGAGCAAACAGAGAAATAATATGTGAAATTTACATAAACCCAACGTTATTGCAGAAAGTAAATAATTAACTTTAACAATAAATATTCTTCAGAAGTTCATCACAAAAATCATAGACAAAACAAGAATTTTCCATGATTAAAGGGAAACGTTTAGCAGGGGGCTCGGAATACTCGAAGAAAAAAGAGAAATAATAAATATTCAGCATATATTGAATAAATCTTTGAAAATCTCTTTCTTAATCATAATATTAAACTATGTAACTCCATGACGTAAATTAGCTAAAAACATATTGTAAATGTTATGTTTTTCCCTGTTTCTACCACAATCCTATGTCCATGCTTTACCCTTACAAATTAGAATTAGTATGCGCTGCAAGAACCACTTTCAATAGTTAAATAACTCTAAAATACCAAATAGTAAAGAAAGAAACATCTTAAAAGCACACTGATTTGCGTATCATGCTAAAAATATGAAAAAGAAAAATCTGTGAAATTTTAAATCTGAAAACGCAAAGAAGTAGAGAAAACAATAAAACAAAATCAAAAAAGTAAACCGAAGAAAGAGGAAGAAAGAGTTCCAAGGGATTGTTGACGACTCCCCTTAAACTGCCTCCTCCCTCTGACTCCGCCCACGGCTCGAAACACGGAAGTCGCAGCCGGAGTGCCTTTTACAGAGCGGATCCTCGCGCGTCTTTATACACACGTAACACGTACTCGGTATTATTCATACGCGAGTCACGTTATATTCATCCCCCACACGGGGGTTTGGCTATGCTGCACGTATCAGCCGTGTGAATGTTGCCTAAAAGGCTGTCTAAGAAAAAGAGAAACACACTCATACAGGGTGAATCAGTGAGTATTACCATTTGAAATAACTCGTTATTTGTTGACTTTATCAAAAAATGTTCGAATTGAATTTATTTGACGGGATTGTTCGGATGAATACATTTTGATTTTTTGATGCCTTAGGTGTATTTTCTAAGATATTAAGCTGACCTGAAGTTCTTTGAATGCCATTGAACATTTTTTCTTGGTATTCCGTTATAATCGTTAAAAACACGAATTTGACAACCTATAACAGGATGATCTTCAGGTGATACCGAACCTCTAAACGAAATGAAACTTCGTAACACAAAACTGCATTACTTGTGATTTTTACGTGTGTATTCGTTTTTATCCTTATATTTTTTAAATATGTATTTATTTTTAAAATCTAGAGGATTTAATTTGGGCGATCGTGCAGCTATTAAAACATAAAATTTACTATATCTCATAAATGACATCAAATAAGACATATGTTTATATGATCTTTTTTTAGTCTTTAGATTCTGAATGAGTTTCTCAAATATTTCTCACACATTACAATACATCCTATAATTTATACTAAACAATACATTTCCGCATTTTTTATAAGGTCATATAAACTGGTCATATATGTATATTTAAATGTATCATTATATCATATATGTCATATTGACATACCAATATATTAATAGCATAAACTACATAAATACAGTTAAACTATAATATTTCCAAAAATTATATTACAATAAATAATCACTGGTTGAAATAAAAATGTTGTAAGAAAATCCTAGAAAAGTAGAAGGTAAAAATTCAGCTACAAAATGAACACAAAATTCCCTATATCATGTAAATAAGTTTAAATAGAACATGTGTACATGCCAAATGAACACTCATATGAACTTCTTTCATTGTTTTTAGATACTGATTGAGTCTTTGAAATATTTCTCACATGTTACGGGACACCCTGTGTATATCGATTGGCATTACGAGGCAGATCAGTCAACTCTGGACCCCCTCCCCCCCTCTGCCCTCTTCACCGAGGAAAACGGTGGCTAAGGAGAGATCTCTTCTCTAGCCCGGCACGCCACTCTACAGCTCCTTCTTCTTATCCCGTTCGCGGCTGAGACACTTTGTCACCCTCTCACGCGCTTCCCTCGATTGAGCATAGCTTCGCTCGGCGAGAAGGCTCCGCGTCAAAAAGAGTTACACAAGGGGGAAGAACGAAGACGGATAGATCTTTATTGTCGTCTTCGGCGAGAGAAAGAGTTAGGCAAGGTGGAAGATTGATCGTTGGAGCGAATGGAAAATTGTTTTTTCGAGCAGTAGTGGTATGTACGTATACGTGGATTGTTTTTGATTGTGCATTGAAAATTTGTTGGTAACTTGTAAGCAATAGATTAATCGAAATTTTTAACTATATCTACTCTTGAAAGAAATTTAAGAATTTTACGATTTTTTTTAGACAAATTGAGGAATCTACTGATTTTTGGAAGAATTTAAGGAATTTTCTGATTTTTCGGAAGAACTTAAGAATTTTGTAATTCTAACAAAAATAATACATCTTAATAAGAAGTTTCAGTAAGAATACATATTTCGATTTTTGGGAGTTCATTTGAGAAATTGTAAATTGCAAAAGCAACTCTTACATAAAACTCTTATGTATAATTTAGAAATTATGCGAGCTCAATATATCAAGCGATTTGTCTTGCATTTAGAAATTTCTAAGTACAGAGAGTTATTTGTCATTTCTTAGTAATCGTCTTTGGATCCAAATTAATTAAATGATGCCTCATTTACATTTCCAATGTCATACACATTCAAATAATCGCCAAAGTATAAAAATTAGTGCACTTAGTGGAAGGCATGTCACACGATAACCTGCGAGTTCGTGTATAAAATGGAGTCTTATTGACAGTGGCGGAACTGGAAGATCGGTTGGGCTACAGACACGTTTCAAACCAACCGATAACCTAGCAAACCAACCAACTATAGCCGAAACGTCGGTGCATCAGATCACGTATTTGCAGCGGCCGCGGAATTTCATCTTCGAATTCCGACCTGTATTTTCCAACTAGTTCGAACGAAAGAATTTTTCCTCAACCATCGATTTCTAGATGCGGTTGGGAATTCGTAATAGCGTAGACCGCGGATCGAATGATTCGCATACACGCCTGTATACTATATATTTGTACAAACAGATACAAATATATATAAGGCGTATCTACTGCAAAACAGAACAAGAGAAAAACAAGGTTGTTTGTTATTTCGATGTATGTGAGTATGTACCTACATGTGTGTGTATGTACAGCATAAACATATTATGTGTTTTATATGAAACATTTTGGAATCTTATTAGTATTGTAGCGACACTTGATTATCACCACTAACAATTTTTAACGATGCTAAAAATCTATATAGAAGCTACAAGATATTTATTATAAGTATACAGGGTGACAAGGGGATAAGTTAAAGTTTGGTACCATATTTTACTGTTTCTGAGAATGAAAAAAGGTCATGGAAACATAGATCCGGAAACTTTTCCTTTGCAAAATATAGACAGATCTTTTGCTTGCATCGAAAATTCACTAAAATAGCTGTCAGAATTTCAAGCACTGTCATCATCTTTTTTGTTAGAAGTAAATAATATGTTAGAGTAAGTCACTATGTATCTAAACGTTTTATAGTGAAGACAGTATGCTGTCAGAATGATCAGAATGATCTAACATCGAGTGTACAGGTATTCACTTGTGAATACTAAATACTGTATGGGTGGGCCAATGGAAGCGTCAAAGAAATTCAGTGTCTCTATCAGCAGACTTTTTCTCAGAGATAATGTCTTTCTAAAAATTTACTTGTTTCGAGGCATTGTAGGATTAGAGAAATTGGATCTTTTCCGTCTACTACAATTAACCAAGGACGATATTGATTTACTATGAAACAGCTACCTCTAATGCCAAAATAACTTACTCTAACATATTATTTCCTTCTTGTAGAAGAAATAATAACAGTGCTTGAAATTTGAAATATTACGTCCGACTGTTATTTTAGGGAATTTTCAATATAAAAAGAATGTGTCTATCTTTTGGAAAAGAAGAGATTTCGGATTTATATTTATATGACCTTTTTTCATCCTTAGGAACAGTAGAATGCGGTACTATCATAGTTTGGTCACCTACATATTTCCTTGTCAACTTGTATATTTCGGGATGATCACAAAAATATTTGAATAAGCAATCATTCGCAACATTAATCAGTCTCAGTATGTGTTCAGTGGGATCATCTTTAATATTTATTACATATATGCTTAAGGTGACTATTTTTACTGTATACTAATTCGTTTACTAAATATAAGTTTTCGATAAATATCTTATAACTTCTATGTACTATTTCCAGATTGGATTCAAATTTTGTTAATATAATTGTAGTATTCACTGTCGTGTCTTACTACCTATACCATAGTGCTAATGAAATTTCAAAATTATTTACGTAATACGCGCAATATCATAAATGTTTTCTATATTAAATGTACGAATATTTTTATGAGCTATATAGACAAACACGACTAGATAGGACGTAGGCTAACTTTTCTCTCTGTGGAAGACCGCAGAGCTTCCACGCGCATGCCTCGCCGCAAAAGCTCAACGATGCGTTTTGCTCGATCTGTCCGCCATGCGAGCGCATTGACATTCGCCCACGATGCACGTTCACGCTTCATCTTTTTATTCGTCGTATAAATTGCCCATGTCCATATGCGGTTTTTGTGCGTTATACACTTTAACAAGCATCTTTTTGTTCTTCTTGTTGCGGTAGGTACAGTGATTCGCAAAAGTATTCCTACACTTATTATAGCAAATTGTTATGCGTGGATGTATTGTGTAGGTTATTTAAAACATTTTGGAATTTTATTAGCCGTATAACGAGATCCGTCTGCCATGATTATGAACGTTTAAAACTAAATTGAAAATGTTATATGTATTTAGAAGTTACGACATATATACTGGAAACTTATAATTTAGTAAAAAAATTAGTACTATATAGACATAGAAGTCACAGAATAGCCATCTTAAGCATGTAATAAGTGTTAAAAATAGTCCCACTGATTACCGATACCTTTTAATATTGTAGATTGCTTGGTTAGATACTTTTGTGATATAGGTATTCTGAAATATAGGTACATGCCTATACTTATAATAAATATTTTGTAACTGCTATATAGATTTTTGGAATCGTTTAAAATTTTACCAATATATAACTATAATCATAGTTAATATCAATGACTAATTAACACTCTGATTAAACTTCGATAAAAGTGCATTTGTTCAAAAACATTTAGTGAAAATCTCTCCTAAATAAATAGAAGCTCCAATTTATTTTCTATACTCGACCTAAACTTCTTCATAAAAGACATATCATTGTCTCCATAATAAATCATGAACGTAAAAATATTGAATCGTACATCATGTTATGTCTTAAATTTTTGCTAAAATTATCATTTACAAAGTTATCGTGGAATGGAACCAGCGACGTTCTCCATTCCTACATATTTGATTGCTAGTACCTATCACTTAATTGAAAATGACGCCAAAGTTCTATTTATACAACAGACATTATAAAAAATTTTCATTACATTTTATTGGGACCTTGTATTATATAGATATGTATATTATGCATGTACATATATGTTCAGAATGAAATACTTTTCTAAAAATAATATAAAAGTATAACGAGTAACATTGAACCTTCTATCATTTAATAATGCAAAGCGTACCTTCAAATAAGAAAAATGATGCAATTTATTGAATTGATGGTTATAGTATTTCTCCTAGTTAGTTAACTGACTTAATCTTTTAACGCACTATATGGTATACAAACGATAAATATTTTTCAATTTCAAATGCTTGTTCAATACAAAAAAACATTTGTGTCATTGGAATACGACTTTCATATTGTTCTACAACTTCATTCGTAATTTTAAGTTAAATTAGTTTCAATTAATATATAAGATCAAGTAATTAAATTAGTGCAAATATTAAATTTATATGAATTTTTTTCCACTAAAAGAATTATATTCATCATTTTACCACAACTTAAATACATCCTAATGTTTCCATTAAAAAATTCCCCAAATTTCTCATTCCTAATTAAACACAATAAGCAAAATCCTTCTCAAGTCATTGAAATCCACCCATAAAAATTAGAAAAAAAAACATGTATTTAGACTACATATTGGTGCACATGTATAAATGTTCTTTTCATATCTTAGAACTGATATATGACGAGATACACAGTCTACTATGTTGCTAATTCGTTGTGTTCATTGTTTTTTGTTAGTGGATTATGAGTCTATTGTCTCTCCCGTTTCGTGCCACTGTTATAACATTAACACGCCTGTCCGCGTGAGACACGGGTAGAAGCAACCAACCACCCTCAGTACTAATTAACAATCACGTTTTCGTGTTTATAAAAACACTTGTTTTCTTTCACTTCCTAACTTGTGGATACTTCTATTCTCCGTTCCAACGTATAAAACAGACATATTTACAAAGTGTTCTCCACATCACGTTCTTGGCCGCGTTCTCGTCGGCAACGTGTCGACAGAGAAACTCTATGCATTGGATTCGCAGGTCAGTGGGTTGTCGCGTCGAGTCATTCAAACCGGTGTCACCAGCGCTCGATTTATCGTGTTCGTCAATCTTGGAAGACTGACCTCCCGTCATGGCTCCGGTTACCGTCCACGACGATGTCACCCACCCTCGCGTTCCACGGCCGCTGCCGCCATCACGTTATCCTGGCGAGCACGCTCCTTTGTCTTCCATTTTATTCCGGTCCGCGGCGATCAACGAACGACAGCGATGAATATCTACGCCGCCGAGCGGACGATAAAAAGACGGCTGTTCCGTGATCGCGACTCCTCTGCACCGCAACGCTCGTGCACCGAGCGTATACGTGAGCACATTGAGCCGCGATACCTTGATTATGCGGATGTAAGGAGTGAAATGACTGATGGTTGACTCTTGGAAGAGTGCTTTTTCTATAATAAATGGGATCTTTTCCTTTTGCGTATTTAGATTTAGTTTATTTGATATAAGTGAATCATTAGAGCAGCTATTTGTATTATTTGAGTGAGTTTTGTACAAAATGATCGTGTTTCGTATCTTCATTTTATTGGTGATAAAAGCAAGGAGCGCAACTTTAACGAAAACAATCGTTAAAGTTCACATAGCAATTAAAATCCACAGAGGAAAACGTAATAGTAGCGTTTTTCGTGTCTTAAAATTTACGCTGCCGATTAATGTTATATTTTTAATCTTTAATGAATGTATATGTACTCTTACCGAGTTGCGCCGTTTTGATTATGTGGATGTAAGAAACGGAATGACTGATATTTGATTCTTGGAAAAATGCTTTTGCTATAATAGATATATAGTTCTTCATTGAAAGTTACCAATTTATATTTGTAAGTATATTTGAGAAAGTTTCCAGTATGCAGTATGAATAACCATTTTATCTAGATAATAAGGGTTAAATATGGTCTACAAATTGATATTTACGAATATAATGACTGCTTAAATACTTTTATGATGTCTGCGAAATGCAATAATATACTTGTACTAAATATCCTATGATTTCTATATCTATATACATATTCTTAAATTTATTTCAAATTTTACCAATATTATAATTATAATAGTCAAGTTTCATAACAGTGCTAATAGAGTTTCATGTTTCGTGTAAAATATATAATATATTAATAAAAAAGTTTCTATAAATGTTCAAATACTTCCGTGAGTCGTCGTACTTACGTGTGTCGACATGATTCTACAACTGCTAAAGTAGAACGTTCAGCAGAAGGCCGGCGAATGAGATCGTGACCTTAAACGGAGCACACGCGAACGATAGAGGGTAGTAATCAGAGACCGAGAGTGAAAAATCTTACTTTATCGAATTTCAAGGCTCGAAACTTTCGACTTGCTGTTGCGTCGTATAATGATTCTGCGAGCGACGTTTCGAGTGAGTCGCTGAGAGGGCACTGCCAAGTGGTTCTTAAGCGACGTTCACCAATTGTCGAGGATATGGAAAAAAATGAGGAAACGGATTGAATCTTAATGTACAATCGCGTCAAGCAGGATTATACCGTGTAGAATGTACACGGTTTTATTCGATACTGTTGGAGGTTGTTTCAGCGTAAAAAAAAAAAAATAAAAAGATGACAATTGAAAAGAATGCGCGTCCATTATTCGATAAAATCGTAAAATGAAAATCGTCGTGTTTTTTAATATCGTATTTACATTTCATGATAGTTAATAGTTTAATATATGCTTTTTTTTGCAAATATGAAAAATATTTCATAGGTTTAATGATACTTATAATAGTAGCAATTAATTAGCAATTAATTGGTAGTAGCAATTTATGTAGTGATAATTGGTAGTAGTGAATTAGGTATTTGTTATTATTAGACAACGGACATTTATGCATTTATGAAAAATTAAAAAATGTAGACGCGCACAGAAAGCTCATAATATGCAGATATATACCTATAAAACATCCAAAGTACAGCACTTTTTGTATCTAAATTACATATTTAGATTACATATTTGTATTTAGATACATATTTAGTATCTAGATAACAAGATCTACTTAACTTTCATTTTTTCATTATATTCATAAAAATATGAATTTGCACAATTATTATTTGTATTATAGTTAATATATAGTAGACATTTTATCTAGATAACAAAAATTTTAGTTCGAATTTTAGGACATTTAAAAATGTAAGAAAAAAAAAAGGCGTACCTATCTTTGCTACTAAACTTAATAAAACTGAAACATGAAATAAAAGAATATAGTATAGTATAAATTGGCGCAATTTATTGAAAGTTTTCTAATTATAATATGATAATGATGATTATATAAATATGATATGATTTCTAAACTTCTTTAATTATATATTTTTAAAATATAATCTCAATTATTTTCATTTTTAATTTTTTTCAAATATGTGTTTTCATTGACTATTGTTAGAAACTAAGAACAAATAATTTCAATAATCACTTTATTGTAATTGTATTTATTGTAATTTGTCACTTTAAATAAAGTCCTACATCTCCAATTCACATCTATCCATTTCAAATCTAATTCAATAATATACTTCAATTTTCAGCTATTTTACATTAAAATATTTCTTTTTAGTCATAAAACTTTTTCTTCCTAATCTTCAATTGATAAGGATGTTCTACCTAAGTAAAAGTCAACGTTAATTTTGCCAAAAGTGTATGCATATTTTTATCAACATTCAGCATTTACTAATTTTTAGCAATTATATTTGTTTTTGATAAAAATAAAAAATTTGAATCTTGTGAAAATCATGTTTTTTCCTGTGATCTTCAATTGTTCTATAAATTAAAATCAAAGAAAATAACTTCCTCTACCATCAATCAGTCGCAAACACGCGTCGTTTCATCAAACAATTTCGCAGAATTCCTTCCATTAACAATAAAGGTCAAAAAACAAAACGAAACGTGAAAAAGCCAGAATAATGAAGAAGAACAATAAAAAAGAAAGAAAAAAAAAGAAAAAAAGAATCTGCTCTGAACCCTCTGAATTTCTCTTGAAAAACTTTTCCTTTTCTTCGTTTCAGCGAAAGAATCCACCATCACAGAAAACAGGAGGGAGGGAGAGACGTGTATACAAAAGCTATCGGAGAACCATTAATACGCGGATCGCGCGTTTCCACGAGGATCCACGGTAGTGGCGAGAACAACGACAACGAGTACGATGCTTACTCAACGACAAACCAAACCTACAACGAAAGACAGAGATAGACAGAGAAAGACAGAGAGAAAGGAAGATAGATAGATAGATAGATAGATAGTGTGTGTGTGTATGTGTGTGGGTATGAGAGACAGAGAGGGAGAGAGAGACTGTTCATTGTCCTGCTCGACGATAAAAGGTTTCGCATCGTTGCAACGTGCCTACCTACTGGGACATGGGGCTCCAGAAGACGAAGTAGAAGCAGTAGAAACGCAGAACGACAAAACGCGTATGAGGAATGAGGAAGAGAGAGAGAGAGAGAGAGAGAGAGAGAGAAAATAGAAAAAAGAAAAAAAATAAAGGGAGATCGGGTGCAGCAGATAAAGAGGTCGACGATAATGCTCTCAGTACACCCTGGGTTTGCTAGCGTACCAGGACGGCCATTATATTGTTTTACCTCTGTATCTCAACCAGAGATCAACCATGGAGAACTCTGTGTACTTACCTCTCACCGGTGAGAATGATGATGGTTTCTGACGATGGAACGAATCACTGGGGACTAGGACTATACAGAAGAACAAATGTTGGCAGTAGACTGCGAATGTTTATGCAAATTTATATTTTTATGCAAATGATTGAAAACGTGGAATCTAGCTAGAAGGCTGTTTTACATATTAAATATGATAACGAGTACTACATATGTTTTGGACATTCAAGTTTCTCATAAATAAGTGCATAAAAATCTGCAGTCTAGTTGTTAATAAAATGAGACGAATGTTTTGGAATATTGGTGGTTGCAGATTGTATAAGCAACAGTAAGCAGGTTGGCTCTAATTGGTTATGGGTGAAGACATACAAATGGGGATACATTTTGAAGAATTCGATGGAAAGGAAACGTTAGTGAAATATCAAAATGCATTTTTACTTTTGATAGTTAAGGTTTTGGTGTGTTTGCGCGAAAGATTGTTCGAAGTTGTTGGTGTTTGTATGGGGTGATTTGTAAAGTTGGTTTTGATGACAATAACCTAGATTTTTCCATGGTCTCTAAAAAAGCTCTATATTTTAATATTTAGTGATAAGAACAATAAATTACTATGTTCACTAACGTATCAATGTAGATTCTGAAAAATTCTGAATTTGTCAATTCAACGATGCTGAAACATTCCACGATACGCTACCTATTGTAACAATATCCGTGTGGGTCACAATATCCACAAAATATCAATTTACATTCTAAAATTTACTTTTACTCTGAAACATTCAGCAATATTCAACGAACTCCAGATTATAACATCCACCAAAATATGAACTTGCATTCTAGAAGCCCGAAAAATTCAACGATTTCTTTATTACGACACAGTTGGTGTCTTCTTCGCAACCATCCATCACGTCTGTGAAGGTTCGCCATCTCGACTACGTTGGCGTCGGTATTGGCGGGGTGTCTGCTGAGGCTGATTCACAATGCATCCCCGAGTTGCATTGTGCCGTTGCACGAGACACGAGACACGGTACGGGACGAGACGAGACGAGACGAGACGAAACGCGGCAGCAGCAGCGGCATGCAGAAGAATTCTATGAGAGCGGGTGGCGAGAAAAGAGAGGAAGCCAGAATAAAACTGGAGAGAAGAGAAAAAGAGAGGACGACGGCGACGCCAGAAACGATGAACAAGAGAGGCCAAGAAAGAAAGGAGACAAGGGTGCAAAGAGACTCCGTGCTCGATCGAAACGAAAGGGGTTCGGGTCGTATGGGCATTGTTTTTTCACCTCTCGGGTCCCGTACTACGAGGCGAATGAAAAAGAAAAAATAGAACGAAAGGGAGAAGAAAAGAGAACACGAGTTCTGAATGCCATACCAGAATTTCAATATCTCTGACATGTCGCTCACGCGATCGCGGCCGCGTTCTCATTTCAATTGGAAAAACTAATTTCGTAGATCGATCATGATTTTTCCAGATGATGATATGATGATCGATGGTAGATACACATACGTACACAGCCCCGTTTATAAATAGACTTTGGATATTCATACATGTTAAATATACAAGAAACATATGACTTGTGTGAAAACCACTAGAGAAAAATATGATACGTACATTTTCTTTTATTTTCTGATCTTGATGCCGTTTTATATGATTGAACAATAGTGTTTTAACATAATATACTTGAAAAATGTCGTGTTTGTAAATATATACGTTAAGTATGTAATAATTTAGAAGGAAACTTACTAGTAGTATTTTGAAAAATCCTAATAACAAAGATGTTATAGTTATATAAATTTGAACATAATGGAAAGAACAAAAAAAAAAAATAATATTAGAATTTAGACAAAACAGTTACGTTATAGGAAATTCCTAATACAGTTACTTATATTCTTTTACCTCCACGATAGTAAACGTTTACCTAATTTCTTAATTTCTTAGTTTCTAATGTATCTACTAACAGAAATTATTATCTACTTTAATTACAAAGGATATTTTAAATAATGAAAAGAAATATTTTTTTAAATACTTCTATATACATATTATGTAAAAGTTCCTCAATTTCTTAACAGCTATATAGAACAAACCAGGGATTTCAAAATGTAACCCTTATCATCGATTCTGTACAATTTTTTTGTCTAAGATTGAAAGAACGTTTGAAGATTCGACAGCTTCCAGAATCAGCGAGGAACTGATGTTAAAGGATCGGCGCTATGATTGCAGCATAATTTGCTTTCGCTTTGCTCTCGCGGTACGGGGTGCCAGTTGTCGTTTCTGTTTGGCCTGAGGCGACTTCCGTCTCTTGGAATCGGTCGTTGTCGAAACACTATGTAAAAACACAGAAGAGAGAACCTCGAAGGACGAGGACGAACCGATAGAATCTCAAACAGACGGATGCAGATAGGAAAATAGAGGCGTAAGTTGAAAGAGAAAGGAGAGAGAAACAACCCTCCTGACACAAGTTATCCTATAAACGACGGCAAGCCCGCAGCTACGTGGAGATAATCCGGCCCCCGGGGTCCGCGTGTGGTTGAGTGCTCGCAACAGTTACCATATTTGATTGTATCCCTTCTATCCTGCTGGAATACAAAATAATAACGCGTTCTGTGTAGAATCGAAGGGCTCGATTAACAACGCTTTGCGAAGAGGACGATTTCGGACGAGGAGTTTGCAATGATGGTGAATGGTGAAGAATTGTATGTACAGTTGCATATGAAAGTATTTGTACACTTGTAGAAATCTTTTATGAATATGTTACACAGTTAGTAACAAAAGTCTGTATACACCACTTGATAATAATAAAATAAAAAATATTGTAATAAAAACGTTAGTTCTATTCTTTCGACGCATTAAGATACATATCGTTAAAATGTAACACGATCGTATTCACTCTTCCCTTCATTAACAAAAAGCAAATTACAATATTTAAAATACAATATTAAATAAATTATAGACACGTGTTACATGAAATCATAAAAATAACAGAATTAATATTATACTAATATCTTGTAGGTCTCCTCTATGTAAAGATCTACTAATACCTATGTAAATATTTATTAATGATTATTTATTAAAATTAAATTATTTAATTAAGATTAATTGATTAAAATTACATCTAAACTACTATCTCTTTAGCGTTGAATTAAAGGTTTTGTAATTTTTAAATGTTTTAGTTCTTTTAATTTCATTATACCGATATGTATGTGTAAATAATTTTCTAACTTTTTTGAGAAGTGATATAGGTACACAGAATTCGATTTTTTCATGACTGCCTGTGTTGTGCAAAACATTTTGAAAATGTTGAATGTTTTGAAGGATGGTATTGCCTTTATGAACTGTTCGTTTGTCGGAACAAGAAATGGTTTCGTTATTGGTTCTCTTGAACTATATTTGCGCTGAGTTTAAAATTTCTTTGAATTTTCTTGTTGCTGTGTATTCCTTGTAAGTAATAAATATATATATATATATATATAAATCATAAATAAATGCTACTTCATATTTTCATATTTCTTAGTTACCCTAATGATCGCGTAATGATGATATTAATAAATCATTAAAACAATGATAGCGACGATAGTGATATATTTTTTCGAAGACTTATTCACTTCCGCAATATACTGATTCAGAAAGTGATAATAATAATATTGAAATAAATGTTAATATGTAAAAATTGTGGTAAAATTTGAAGAAAGCGTAACATATATCGTAAATTTACTTTCTTCTTGGAGTTCTTTTTGAACGTATGCTTAAAGAACCTAACAGACACTACTATCAATTAGAGAACAAATATAGAAAATTATCAAAGTCAATTAAGTGGACGGATATTATGGCACTGGAAAGGAATCTGCAATGCTAACAAGTCTCAATATTCAATGGGGTCGTTTTTAACACTTATTATATGTTTAAGGTAACTATTCATACTGTATACTAACTTTTACTAAATATGAGGTTGCAATAAATATCTCGTAACTTTCATATATTTTCAAATCACGTCCAAATTTTGCCAATATGTGTAATCATGGCAATCGCTTCTCACTATAATGTTAATGAAATTTGAAAATGTTTTATATAACATATGCAATTACACGCATAAGTGTTTATCTATGGTAAGTGTATGAATACTTTTGCGAGGCGCTGTATGTGATGCCCTCCCAATTGCAATAAAGGATGCGAGATCAAAAGTAACTTTCCTTACAACATAACTTTCCGTAGACGCGATATTTCATCGACTCACCATAAATACTTTAAAAACAGCCCCACGTATGAATCAAACTCACCCATACGTTGGTTTTTTGCTGCTTGTGACACCGTTCGCCACCCTGGCGTTGGAAAACGATCGGCCAAAAGAAATCGCGCGTTTGATATGCCGCCAAAGGGATACGCGTGCACGCTCATGTACCATGAAAGAGAGGCAAACAAGGGGGATGAAGAGGGGTTAGTTCAACGAGTGCGTGAGAGAGAAAGAGAGAATATTCCGTCGGTTGAGTTACAATTTCGTGTGGGTTGGACGGTCGACTGCAACCACGCTTTCCACCCCATCCAACCCCCGTGTACCCCTTCGTCTGTGTTCTTCTCGTTTCGCTTAAACGTAACAATTATTACCGGAAAAGCGCTGCACACGCATGCGGCAAACCGCGGGGCCCGCCGACGGAATTACATTGATATTAGTATCGTTTCAGCCAGCAGATTAATTAATTAAAACGCGCCGCCTCTTCCCCCTATTCTCGAAACCACTCCCTCATGTGTACCCCTCGCTTGTCTGGATTTCTCACCGCTGGCCACTTTTACATATGTGTGAAGTTGTATTGTATTTGAATGTGTGTAGGCGTGTGTATGAATGTTTGAAGATTTTGGATAGGTTTGTGGCGGATGTAAGAGCGGTGGTGTACTGGCAAGTGTGGATTGTTCTAGAAATTCTGTTTGATGTTGGGCTAGTTCGTACTTTTTTGGAGTTTTGCGTTTAGGATTGTTTATTAATTTCAATGTTTCCTTTTAAAAGGGCATACTTTTAGAGGAGTGTATAATGGAAAGCGTGGATTACTTCAGAAATTTTGTTTGATATTGGCTTAGTTTTGTTGATTTTAGTACTTTTCCTTTTTAGGGTTTGGATGTCTTTAATAATGCTTTAAGACAGTTGAAATGGCTGGACTATTGATTGCATATTGACTGTAGATGTTTATGCGTTTGTTATAATTTTAAAGATGCAATAATGTTCAAAGAAAAAATATTCTATTTAGATTTCATTTATTCAGTTATGTTCATCAAAACGTGAATTTTTATAAATATGGGCAGTCAATTTATAACTATCGTGGCACTTCGATCGATTTATAATAACGGTACACGAATTTTACCCAAGTTTATAAATTAATGAGAAATTGATGACTGGAAGTAGCATCTACCAGTATCTTCTTATGGAATCAACAAATTCTACATTGATCTACATTTAAATTAGATACAGTCATATTGCATTAAAATCATATGAGATTCATCAATTTACTACTTTTGATGTTACTGTCAGTTTCTTAAATAATTAGACGGTCGTAAGTGCTACAAAGCAATGATATCATGCAGTATTTTACTATATATAATTGTAATAATTATGTAGAATAAAATACCTCATTAAAAATTAATTATTAAAAATAAACAAGTTTCTATTTAGATATTTTCAAGTGATGATTTATGACCGATACAATAAATATATTTAGAAGGGGAAACATTAGTTTCTTAAAAAGTGTAAAAGAAGACGCAGCATGTATTTTGTTTATTATTACACGATAAATCAGAATAATAGATCATATATTTGATGTAGTATGAAATACAAAAATATCGATTTCATTAATAGATAATGATCGTTCTTAATTGCTTATTGTCAACCGTTTATTATATTTAATCGTTCATTATGTTAAAGTGTTTAATTTTAGAAATTGAAGTGTTGAGCAGTCCTAATACTATTTATTACGTATAGTCATTATTGGTCTTACATATTGATAATAAGTGTTAAATGAAGAGTACATAAAGTTTCTGTGACAGAACTATTCGTAGCCTCTGTTAAACGATTATTTGATTATAATGTTAATTATATTTGACTAGAATAATCAGTAGGATTTAAAGTAACAGAAAAATGTTAAGACCAAGTTCCGTAAGACCTTAATTTTTTAATAATACCTTGTTAATCTTTAATCTTCTTTAATAGAACGTTATTATATATTGTACATTAGTATATATTTTATGTTAATTATTTCTTTAACACATCAATTTCTGATACGCATTATATATTATTGCAGTATCGCTGACTATATTTTCAAATAGAATATTGATAGAAATGAAGACTGGAGGACAGTCTGTGAAATGTAGCGAAATGTGTAAATACCTTAATTTAAATAAAGTATTTATTGGTATTAATTTCACTTACCTTTCTTTGCGTGCAGAATATCTGCAGGATCCGGCGGCAAGGCTGTACAATGACTTGGACTCAAGCTGGGCTGTAGAGATGGAAACGGACTGCCAGCACCAGATGGATACCTAATGTGAAATAAAATTTTAAAATAGAGGGACTATGGCCTTTGTACTTTTTCAACTGAATTGTGCTCTTATTCCTTTAGAGTAATTTTGTAATTTTGATAATTTTCAATGTAAAACTGTAAAGATTACGAAACTTTTTAAGATCAAACAAATTTTACAAAAGATACAAATTTTAAATAATGGAATAATATTGAACTGAAAACTATTAAAGATCACGTTATTGATACATAGACAAACATCGTGTTATTAAAGAAACTCTAAACGAGATTTAAAGTGTGATGTAATTAAGTAGTAGTTCTTATATAATTTCTTTTGTTTTACCGGTTGAGTTAATATATGTTATATTGGAAAAGTTTTCATAAAATGTCTATCTCTACATATATTCGTAAAGATACAAGAAAGTATATAAAATCTTACATTTAAAGACAGAATGTTATATCAATTTCTATTATCGCGGCATTTAAAAAAGGATACTTATACGTAAAATTACTTTTATGAGAAAATTATTCTTTTAAAAATCTTGACATTTCGATGCTTGATATAGTTATTTGCTTCTGATAGTTATTTTAGCTACTATTTCTTAGTTATATTATATTATTTGATTTTCAAAGAATGAATACGTGAAAGTAATATAATTATCGTGTTATCGTTTGTAATTGCATTATCAAACGATTTTAATTGTTTAGTCTGTTTTATAATTACGTATTTCAACTTTTTATTTATTGTATTTCATATATCATTTAAAATTTAATAAAAAATCTCTTTTAAATCATATCTTTTTATATTTCTGCATGAAAATTGACAAATTCAAAAACTATTTTTCTTTATAACTTTTTCAGTTCTCATAAATTACTATACATAGTTTCATAATGGCTTTATAGAGAAAAATGGTACAATGATAAAGGAAAGAATAAGTTACCATGGATTGGGCCTCGGCCAGCCAGTGGTTTGCCCATTCAGTAGCCTCAATTTGTCGTAAACGCTCTCAGCTGGGCTACCAGCACCAACTCCAACACCAACAGCAGCCACCCCTTGCTGCTGCTGTTGCTGTTGTTGCCGTTGCTCTTTCTGTGCTGCTAAATTTCTCAGTACCCTATTTATAGATGACACCTACGATTAGAAATAAGATAATAACAATTAATTATAATTAACTGTAACTATAATCTACGTCTTAATTACAATAATTAGAATTTATGTTTTTATTAACAGTCTACGTATTTTTGTGTATATACATATGTTTTAATTTAAAGAACGTATGCTTAGAAACTAAATAATTTTTACCTATTAGTAGAAAATGAGTTATTATTGTTAGTCATTCACAGAATGGGTACCTAATTTATTGTCGCTGTTTATATTCAATTAAAACTACTACGTTAATCGTTTCTCATAAAATTTATTCAAAATTAATCATATTACAAATACATATTCTTCGTTTAGAAACATTTGAAATGTGATTAATTCTGCATCAATTTTGTAGGAAACGATCAGTACTAGTTATTGTTTAATATAAATAAAGACTAAAAATTATTTATTCTGTTTCATATTATACAATATTATAATTTTATATAATCACAATATTATAATGAGATTAATTGAGGTTTTTAGATCTGAATATTTACTGAATGCTTCTATGACTTATGTTTTAACTTATGATATGAAACGCAATATTTAAAATGGCTAATATAATAGTATCTATTTAAAGAATGAAAATATTATAAATTTTTGTATATAATTTAGCCTTATTTTTTAAATATTTTTAAAACTATACTATGATATATTTTTTTCATAATTGTTATTTTACATTCATTACAAGAACATGTAATAAATACAATTTTTATCATACCATTTGTTTCAGAAATTTAAAAGTTATAGATCTAGAACCCTAAATATAGTCTTGTATGAATTTCTCATATATTATATTCGTACCATAGATCTATTATGAGCTCTTGTGAGACCTAACTATGTACATATTATGTAATTGAGATATCCTTCAGAGAAAGCCTGCAGAACGAGCTACACATCATGGGCCATGGGACATGCAGATAGAGGAACTCAGAACAGAAACTTCCATCATTCGTTTATTTCGAATCACGTTTATCCGTACAATATCAGTTTCGAGGGACGCCTTTAATAGATTGCGCATTGGTTGGAGAGGCATCGGATTTATTATAAACACGAAACATACCGGTTCAACCGAGTTAAACCATCGAGATAGAGAAAGATGAGAGGAGTTGGGGGGGGGGGTGCGCTTCTGCCCGATGAAATGCGATGAGAACGGTAATTAAAACGATGCGGTGAGCGGCGTGTGCTCCACGAGGGAGTTAATTACCTCCGGCTTCAATTATATCCGTCTCGCGTCACTCCAAGGGGACTTTGGCTTCTGCCAACCTAAGTACGCACTCGCGCGTCTGCGACGCGAAACACGTGCACGCGGTCGCCTACACGCGCGATGCTACTTCCGTCGATCGACGTGTAGTACGAGAGACCTGGAGCCTGCTGTAATTTCTGAGTCTTCGTTGGAATTAAGCGGAATTTCGTGAGACCTTCGCGAGATACGACGGGAGAGGTCGAACTGGCGATTGAGTTTCGGGCGTTGATATTAGACCTTACATTAAGATAAGCAAGTCGTATTCGCTATATGTATATTATGTACGTATGTAAAACACCCTACATTTAAGGAACGTTAAGACGTTCCGAACGACGCGACGTGATTCCTATCTAAATAATTAGAGAGAACTCTGGCGCGAGAGATAGGAATTTCTGCTCGACGGTGTTTGAGTGGCTTTGGTTTGCGAATCTTGTTTCGTAAGTAGCGTAACCGGTTTATTTTGCACAAAATAAACTCTTACACTGCTTATACCTTTCTAATCTTTTTCGAGAAAGGCAAAACCTTAACATCTCAATTCTTCTAAAGTGTATTTTAACTGATGGATATAGACGCAGTCTCTGTAACTTTGTTGCGAAACGATATCCCTATTACTTTTAAAGATACGAGGAAATGTTTAAGGAATGAAACGTTTGGTTTGAAAAGATAGGTATATATCATAGGTTTCCGTAATTTTTTTAGATGACACCATAAATAAGGTACCCTTAAGGTAAACTTAGTTTAAAAGATATTTATTTCTTAATTTCATTGAATTTAATATATGAAAGACAAGGAAAATATAAATACAAGGGTAGTGCTCTGTCTCCCCTTGACTATCATATATAAAATTTTACAAAATATAAAGAACAAGACTAAGGGAGAAAGAGAAATGAAATATCAGGAAATTATTAAACCATGTTTAGAATATTGGAAGCGCATAGAGTGCGTCATTTTAAATTACCTATAAATGATTTATTATATGAAGTTTATTTTGTGTTTTATAAATAATAATGGTATCTAACATCTAGCTTTGTAATTCGGAAAGGTATTGAAGTATATAAGTTTGGTTTGGATTAGGTTTTGTATTTTTTGTGTTATAAGAGATTAGCTATGATATATTTATTATTTAACTTATTTCTCCGCATTAGTTTTCGTTTTATAACTATTTTTGATATACTATTTGAAAATATAGAGTATAGGATATGTAATTCTAAGGTATCAAACATTACGCACATAAAGACACGCAATCTTAATCAAAGGAATTTGTATGGTTTTTATATTTTTAATTACTAATCGTAAGACGTTTAATTATCAAATTATTTTGTAGTTTGTTTATATTTCTATTTTAATATATTTTTTTCAGTAATTAACACGAAGGGTTAAGAGAAAACAGAGGGTTAAGAAACAGGGGGAGATAAGCGAAAAATGTATTTTTGTAAATACTTATTAGAACTTTTACTGGATATTTATAAGACTTTTGTTCCACATAATATTTTCTACATAGTTATATGTAAATAGACTTCATTGATATAAGAAAATTTTTTATGATCAATTTATCTTTTGAATGTTCAGTCTATAAAAATATTGTAAAGATATATTTTATAAAAATATCAAATTCCTAATAAATTTAACATAAATTTTAAAGTAAATAATAATATTATTTAAAATTTTATTATCTAAATTTTGAAACAACACTGAGCACTCTATGTCTGACTCATAGTTTAAAACGTCCGTCTTTTACTCAATTACTTTCTTTGCTTAAAATAAAATTATAAATTTACTTTATCTTTCAATTACAAAGAAACAATTATTTATACTTCTAAATTAGTCTTTTATACAGATGTTGAAATACGGGACAAAATAATAAAACACTTGGGGTATTTTCCATTCTTACGATTTCTACTTAGACGTAGAAGTGAAAATTTGTCATTTACTTATAATATTAATGCATTCATTTAAAAGGAAAGGAAATAATGGATTGACGAAATGTTAGATAAGAATGAAGTCAGCTGAGTCGTGCTGTTAGAGCTAGAAAAGTATAAGATTTACAGAATTATGTACACATAAGGTACCTATATAAAGTGTACATTTTCTTCTTTTGTACATATATACGAAATATACTAACACGTAAAGTGTCTTATAATTTTGTCAAGTATTGTTTATAACAAAATCTAACCCACACAACATTTTCAGTATACTCGTTATCGTCCCTGTTAGCCACGTATATGCGCAATTGATGCGATTAAAACCTATTTTTAAAAAATTGGTTTTTCGTCTCACCAAATAAACGCAATCGTAATTTCGAAAACGACATTTGGCATTAATGACCGAAGTATGCACGTATCGAAGAATATCCAGACCGCCTCCATTCCCCTTGGTTGTCGTATCTTTTATTTATCCTCTGGCCGACGTGAGCTGCTTTCGTCGGTTCTGTCACTTACAGCTCGTATAAATCCCAGCCAAGTCGTAAAAGAATTCCCACGAACTAAAGCGGTACGTTCTTCTGCTGCCGATAGTTTCGCAATTCATTTCCTAGACGTGTATTTTCTTCCATGCGTCGCCAGCTATTCGCGCGATAACGTTAACGTAAAGTTCTTGCGGTCTCATATAAAACATTTCGGTCCTTCATTTTTAAGAATTAAATATTTATTACTAAGCCGCGAGTGTTTACACACACTAAATTTGCAAGAAACGTGTGATATTTAACATAATATAATAATAATTTCATGTTCAATACGATATATGAATATTAAATATTAAGTATTAAGTACAAGCTTATATAAGCAAATACATTTACATATTTTTTCAGTATCTATACTTTTATATTCAACTATTTTTGATATATATCGATCAAAATGTCTATATACTTAGCTACAAATAGACTGCGGACATGCAATATGTAAATTGTAAATTCATATGTTTATGAATATAATTAAAAAAATGGATCTTGGATAAAAAATTGTTTTATCTTTAAATATTATAAAGGGTATAATATTTTGGATACTTTATATATTTCTGCATATTCTGTGCACTTTTACATCTCCAAATTTTCCATAAATGAATAAAAATCCGTACTCTTGTTATAAATAACAATAAGTAAAAATTACACACAAACTTTTAAATACCTGCAAATGCATTTCTTCGATATGCTTCATAATTTACATCCCTAATTTCATATTCTACTCCATTGAACATACATACATTCAAATCAAAATATAAAGTACTTGAATCTGTTTAGAGTTACCTTAAACTAAAGACTTTTTTCGTTTCGTCACGAGAAAGGTTATATATAGTATATAGTATACAGAAAAAGAGGAGGAATCGCGTGTCCAAGGATTACGCGCAAAGTTCTGTGATTGGCCATGGGAGATTTTCGTTCCCCAAGGTTTGTTAGACCCGGTGTCAGGGTTCCGTAGCGTTGAAGCGAGCTGACATCTCGGACCCACGAGCGGAGTACTGTCATCCCCCTCAGTGCACACGCGGACACACCGCTATCACGAACACGTCCCAAACACGAAACAGACATCGCTGATACTCTCCCTCGACTTGTCTTCGATGTCCTCTGACATTCTGACTTCGATCCTGGACTTCGACTCTTCTCCTTTTAATCTTATCAACATCCTCAAAATTGACTTTTGTATAAAGATTACATATGATGTAATTTCAAAGATAACAGTATTATGCTTCCGTTAGTGATTTTAGATTGGAAATATTTTAGAGGAGATTGGAGTTGATACAATTTGTTTAATATTACTAGACTGTGGATTTTTATGTATTTATGGGAAATGTGTATAGAATTGCACATAATACGCAAAAATATATAAAATAAGCACAGATATAGTACTCGTTATAATACTTAGTGCGTAAAACAATTCCCTGCTTATATTCCTTTTTTCTAATTATCTTTATAAAAATATGAATTTTGGATGAATATTCGCAGTCTAGAGATTATACAAGAATAACGCTTACTGCTTTGGATACTACAGTTTAATAAACATTGTATTTGGAATATCAAGAATATTATCAAATATCAACATCGTGTAATATCAGAAATGTTAAAATTTGAAATATTTTGATGGTGTTCTTAAATTAGAAATATTGTAGAGAAAACTAAAGTTATATAACGAAGTTTGTTTGAGATTAAAGAAATACGTATACGTATAGATATGTAGATTTTATGGTTTCGTATACATATTACATTTAGTATTCATATAAATAGTATCCATATATTTAGTATTATATTTAGTATACATAGTACACCTCATTTAGTATTATATTTGGAATGTTAACAATATCATAAAATTTCAATATTACAAAAGTACTCTAATTTAGAATACAATGTGCATCGTTATACAATTTTTTCGCCATATTTCGTGATTTTCTAGTTTATATTCGTCATTCGATACATATAATCTAAATGTACGCGCTAACTAGATTCATGCCGAATGAACGTGTTAAAAAGTATCAAAAACGAATGAAAGCCATCACATAAACGAAAATAAAGTAATGTGCAACCTCCATGCTCCACAATAAGCTACAACAGTTCTCATAGGCGACTTACAAAGTACCAAACTCAGTATTTCCAATTTTCCAGTGTCAGGTCAAACAAACGGGGTTTCTTCCGGCTTTCGTCTTAACGTGATGTCATGAAACGCACAAAAGCGTCCAAGCCGAGTGACTCCTCGACGTCACAAGTCCGACACAATGAAAAGTCGTTGCGGTAAAGAAGGTTCTCCCTGCGACAAAGCTGACGTTCTAAAGAACGGGTGCCAGTCAAACGACAATCCCGCTATGACATCGAGTGTCCTGGCTGTGTTTGGCCGTTTTTCTCCTTTTTTTATTCACCGCGAATATCCTTCTCTTTATTCCATTCCAACACATTTGCGCCCTGTGTCACCCTCGTCATTATATCGTGACAATCGTAACCATACTAGAAATCGATCCCACAATGCTTTTTATGTAAGCTTCATGGCAAACCACTTGCCAAAGATTGAAATTGGTGACACATTTTCATTGGTTGATCGTGAAGAAAAGGTTTTTATGTTTTAACAACGTGTGTTTAGTATATTTTTATGAGTGTGGAGCAATCATGGATCGCGGCTTTGATAATGCGTTTAGTGGCATTAGGATTGAACGATTGATATTTTTTAGTGCTAGTTTTGAGTATTATTTCAAGAGGCTATGGAACTTTTTTACGAACTTACGAACTTTATCAAAGAAACTAGAAACGCAATTTGTTACAGAATTCTTTATACTTTCATATCAATACAATTATCGTTAATGTATTTCTAAAATAAATTAAACAAATTAAAGCATTTTACCCACAAAAATCCCACAATAAGTTTGTTTCTTGAGTATTCATAAATTTTGTTGCTTATTGAATCCGATTGGTAATTGGCTATCATTAATTAACTATTTAAATTAATTAAACGTTTTATTGGTGTTAGAGTTGAACGATTAAGGTTCTAAATCTTAATAGAAGTTTTACGAATTTTCCTGAAATTTTGTTCTTATCATTAAAACTAAGAAAAACGACATAAAATACATTTGTCTTGATAAGCAAAAAACGTCTTTTCTCATTTTTACTTTTAAATTTAACGAAATCGAGTTTTAATTAAGATTTCATAACTAATCATATAAATCTTTTAAGACAATAATATCGATTAATTTTTAAGTAAGAACCAAAAAGATTTTAGAAAGACAATATTCGAGCTGTTTATTTTACGTATTCTGGATATACAAATGTGAAAATTGAATTAAATCTAAATACTACAAAAATTTCTTTCATTTCTTTTTATAATTTTTCATAAGTACAGTTTGCATACTTGAAAAGTACGAACGCATTGTTTCAAAATAATTCGTATTATCTTGGAATTATCATTGTTATCGAACCGTTTAGAATAATAGCAAGGATAATATTATGACGTCTCTATCCGACACCCTTTTCGATGATTGGCCACCCTCTTCACAGATCATGCTAATTTCATCGATCCACCGGATTCTTTTTAGTTCCTAGCGTGTTTCCCAGCCCTCGCCGAATATCGTTCTTCATGCGAGTCACATGGACTGCGGATAATATCTATGACCCTTTTATGTAACATAAAAAACGTGTTGAGATACGTACCGTCGACGATCTTTTGATAGAACGATAAACTTTGGGATTTATATCTTGATAAATAAACTTCTGGATATAATTCAGTTATTTTCTGAGAATTCGAACACTAACTCTATATCCAGACAACAAAAATTTACGAAAGTTAGAGTTGATGATGTTTAGTGTTGAACTTGGTTTCCGAGAAACTCAAATAACAATAGGATAAAATTTAACAAGGCGGTCTTGTCTCGTAAAATCCAAACTTTAAATAAACGGCATTTCATATTATACGAACTTAATAAAACACATTATAAAGAGTGTAAAAACATCGTACAAAGTAACTTATTGAACGACTTAATAGAAAGCAAAAATTGATGTCTTACATAACATCAACTGTATCTATAGAGTTCGTTCATTTAATGTTGTAACAAAGCAGCTCGCATTATCATCGCGTTGATTTATCGTTTATGTGAAACATGACGCGAGAAGCGGTGGTTATTCAAAACAGGATACGAGCGAGTCGTTCACTGAAAACAGTGTGACATCCGCGTACAGCCCTTAACCAAGACTTTCATGACTTTTAAATAACCCTCGTAAAGTGCTTTTGACCAGGCTTGGATCGGTCGAACTACTATTTCAGGATGTTTTTGTCATAATAAAGCCGCGGTGTATGGGACACGTTCAGACCCTAGGATAACGGAAGTGAACTGAATGGGGAAAGGAGAGAGGAATCGCACCCTTCGCTTCTTCCGCTTTTCTCACATGATACACTCCGCTCCTGTGAATTTATACAGGCTATTAAAGGATTGGTTCTTATTAGAATAAAATAATTGCTGACATTTTCACGTTTGGAATTACATTACTTGAAATATTATTTCAATATTATTTCTTTTGTTCAAGAAATAATCTGAGATGATTATTTGAAAGTGCTATTATTTCAGATGAATCGATATTATTTGTACCTATTATCAAATTAAAGTAATAGTGTATTTAGCAAATAAATTATTCCAAATACGATATATGTATTTTTCATTGTATTTGATATAAATATTTATGTACCTATACATTTCATTAAGAAAATAAAGATATTTTACAATTTTTATTTTATCTGTTATTTTGTTCTAAACAAAATTATTTGAATACCTAGTAATGTAGAATTCATTATATAAAATGCAGATGAATATTGGAATAAATATAAAAAACGTGGAGCTTACTATAGAAAAGATATGAAATATTAGTGAACTAATTTTTCTCCTGAGTTTTTTAACAATTTCTTACAGAGGATAATAGAATGTATCGATTAGTAATATTAGAAAGTGTACTGTTCAATTTATGCTTTTAATTCTGGAATGGATATATGTATATATATACTGAAATACGCATCATTCGAAATCATTTAATTTTGTCTAATAAAATTTTTCAATTGTTTCGACATCGCTGTCTGAGCATTTTTTTATATAGCGGATAATTTATCGATAATTCGCATTTATGGATCAAAATTTAACATCCTTTATATAGCAGAAAGTGGTGGTAGCAAAACGTCATGTAACCTGTCATTAAATCACCCCTTTTACTCCAAGAAGCATAGTGTGTAGTACTGGCACCTAAATCACAGGTTACGTGATTTCTATATCGGTTGCTATACGTTGCCACGTAATAAGAGTGTATCGTGTTATGCGGTTTCCGCTCTTCGACACGTGATAATGATTTAACGCTTCGCTTCTAAACAGTCCCCTTGTTGTACTGCGCTAGATATAATTGTCATTTACATTTCGAGCAACGTGTATTATGAGACGTATTGAGAGGAATAAAGATTAAAATTTGAGGTGAATAGTTTTTGGTTAGAGGCCGGTGATTTAGTGTAACTTTACAGAAATACTTCAATGAAGTAAATTAAACTAAAGAAATAAAATAAAAGAAGTAAAATAAAAGTATTTAATATATTGTTCGTATTTTTTCTTTTATTTTATCTATCATATAAAACTGTTTGTTTACGTATCGAATGTATATCAGCAATACAGACCAAACTAAATTGAAGTTGAATGCAGAAAGGATCATTCTGAGAAGGATTATGCGTATTATAATAATTTAATAATTTATTTTTATTTCAGCCTCTTCAGTCTGGTAATGAATTTAGCTTATAACTCTTTTCATTCATGGTTCCGTACTCCTTATAACCGAAAACAAACTACTCGCAAATTTACTTAACCTATCCCATTCTATTAACACTTTAGCCCTAATTTCGGTATACTATCATTTTATTGCCCCCTTTTCCTTTCCTAGTTCTCGCCGACAATTGACTGTTTCTTCGTAGTATCCTCCTTTTACTCTTACTAAACTTCCTCTTAACCTCCTTACTCCCCCACATTCTTCTGCGTAGTGTTTCAGTGATCCCTCCCTCTTCTCACATAGCCTACATTTCCTTTTGTTTTCAACTAACCAACATCTGCTCGTTGTTTCCATATTTCTACGTCCTACTCTCGCTATTGATCTCTGATTACGTCCTTTTACTTCCATAGGTAAAAGGATTATGGTTTATCATTGTCGAACAATTAAATAATGCGATGAGAAACACTAACAAAGAGATACAAAAATATTTAGGTATAATAGTAAAATATTTGAACTTTTAAATAGAATAAAATATCTCAAAAGTATTTAATTTTCAATAATCTTATCTCATATCTTTCATACGTAGAATGACTGGGAGTATCGATTTATGCAAAAAATCCATTACTACGATTTAATTAAAAATCATAAATGTATTTTGCAGGTAATATATGTGTAGAAAAATTGCACAGTAGGATATGATACAGGTTATTAAGTAGTGTAATTTCTAGCGTCACTTGAGATAAATTATCGTTCCTCTTAGTTATTAGAATCATTTTGTATACACAATCAGTCGCGAAAACCTACATATACATATTTATCGTATTTTGTGTATCTGACTTATCAAAGAAAGTAATAATACTTATCAGAAAATTATTCGTTCTTATATATGTATGAACACAATCATTATTAATGTATTTCTCAAAGGAATTAAATAGATTTAGCCATATAACACTTAATTTTTATATATATAATATTTAACTCACAAACATCTTGGGACGAAATTACATCAGAAATTACAAAACGATTAGTTGTTTTAATGTTAAGGAGACATCAGAACATTATTCATGATTACATATACACAGTATATATATCTTAATGTGTTTTAACAGGATGTGCCTTAATATTTCAAAAACTTCGTAGAGATAACGTTTTTGCCAGAGCTTACTTTTAATATTTAATATTTAAGACTGACTGACAATTTAACTGTAATTCGACTAAATACCATTTATAAAATTCACGTTATTATATTCTTTTCATTATATCAATTCAAAATTTTGTATATTATTTTATATTGAAGTATGGTCGCTGTATGTATTAACAACAGCTTCCACGGGATGTGAAACAGGCAAATGGCGCAATTTTTCGCCGATTATTCGAAATTGCGATCGCAACGAATTCGTATGTGTCGAAATTGGGGTGAACCGGTGTGGCACGCGTCGATACGCCGATTTGCAGTATAAATCTTGCACCCTACGTTGTCACGATGTCGCGCAGTCACCCCATAACGCGTGGGAAATCCCGGCTGGATCAAGTCGAAGGAGAGCAGAGGAAAGAAAGATGTGAAACGCGTGCACCGCGATTGTGTAACGTGACAGCTCTATTATGTACTCTCGATCCTCCAACTCGCCTCTGCTTAAGTTGATCTGACCGCTCTGAATATTTCCGTCACCCTTCCTGCCCTTCTTCAACGAAAATGACACGCTGACGTTGTAACTCTATTAAGGTTATGGTTTTTGGTGAGTTTTCTACAGGAAAAAGTAGATAAGATATGAAGATTACAAGAGTAAAATGCAACGAGGGGTGATTTGTCATTTTTATGATTTATAACGGAATTTTGAAATTCAATACGTTGTTAAATCAGTTTTATATTATCAATTCCTCCCTTTTTATTTGACTTTGATTAAATGCATCGAATATTATTTGATATTAATCGTAATTGAACTGGGGGTTTCTATGCATTCATGTAAGATTTAAAGGTGTAAAAATTGTATAAAATATATATAATATACAAAAATATATGTATATAGGTAATGTACAAAGTATAATGTTCGTTACAATTTTGATTAGGTAAAACGAATTTCTATTTATATTCTCTTATAATTGTACCCACAAAAGTTATAATAATAGAAGTGAAATAAAGTATAAAAGGTGTCTAAGTAGTAATCGGAAAGGAATTGAGGCTTCAGTTAGGTTATTTGTATAGATATACTAATTGTGGTATACTTATTTTAATTGTGGCATTAACTGTTCTAGATTCGATCGTGTAATAATTCATCATCATTAATTGAACATTTATAGCTCTTACAATTTCTCCTATTGTGCCTATTATTATATTTAGATACCTTTTATTTATTTAATTTATTATTATTATAATCTATTAGACAAAAACATTATGTTTTCAATGAGCAAAAGAATTATGCAATATATTTATATATCGTATTTATATATTGTGTGTATCATACAAAAGGCAAGCACAAGTAAATAATGAAATGACAATATAAGAAGTAATCAAATCGATTCATACAAATAATTAACTGTATCCTCTTAATAGAATGCTTCGTAATAGATTAGCAATTGAATCACCATGATATAAATTAATATTGGAGTAGAATTAGACGCGAAAACCAATTCCGGCCAACGAAGACGATCTTTTCCCGTGTATCGTTATCTAGTGGGCCATTATTCCACAAGTTATCGCTATTGCTTTGATTTATCATTCGAAGCACTAAGAAACTTTACCAAACCCTTGGTTATATCATGGATTTCGTGTTTCCAAACGGTTATACTAAGGAAAATGTTCGTGTAAAGTGCTTATTAATAACATTTGAAGATACATGTGGCCTAAAATCTGAAATTAAAAAAAAGATAAAAAAGATAGCAATTGAAATCAAAGTCAAGAACGAAGGGAACATATTTCCAAAAATTTTCGCAATCATATCCACTAAACGTGAACCAGTGAAAGAAAGGCGAGCAGGAACCAGGGTATAAGGGAGCGATAGCGATTGCGCGGGCAAGATACAAATTACATTTAAATAGAAGTCGAGGAACGCACGGTATTCGCAATTTAAACGGATACAGAGCGAAAGAGAGATAGAAGAAAACAAGAAAGCACAGAGTGGAACACGCGAGCGAAGAAGAGACATGAAAGGCCGATTCTAAAATACAACGTGAAACAACAACGGATAGAACAGGAAATCAGAGAGGAAATACATCCACTTTTACTTGACGAAAGATCGTAGACAGTTAGAGAACGGTGGGATCAAGTTCAATATGTGTAGTTACAAATTCTAATCAAATTCAATACCCAAGATTCTCTTCCTAAGGTTCGGAATAATAAAAGAGTTAATGATTCATTCAAGCATTTATAAGTTTCGAAACTCTATTTGTGACTATTCTGATATGTAAACAAATTTTCAAGTTTATAAGTTTTTAAATTCTCGGATTTTTGAGGTTTCGAATTCACGAGAAGCATGAAAATTTCAAATTCGTTATTGTGCAATAATGTTGCATTTATGTTTCATGATTAAAATAATCCTATGATAAGGTTACTTGAGTCTATGAGATATATAAAAACGAAAAGAAAAATAACTAACAAAATTATTTGCAAAGATTAAGAAATATACATACGCTACTGAATCATGATAATTATAACTGATGATAATATTAACATTAGTTGCACTAACTTTTCTTTTTAAAATGAGTAGAAACTATATATTCTTATAGGAAACAGTGCCTATCGACCTGTGAATACAAGTATGATATATTCTACTGTATATTTCATTTTATCACATTATTAATAACGTGCTAATTAAACAAAACAATTAATTAAGCAAACAGTAATAACTGTTTTCAAAGGTGGATCGCTTGAAAATTGTTCCTAGCCAAATTTCGCGAATTACAAGCAATTTACTTAGCTTGAACTTCTCATTTACGTCATCCAACTTTACCCTATTGTTGAAATTTCAGAGTTTCGTGTAACACGCACAATATATTCACAAAAATGCCTACGCAAAGTGTTCAAATGCAATACTTTCGTATATCACTATAATATACTTGCGACGTACTTGAATCCATCACTAGTATTAGACGTCTGATGCCACGTATAATCACAGCTTTTAATCTGGAACGACGAAGGGTAGTTTTCGGCGGCGATAGAAGGGCTGCTGCTTCGAAGACGCTCATGGGGTGGTACTCCGTTTCATGGTGAAACGGGGGATACGGTATTTAGCAACGCGCCAGGGGGTTCCCTAAAGTATTAGAGGGGCGGCGAGCGCGCCACGCGTCGCACGTTATTGCCTCCTGCACGTACCATGGTGAACGCGCCACCAGCAACCCTTACCACCTTCGGATTCCTATGATCCAGAACAGCTTTCGATAGATGCTCCTCGAATGGAGGGCATCGGTCACGTGCATGATTTTCTGGATTATATCTCATCAGTTGCATGATGATTGGAATAGAGAGGTGGTATAACAGTTTGAAGGGATGGTATAACTGGATAACAGGTGATGTACAGTGGCTTATAAAAGTACAGATATTTGTACATTTTCCATAAAAAAGGTTTTATGCTATATAAGTATTATGCATATTATATAAGACATTTTGAAACTTCATTTGCCCTATAATGGGACGCAACTGCCATAACTATATTGGCAAAACTTGAATGACAAATACATTACTTTCAAAGTTTCATGTATGCATATTCCCATATTATGTGTATTCTGCGCATTTTTGTCATTTAAAATTCGCAATCTACTTCTATCAAACACATTATTACCATATTTCACATATGCAAATATCTTATGCGTGTGTATGTGTGTTTCTAGCATATTAAATATGCAAGTTCATATTTTTACAGATATAATTAAAAGAACGGATCCTAGATACACACAACTGTTTTACTTATTAAATATTATAACAGATACACAATATATGCATTTTTGCATTTTCTGATACATTCAGCAACATATTCATATCTAAAGCTCCGAAACAATGTAACATTTGCGATTCAGCGTTTCTTCTCAGCGAACGAATTTTAATTCTTACGGTGGTTTGGAGGCCTCCTGACGAAGGATACCTCTGTCGAAGCGGTTAACATCACTTTAACCGGGCCAGCAATCTTATACCGAGCCGTTCAAGTTCAACCACCGTGTGGCGGCTGTCTCGTCCAATCAGAAACGATCGACGTGCGTAAACGACTGTGTGTCATCTTGGAGACGAGGCCTGTACGCAAACTGTACATGCACGGACCGGTATAGCCGAAGGATATCGGTTTACAGGTTGACCGATTGTCTTCAACATTTCTCTTTTAAAAGGCTATCAGACACTTCGATCTCCCAGCTGTGTATTTTTATTTTTGCTTTGGTTTGGTTTTGCGAGACTGGTCTCTCGCCTTGAAATTACTCTGTGAATTCTTTTGCTCCGTATTATATTCCGCAAGAAGCATAAATATGTGGAGCTGTTTGCTATTAGTAGAATGCTGGTATTTATGCAAATTTGTATTCTTGTAAATATAATTTACAAAATAGAACTTAGTTAGAAAAATGTCTTATCTATTGAATATTGTAAAGGGTGCTGTGCTTTGAATATTTTATAACAGTAAAATTTCATGTAAGATAATAATTCTTAAAGATTTTGACAGTTTCCTAGTGATTTTCCTTAATTCTTCTTGATTGTCTTAATATAATCTTGTTCTTAAATAACATATTATAGTCCACATTAAAAGTTAATTCCATAAGAATACTGTTTATTATTATCGACAGTTCAATGATTAATAGATTCCGGATTCCAGTGGAAATTTATATTCTTACGAATACAAGGGAAGAAATGGAATTCAAATAGAGATTTATTTCATCTATGAAAAAATTATGATCAATACATCGCTCGCGAGATGTTATGTATTTCTCTATATTTGATCAGAGCATTAGAGTTTCCAAATTATTTAAAATACTTTCACAGTGACTATTTAATTCTACTATTACAAAGTAGAAATTATCAGTTTTAGAATTGAAAAGTTCTGGGAACGGAGTTATTAAAATTTTTTCATTCCAAATAATTTATCTATTAAAAGATTGTTTTTTAGTGTAACTATTCATTTTTGCACTTTTAAATTTCGCGTAAATGTATAAAAATCCGCAGTCTAGTGATTAAATCGCGTCTAAAGAAAAAAAAAGACTTCACCGACAGCTCCTGTAAAAGATCGGCCATGGAAATAAGGGGAACCATAGCTTACAAGAGTCAGAAGGAAACGAAGCAGTAGAGAAAGAAAGGATAGCGTACGAAGAAACGCCTGACCAAGGAGATGAAAAAGGGTGAGAGTTAGTGGCGGTTCTCTGAGAAATACATAATGCAGTAGCCGGACGTCTCCAACACCCTGTCCCTGCCACCCTTCACAGGCTCTATCTCTGTCTAGAGACCAAGAAGAGAGCCGTGAGAGGATACACAGAGGGGTTGGTGCAGCGAGGAGGGTTGGTAACGCGAGAGGACGAAGGGGTGCATTGATTTACGCGGCCAGGCCAAGCCGAGGGTGTCTCCAAGGCGGACGTACAGGGGCCAACAATTCACTCGCTTCGGCTTCCACCAGCCATCCATTACTTTGCCTCTTCTACCGGCTGAGATCTAACTCTCCCTCCCCTTTGATACCTCCAACCACTGTTGCTGAGATTTCTTCCTCGGTTCTGCTGGTATTGTTGCGGTCACTTATTGTTAGGTGTGTGTATCGGAATGGACAGATGTGTAGTATTCTGATTGGTGGATTGGTGTCATTCGCTGTGATGGGATATGGACTTCCTGTGCTAAGTTATACGTATATGGAGTGTTCTAAGGAATATTGTAAGATTGCGGATTTTTATCCATTTATGAGAAATTTAAATATGCAAAAATGTAGAAAATGTACATAATACGTAAAAAGTGAAGAAAAGTACAAGGTGGAGTATTTATTATAATATTTAGCGAAGAAAATAAATCTTTATCTAGTTTCCATTTAGTTAGTCGTGTTAGTAAAAATATGAAATTATAGAACTCCGCATATAGAATCCAAGTATAATGAATACAAAATCAAAATCTCGAAATTTGAAATCATGAATTAAAAGCTTAGGAATCGCTAAATATAGAACCTCCCAATTGCATCACTGATATTTGACAGAAATCCCTATAATGCGAGAGATAATTTTTCGGAATAAGTTCCAGGAGTGTTCTGTTCATTAGATTTATATCTTTTTCTCTTTAAAAAATCGTTGAAAGCCGTAGTTACAAAATCTCATGCGTTTGTAAATTACAACTAAGTCTTTTACGAATTCGACACGTTACTTTTCCTTTCAACTATGTTAAGTTAAATCCTCATTTTTAGATATTGAATAGCCTTAATCTCCATATATTATATGTTTTCATATCACACGTATTTTGTAAATTTCTACACTTTTAAAATTTCCATGAACGCATAGATCTTTACAGTTTATTTTTTACACTATCAAAGAATTCGTTTCATATTAAACTATTCCAAAATCTTTTCTCATTTTTAAGTAAAAATATACATTTATATTATCTATTACTTGTAAGTAAAAAACGGGCATGTATATAGGAAAAAGAATATTGCAAATGGCACAAGACGTGACCAACATGCTAATAGAGACGATTGGTCGTTGAAACGTTCGTCCAGTTTGCTCAAACACGTGGAAATAGCGTGCAAACACGTCCCTGAGATGGTCCATTCACTGCGGGAGACTATTAATTACAGGAACACGCTCGGTCACCACGGGAAATCGTGCTATCCCTCGATTCAACTCTCTTGCGGTACTCGTGATTTTCCACCCCTGAGTCAGGGAGGCAGAGGGAACAACGATGGTGTAGATATCACATAGTCACCACCTGTGAAAACGCCTCTGGTATCGTTTCGACATCCAATTCCGTCTTTACACGATTAAATCAATCTAATTGATTTCAAGCGGTAATCAGATGTATACGTTAATTCTTCTCATTATTAATTCTTATTATTAGAAAAAATTCGAAAATTGGAAGGAATGTATACCTTTAGCATAATATTGTAATATTTTGAAGAATCTTAGTTATTTACGAAATATTCATACTATAATGATTAAAAGCTAGAAAATGTTAATAAAATCGTATTTGTTTTATTAATTTATATTATATCTATATTATATATATTCGTTCCTCTTGTCGATCATAATCTCATTTTCCAAAACTCTTGTACCTCTTGCTTATCTTTTACATCTTTCCAAGTTATTTATTTCTAAATTATATTTCCTTTATTCGGGCAATGAAAAAGTTGCCATTTAAGTACTTTTTCTTTGAAAACGCCAATGTACAGGAGAATTTATCAATACATATTTCAAATTTTTGAAAGATGTTTTAAATCTCTAGTTCTTACTACTTTTTAATCAAAATTCGATTTCAAAATAAAATCGTTAACTTTTAATAGCAGCGGAGCAGGGATTGAGTTGCAGAAGCAACCTTAACTTTTAGATCGAGTGTTGTACACAGCAACCACTCGTGATTTCGAAGTGTTCATTGGGGGTGAGACATCAACGTCAACTCCCGGAAAGAACGATCGCGGTCAGGCTGACCAGCTCAACGAATGTAATCTCGTTTGACAGTGGTTCTCTCTTATTTTAGAAAACTGCTTTCTATATCAATTATTATTATGTAACCATCCTTTGCAAATCAACGATATTTCGCTCAAACGTTTACTTAAAATTTACTTATAATATTTACTTTTGAATTTTATAATAGAGATTTCTTACATTTTTTTCTTTTCATAAAGTACAGAAGAAATGTACCATAGTTGTATATGTATCTATATCTTTTTTGTGAAAAGAAAACCAGTTTATGATTTCTTCTTGTTTTTAAATATGATAAAAAAAACTAGATTTTATAATAATAGCAGCTTGAAGAAGTTTTCCCTACTTTCATTATATCAATACCTACCTATATTTGTTTTACTATTTATATTTTTAGTTTTATTATTTTCACTATTATTTAATAATTCGTTTTGTCGTGTTTTTTTGAAAAATAAATTACTAAACAACTACGTATAAATAAAGTCATGCATCAGGTAAAAATTCCTAATACCCAAACATTAATCATAAAACATTTAAATCTCTGCATTTTTAATTCCATTAACGTTTGGAATTTTATTCTATTCAGAACAAAAATATCGAAACTACTGAATTCTAATAAAAGAGAAAAGTAAAAGAATAGAGAAACACTTCGAGATAAATTCTTAACAATCTTTTATAAAATTTGTTACACTTTTCAATGCTAGTAAGAAAAAAAATAACGTAGCAAAGAAACGCTTGAAACAAAATTGCAAAAAGGTTATTTATGAAATATTTTATTCTATAGAATCTTAGTAGGAAGTGAAACAAAGAGATAAAGAATCTCTCGAAATTAATTTGTTAAGAAATTGTTAATAAAACATTATACTCTTCCTTCCTATTATCCAATTGTAATAAAAAAAAGAAGAAAAAGTAATTTAAAATCAACATTGGAAATTAAATTTCTAAAAAATTCTTCCCTTTTCTACTGTGTCCAATCCTAATAAAAAGGGAAATAAAATAGCAGAAAATATTTGAAATCAAATTTTTAAGAAATTTTTTTCTTTCATAATACATATCCAGTTTTACTAAAAAAGAAACTAGCAAACAAATATTCAGAAATAAATTTGTAAAAAAAATTCTTTTCCTTTTTATACTACTTATTTTCAATAAAAACAAATTTGAAATATAAAATTTCTAAAAAAAACCTAATAAAGTACCTAATAACGAGATACTTTAAACTAAAGATTTCTTTCTTTTTTACCATTTAATCCCAGTAGAAATTTTTTTCTAAAATCTAAAAATCTGAAAAAATTATTTTCTAAAGATGTTATTCTTAATATATAAAATATCATTGAATAATAAGCGAAAATCCTACAAATTTTATAATTTACTCTAATCAAAACAAAACAATAAAAAAATGTTTAAAATTAAATTCTTAGAAAATTTTTTATAAAATATTATTCCCAATATTGTTTACATTATAATATAAAATATTATTAAATAAAATTCCTAGAACTTCTATAATCCTGATTCTAATAAGAACAAAATAACGAGAGAAACTTTTAAAATGAAATGCCTAGAAAATTTTGTATGAAACATTATTAAATGAGAATCTGAAAAATTCCATAATCTTGATAAGAAAATTTTCACGGCCTAAAAATGAAAACGACCGGACAATTTTCAGCTATGGATGGTATACCTTGGAGAATTGGCCGAGAACCACTGATAGTATCCCGGAATCAGTGGTGCGAGTAAACCAATAACGCGTCCGCCACGCCGGGTGCCAGATTCAAATCCAACCGAGGGCTGAAACGGCATTCGACGACGAAACGGATAGCGAAAGCTTCACAGGACATTTCGAATCCGACGCCACGTCCTGCAGCCGTTTCGGGTTTGTCAAATCATTGTCCATTCGATCGTGCACCCGTTCGTTCTCAAAGAGAGAGAATGCCTACCTATTTTATTTTCTTCTTTTTTTTTTGTTTAGTTCGTTTCTTTCTCGTTAGTTCGTTTTATTCTACTCCCTAAACAGACCGGAGTAATTGGACGTTTTTTGTGACAGTAACTCGTTTCCCAAAGAATTTTCCAGATTTTTCTGTTCCTTTCCCTTTTTCATTGGCAGTTTTCAATTTCGTTTAATGAGACTTTAAAGATTAGTTTTGATAGCTTGATCCTTGTAAATGATTTTAGTTTTATTTAGGGTTTCTTTTGTTTTTTATTGAATTTTTAATTTTCAGATTCAATTTCAGCTTTGAGTTTCTTCTTGACAATTTGGTTGTAGCAAGGGATTTCAATTTTCTTTGTGATTTCTGAGTTTTTCTGAGTTTGTGTGAAAGATTCATGTTTTATTTTTGATTTTTGAGTTTTTATCGAGTTTGCTACCTTGTTTAATCAATTTTTTGATATTAAGATGAGCAATTGTAGTTTTCCTTTTGGTTCCTTAAGTTTCTTATAAGAATTGATGGAAGATATATAATTTCGCAGAATAATTTTACTTGTCATAAAATAGATATATAAAATTAGTATTCGTAAGAATTAGAAAGTTGATATTTGTTAATCAATGTCACTAGTCTCAAACAACAACTTCAAAAAAATCCATCACACATCTGACTCCAAAAAAAAAAAAAATACCTAATTCTACTTCAAACACTTTACAAAAATCCAGAATTCCTTATAAAAAATTAAAAATTAGTCGAATTATATTTAAAAAAGATAACAATTTTATAGTTTAATAAAATTGTTATCTTTTAAACTTTCCGCCTCCAAAAAATAAAAATTTTTCTCAAACAACTTAAGAGAATCTAGAGTTTGTTATTAAAGGTTCAAAGCTACTTAACTTTTATCCTTAAAAGAAACAATATATCTTTAAGCGCTTTATAAAAATCGAGAATTTATTACTACAAATCCAAAATTATTCAAATCATATATTAAAAGTTAAGAATTCCATCAACCGTCCCACGTCAAAGAAAGGTAAATCTTCTTCAAACAAGATATAAAAATCAAGAATTTGTTATTAGAAATCCAAAGTTATTGGAATAATAGTTTAAAGAAATAAAAATTTCATTAAACTCTCCGCTTTCAAAAAAGTCTTCAAAGATATAAAACAAATTTAGATTTTATTATTAAAAATTCAAACTAAAAGATTCCCGTCCATTGTCGCGTCCTCTCGAGCAAGCAGGAGTTTTGGATATTCAAGGATATCCCGGCCGTTTTACGGGGGTGTACGAAGCGTATCCAATTTGATGGCATTACAATAACGGGGGTAATGTCTGAGAATAATGAAATTTCCCTCAATCACCGCGACCCGCTTGGAATACGTTCTTCTACCCTCCTACCACTGTTCAACTCCCGTTTTCATCCCCCTTCTTCTCTTGTCTCTGAACTACGAGCTTCCAACACGGCGAGGACAAACGAAAGGAAAGGAAAGGAGAGGAGAGGAGAGGACAGGACAGGAGAGGACAGGACAGGAGAGGACAGGAGAGGAGAGAAGAGGAGAGGAAAGAAAAGGAAAGAAAAGGAAGGGAAAGAAGAGGAAAGAAAAGGAAAGGAAAGGAAAGGAAAGGAAAGGAAAGGAAAGGAAAGGAGAGGAGAGGAGAGGAGAGGAGAGGAGAGGAGGAGAAAGGAAAGGATACAATGAAAGGCGAGGAAGAAATGTGCAGACGGTTCGAACGATATTGACGTTAGCGAATCGATTTCGTTCGCGTGCTATTTCGCTCCTTATCGAGACAGAAAACGAAGAGTACTCGCGCGCCGTTTCATTCCCGACGTCGAGGGTTCGAGTTCCGGTTCTTGATTCGCGACGCGATTTTTGTGACGTTCTAGAGAAATAAAGGTTCTCAGAAATTTGACTTTTAGACGAGAAGCAAATTTTAGGTTTTAGAGAAAGAAGAAATTTTGCGGAATTTTGATCGAAAAATGTTTAGCGGAGCTGCAACGAATTGTGATTTATGGTTTACTAATAAAAGATATTTATGCAAATACTATATTGCTTTAATATTATTTTATAATTTTCAAATTTTGTTCAAACATATTAAAATCTGGATGGAATTTCACATCGCAAGATCAAATAAAATATTATCATTTGTATAAATGTCATAAAACGAATGATATAAAAATTTTCTCCGTATTTTCTAAATCCTAACTTCTTCAAATAGGTTACGAAATTTAAAACTTATATAATTACTAATTTATTTATTTTGTAATTTAACTATTTCCAAATTAACATTTTTAGTTAAATTCCAAAATTGAGTTTTTGTTTGTCCAAAATTTATTTTAAGTTATTTAAATCACTTTCCAAATCGTGAAACTTTCTAGAAAATGTGCCCATAAGACAATAATGGCGTCGCCATTCCAGTTTTTTAATATTAGTTACGTTTATGATTACAATGACTTAAAAAAGCTTTAAAGATGCTTTGCTCTTTTTATTACAAAACAAAGAAAAATTTCATAATTAATAATTCAACTATTCGATTACAGAATACATTTACTTATCATAAACCTATATGTTCATCCTTTTTGAACAAGTTTCTCAATTAAGCTTGCTCCTCAATGTTTCTAATGTCAAACGCAAACTTCAAAATTTCAAGAGATTAAAAAAATCTATAGCAACTAAATTATCATCTTTACTGCAACCAGTGTGAAAAAAGTAAACCGCTTGCACTACTTAATAATCTCCAAATCCTATACTTTGCAAAATTAAAATTGGTAGCATGAAACCTAAAAGATCTACAGGCATTATCATTACTGTAAATGCTATTCGAGAAGACAATTATTTCACAAATCGCAATCTTAATCTCAGATATTCAAACCTATCTTAAATTTGAAAATCCTAAGGAACTTAAAAAATCTGGAGCAACTAAATCATCGTTTTCGCTGGAGCCGTCCCGTCGCGAAGAGAAATTGCTTCTATCGCGAATTTCCTTTTATTTCTCGATCCGCTCGATCTACTAACTCCACTCCCTTTCCTTCCAACATTTTCCAACGCGACGACGTCGACGCAATAATTCTCGAGCGAACTGTACATAATGGAATATTACACGGGCCATTAAAGAAACGTTAATCTTGGCCACAACAAGTTCAGAAACGCTTACAGGATGCTCAAACGCGGCCGGGATTATACTTTGTACACCGGCTTTGATTCTCCATCGCCCTGGAGGCTGTTTCGCTCTCTCTTTCTCTCTTTCGTTATATTCGACCCTCCGTCCGCGTAATTTGTTAAAGCGCTAAATTCCGCGATCATCCCGCCCCGTGTCGGAACACAAGCTTTTGCTGGAACTTACGCTACCCGTTTAGGTTAATTGACTGCTCGTTTTAATTCCTCCAACTGTCAGTGTTTTGCAATTTGGGAACAGCGGAATTGAATTCTTGGTGTTTTGTTAGATGCTTGTGTAAATCTGGTACGAAGATACGGTTTATGTGTTTGGCGTAAAAAATATATGTAAAATAATGGTCTTTTTTACTAGAGATCTTTATTTCACTTGTACATGCACAGCTTGACATGTTGTTAGAATTTCAAAATATTGAATATTTTTTCAGTTATAGTAATCCTTCTAAGGGTAACTTCATATAAAATATATATAAGAATTTTTGCGGGCGGTTAAGTGATGAGTTAAATATTGTAATAATATAATATAATACTTTTACACACTTTTCATGGTATTTATCTGACGGCTTTCACAAAAAGCATTTTGCTTTCAATTCTTACCTCATAAATTTGAAAAAAAAAGTCTGAGAAAAAAGCATCTCATCCCGGTATTATTCCCTTTTCTTCGAGAATTCTTGCTCGAGCATCTTGCCGGAAATACGTACACTTCGGAACCATTACTAAGGTGCGATGGAGAGAAAGACAAAGAAGAAAGAGTAGTCAGCAGAGAAGAAGAGCGGTGAGAGGAAAAGAGAATTTAGCGACCCTCTTTCGTTTTTTACCCTGAGCAAGAGTCGAGAGCCCCTTAGCCACCGTTTATTGGACGCATGCAAATATCCATGGCAACGAGGGACCACCATGAGAAGCAGCCCCCTCGTCGCGAGCTTTCTTCGTATTAGTGGGTGGAGTGCGAGTCTTCGAGATATCATGAAGAAAAGGGGAGGACCTTTGGGAAAAATTTTCTTTTGATCCGCTGCGCTGTTCCTACCACCGCCAGCGATTTCTTAATTGATTCCTTTGTCCCGCGAAATCCGCCTCCTGCACTTTAGGGAAACGAACGATTCCCAGATCGTTTGGATGAGTTTTAATAAGAATGTTTATTAGAAAATTTTTGGAATTACATTTAACAGTTTAGTAGTGTTGCGCTCATCATTCTTATTATATGAACACTGTTTGAGACTTTCGAGAGTTAAATGTGACAGTGTTAAATATGACGGTAAGTGTGACAATGTTACCCGAGCTGTGAAAATCTCAAGACTCTCATTTTTTGGAGCTGTCTGTAATTAATCAATTGCTTATGTATGCATTTTTGACAATTCAGGGATGCAGCAATCCACACAGTATATATAATATATAAAAGTATATAAAACATCCAAAGTAGAGTGCTTATAATATGTAGTAGATGAACGAAATTTTTACTTAGGTTCAATTTCTTGAGTTATTTTCATTCAAATATAAAAGTGTTTAAACATTCGCAGTAATAATTAATGTAATGGAGAAAGTTCTTGAAAACTGGATATGGTATAGATATAGTAAGATATAATGTGCTTAGTTTTAACCCCTTCAGCACTTTCTTATTCGCTATTAATGACTTTTGTAAAGAAGACATAACATCCTAAAATTTTAGTTCAGTTAAAATAAGCTGAAGTATGTGCAATGTATAACTATATTTATTTTACTTTTATATGATACCATTTTTCTTTTACATTGAATTTTCAATGAACAATCATTGCTATAGAATATTTTTGTACAATATTTTGTACAATTTTGTACAATATGATATTTAAAAGAATAATATTTTGTAATATTCTAGAACAAGAATGATTCTGTAGCTATATGCCAGAAATTGTAAAAGATCCTTAAGGAACCCAAATATGTAAATGACAAATACAAAAATGGATAGGTACTTCTTAAGTATAAAAAGTTAGAACTTTAGATTATATAATAAAATTCTTGTAAATACTTGCTACAGCTTTTCGTCACGTATTCTAAATTGCCATCTTATACAAGTATCCCTTAAATATAAAATATTATAGCAAAAGCGTTAGATCTACGAATTTTGCTAACACATTAAGACACATATTGCTAAAATATAACAAAATTTATTCGCTTTTACTATTATTAGAAAAAAGAAGGAAAAATATAAAATGCAATGTGCTAGAAAAATTATATACACCTTCTGTTATATCTACATGAAAGTAATACGCTTAATATTATATTGGTATCTTGTAGATCCTACAGAAGTATCAATAATATTCTGCTATCTAATGCTAATAATGCATGATGTAATTTTATCCCAAGATTTTTAAGCGTTATATTTTTTAATCTTTCCCATTTCTTTTAGAAATATATTATAACAATAATATGTGTGTATGTTAATATGTAACTATGAATACTCTTATGACAAAGTACGTTTTTATTTCTTTTGGTAAGTCAGATATATAAAGTCTGATAAGTGTATGTATACTTTCGTGATTGACTGTACATTCCTAACAACTTGAACCATCATCATTTGATACTTGTGAACATTGGAGTATCGAGATCTTTTTAAATTCATCATTCAATTGTACCATACTAATCACATAATAAGATTATATGCTTGTTCCGTGATAGCAGCTTCAAATGGGTCGACAACGATGGAATTCATGTCGTTCTCTTTACACAGAGATTTCATCGGTTGGCATAAACACACTCCCACAGTCACCTCGCAGAAAACTGATTTCCACCCGCCCCCGTTCCACTCACTTCCCAGCCCTTCAACTATCTATGCAAATGCGTTTCTGTTTTGTGTGCGTGCAGAAAGCCCCGTTGACAATACGCTTGCGCGCTTACGACCTCCACCCTACAAAAGTCGAGCTCTATTACGCGTGTTTTGCGACATGCTTTATAAACTGTCGTCCTTGTTACCGTGGAAAGCATCATTGGACCCAAAGCTCCCTCTTTTTGCGCCCGTTTCATTTAATGTTCCGTTAACGTAAGCGCGTAAACCTCGCGTTTCCTGCTGTAATGGCTTCTGATGACTCATGGGAATTTTGTTGAATACTGTCCATTTGTCATGTTGTTTCTAACACTAGAATTATCTACTAGCGCAAATTATCGGTTCGTAATTTTTCATAAAAATATTATAAGTAAATTTACGACAAGGTATTTTTGGAAATTTGAATGATTATTTACATAACCCAGCTCATAAATATGCAGGATTGGTCAAAATTCAGAAGGGTTTTACATATAATGAAAGCTTAACGTGTAGAGATTTGTCCGACTAGATACGGAAGACAATTTTTTAAATAAGTTCCACTCGCCGCCTCGCAAAGTTGAACTTTCTCGATTGTATTGCTCATAACTGTATTGCGGATTTTTATGAATTTATAGGTGAAGGCAGAATTCGCATAATATGCTAAAATACAGGAAATTTTAAAATATAATATTTGGTACGTAAAAATGATCTACTTAGACACCACCTTTTTAATTCGATTCATAAAAATATGAATTTGCATAAATAACTGCAATAATTATATTATATTTTGTAATTAAATAAATTAACACGATCATTTAGGATTTGCAACTTTCATTAAGAATCAGAGGATTTTAAAAAGTTACAATTTCGATAATACTAATGTAATTCTAGTGAGCATCTGCTCCGCCAATGCGACATGTGAATCTGAATATAATCTGGCCATTGACGTCATAATCCACCATAACATTACTTGATGTATGAGACTTTAGCATTAGAATTTCTGCACACGGTTTATTCACGCACGCTCGAGGAACTCATGAAAAATATCCATCGAAAAACAAATTTTCTGGAATATCTTAGAAACTATTTCAAATAGAAGAATTGTTTCAATGGACGAATTTTGTGTTTTTGAACAATATATTTGATTGTGTAAACAGATTTGAAAAGAGTTCATTTGGATTTTGACGATTTAAGTTTCCCTTTAGAATATACTTATTCTATTTTTCTCTCTTCAATTTCTTCAAAATTTCAATTAAAAGAAGTTTCCGTACTCACACTAGGGATGTTATCGTTGGTGCAAACACCTTCCTGAAGCAAACGATCTCTGATTTCCCAAGCAAAGATAGAGGGGCATTCGCTTTTGTAAAGGGAAATCTTGCTTACGACTTCTGCTGTGGCTACACGTGGTTTACTGCCACCGATTGCTCTGGGCCTGATGGATCCGGTTTCATAGTACCTGCAATAATAATAATTTGCGGTACAATACGGCACATGTTAGTAATTCATATTTGGGATAAATTCGGAAACTTAAAATTTTCTATTATGTGAATACATCATTCTTTATAAGTATTAAAAATAATAATTACAAATATTAGTATTATATTAGTATGAAAGTATTAAATCACTATCAGTTACTTATACTGTTATTAGGTAAAAAACTGTGATTATTAATGCAATAACAGTTATTTTTTAAATTTTTACGAAAATAGTTATTGGAAGGAAAGCAATTTTTGTTTAAATGAAAGGTAGCGGTCATGTAAATCATAAAGGATTTTTTCAAAAAATTGAATGAATAAACGATATTAATTTGTAAATATTGTAGGTATAGATAATTATTATAAATGACGAACATTTTGTCTTTGTGGTAACCATTATCGATGATGGAAATTGTTTTTGCTTATCGATAACCATTATAGACGACGGAATCTTTTTCTTAGTTACAATTAACCATTATCGGTGAGAAATTTTTTAGTTTAAAACCATGTAAAGTAGGACATTATAATTAATAATATTTTTGCCAATTTGTACGATATAATAGAGATAAAGTGAGCAATATTTCAACCAACCTTCCAAGAATCTTCGAGACGCAACCATTGCTAACTTGCAAAATTCTGGAAATGTCACAAGGTCGTGCACCCGAATGCGCTAGCTCGACGATCTTTTGCCTCGTCGAGTCTGGAAGCGGCCTACCGCCGACGAAAACACCTCCGAGCTGATTGACGCCACTGTGACCTGGAGAAAAAGCAAAACAGCGATGGAAAGATTGTTACCAAATTGTTTCGGATAGATCTTTAATAATTTTGAATACAAACGTTCGGCTTTTTAATTGTAAGATATTATTGATATAATTTACTAAAAGCTTGTCAAATGTACTATAGATAGAAACAATAATGACTTCTAAACCCCATTTACATTTTTTAATTAAAAACATTTTTGACATTTTAAATTATTATTTGATCTTAATAAGATGTAACCAAATACATCAATATAATAATTATCAAATAAAAATAGTGGAAGAACATTTTTTTGCATTTGATGTAAAGATAATAATAATAATAACCATATAGCACACAGATAGCTTATGGATACCGTAAAGGCATCTGGTAATGTCCTAAAAGCATCTTTCGAATATCCCATGTCAGAAACAAGACCACTCCAATCGCTATTATTTTTCATTCTTTTTCAATTAAATTCATAACTTTAATCAATTTTTTAAATACATTCTCAAAAGTTTGCAATATCTAGCAATTATGTATTTCAATCACAATAATAATTCAATTTCTTACAACACTAAAAATTACCATCCCTCATTATTTCCCAATTCTCTTTATATCGTTAAGACATTTTTCAAATAAATTGCCGAAATTTCTTTAACTCCAATAAAAATATATTTTAATCACAATGACTATTCAATTCTTCGAACACTGAAAATCCGAATTTTCTTCCAAGAGAACACCTTCCACTGACCATTTCTCTATTTTTCTTCGTCGAAAGTCAGCTAGCTTGTGGTTTTCACCCCCGAGAAATTAGGGCGTGGCAGGGTTGCGACACCGTGGCCCGTCTTCTTCACGGCGAGTGCGGGAATATAAAAGATTCGCGAGAAGGACACCGAAGGCTGCTGACTTTCGTGTGTGTTCGCCGTGTCACCGACACAATGAGTCGAAGATTATCTACGATGGGATTCGCTAACGTTTTAACGTCTGCAGCCAACCCCCCATCCATGCTCGTTCAACCCTCTTGGAGAACGAACAACTCCGGGAAGAAAAGAGACAGTGCCCCTCCCTTTTTTCTCCTTTGCCGGTCTTTTTTCTTTTTTTATTTACCAGCAATTTCGAAGAGGGGGAAAATACGTGATCTATGACGATAAAGGTATTATATAGGAGATGTGAGAATTTTATGGAGGTTTTTAGAGGTGGAGATACTCGTTGGAATTTTAGTTCTCTGAAGAGGTGAATTCCGTTAAATTTGTAGATTTGTTTATGTAGAAACGCGTTTGGATAATGTACAGAATGATAAAAAAAGGGTCCAGAACTTTTCGGGTAGACAGCATTCAGCAAATGACGGAAAAATGTCATATTAGGCATGAATCGATAAATTAATATTTTCAAAGTTACAATCAATTTTTCATGTTGATTAAAGCGACTGATTTGCGAACTATGTATCATGTTATATAAAAGGTGGATTATCTGTTCTTTTTCCACTTGATACATAACGTTGTTTTTCTTCCAAAGTATTACCAATATAAATTACCAATCTTACCACATAAATAACCAATTACGTCGGAAAATACATAATGTCAGTAAACCAGTAAGAAAACATGAGAAAGTACTCAATTCTCTGATATATTTTCTCTAATATCTCGATGTCGCGCGTATATCGAAATGGGATAAAGAAAATGTAGAAAAATTTTTGTCATTCGGAAATTAGACAATTTTCATGTAACAAAATAATTCCCGAAGCGAGCAAATCATTGGCTTCATTCGAGACGAAAAATTGTTTATAACTTTAAAAATATTAATTTTTCGACCAATTTCGTAGGACTTCCTTTATTTGCTGAATATTACTATTTAGCCCAAGAACACTGAACCCCTTTTTTTATCAACCTACATAAATACTAGTGAGAAACTTTTTAATTGGTAACAGTTACGTTTGAGATTTATTCATCGAGGTATTAAAGTCTGTAGTGTCTCGATAACAAACTTTTCTGGTTAATCGAATTTTGGTTCATTAGAAATTAGAAAAGTCAAAAATACCATTTTGTAATTTCAAAAACCATCTTTGGTATTTTATCACATTTAAAACATTCTTTGTAAACATGCTTTATTAATGAATTGTGAACTTCTTGTCTCCCCCGTTTCGTACTACTTTTATATTGTTACCAAATCAACGAAATTATATCAGTGAATTATATATATGAAATACATTTCTTATTATCATGAGCACTTCAAGTACCATTGTGAATTAATTGAATGCATCAGAGTGCTTTTTTTGATGGCTTTAACAAAGAATCAAATAAATTTAAATGATTTTACCATATTACATGTTAATTTTCTTTTTGTGCTTATAATTCGCGATAGTTAAGCTTCAATATTCTGAACTATTTTCATTCTTATTTTATAACTTCTTTTTCTTTCGTTCCCACTATCATTCTGTATTCTTATACGAACGTTAGCTCAGAAAGAATTAATCAATTTTGGCTCCTTGATAATAGCACCGCAACACAATAGAAAATACATTTAAGACATCCCAGAAATAATCTGTTTCCCTTTGCAAATCTTCTTTTGCCCCCCTTGCAGGAATTCTTTTCCCAGAGGTACCTTCAATCTACGAAGTACAACGATGTGCGAAAGAGTGTTTAGACGTTGCCGATTGGTGACTTATAGATATAGGAATGGAAGAAAAGGTATTTCGAATGAAAGGAACACTCGTATCGTCTAGTCTAGGTATAGAAGCACCACGATCATCGCGCGCGAGGCCCATTTTCGAAAGTCAATCGACCGTGAGCCCCCCTTTCGTCAATCGCATACGCTCGTAAATCTTCCTTATAACTTGCGCCGACTCGGGTAGTCGTCGTCGTCGTCGTCGTCGTCGTCATCGTCGGCGCGGCGACGGCTATTCGAATCGGCGCGAATTAGTCCTGTCTGGAAATTTTAGTCATCCGGTATTTACTAACTTTCGTTTCACACGAAAGATACCTGCCAATCCAAAAATAACTGTCGTTTCGATTATTTGCTTTGTTCTTTTTGTAAGGTAAAGTTATTTGGGACAGAGGTATATTTGTATCAAGTTGGATAATTTCTTATTAATGTGCGTGCTGTGGTAAAATTCACGTATTGTTATTATAATTAGTCAAGGTATCGACGAATTTTACTAACTGTTCATAACGTAAAAACAAAATGAGCATATGCCATTCGATTTTTCCAATTTTTATATGAAAATATATTCTTTCACGTTATATTGTATTCAATATAATTAATTTAATTCAATAGAAATATCTCAAGACGCTGAAAACGTAATATGACAATATTCAGAAATAATTTATTGATTATAACTACTTTGGATGAAATGTCAAATGCTAGGCATCTTCTCTTTAAAAAGTATACTAGTACATAACTAGCTATATAAGAGAAGTTATTATTTATAATAAGGGTACGGTTGGATCGATTTAAAATACCCATGACACCAGAGCAAAGAGCAAAGAGAAACAGGGGGATCTGAAACGGCTAATGAAGGCCTAATAAACGACCGGCTTACAGTCTGGCACCCTTTCTTGATATTTAATACAAACGTTACAATATCAAAACACATTCTCTGGCAGAATGGCCACTCGAGAACACCCTTTCATCGCACGTTGCTAATACAGACAGGGTTATGTTCTGGTTGACTTAAGGGTGTACCCTTCTACGCTTACACTACGTTATAAACAGAAGCACGCGTAAAGGTATACACAATCAAACTGTAATTCTTTCTTTCCCCTCCCCTCTCTCTCTCCCTTTTTGCATTCCGCAATAGAAAGATAGCACATCTGAAAAATTTGATGTTTCCAGAATTTTTATATAATAAATATAATTATGTCGGCGGATGTCTTAAAACTTTTTTTAGATATAAATTATATATTTTATTCCAACATTATTGCAACAATGTAATTAAATCAAATATGCACCATTCTGATTAATTTCCTGACATGTATTGGATATCTATCTACCAATATTCCATTCGTATATAATTTCTGTTGTTTCCGAACAAAAACGTGATTTCAGAGGTCAAAGACTTATCCGATAACCCAGTATTCTCGGCGCGGAAACATTTTTGTTATGTAATACAATTTATTATTACAAAAAATAGGAAGATAAAGACCTATTAATTTAAAGTATTTCAAAATAACTGAAAATCCTTCGGTTGAATTAAAACATCAAAGCGTTTGCCTCAAGTATTGTTATGCATCTTGTATTTATCGTCCTTGCCATTTGTTTTTTTTAAATCCCAGTATCATTTCAGGATTTTGTGATTTTAACGTTATCTTATAACTAAAAAAGAATATTTTGATATAAAAAATGGGGAAATCCTGGAAAGGTCTCACAACAGGCCATGTTTTTTAAATTACAAAAGAAGATGGGAACAATTATTAAATTATAAGTATGAATTTTCAATTATAAGAATTTAATTGTTAATGGTGAATCTTCAATTAAAGAACTATTAATGTCATAACGAGATCATAAATATCCAAAAGATAAAGAGATTTTAAATGCTATAGATCTGAATCATAAAAATCTACACACATACATATATATGTATATATCATAAAATGAAATACTCGTACTTAAATAAGCAGCTAAGTATCTTCATTCAAGGAGGCTGTTACACGCAGTCAACTATACAGAGTTATTAACACATCAGCATTCATAAATCAACAGCGAAAGGGCAACACGCGGTAACAAAGGGACAAACAAAAAATGCAACGGGAGCAAATGTCGCTAAATCTCTCTCGCCCTCTCTCTCACATTCTCCGTACGACCCTCGTTGTGGAAAGGGTGTGAAAGGCAGCGAATTGTCGAGTTTCGAATGCCAGTCCTTAACGAGCGATAATAACTCGAGCAAATAGCGTGCATTTCTAGAGTTAGTTTCTGCTCGTGTTACGCGTCCATTGTAAACGTGAACCAAGAAAGAGAGATAAAGAGAGAAAAAGGAAAAGAAAGCAAAGAAGAATAAAAAAGAAGAAAAATGCAAGAAATGGATTAAAATATGAGAAAAGGAAAAAAATCTTGGATATTGAAGAATATAGTAAAGACGTATATAAAATAGACGTACAAGATTGGAAAGAAAGTGAACAAAAATTGAGAAAAAGGAAAGGAGAAACAGAAAATGAGATAAATGAAAATGAAGAAGAAAAGTGGTTGATGTCTTGGTTATTCAAAGAAAGATAGTGTAAAGAAAATAGAAGATGGAAGAAAGAAATCGGGTGTACAAATATCCTGGCAAGACGATGAAAGAGAAAAAAGTGTAAAATAAAATGAAAATAAAAAAGCCAGAAATTATTTTAACTATTTTATAAAAAATTTTGATAGTCATCTAATTCGTCTAATATTGCGTCGTAATGTAAATTTTTCCTGTTTTTCTATGTATTGTATAAACAAAAAAACAAGGTGAATACATGTTACGATTTAATATAACTGATTTTCACCTTATACATTACAAAAATCCAAATACCAAATTTATACACGATAAAGAACATTTATCATTCTCTTAAACAATAACGAAAGTTTCTAAACAAGCTGTTTACTATGCGAAATCTTTACTCTTTAAACTCTTTTTCAAAGATCTTTCATTCCTCATTTTCATCCTCTTCCTTAGAACAGTAACTTGAAGCACCGTTAAAACGAAAAATAAAATAGTAAAATCCTCCCTTTACTTCCTGGTAACTTACACGAGGAACGATTAACGACGGCGAAACTCTCTTTGGCGGCTTTTCGCCAAGAAAAGATTCATCGTGGCCGAGACTTTCCACCGACATGACAGTATGATAAATTGCGTTCTACGTAGAATCTCGTATAATCGATAATTGATCACCGTTCTTTTGTTTTTCATAATACTCCTGATAGCGAATCAGCTATTATAACGTTAGTCGGGAACAGAAAACCAAGAATCGTTTTCGTTGAATTTAATCCATGATGATGATAGTTCACTTTCCATTGTTGCTTACACTCAGACATTTTAGTCGGTTTATAGGAATAACACACGAATGTTAGTAAAACATATAAATTGTTGATAAACTAATGACTGAAAACAATACTTATGACAAGACTGCGAATGTTTAGGTATGCACGTTAATACATAGTTATTATTCATTTAAATCATTCATTTGTATATTTTTATCAAATATGTAGCTTCTAATTATTGTTAAATCATTATTATATTTTGTATGCGTTTATTATACACAGCTTTTAAATTTTATTTTAATATTGTCTATGATTTGTATACTTTTATCATATATAAAGTTTATAATTATTACATCAACATTAATTTCTACACTTTTATCAGATTAAGGCAGTATTACTATAAATCGATTAAAGTGTCGAAATACTTATGAACGATAGTATCTATAACACTTGAGGACACGCGACGTGCAAAAGGCCCCTAAATTTCAATAGCTTTACCCGTTCACCATTGTCCCGTGTAATTGATTATATTACACGGTGAACCAGAGGACCACCTGGACGAAGTTGAATGAAACTAAAGAAGAAAATAAGAAGCTACAACGTGGCAAGAATAAGAAGTTGTTCGGATGATGAATGTGCCTTCTGAGCCGTCGCGTCAGCGAGGCTCTGTTTCTCGTTTGTAAACGAGCTTCCCTCTTTTTCTTGTTGACATAGATGCTATTTTACTCATTTTTATCGGTGTTCTATCGGCAGGAAGAGAAATATTTGTCCTGTGCTTGATAAGCATATCTAACCATTTATCTTGAATAAAATAAATTTCTAGTAATTAGCGGATAGATTATGATTCCGCAATATTTGGACATTTCTGGGATTTTGACAAAATGTGTGGGAAACCTGTACGAAAAGCTACATATTTAAGGCTCTAGATCTGTTACTTCTTAACTTCAAATTCTGTAATCAAAATTGTATTTATTAAACACTAAACTAAATTAGATACTAGATTAAAAACATAATACTTTACAGTTTATTAAATTTAGTACATTTACAATAAGATAAAATCTTTTCTTTTTTTCGATTTTGGCACATGGACTGGCTAAAGCCGCACAATTTAATTTAACATTTTCAAACAAGTAAACTTTGTAATAAGTAAAATGATTAAAAGTACATAAGTTGAAGTATTACTATATTTTTAAATCGCATAACTTTGAAACATCATTATAATTATATTATAATTTATTTTTGTATTTTTACAATATTTGCCCTATTTTTATAATATTTTCTATATCTTGACACGCTGCACTATACTACAACAAATTTCTCAAACAAGACCATTTATTACTAACTCCATCCATTAAATGAAAGTTCCTACATAGCAACTATAATGCAAAGACAAGTTTCACAATCGAGTAAGACTAGTGAAGCTACGATATAGTATCCATTAACTCAGATCATTTTACGTTATTGTACTCAACTGCTCTCTTTCTAACCTAAAATGGGAGAGAGAATTCGTAACAAGCATGGAAGCAACTTGTAAAGTCTGAACAATGCATTCTGTAACTGGATGACAAACGGTTAGTGAACGATTAAGGTCGGTTCATCTGTTGTCGGTGTCTCAATCGGCTCGACGTACAAGTGTTTCCGGGGAATGAATGAACAAGACACCCCTGGAACCATTTCAAGCCGCTCAACTTCCAAGAGGGAGGAGTCAAGGGATGCCCACTTGGCCTCGAGTACTTACTTTCGTGGTGTCGAACGTTTCTGCACTCAGCGAGGATAATCGTTTCAGAGGATGAAAGAGGACGTGACCGACCGATCCTACGTTGTCCAGTTTGCTTCTGCGGATATATTATTGTAGACTTCAAATATTGACTGAAGGATGATATGGCGTAGGAATGGCATCAAGGTGAAGAAAATGGGAAGTGAATAAGAGTGAAAGAACGAAAATATATGATTATAGGGGAAAGATAAGAGAATACAACGTTGTTAATAATTTATGATCTTGATGTTATGTAGTGGTTGAAAGGGTGTACTTTAATATGTACAGTTAAAAAGAGGAACAGCTTATTCGGTCCAGCGGCATAAGTTGTTTAACCAGATATGACAAATATGAAGTTTTGTGAACAAAGTAATGGCATACCTAAAAACTTAGTATTCTTGAAGAAAACCCATAACCTTGAATGAAGAAACAGTTTTGGTAATATTTGATTGGTTGACAAATTATTAGATGTTAAAATTGTTCGCATATGAAAAACGAATAAAATAGTGTGTTTGAACTGGTGAGCAATGTATAATTCAAGCATGTCAATACACATCAGTGTAATCGAATGAGTCTTATGAATCTTATGAATGAAAGCTATTACTGAGATTTCTGTTCTATGTCAATAACATTAATAATTGACTTCTGATAACTAAAAATCATATTTAACGACACAAAAAGCTACAAAATAATTCCAATGATTTCTTCCAATAATAAATAAAATCACAAAAATTCCACACAATTGGTCAGATAAATCAACTCTGCACTCTACACTCAAATCAAAATTGACAGGGAAATAATAAAATACGCAACTTCCATAACCTATAAAATCCCCCATTACATTGATACCCTTCAGACCTACGACAAGCCAATACCAAAAGATCAATTCCAATCTATCAACCTTTAACATCGAACATATACAAAATTCCGTATGTCGTCGGCAAACGTGACCTATTCTGTCGGCAAAATCATCCTTTTAGAAAACGGGACTCTCCTCTCTCGTTCAGAATCCCATATATCATACCATGCTATATTGAGATACCTAACAGTGAAATTACACTGACGAGGGTCAACTACGTGTAAAACTGACCAGCAGGTAAGAATATTGGAAAAACGACGGAAAAGTAAAAAGAGAATCAGCAATGACGACATAGGATCGTCATAATAGCATCATTGTTGCGGACATGTTTTCAAAATGAGGACTATTCAAAAATTTATCCCTCTTTTCCTATACTTTTTTCCACTGTGCTAGTGATGGGTTCAACAATGTTACAAGTATAGTAAATTACGAAGTATTTGAATACCAAACAAGAATTGTTATGAAATAAGTATTATTTATTTACTGTAACGATGGTGTAATTTGGCAAAATTTGCAGTTTGTTTATTATTAGTATATCAAAAGCGATTGTTGTTTTACATTTTGCGGGTTGAGTTTTGTAAATCCTGAAATTCTAAAACATAGAAATTCAAAGAAATGAAAATATTAATAATAACAAATTGACATTGAAATAAAATAAATAAAACAATTACATACTATGAAATATTACTTCACATGTTACACATTAATATAATTTTTCCATTCAAAATATCTAAATGAGGTTTAGTTTTAACAAAATAACATTACATTCATAAGTAAAAAATAGCATTTTGTTAATATAGTCCTTAAGAATACAAGAAATAAATATGTTTTTACAAAATTTTTTTCCTTTTGGAGATATAAATGGGTATCATTCTCTAAAATAAATACAATAGCGAGCATATTGAGCTTGATCCCATCACTAGTTCTCGTGAATGCAGCACAATAAGTCTTCGAGTATTTGTTGTGCCGCTGTTTGTAGCCAATCTGCCGCATGCTTTGGCCTACGTAGTACCTCTTCAGCCACGTATACACGATCGTGTTCCCCTCTTTTCCTTTTTATTCCTTTTTTGAGGGAGGGTTCGATCTTTAAGAGAAGGACGTTTTTCCGAAAATTTGGTTCCGACAGTTATTAGCGTTATTAATGGCCGTGCATTGACAACTCGATTCTTCGTCGATCGCCTATTTGTAGCGAGGGGATCGACTGTTGTACAGGCAGATGTACACCTTCTGCTCAAGGGTCAAGGGAACACGGGGATGATTCTGAAAGGTGTCAACTGTGAACAAGAGTAGGTACATGGTTTTTGTGGATAGCATTGATCGTCGTTGTTATTTTTAGTTGCGAGCGAGACATTTTTTAAGTAGTTACTCGATGATAGTATCTATTAATCCTTTCAAAATTCTAATCCATTAATTCTACCGCGTCACAATAATAAATTTCTTCTGCATAAACGTCACATATTCCATGCATATATTTTACATGCATAAACATTTACAGGTCAGTGACAAGTCCTCTTTAAGAAATATTAAAGATTTTGTTTTCAATATGTTCAATTCTGCCTATTAGTTTCACACGTTCTTCCATCATTCTACGAACTACTAAATTCATACCGAGAATATGTGGTTGAACATAATCTGCATCCTGATTTGTTTTCAAAAAGTTATCAACATTACTTGAATCCTGGCTGATCGATGCAAAGATAACGAAGGTAAACGGAGTGGTTGGGCTACGAAGAGAAATATGTGCGGATAGGCTAGGAAGCTCGTGGATGGACCTTTTCCACATGATGCACCCGGAGAAGCGGCTCTGACAGATCCGTTGGCGTGGAATAACGCGTTTACGAGCTCTTTGTCCGGTCCGCTTTGGACCACGACCGCCTTGTGCTACCGTTGCTGTTGCTGCTACCTTGGCTGTCGTCGATCCAGATCTATTCGAGCAGGAAAGCTCGAAAGCACAGGTTAACCCCCCTAGATAATTGGATAATTTGGACCGGAACAGCCAAAAAGACCAGATTAAGTAAAAAATCGCAAACGAACAGCGACAGCCGATGCGATTTGCATTTTGCGCAGGTACAGTGGATTATGCTATGACAAATGAGTGTTGCAATGATCAGTTCTTAGTAATAAAATTCTATAATTCTTTTTATACATTCTATAACGAACAATTCTTAAATCTAATGAAATCCTCCAATCATTTGTATACAGAGCCGACTGAGTAACATGTACAAACAAACATAAAATGATCGCTTATGAAAAAATCTGAAGAGAATATAGAATAAAATTTTTTCGTATCACGCATATTATTCAACCGGACCTTGCATATTGTATATGGTTGCTCACGGAAGTATTCGAACACCTATATAAATTACTAGAAACTTTTTAGAAATAGATTACGTGTCTTATACCAAACATTTTGAAATTTCACTAACACTGCAATGGAGGTCGGCTATTACGATTATATTGGTAATGTTTCAAAGAAATTTAAAAACGTACACAGGGACTACAAAATATTTAGTTTTGTGCAAGTGATTTCGCAGATATCACAAAAGTATCTAAACAGCCAATCACAAATTATATTAATAAATAGATTGTAGACTTTTACACATTTATAAGAAATTTAGAATTGCAAAAATTCACATAATACGCAAAAATATACAAAATATTTAAAGTATAGGTAGCACTTATCATAATATTTAGTGGACGAAGTAAATTTCTACTTAGATTCTGTTTGTGTATAATCATACGAATTTGCATAAAGATCCGCAATCTAATTCATAATAAAAAAATTCTACAGTCCTTTCTATATAGGTATAGTAGGATTTCCTATACCACAGAATTTCGTGTTATATAAGTCAGAGTTAAATAAAAAGTTTCTTTTTTAATATAGCAAAAAATGATACTTGCAATAACCGAATTTAACCTAATATTTCAAACCTAATCCACATCATTCCACAATAAATACCAAAATAAACTAAAAAGCAAAAGAAAAAGGCACGGAAATTCCATCCACAATAAGAAAGGACATGTGTTCCAAACTTGTAATCCTCGTAGCAATTTCGCGAATTCGTATAGATCTAAAAATAGAGAAAATCCTAATCTCAATTTCTACTCGGGGTTAGTTTAGTGAACTAACTGGGGATCCTTTTTTTTTGGTTATTGCGAAAAACGCGACGAGGTCCCAGCACGAAAATGCAGAAAGAGCGAGACGAGGGTTGAACCACGTTACTAGGAAATAAAGGCGAGGAAAGGGGCCTTTTAACGTGAACACAATCGGGCATAAGGTGCACAATGACAACGACTGGCTCTGGTATTGTGGTCGACGCGGTCCCGCTTGTTCCCATGGGACTCGTGTCCACCGAGGGTTTTGACATAATTAGTTCACGTATCGGAATGATCAGCTGTGGGAATAGCGAACCTTAGCTGTCGATCTACATCTAGTTTTCAAAATGAAATGTGAGCGTTAGTGATTGAAGAAAGATTGAGTCTTTATCCTTAACGTCCTGTTCCGATGTGTTTGATGAGGTTTCTGAAAGATTTGGGGTGAACGGAGGTTACGTTTGTGTAAATTTGAAATGTCCATAAAGAATATAACAATGCAATAAACTTTATTTCAATTTCATGTAGTGTAAATATTTATCTAATATTAGTATAATTATTTGTTGTATTAAAATCTAAATTAGATAAAGTATAAAGCAAACCTTAACTTTTATAAAAGTAAAACTCATAATACACTTATGTAAATGAATGCTTATATACGTTGTATTCAAATTGGGAATTTCAACCTCATTCATATTTATAAAGTACCTATTGTTTCATTTCTGAATTGTTTACTAGTAGAAAAAATAAGAAATATTAAATATATATAAACAGGTATAATTAGGAATGTAGGTAACAAAATTTAGAATTTCTGTTAATTCTATTACTAAGTACACAATATTCTAAAGAGTATTATTTACTTTCATGAGCATTTCTTATAAGAAAACGACATATATATAGTAAATTAACATATATAGTAAATTAGGTACATGAAAAAAATAGTGTTTGCAACATTGTCATCCTTTTCTGCATTTCAATTCTTGGAGTTGATCAGTGTGATTTCTGAACGGTAAATATACAAATAGTTTCCATCAATTCTACAAATAAGCATAAAACCACCGGTCCTTCAAAGGCGATAAAGTATCATCTCAAGGAGAAGTAGAAATATGAAGCCACGAGTCTCCACAGAGACCAAGCGATTTGGCCTTGTTACCAAAATACGAAAAATATGGGTCAAGCAAAAGCAAAGCACATTCGGTGAGATTAGTCGAGTCGTCAGGATTTGAAGAGGCTCTGGGAGCAGGTGTGCGGGTGGAATGGTTATTATTGTGCTCGTAGAACGGTCCAGAACTTTCAGAATGTGAAGTAGAGGACCACTCGAGAGTCCTTTTCAGAAAAAATGTTTTTACCACTCCTGTGTTCCTGTGTGTCTGTACAAGTTCAAGCGCGCGAAACGAAAGGAAAAGAGGGGAAAAAGACGAGAAGGGAGGAACGAACAGTGGTGCACAAATGAACCTTTCAGAAAATTAAATGGAAAATCCGAACGCGACGTCATTATCGTCCTATTAAGTCACATTCGCTAACGATCCACGCATTTCGCGTCTATTTCTCACGCAGCGTCACCATTTTCATCTGGAGGGAAAAACAAACGACGATGTATAAAGAAATTGCACTCCAACAGACGTTTTTTTCTCAATTTTTGTTTTGTTTTATATGGCATATGCGAAGAAACGAGTTATGTGCACTTTAAACACATATGGGAGAATGTACACGTTCATTCAATGGAATAGGAGAATGTACAATGGTCCGATAAATGTTTTGCTGAAGGTTATTTAACGATTCTCCCGTAGAACATCATTGACGAGATATACATGAAATTATGAAGACACCAATGAATTTTTAGTGTTTTTTGATACTAAAACAGCGAGCCTCAATTGCAAATCTAACATAAATAATTAAAATAAAGTAAGTACATATGCAAAAAATATTGGTAGATATTAAATTTGAAGTTGTACGTTACATGTGGTTCGTGTATAATGGTGCAACATTTCACTTCAACAGATTAGCAATATTTTTAAATGATCGATTCTCGAATAAATGGATCGGTCGTGGTGATCATTTGGATGGCCGAACTTAAGTCCAAATTATTAAATTAAACCCAATAGATCTTAATCTTTGGTGGCAGCTAAAGCAGTTAGTTTACAACACAATAGTAGATAAGATATTGAGAATCGTCAACAAATGCGGATAATACCAAGCAACTCTGAACGAGTCAAAACTCAATGATGACACATCTGCACGCTTCTATTCGAGTCGAAGCGAAGTACTCACTTCGAGTAGTTTCTGTAAAGGCAGGTAAATAATTGATGTAATTCAAAAACGGCTATACCGAAAACAAGATCGTAGTGGGCATATGTTTATCTGAACGTTTTTCTTATTTTAGTGCGTCGAATTTACCAGTGAAGTTATGCTCACATGTTCTGACACATCCTGTATATATAGATATGTATAAAATTTCGACATAGTGCATTAGTTTACAAAAATACTATGTACATATTTCTTACCATATGTGGCGGAGAATTGTTTTCGAACAGATTCGTACTTTGAAACGTCAAGTTGCTGTAGCGATCTTGTTAGAGGGATGAAAAATTGACAAGCAGCGTACGGCAGTTATATCAGCCACGGGTAAAGAGTTCTAAACGAAGTGTTCTACTCATGGTTTTGTTGAAGATGATTTATTGAGTTTCAGTTTCAGTTGAAATAGAGAAATACACGAAGTATCTATAAAAGCAGATATCGGAAGTGTTTGTTGAAGAGAATATTCTGAGACGGCTTGAAGTTTTTATTGTTTTGTAGATACTGAAAATGAGAACGAGTGAAACTTGTAAAAAGTGGATAAAAATTCCAATTCACCCAACAGAGATCTATCAATTGATTCTGAGATATATTTATAAATTGTAGGTTTATTTGAATATATTGCATTTTACGATAACATTTATTTCCTTTAGGATAGATATCTTACAATTGGTAAATATGTTTTATTTATCATCGTTATTATCATATGTTTTATTTATCATATGTTTTATTGCACTATGTTTATGGATTATTCCACGTTAACAATCTTTAATAATTAAATTGAATTACAATATGTCTAAGGGTATTCCATACTATGTAAAATACCATTTGTCTTTCTTGTATGGCATGTGCTAATCAATAACAAAATATAACTTTCTTAAATTCCATTTCCTTTATTCCATTATTTATTAAAATGATGAATTGAATAAACTGCTACTTTTTAAATAGTAATTACAATTAAATTATCTTAAAGAACTTTGTTCTATTTATATTTACAAAATTAATAAAAATTTCACATATATATAAAATACTAAACTATATGCTCGGTACTTATACATATATATATATTTATATAAAACTGTAAATCCTTTCCTCAGAAAATTTTTCAATTAAAAGTTAAATTATCAATCAAGAATTAAAGTAAAATCTTTTTTTAGGAATCTTCACAATAAAGATGAAATTAACAATCGAGTCATTAAATTTTATTAACTATATAGTGAAATAATACTTACAAAATTTGTTTTTGTGGTAATGTAATGTTTTTGTATGATTTTTTGTAAAATCTATATTTAACGCACTAAAATTTTGAGTGGTTATTGAGTTTTACTATCTGTACTCTGTATTAATTCTAGTAATAAAATAATTTCTTTTTTTAGTAATAAAAATATGTACAATATATTATTTCTATAGTATTTTATATAAATATCTAATTTTATTACTTATGTAATGTATAATAAAATTTTGCACTATGAATTAATACTTAAAAAGTTCTTTTTCAGGAAGCTCCTCAATTAAACATTTAAATTAATAATGAAAAATTAAAGTAGTTTTTCTGTGTATCCCGATATATCGTCAACAACTATAGGTACTATAGCATATTAAAGACATTTGTTTCTTTTTTATCCAAAAACTACACGGATCTCCGTTGCAAGGGCAAATCTGTGATCCATGGGGAAAGTACAATGAGAATCCGATGTAATCTCCGGAAATGTTTAGGGGAAAATTAGGCCGACAGTTGTCGACGTACCCATGGATATTATTGCCCCCTCTGAAGCAGTTTGTCAAAATATTTATTCAGTTCGGTATTCGTCGTTTTTTTCTTTCTCCTCTCGATTCTATTAGATCCATCAGAAAGTCTTGTCGCTTTTTCTCTTGCCACCGTTCGGCTCGCGAGCCATAGATCCTCCGAGATTCTGTTTATTTTCGTCTTCATCGCGTATAATACGTTTTCTTACATTTCTTTTTATTTTTATTTTTATTCACATTAATCCTTAAATCATTCGTGTAATTGTCATATAATTCATCAGCATATAATATAAACATTATATAATTATTCAATTTATTTAATTATCAAATTCAGTCTATATGGACTACTTATCATAAATGGATTTATTTATAATGATTTCTTATACATATTTGATATAATTGTTGATGGATGATAAATAGACTGTGGATTATTATGCATTTATGGGAAATTTTAAAGTATATGCAGAAATACATTGAGTGCATTGATATATTCATAAATACATAAAACAGCCAACATATAATACTATTTATAATATATAGGTATAAAAAATATATATATAAATGAGTTTGTGTAAACAGCCGTAGTCTAACGATGAAGTAAGTATGATGATATTGTACATATTACCTATTCTAAAATATTATCTCATAAATTTAGTGATCCATATTGATTTACATGATCTATCTTCATCGAACACCTAAATATCGTTTTTATTCCTAATGATATTAGAAATTTGTTAGATAATCTCTATTTTATTTCTATTTTATTTAGACACATATGTAACGATTAGATTATCCATTTACTTACTAACCAATGTACTAAATCTCCTTACAGCCGACGCAAAATGCCATAAAATGCACCTGGTGTATTAAAAAATATCAACTCCTTTGTATTTATAATATTCAATTTTACATTTAATTGCATTAAATTGCAATATATTATTATAATCACAAAGTCATCAAGAACATGTTTCAATAGTGGCCAAATTGAAAAACGCCGCCCGTATCCGTATATAAATTACGCTCGATGTATAAATAATGTACCTACAGGTTAGTGGAATGATATATACAGCAAGCTTATCATTTACTTAAGATACAATCGTTACAATTATTGATATTATATAATTAGAAATGGAAATAGACTATATTAGTGGTATTTTTAAATTTGCGATGCCTTCGAAAAGGTTGTAGTATATTTACTTTGCTGTTTAGTAAATAAATAAATAGATAATCTGACCGTTGTTGCGTACGTGTCTAAATAAAATATGGATGAAATAGAAATTCATATTTTTTAGCACTTTTCGAAGTTGGTAATACCTTTCTGGCAAGTAATCTTTTGTTTCACATTTTGTAGTGAAGCGATCGATATTATGCTGCGAACAGTGATAGTAGAACAATTTCTATAACTTAATAGTGTGTCACATATCATTTCGCAACGAAAGTAGACTTACGCCCAAAAAAGAATCCGCAAAACAATGTTTCCTGCGACGCAAACACGAGTTGAAGTCTATAGTGAGGCAATTTTAAACTGCTCGCTCAGGCTGTTGCTTTGGAATCATCTCGATATCAATTCAACAGTTACAAAGCAATCGCCGAACACGCGTAAAAGAAATTGTTTGCAATAACAATAATTAACAATGAACAAATAGGAGAAATTTTGTAAAGAGGGTCTGATCGATGGATACCGCTAAAGGATGAAGAAGGTTTCATTCCGATAGTTCAATTCAATCCTAGTAATCGAACGAATTCGATTTTTGCAAAGGATATAGTTTACAAAAAACAAATGCAAAAAAGGTTTTGTAACTGAACCAGCGGGAGAAGTTACAAAAGAAATTATCTTGATTGGTCAAGCCGTTTTGGAGAAATCGACCAACATACATAAAATGGGTGCAAAAATATGTCTTTTGAAAAAAAAATAGTTTACGATGATCGAATTGACAAAGTTTTTTAACAGGACCAACTGGAAAACATGCTCACAAGATGCAAAAACAATCATCCCGATTGATTAAGCCGTTTCAGAGAAATCGGCGAATATACATAAAAAAGAAAATATGCGTGTCAAATTGAGGTTAGGTTTGAGGTATCTTCCTCCTTTTCCGAAGTCGATATAAAAAAAATTACATAATTTCAATTTATACTGCTCTTTTGTCAGAAACAATGTCTAATAGGACATCACAATCCTTCCTAAACAGTTCTCATTTTTGACTTTTAATTACTTCACTATGCTTACATTGAGTAGTATATACATTATCGTAACATTATCTCAGAATTTAGTTATTTCATCAATGTTCAAGATTGTCAATTTAAATAATTCTACAAAAACAACCATTATGAAAATTTTTTGTGAAGATCAAACATAGTTCTTCTATGATATAATTACAGATACATTTACAACAATTCTGTAATATGAAAAATATTTTGTTCAAATAAATTGATGTATACTGAATAGAAATTGAAGATACTATAATATTCTTTCGTTTCTCTAGAAAGAAGAAACATGAACAAAGATCATTTTTGTCGTGTGCCCTCCGATAATTAACCCTCGAATAATATTTTGTTATAATTGAATATAACAATTCATGAAAAATTATTGAAAAGGAAATTCAGTTTATTAGTTATTATATATTATTTTCATATTGATTAATTTATTTATTATTTATTGTTATCATTATTATCTTGTTTCGCATACTCTGTGGTAGAAATTAATAATAAATAAAATAATATTGAATTAAAGATTCCAAAATTAGGTGTACTCTAACTCTGAATTGCTATTATGCCTAATGGCCCAATAATAGCGCACCTAAAACTTAATATTGTAAATCGTCAATTTAGGTATTTATAATTATAAGGAGAAAGAAGTTAAAGAACGAATTTAGCTCGGCAGATTTGGAAAACTCGTCTCAACGATTAAAGCTAAATCTCGCGCTACGCCGTCGCCAACTAGCGTCCACAGGCGAACAAAAGCGACGGCGACACGTCGTCGTCGCGGTATCTTTTCATACCGCCGCTATTTTCTCGGAACCACCCTCCTCGCGACAGTTTCGTAAGGGCGCGGTTTACGTCACATTTTTTGTTCGTGCTATTAGTCATATAGCACGTGCTATAGTCGTGGAATGACGCTACTGTATCAACGAAAAGGCAAGGTTCTACAAAAAAAATTAAAAAGAATCCCCGAAAAAAGCATTAAAATAAAAGAATGAAATATTTTGATTATATTTATTATTTATATTATACTGATAAAATATTTATGAAAATTCATACTTTACAGGCTATACTTTATTACTTATACCTCATTTATAATAAATAATAGAGATATACAAAGATATATAAATAATATAAGCACACATAAGTTTTGATTAGTGTTTAGAGATTAATTCTAGGTTTATACATACGCATATCGCTTAGTTATATTAATTAAATGGGAAGCCAATTGGATAAGAAAGTAAGAAATTGACTGTTAAAGTATTAGGTCATTTATAAAAAGTGGATGTAAGCCTAGCCAAGTATTAGGAAGTTATTAAAATATTTAAGAATTATTACGTCTTTTTATGGTATTACGAGATACTTATTGCAAACGTACTGTATGTAACATATATAGTCATCTTAAGCGTGTAATAAATGTTAAATATCGAGAGTTATTAATATAATGAGTAATTGACTGTTTAAATACTTTCGTCATATTACGAAATGTATCTTACAATAATAATATATTGCAGCTTCTATGTTCATTTTCATATTTATTTTAAAATTTATCAGCGTGATCATGATACGATTTTACATTCTCCGTGATAGAGGTCAGTAACGAAACAAAATTAATAAATTTCTAATTCTAAATTTTTGATTCCCAATGGCTCAATGATACCAGTTAAAAGTAAAATGCGTTTAATATTCACTCCATAAAAATGTTTCTATTTTTGCATTAACAAAGTAAAAATATATAACAGACAAAGAAGGGAATAGAGAAGTGCATTAGCGTGGAAGCTCATTAACGCGGCGAAAGAAAAGAACGAGTGGCACAACGACCCTCGCCATTGTCAAGACGTGAAACTATTGCGATGGGAATTTCATGGATTCTTCACGGGGCTGTCGTGATCGTTTCACTGATTTAACACAGAAAAGTGGACGAAGGGAGCCGAAGACGTAACGCGATTGGGTGTTCCTTTTAACGTTGCCCTTTCACCGGATTTATTGTGTCGCGAATCCTCTCAGAAATTATCCACGCAATCGATGATAAATCAAATTAATTGAACGCGTCTTTATTAAATAAGACAAGATGTCTAAGCATGTATGGAAAATTTGAAAATGCAAGAATTCATAGAATATAAATATATATAAAATATTTAAAGTATAATAGTTGTTATGATTTTAGTATTGGATGAAACAGATCCTTGCTTAGGTTCCATTTTTTAGTTGTATTTGTGTAAATATAAATTTACGTAAACACCCGCAGGCTAGTAATTACATATACAATTACTCACGAAAGCATTCGAATACTTATAGAAAGTTTACATTAATATCCTGAGTTAATGCAAAAGTAATGGAAATATTGGAGTTTCGTTCATAAAACACACTATTTTATTTAATTGATAATGTAGTTGCCACCATTATTGTTTACAACTTACTGTCATCTGTCAACAGGTTTAAAAATTCCTTCTCGATAGAAATTGATATATTTAACATTACTAAATCCTTTACCATTGAGAAAAGTTTACGATGATCGAATTAGCAATAATCATTAAGTTCTATATCCTTGAAGTATGGTAAATGTGTCGTAATATTTTATCCAAACTATTATAATTTTTGTTGCTGCATGTAGGTGAGCATTGTTTTGGTATGGTTGCGATAATCGGGTGCCGCAGAATAAAGCTGGGCGTTTTTCTTCGATTGCTGTGTTTAATTTGTTCAACTGCTAACAACATATTGAAAAGGCTCATATACCATATACTTACAATACCTATTCATAACAATGTCCTGTAATAAGTGCTCGAATACTTTGGTGGACCATTTGTACATGTAAGATAATCCAAACGTCTTTTCCACTCTAATATGTACTATACATGGTATGATAATTTCATACAACTGCATTTTGCACGCGCGAGTTGCCCTCAAATCAGCATCAACCAACCACTTCCTCGTAACAGCTCGCGTTCTATTCCATATTGCTATATTCCAAAGTATCGAAAAATGGCTGTGCGTCGCATACTCGTTTCCGCTATTGCGGCTGCAGTAGAGATTCCACAGGCTCTAGAATACAGCGTGATTCCACCAAAACATTCTAGTAAGTACAAGGTCCCGTTTTGCCTGTTCTCGAAGCCAGCACAAGAAAGCAGAGCCATAGATTTTACGGCTATCTATCTATCGAGCCATTTCGTACGTGTACTGGGTACAACGGTGAATTTTCTCGAGTTGTACTCTCTTGCTCTCTGTGTTGGATCAGAAATTCCTTCGGGTCACCCCTGGCCTCCCATCTTTTTCAGCCTGGACCAAGCCAGCCGCCGAAATGTGCCAGCCACCCGTTTCTGTTTGAAGAGGGAATTTTACAGTCGAATACATCTGATGCAAGACGTACAGTTCTACGTCCGACTATCTTCTGCCACCGGCAGGCGTCTTCCGTTTCGACGTTAGCTTCCATGGATGGATGAGTTTTTAGACGTAGATGGTGCATTGGTGGGAGGAATGATCTTTGTAATTTTACGGGTATGACGATTAATACTTAATTAGTACTATCAGGGAAATTTAAAATAAAGACCATACATTGAAAAGTATTCGTGAAATTTTGTTATTTTATTAACAAAATGTTATTTATGCAATAAGTAACACATATGAGAATGCAACGAACGAATAAATATGCAATTGGATAAAAATTTATCTGGCTAGGGATTGGATATCATTAAGAATTACATTAAAAATAATAATAAGTAAGTCACTCAACTAAATAATATCTAGTGAATGCTTTGATGGATCCTATGAATGGGTTTTTGGAATAAATGGGATGGTTAGTGAGGAGAGAATTAATTTTTAAGATTTTTAAGAAGAACGATGATTAATATTTAATCATTCGGAAATTCGCGCAAGAAGAATTGAAATTAGACAAGGATAATGGCTATTTAAGTCAAACTAAGTAGGTAATTTGCCTTATAATTTGACAAATTCGGTTATGAACAATTTTTAAGCGATTTACATTTGAAAAGAAATTATTTAACTCGTTATTAGTGACGTAATAAACGGTAAAACATGTTATATACCTACATTAACACATTATTTTCTCATTCTTTCATTATTACATTGAAAATTAATGGTGTATCATAATATATGCATAACCCGCATTTTTAACATAAAATAATTGATGAAACAACGATCGTATATGTATGTAAATTAAATTGAATTTCGTTTCTTAGAATTAGTGTGAAATAAGTAGATACCATTTAACGTTCGATTACTTTTTGAATAATTCCCTGTGAATTTCTTTTGAAACTGATATTAAATGACGTTCAAAGGTATCAAGCTATTAATTATTAAACGAATCTTATTTTTTCTATTTACTTCAACATTTACTTCAACTTATCATATCTTCGATATTGAATTTAATGAGCAATGAGAATCATTTAATATTTAATCACTAAGTTTTGAAAATTCCTTTTGAATTTTCTTTTGAAATTATAATAACATTAACTAACATGTAAAAGAATCTGTTTACCAGGAACGAATCTGTTTATATTTACTTCAATACGAAAATGAAATATTCTATTAAACATTCAACAATGCACGTAAGTCTCAATACACCAAGATAAACACAAGGGAAAGGAAAAGATGAAAAGAGAGCACGAATCGACGAGCAGAAGGCTGGCTGTTTAAAATGCCAGGCAGTCGTGTAAAACAGATAGAGGGCTTCTTTGATACCTCAGCCATATTTCTTGTAGCGTCCTCGAGGGGCGGCAACCTCTCCTTGTGTCATTCAATTAATTCGTAACTGCCCCCACATAAAAATACCGACACCCTTTTTCTTTTCTTCCTTCTCAAGGAGAAAGGGGTGCGGTAGCTGTGTGGAATTCCGCGTTCAAAGCTCACTTCTCTTCCCAGAGACCTTTACAGGGTAGGATAGCTTCCTTTGCATCGCTCTTTCTGCTACTTTGTCTTGTACTGCTACTTCTTCTGATACTTCTTTGTCTCTGTTTTCGTTCCTTCTTTTTTTTCTTTCTTTTACTTCGTTTAACAGTTAGAAGAGTCGTTCGTGGAACGATGGTAGCGTGTTTGCACAGGGAACAGTTACTGCTCTCGTTTCTTAGTCGAGGCGAAGAAGAAGCGGGGCTCCTTTTGTACGTCGACGCTTCGCTGCAAAGAGAACTCTCACTGCAGAGGAAACGTTCGCCTCGTTTTCAGCTGCTTGCCAGCGATACTTCGACATTACGATTACGTTATGAGAATTATTAACGATTTCCATTAAAAATCTTTTTACCCATCTGGGTATTTCAGTTTGTCTTCACTTCGTGAAGAAATCATATTGGATGTTCGTAAAATTGACACGTTCTAAGGTGGAAACATTTGCGATGGTTTTAGGTAAGCAGGTATAATGTACAAGTTACGGAAAATTATTAGAAAATGAACAAATTTTAAGAATTGTCATTTTATTTTATGTAATATGATATTCGAATAATAATCTCATCAAATTGAAATAATAAAATTTATATCAAATATCGCTTTAAGTGTACGACTTCGAAAATATATTGTAACTTACGAAAGTTGAAGTATGTGAAAAATCAAATTATCAAAATTTTTCAGGATTATTAATTTATTTATACTAATATATAAGTCTGAACAGTAATGCGAGTTACTGTATACACTATCATTCGCGAGAGAAACACATTTCACTCGCTCGCTGCGCGATTGACAATCCAGGAAGTTTAACCCTTTCTTTACAGCACACGACGTACCGCGAGCATTGGTAGTAGCATGGTAATAGTATCCATGATTCATTAGATGGATGCCGACTATAGTCGGCATTCGTATTCACAGGATCACGCATGGTATGAACATAGTCAGCGTTGGGAATGAAAGGGTTAAAAAATCGTTCGATCTACGGATTCGGAGTTACGTATTCGGGCAAACGCCTGTCAATGCGTCACGATGTCGACAAATCATTCTTCCGTGGCATCCCAGCCGATCCTCGTAAAGGATCACGATACATAGTGGCAGTTCAAGGAGGAGAAAGATAGAATATGAAGAAATCGTTATGCTTCCTGTTTCCTCCTCTTTCTCTCTTATATCTTAACCGACAAACGAGCGATGGAGACGAAAAGGAGAGTAGGTCGAGGCATTGATCGTTTCTGAATTCTGAAGGATAGTAAGGCGGCATGTCTTTTATTCTGCCCGATTCCGCTTCGTCGCGAGTACGCGTGAACAAAGACGATTTGAATATATGTATCATATTAAATTTGTTCTATGTTAGCTCATTAATGCGTGATACTTTCTAAAAATGTATTATATATGTATCATGCATGATATATTTTATAATTAAAATGTATATTTTTTATAATTAACGTACCTAATGATGTTGCTGAAAAACGTTTTAAATAGAAGTTGAACGATTTCAAGGGATATTAGCTGACATAATTAGCTTTTTTGTAGGAGAATGCGTAAAGGACGCATGAAGGACAAGTTTTGTGTTCTTTAGATAGAACTATATGTATTTATTAACACATATTGATTCTTCGGAGTATTCTACGTCGAAACGTATTAAGGTATAATATTAAAAGAATCGACAATCCGTAAATATTTATAATTATAAAGTGAGATATTTCATATAAAAATCTGAAATATCTCTCGAATTATTGATATTTTTGACATTGTACCGTAATGTTTTATTACACGGAATGTTTCAAAGAATCGGTTCATAATAACAAATATACAATTTGCTTAAAGGACACAAGTATTATTTTATACGAAGCTGAGCAAATGCGAAACTTTTTTAATACAAAACTTCTATTGTTTTCTGTAATAAATCGATTCTTCGAAACATCCTGTCTAACACAGCATAAAAATGCAATGTCAACTAAATCGTAAGATACTTCAAACTTTTATATGCAATATTATATCTATGTATTATTGTAAACAAGTCATATCCTTTAATACATCTTTAATAGAATATTTTGTAGCAAGAACGAGATTCGGTCATAATAATTTTTATAATAAATACTAATCCATCCAATGAATCCAATAGTTAGACTGTACTTCGCACATTATTTAAACATACGCAAAACGAAACTAGCTAAAAACTAAACTTTTGTATTTAAAAGTCTATGAGGTATTTTTTGTATTAATATGTCAAAAATGAAATATGAAAAAAATGAACAACTTTACAAGGACACAGAAAGTTTGTGCATATTGTTCACTAGGTGAACAATTGCCATTCCTCAAACAATAAAATACACATAAATGAAACCTATAACAAAAATTCTATAACTTGATATTGGAAAATAGAATCTATGTCACGGAAAAAGAAAGAATGGAAATTGGAAAACCTTCTAAAGAATTTATAATAAAAAAGTCTCATAAAAAATATTTTCAAATGTCATTGCATGAATTTCATAATTTCATACCTACTTTATTGTAACACAATCTCATGGTATTTCATTTTATCCTTTTCAGTATGGAAGTGAAGAATGTGTAAAGTTGACGTAAAATTAGGAGCTTGTTAGCAGAGCTGCTAACATTGTGAACCATTAGCAAATTAATGACAGAATTTATGGAGTCTCGGTTTCGTGAACTACACGAGGACTTGTCAAACTTTCGAAACTCTCACCCAGAAATTAGAACCAAGTCCTCGTCGTTACTCTCAGAGTTCCTTCACGTGGGCTACCTACTCTTGTATGGTCCTAAAAACTTGATTAAATTCGATAGCATTTTCCCGCGAACACCTTATTCGTTATAACTATATCATTTGACATCTGAATTACAAAAGAATTTACTATTTGCTCGTAATAATAAGATTTGTTTAGATTATTCGACACAATAAATCACTAATTAATATTACTTAGTGAATTTATAAGTTGCATTACAAGTATTTATTATAACTTTACAAGTTACAAAATAAATCATTAACGTTACTAGTGCATCTTACAAGTGTTTATAGATAATTATAATATATTACAAATTAATTAACTGGACAAAGTGTTTCCGAGATGCGAACATAGTAATTAAATGTAGTCACTGTGTAGATACATTTTGTAATTGAAATTGACACTTTCTATTCTGTGATTTCGTGTAGCATGTTGTATCATTTTGTTTCTTTCTTTCTATTGAAAAACGAAGAATTTCTAATAGTAAGAAATAACAGCGAATGAAAGTTAATAAAATTGCTAGTAGATATTTATTTAAAAATTCAGTTACACGAATACATTATCACTGCTTTTTAACATGTGAAGCAAAATTTAGGTTGTAGATAAAAATTTAGGACGTGAATTTAGTCGACTGTGTTCTTTATGCAATACATATAGTATATGATATTTCTTATGAATTCTGTTATATATTTTAAAAACCATATCTAAAATAGATAAATTACTATATTGCAATTTTGCACTAGTTCACGAATAAATACTAATATTATTTTAACTTATAATAAAAAAATTAAACTTTATTATAAGTTAATATTATAATACATATAATGTAAACATTAAGTAAGTAATTATAACCGAAATTATTATAAGCATTAATACAATGATTCAAAAATACCGAAAGTTAAAAATCCATGATACGCAATTGTTAGACACGAATTAAGCAAAACGAGTTTTAAAATTGGAAAAAATGCTATCGAATCGCGTAAACAACAATCGCCAACGAAAAAAAGAAGAAACGGGATAAAAAAAGGATGGAAAGAAAATAGAAAAAAAGAGGAAACTCGATTTGTTCTCGTGACGAGGAGAAACCGGAAACACGATTTGTACGTACGATCGATCAAAACCCTCGTCTGGTGGGATCGCGGCCGACGTCGTTCCCATCGAAGCGATTCGATGAGCTAACGCCAACTTAACGCTACACACCCCACTGAGCCGCACTCGGTCAGATAACTCGTGGATTTTCGAGCACCGTGCAGATTCCCGCTCGCTCACTTGTAGATTCTTCGATGATTTAATTCCTATCGACCATTTAACACGTCACTTTGAGACTCCTGCCGCAAAAAGGATACCGTAAAAAGATTGGTACTAGCTGACATATTATATTAGGATTGTAGGAGTTTAAGAAAAAATCATTTTATTGATTAATAGACTGCGGATGCCTATACAAATTTATATTTTTATAAAGGCGCCTAAAGACCGGAAACTAATCAAAGGTACACGTGTTTTCCATCTAAAATATATTATTTATTATTTATATAAATAATATATTATATCATTATTTTTTCTATAAATCTAAAATTATTATACTGTATATATCATTTTTATATATGTAATATTATATATTATATTATATATTTCATACATATTATTTTACATATTGCAGCATTTAAGGGGTGTATATAGACTTTTGTGACTGGTTATGTTTATTAGTAACGTATACTTTCGTGAACTTTTTGAGCGAATAGGGAGAACGTTGTTTTTGCAAGATCAATTATTTTACGAGAAACGTGTTGACACGTTACACTCGTCTTCACCATGTAATAAATTTATCACAGATAATTCACAATAACAAACGCTCTATACGATCATTTTAAGTGTCGATTTTCATTTGACGTATGGAAGGGGATGAATTCGCGGAAAAGGGTGAACGTTGTAAAGCGTAAGAGAATGGAAATCAATACGTGAAGTGAGCAGCCAGTTTCAGGGCAGGAGCCTCGGTGTCGGCTTTAGAAAGCCTTGAGACGTCGTCTGTTCATCCTCTTTGGACCCCCTTCCGTGTTAAGAGAGCTCGAGCAAACGGGAGGAAACGGAGGAAACTTGGAAAGACAAGGAGAAAGAGAGGCCACGGTGAACTTCCATTCAGGACTAATGGGGTTAAACGCCTTAGCCATCAACCGAACGTCTCCCTCTTGATTCTCGGACGTTTCGATTCGGCCTCACGGCTATTTCCCAGTTCGTAGTTTCCTGGACCATCCTCTCCTTCTCGTTCTGTAAGGCTGGTATAATTTGCCGGGGTTCACTGTGCCGCGAGTTTCGCGAGTTTTCGCTTTAAATGCCTTGTATGTGGTTATTATACGTTGGGGTGGTACTATAGTGTCGTATCGCAGGAAATTTGGCGTGAAAGAGCACGCGTACAGGTGGATCTTCGTCTCAGAATAATTGGTTCTACATTAATGTGAAATACATATTGTTTTGTGTTTGAGATTAGCATATTTTTAGTTGTCAATTATTGTGGATTTAGAAAGTATTCATGTAATAACCAATTTCAATAATATCTTCATAGTTAATAAGTTAATTTTTGTTATATTTATATATTCAAACTTATCCCTTTTTTATTATCATAAACCTAATCGTGTATGAATAAATATTATACGTATGTGTATTTATATATATGCATTTTTTGGCGAATAGTAGTAGTAATATATTTTTTATGAAATTCATTTTGGAGATTTCTAAGATTATGTACTGTCTTTTGGTTGTAAAAATGTAAATTAATGAAAGTTTTACAAAGTTTGAAATTGGCTGCTGTACGGATACTTTTTATGGCCATCATAGTTTGGAATTAGTACTAATTAAATCAATTTAAATTTATCATAATGTGAAAGTACATGAATAAACTAAAACGAAGATTTGTCTACAAAAAACGGGCTGGAGGATTTTACTAAAAACAGTGCCGATCGAATATATAAATAAGAGATTACGTATTCAATTTCGTGAAGTAACACGAGAAAAGTGAATTATTTAACATGAGAAAATTGTTATTGTGTTTTATTGTTCGAACATTCCATTCATCCGAATATCTTTGTTTTTCTATTCGTTTGAAAATGGAAAGTTCTACTGTATCTTAAATAAAAGGAAAAACCAATCCTAAAAGCTAAGCAATCAATCAATTGTTTGACACTAATAATTGTATTTAAATAATAACGTCTATTCAATTACTTTAAGAATCAACTAACTAAATAGAAAATTCATTGAACTATATACATGTACTCGCATAAATAATTGAATAATTAAATAATAATAATAAATTTTATAATAATTCAATAAATAATTGTAGAGATATGATACTTGATTTTTCGTGTTAAAGTATGATATAATGAAATATTTTGTTGAAAATTCAATATTGTACCCTATTTATAAACATTATTATTTGCATTTGTACTCTAGTATATTAGTACTATATATACATATATGTATATTTATCTCTTAATTGAAAATGTAAAGAGTACTTACGTCGAACGAATAAATCATTTTTATAAAATTAGCAGTGAACCAGACTGCAAATATTTTTGTTATAATCGCCCTTTTAATAACCTTTTAACTCATGAAAGAGTAAAAGACATTGGTGCATAAAGGAGAGAAGAATTTAATAAACGTGAATTAAATTCCTTCAACGAAGATATATATTTTCTTTCTTCGCTTTCTGTTATTCGATATTTGTCGGAATAAAAATTTTGTCGATATAATGAGTGAAATTAATTTCTCTACTACCATTAAAATGATTATTATCTTCTCGATTACCAAATAAATTATTTAAAAGGTTGTACAAAAAATCTTATTTAAAGAAAGTATATTCTGCATAGGTACATTCTATTCCTTTCGACAGAAATCTAGGAATTATTATACTTATTTTCGCACGAAATTTATAAATTATTATTTATTTTTAACATATAATGTTGAATAATAATAATATATTATTGATAATTAAATTTTATAACACTGTGCATAAAATATAAGATACACCATTTACAACGATTAAAGAATTTATAAAACATTTATTATTATAAATGTTCTCACGATATAATAAAAATTTTAATTTTCAAAAAATTATCTTTCTATCTCAATAATAAAGTATTAAACGTGCGTTAAACGTTAAAAATAAATTTAGGGAATTGTCTGAAAAGAAAAAGTCAAAATCATCATATTTTTTCAAAAAAATATTTAAAAATCGTTCTTCCAGACTTGTGAAAGAAAAATTAAATTTCTGGTACTGTAATACAAAATTTAATAAATTGCATGTTATTAAGACTTAAAGCGATTATGCTGTCTAAAAGCCATCCACTATATATTTGAATAAGAAATACATTGATTTTTATTATTGTATATACGTAATGTTATATTTATACGTATTATTATATGTATAATAACAAAAATTAATTTATTTCATATTTCAATATTTAGAGAGTTATCAGTTTTTGTTATATATTTTTGTTATATATATAATTCTTTAATTATTCCAAACAATATAAAGAAGAAAACAGGTGGAAATTTACCTTTGTGTGCCATATCGTCAGCGGTGACAGAGGCTAGGAGGCCGGTGGCGCCCGGCCATGGAGCGACCGCAGCGCCCAGCTGCTGCGAAGGCAGAATCTTCGGGCCTTTAGGCACTTCCGGTCACTGAAAAAATGAAATTTTTTACTTCAAATCACCTTCATTTTGATCACCAACAACACATCTAATTTCACGACACATTTCATAATTTTTCGTATAAAATATTTATGAAGGAATTTCTTTAATTATCGATATAGTTGGAAAGAAATTCGAAAAATTATTCAAATTATTGGGTTTATATTTGTTGCTTCACTCTGAAATGAATATAATAATAATTAATATCTAACTAAGAATAATTAATTTTTGATCATGAATATTTAATAAATAATATTTAATATTTTATTTAATAACTAATAAGAACTAATATTTAGTATTGCTTATGGAGCAGTATCCGAAACTTAAGTAAATAAAAATATCTGATATAGAATAATATTAGATAACTTATATTGGTTGTATATTATATTAACAATGCAGCTAATAATATAATTTTCCAACTAATAATATGATATTAATACTGTATTAATTTCTAATAACTAATATGAAAATGATAAATGCGAATTTATAATACCGTAAAAATAAGTATGTAGAACGAAAGCTGTAATAAATTCTGTACACGCGTAAAGACTTTTTAAAACTGTGACTCGTACGACTTTTGAGATTAGACCAACGCTATTTCCAAAAATGTGTTCGCATCATTGACACCTGTGTAAATTCTTCTCATTTGCGAGTCACGCAAGTGTGGTTCACTATCTTAAAAATATCGAAAACACGGTGTTCTACGACAAGTGTCTATTCCACAATGACACAGCTGTTGTAGATTTCGATATATCTAACGTTAATAAAAACCTGTAATTATTTGTATAAGAAAGAAAATATTTATATACTGTGATGTATTTACATATATCTATTGTATACATTTACAATTTTGATATTGAATTCTTTGAGATGTTAATTATTATGGAAAACGCACCTTTGAATTAATCATTTTTAATTAGTTTTATGAGTTTTGCGATTTAATAATAAAATATTGTGATAATATGTAATTTATACACTCATATATCTACATATTTATATATACATGTAAACGTATTCATGTAAGCAGAAATATACTTCCATTGGAATCTCAAATGCTTAATAGAAAAAGGTATGTTTTGCTCTAGAAATATTCAACTACATCTTTTATTCCATGTAAAGAAACTGTAGGCCGTTTACTTTATTTACTATCTTATTTTCTATACCATTTGACTTTCCAATTTCTTATAAACGCACAAACATACATAGTCTATATATAAATAATTCCTATTTAATTTATATATTTATAAATAGTTATGTTATGAACTTAAATTTAGGTTTGAAATTTCCTTTGTGCTTACTTGAACAAATTAAAATGACAATAATTTACATTCATCAATATCAGTCTCACGCCTAATTAATAGACGTTCATTAATCCGAATGACAGGAGAATCGTCTCATAATTACCTCCCGTAACATACCGTGTAACAAACATTGAAAAGGTGTCCCTGCGTTCTAATTGGCTCGATCGCGCAACAACCGTGGCTCTAGAAAAGGCACGACTTGTTGAGCAAAAGAATCGGCATCCTACGAGAGAACTCAAGGGCACAATGCGTTCCTCTGCGGACGTGAAAACCCTTTTTAAAAGCTTAGATACACAGATACATTCGTATAAGCCACATATACACGTGTGTACACATAAGTATTCCTTCATTTTGAACGTGACGACATGTCGAGTGTTGTAATTACCCTCCTTGCGTCGCTTCTGAACAGAACACGTGTAACATGTATCGTCTGTCAGCCAGTGGTGGAATTAAAGCGAAAAAACAGAAATGGTGTATCATCCGGAAACGCGAAGGGGTCGAGAGTGGCGACAGTGACGCGATAATTAGCGCACAAACGAGGATCGATCTGAATACAGTGAGAGGAGAACTCCATCTGTAACTTCGCTGTTCTTGATCAATCGCAAAGGAGTCAGGGTGATTCTCACCCTTCGAAATTGTCGCGGGTTTTTAGCGATATAATGTTATTACACGTTTAATTATCAATTTCAAAGTATTGTACATTGTTTTCTTATTAGAATTAATGAAGAGGTTGTTAAAATGGAGACGGAGAGCTGAGATGAGTGTATTTTAAATTATTGAGTTCAGAAGAAATTGAAATCATTATATGAGATTAGTGAGTGCGATGTATTTATAAGTTCTGCGAAATTATTTGAAGAATTGAAGGTTTAATTCAATTACATATTAGAGGTTTGTTATGCGTGCGTGTAAAAATTTTTTGGCACACGCACAATATAAAATTATATTAGATATATATCTATTATGCGGTGTTTAATTATCATTCAATAATTCCTAGTGATACTGGCTACCGGTAACCAAATAAATTTTGTTCATTTATAATCTTCTGGTTATTTAAAAATTAATATTCTTTAATGTTTTAATTTTTTGGAAAATCTGTAGTATTTTTCGTAAAAGTTTTAAAAATATTTATTATTTTTGGCCCACAGTTAAGTACACCTGCTTGTCACATTTATTGAAAATTATACTAAAATTATACTACAAGTAGAATTTTTATATCAATATCTAACACTATTCTGTCATAAAAATTCTCTTTCTCTAAAACATAAACACCTTTCTGATGACAGTCTTATTCGCGGTAACCGGCGTTAAATCATTCATTCACCTTATTCTCACGATCGTCCTGAATAAAAGTCGCCGACGATAATGAACCGTGGTTGCATTTCATTTTTTCACGTTGCACTAGCTTCTCACTTTATTGAGTCTCGACTTCCCTCTGTCGTTTGGGTACTTCGACAGTCATAACAAAAAATAACGATTTCAAGATTTATTACGTCCTAATTAGTTCATTACTCTTGCGTTTTTATCTCGTCGCGGCTCACAAAGCACGGCATTACGCGTTTGGTTTCGGGACAAGCGACGAGACACTTTGTGCATTTCTTTTTACCAACCAGAACTCTGTTTATGGCGAGTACTCTTGCGAACTAAAATGATGATTGTTCGAAGATTATCTTTGTTGTAATGGATTGATTTATTATTATAAATAGACTGTGGATATATATACAATTTCGTGTTTTTATGAACATAACTAAAATAATGGATTTAAATGAAGATTTATTTTATTTCAGATTCATTCAATATTGTAACAAATACATTACCTTGGATATTTTATAGACTTTATATATACATTTCATACATTTTTGTATATTGTACATGTTCTATATATCTATATATATATTCAAATTTCTCATAAATGCATAAAGGCCGCAATCTAATCATAAAGTTAATTGCTGTCTCTTGTTGTTTTGATATTAAATGAGATGAAAGAAAGAAAATATCAGGGTCCAAGGAAAACAATTACTACAAAAATTTTTATTAGGAAAAATAATTTTTATTTGTAAGGAAGATAGTGAACACTACATCTTAAAGAAAACATTTCTTTTTAAACTAAGTGATTAAGAAATATCAATTTTTAAGCATTCCGGTTACGTATAACCATTATAAAATCATTTAAACTAAGATATTAATTCTTATACTGTAATTTGTTTAGTTTGGGTTATAACTGTTATGATTCCTGGAAAATAGATTTAATATGGAAGTTTGAGTAACATTCTAAAGAATTTCACTTCTTGTAAATTTCTGAATTTAGTTATATAAATATATGATCTCTTTTTAGTTCTCAAGAAATAAATGACATACGCCCATGAGTTTAATTAATTTTTTTTTTAATTTATAATTTAAAAGTTGTATTATATTATTGTATATAATTCAATCCATTATAGTAGCGGGTGTCTTTTTGTTTGATCGTGCTTTTTCCATCTAAGTCAATCTAAAACACTTATCTACCTGGTAGCCTAAATATATTCTTTCTCGTTTCTGGAATTGTTCTCAAATCTTAAGCTAATTTTCACAAATTATAGAGAAAAGTTCTTAAGATTTATTAAAATGTAGATACTGTATTGTTCAGAAATAATTGCAGGTTTTTATTCTTTAATAAAAAATTAAAAAAAATGAAAGAAGACAAAAAGAAATTGTTTCTGAATTTCGTTTCTACTATCGTTTCATCGAGAGACAAAAATAGTATCAAATGTGAGACAGAGTATTATAACAAGATTGAAAAGAGTATTAAAAAGGGAGAAGAAAAGAATGAAGGAAAAAGTGTGGCGGAAAGGGAGAAAAAGTACATCGCACTCGCATATTGTGCAAGAGGATTACCTCAGATTATGCGCGACTGAGCGCAAACAAGATCGCGCTGGTTTGTGTTTACAAGACGCCAAGCTGTCGATTTAGTAAACTCCAGCGCACAGTCTATCAGCATCTATGTACTCTCTGTCTAAACGTCACTAATCAAGCACTTGACCCAAGATTTATAAAAGTATAGTAATAAAAAGCTTAAATTGAATATTTCTATCAAATGTATGTAATCTTCTTCTTTATTATTCATATTATTTTTATACATTTAATTGGTCAGATTAAGTCTTTAATCTTATTACTAGAGTACCGATGTTTATGCATTTGTGGAAGATTTAAACATGGAAAAAATTTGTAGAATGCATGTAACATGAAAAAATATATAAATATCCAACGCGAAGTATACACAAAACAAGTTCTGTTTGGATTATTTACATTCTTTTAACCATTTTGACAAAAATATAAATTTGCATATTATAAATATATATATAAAATAATAAGTAAAATTGTATACTATTACTATATTTATTACTATTTATTATTATTATTTTATTACTTATAAATTATGCACATGTGTTATAGATTATGGATAAATGATAGATAAGACGTTTTAACTAAAGAAGACAGGTCTAGTAAACAAAGTTTAAAAATGAAAGCGACTCCGATAAACCTTCAAACTCTTAATAGAAATTGAAAGAACTTTTTATAAATTTTCTAGATGATAAATAGGCAAGACAATAACTTGATCTACATTTTACAGATCTTCCACTTCTTCAACGCGAAGTAACAATGCGAAATAACGATAGAGGTTCGCATTATAGAAGCGGGTAGTAATAGGTTCCATATCCACGAGCTAGCAGCGCATTATGCTTTACATTTCCGGCGAAACACTGTTAATGGCACCAGCACCCACCATCAGTACCAGCAAACCAACACGGCGACGCATTCTAAATCTACCCCCACAACGTAATACACGAGCAAACCCGCAGGAATTAACTGCTCGTTCATGCTGCTGTACGCACTGACTTCCGCCGCCATTCTATTTCGCTCACGGCCATTAATTAATAATTTCTTGAAGAAAGGGAGGTGAATTTGTATCAATCAGTGGAATTTAGTGATTCTTATTTTCGATAATTTGTACTATTATATAGGAAACTTTATTAATTAATAATTTTAAATAAAATAAAAATATTATGTAATATGCGTTTTGAATTAGTCTTAGCGCCTTTTGTAATATAATAATAAAAGTAATACATTTTTATTGTGGCCATTTAATATACACTCGATACTAATACATTTTGGTTCAAAAAAATTTTTTTGTTAGGTACATAGCCGCAAACAGCTGAAAAATTGTTCGTTAGGCGGAATATTTTATATAAGATTAATTATTATCTAGCCTCTCTTTTATCTTTTTTCTTATTAAGTTGTTTTTAAAATTTGGTCTTAAAAGCAATACATAGTACTAATGAATTTTGTTCTTATATAATTGTACTTTTATACATATGAACATTTAAAAGTTTTAGGGTACCTTCTATTGCTTTTAGAAAAATCTTAGAAAATTTGAAGATGCAAAATTCCACAGAATACATATATGTAATATATGTATAACATACCCAATGTAAAGAACTTTCTGTAATAACATTCCATATATATATATATTAATTTAAGTCGAACTTAAATTTAAATTTAATTAAAAGTTAGCAATGAATTTGTTATATACTTTGATGTGGAACTAAAGTACAAAAATATACATTGAACTATTTTATTTTCTTTTTAAATCCTTTGCATAATAATATTTTTGTTTATATCTTTTAACTACCATGTCAACTGACATTAACTTACTCTATATTATTAACTAAAAGTACTTGTCGCTAAAAATAATTATAGTTGAGAACAAATAACATCCAAATGAAAAAAACGGTTTTAAAATATACTTTTTATGGTTGCTTTTATATTACGTTATTTTATAAATATGCTGAAAACACAGATTTCGCTGCGTACACCTCGTTCATCACGCGAGACAAGGAAAGCACAAAAGGTTAATGAATTTAGGATAATTTATTTCCATAATGGTAGTTTTTATATATGTATGTAATAAATTGCTGGACGCTCCATTGATCAATGTTAATGCACATATGTATATCATTTACGCGATATCCACGGCTGCTTAACGACACGTTAATAATATGTATAGTTAACTGGCCGTTAAACGATTATAGATCTTATGGAAGCCTCTTCAGGCGTGTAAAACGATTTACTTTAATGCAATTCCAGTCTTCCAAGAGAAAAATCTCTACTTACATACGTTCTTAAAACGTTTCTTCATTACTAGAGTGCTAATTTTTTTAGTAAATTGATATTTTTACGGGGCCAGCTAAAGAAATCAAACTTAAATATAGATTTATCTAATATATTAAAAATTATAATAAATACTCTGAATATTCTACATTTTTTTTTATATTATCTGAATTTAATTTAAATTTCGCATAAATATATAAAATTCAGCAGCCTATTACTAATATAGTTATTCTTATGGAAACATTTTGATTTTCGTTGATGTTATTAGTGTGAATTAAATTATCTCTTGAAATATCTAAAATTAGGAGAATTTGATATTTAAAAAAATATTTTCTATTATTTTACTTAACAAAATTTCGTCAACTTATCATTTATTTTTAAAAAATTTATTTTCTTCGGACCTAATATTTTCATTTTCAGCGATATTACATTAAAATGATTCCATATATTAATATCAAAGAATCAACAAAATGTATTTATCGTGTTCTTCTGTGATCTGCATTTGCATACACTAATTTTATAAAATTATAGTATTTTTCCATTACATGATAAACAATTCTAGCTTACGTCATAAACATTTCTATCTTACATTATAAACTTTTATTTATCGACTGCTATAACCATAATTTGTCATATACCATATTAAACTAAAACCTAATTTTCCAACATCAGTAACTCTTCTAAGTAACCGAGCACGCGATTGTTCGAAACAGATGGATCATAAAGGGTTGTAGAATCTCTTTCACCCTCAAATCGTACGATCACCTCTTCATATACAATCAATACACGCTGTCGTCTACATAACGTGGTAGACCTATGCACGCACAAAACAGTTTTTAAGCGTCGAAAACTGAGAGAACCACCGCTAGAAAAGCCTGGCGAACAACGAACCCTTGACTCGAGGGAAAGGCACGTTCACAATGTGCACGTCGAATGTCACCGCGGGGTGTCCAACACTTGTACGCGAGGCATTCACCACGGATGTACGAGACTCGTTCGCTTCACGGAGTTTACGCGTCGAGTCATGTAGTCTATTGCCTAATTACACCATAATACTGTACGAACGACGTAATGAAAGAGACAGAGAAACGGGAACACTCAGACAAGCAGATGATACACACTATTCGACGAAATATACAGTGGTTCACGAAAGTATTCGAACATTATTGGAGTCTCTTTACACATATATTCACTATATATTCGCATATAATTAAGTATATATCACGTACATATTACAAAACATTCCGAAATTTCATTAACACTGTAACCAGACACAACTATTGTGAATATCTTAATAAAGTTTAAAGGATATCTGAGAATTAAAAGTAATAACATAATTGTGGAAAACATACACTTCGTAAAAATCATAAAAGTATTTAAACAGTCCAATTATTCACTATTATTCACCATAAATAAGCAAGCAGTACAGGTAATAAAAATATCTTTAGCGCTGATCGTATATTTAAGATCACTATTTATGTCGCATACTAATTTTTTACTAAGTATATGCTTGCAATAATGTCTTGTAACTTCTAGGTACATTTTCCTATTGGTTTCAAATTCTTCTATTATAATTATGATAGTCGTGTCTCATTACATCGCTAATAAAACTTCAAAAAGTTTCGTATAATGAATATAATATACTCGTAAAAAGAATTCTGTGATGAGTTTTCGAGTACCTACTTTTGTGAGCTATTGTATCTGCAGTTATTACAAAATGTATTTGCACACCACTGTATTTATCATTGCATTTACATATTAATTAATTAGATTTAAGTATATTAAATTTCATGTGGCAGTAATTTCATATGACCACAAAAGTTTGATACCATGAAAATGAAATGTATTAAATCTGATAAAGAAACACTTCGTTGGAAAAAGGGGGTATGTACAAAAATATTTTTTAATTTGTATGTTAGCCACTGTACATATATAATATATAATAGTTATAAATGTATGCACTAATGACCAAATGTTTAGAATCACTATGGGTTACATAGAACCCGAGAATTAAAAGAGGATATTAGAATTCAATATATTTTATTAAATTAGAATTTAATATATTTTGCGTCAAATTAAAATTTTACGTTGTGATAATTATAACTGAGAATTGTAACATTAGTTGAACAGACTAATTTATAATTGGATTAGGTTTACAAATTTTATTAATTTTATAGAATAGTTAAGCTTCTGATGAAAATGAAGAAGTTATATCCTCGAAGAGAACTATGGCCGTTGAGCCGTATTATTTTCATATAACGTTTGTTTAAATATCCTCTTTATATACCGAATTAAATAGTCTGTTTTCGAGTGTAGATCGCTTAGAAATTGTTCATAATCAAATTTATCGAGTTACAAGGCAAATTACTTAGTTTCACTCAAATATACTTTTCAATCAAATAATCTTTACCTTACCCTATTCACTTCAGAAATAAAAACGTTTAGAAGATTTTTATGTCATCGCTGTATTGTGTGTGTTAAATAGAACTATGATAGATATATACTTATTAACAAATATATCTTTTGGAAGAATATATTGTATATATTAAACAAGGAAGATTAATAAACTAATCAATTTTTGGACCAAGGTGTCTTAATACTTTCTTATAGACAATAACAAGTCAAATTACTTAGCTTGACTCAAATTAGAATTCAATATACATATTTTGATAGCTCTGTGGAATAAAATTCTATGTTGTGATAATTGTACATTGTTAACTAACAACAATTTTGATTTTTAAAACTGTTTCTCTGTAAAAAGTAGGAAATTTGATTTATCGTGTTCTTCCTTTGTAGTCTTCAGTTCCACCGCTAAACTGTATCACGTTTGTGGCATCGAAAGGTGCGTGTTTTCTGACGCAGCGCGTAATCGGTTTTCAGAAACGTGACTCTCTTCTGCTCGCACGCGCGATACGCTAAATACACGCCGGTGCGGTGGCGAAAGGAGGCAACCCTCGCGCTTGTCTTGCCGCTTAATAGTCGGTATCAGCGGTGAACGCGAGTACGCGGTACGTGTGCGAGGATGCAGATTGCATACACATACCGTATAATACAGCTTAAGGCACAATACACCCTCTATAGGCGCGCTATATCAAGGATGAATGTGATTGAACGGTACGTTGAGTTTCACTGTCTCTGTTTCGGCGTTTCTCTCGCTTACACACGCGTGTTTCTCTTCCGTTGCTTACACATTCGAACAGAATACAGAAGATCTTTCTATAAGATCTGTTGAACTAACTGGTAAAAAGTCTAAATGCAAGCGTGGATATGAAATATAGCGAAATCTGTATGAATATACGATATTTGTGAGATTTATGTAAGATCTTACAGATCATTGTACCAATAAATAACATAAATGTAGGAGAAATCTCTATAAAACTATAAATATATGCTTATAGTGGCTCACAGAATTATCCGAACGCTTGTAAAAGTCTTTTACGAATATATTATGTGTTATAAGAAATATTTTGATAAAGTTTTACTATCATGACTAACTATCATATATTGGCCAAGTTTGAAACAAACCTGAAAATGTATATAGAAGAATTCCATAACTAATTAAAAAAAGCCGACGGCCACTGGGCCGTTACTTTCCGCCATATCAAAGTATCCACCAATAGAAATTTATTATAAAACACGCATAATGCAGCTAATTATTAAATTCCTTGTGTTTTCAGGCGTTCCGATTTTATTTGCAACTTTCAAAGTGTATCATAGCATTTTGGTAATTCGTAAATAAGTTACATGAAGAAATATATTAATACTATCTATTTACATTATGTTTCAAAAATTGTTGTCGATCATTTTTGCCTTCGTATTTAGTTGTGAGCAGATTATATTCGTACGTCCTGGGACATAACCACACGAGATAAAATCGTCACGTAAAAGATTGAATGCTGAACCCCATAAACTATCATTAAATCCGTTGATGGTAATAATTAGGAAACAAAGATTGTCAGATACAAAAGCTAAAGCGAAGGAACCTGGAGAAAGAAAAATAACGATGAAAAACACTTTTGCGTATACTGTCATGATAAATACGGTGTAAAACAATAAATGAAAATTACGTAAATGTATACGATGTGGTGGATGGGCACGTGTCAATTGCGCTAGATCCGAAAAATTTAATGATTTTCAATATTACCATTGTTAGTTTGGATAATATCGTATAGTGTCCCTATATGGTTTTTCCCAGCCTAAGTGTAAAAATCAGAAAAAGGACAGATATTTTTTGCGTTTAATAAACACATACAGTTTTGATTATGCAATTTGCTTTATCATTATGGACTTAGAATCTAAAACAAAATGCTATAATTTGTAAATTCAGAAATAATTTCGTTTCTCTACAACTGTAATATCAAATAAAGTGTTATTTGGTAAAGAGTTGATTAGAATTTTTTAATGAATTTGACAATTATAGTTTTGTTGATGTAGATAATTGTAATAAGATTTGTAATGATTTTATTTAAATAATTAATATGATGAGGGTTCAAATTTTATGTAATACAGTGATAGAATTTTTATTGTTAGAAAGAATTAGACGAATTTCATTTACATCTTGTGGATATTGGTGTGGTAGTATTGTGTATGCGAAGAATATTACGTTAAAGTAGGTAGGTATCCAAAAAGAACAGAACATCGAATGGAAGTCAAAGAAGTAACGATTAAACTTACTTGTAAAATTTCTTATTCTTATATTCATGTACACTAACAGCTAAAATTAATAATTATTATCTAGGAGAATATTCTAAGCTAACAAAGTTTTGAACTGATTTTTTTTTAGATCTTGTATCCTATAGTAGTAGTAGCGATTTCGATCTTTTTGTTGATAGTTTATATATAACTGATGTTTATAGAAGTATAATTTATAATTTTGTAGTACAAATAAAATAAGATCATTAATTTAAATAATGTCTATAAATAATAAGTACCTATAAATAATAAAATTACCTATTTATTAAATTTATACCGCGATATTTAGACGATGCAACTGAAATATTCACTTTTGCTTTTTTTTTAAACTGTATTTCAGCAAAGCAAATTGTTACACAAGAAGCTTTATTCAAATTCCCTAATTCTGAATAGGGGTAAAAATTCAATCAACTGAACTAATACTTCTCAAGCCATGTAATAAATCAATTTAACGCTCAGATTTTCATTGATCAAACAATTAATAACTGCTCGAATTAACATTAATGGTTTGAATGAAATAATTTTAGGTCTCAATTAAAGTTTGAAATTATTTCGATTAAGAACAAATAACTGAAATATACTATATGATAAGAAAATTGTTAACTCTTTGTGGTCCTACAATGTATATCGAATTGAATTTAACACTATTTCATTTTAGCCTTCTTGGTTTTAGTGTACAAAACTCATTCTCTCATACGTAATCCAGTTGCAGTGCTCAAATTTTTATATCTCAAACCCATCTTCATTTTAACGAATAAAAGAATGTTTAATTTCGAAGAAATAATTTTGCATACATTTACAACGGGAGATCATACATATTAAAAGTGATTCTTTCTTAATCTCCAAACTTAAGAAGTTTTTTAACAATAAAGAAATTTAAAAACAACAATACAGAAACGAGAAACGATTGAACCGAAAATGATCGCCAGAACATAACAGGGTTAGTCTAACAAAAATACAGCGACTACAAAAAGTATTTATACACATTCTTATGTTCTAATAATGCGTTTATTTCTCAAATTCTGTACATTTCATTTTCACAGTATGTACAAAGTTTTTGTAGTTATATGAAAATATTACTAGATGACACGAAATTTAATATTCTTGACTGTAATTAGTTAATTTGTAAATGCTCCAATAAATACAATAACGAGTAAATACTTCTGCAGCTAATATATATCAATGTTATTGATAGAATGCGAATTTTTATGTAATCTAGACAAATTTGAAGATACCTACATACAAAGATACATAGCATGAACATGATATACCAAAATATATAATATATTCAAAATGTAGTAGGTATCCACTTTTTATTAATTAGCAAAAATAAATAACAGAAATAACACATTTTTGCCTAGGTGCTATTCTTTTGATTGTATTCGTGAAAATATAAATTTGCATAAAAATCCGCAGTTTATCTATTAGCTACAAAGATCCAAAAATACATTCAAGTTACGAATATCCTTAGATAGTATGTATCTTGTCGAGTACGAATCATTTGGGATAAAACGTGGAATTTTTCTCGGGCCGTAAAGGATTAATAAAAGTTTTGAATTCACGATTTTAGTTCATACTTCGCGTTTCTGATTCAGCAGTGGCTGTAAGAATTTTACCATTTAATAAACGTCTTTTTGTTTTTGCAAATATTTAAAATCAAATCATATTTTTCTAAATGTTTAAAATTTAAATATGACATTAATAACTAAAACTACCATTAATATCTTATATCTTATCGAATATTCTCTTATTTACAAGTCTATTCCCAAATTAAAAAATTTACTGTGATCTTATACCTATCTTAATGCTCTTTTTATCTCTTATATAAGCGCATAAAGTCTCTATATCTTTATTATTCGCAATATCAAAAACACTTAACTAATATACACCTAATATCAAAAGTTTGTTTAAATATCATTTCATGCACGAACTTTCTATGCTTTCAAGAATTTCTAATTAATCGGTCACTTATACAATTTCATTTCGACAAGAAATTAAAACAAAACCATAGAAAAATTACTTGATTGACTAAGTCTTAATTACAGAAATCATATGATTAATAGAGTAAATAACAAACCTCTCGAAACTTTCAATCTTGCACAAATTTTGTCTGTCCAAAGCCACGGAAAAATAATATAACGTTTGACGGAAAGAATCAAAATAATAAATGAACTAAATACTACATTTTTGAAGCCCTTATGAATTATTTCCCCTTCACACTGGATCACACAATATTTTTTACTAGTTAGTAACAATCGAGTAAAAGTGATTCTAATTTCAATGTATTGCCTTCTCTACAAAAATATCGGAGAGATAAATTATTAAATTGACTTTTATTAATTTATCTATTGTTCAATTATTTATTATTAATGTAATATTATATTATTTATGTATTTAATTCAACAATTTATAAAACAAAATTACCTCAGTAGCCCGAAAAATATCAATTAATGAATTCAAAACAAGCAGACTGGGCGGAACGTCGCTTAATTCTAATATCACTCGTATCAAACGAAGTCACGTGATTACATACCAAAAGCTGCCGTCGGCCGATGCCTATCTCCCGACCAACCTTCTTCGAACGCCGCACGAGGAATCCGGAATAAGCAACGTGGTATCGTCACACGCTGTACTTTGGCACAATCTTCACGAAACCACGCTTATCGCGTCTATTACAGTCACTCGCGTTTCCTACCACTATTCAATTCTCCCTTACCTAAGAAACCGAGACTCACGTTCCTGATAAAACTCAACAATCAACAAACACCGAAAACCGTGTTCGACAAACCAAAATCTACAATTCTCTCTCCTTTATCTGCTTATGTAACTCAATCTTCTCATTCCAAAATATCGTGTCCTTATACACCAAATTCACCCCGATCAAACGAGTCCAAACCGCGTGAAACCTTGTCGAACCGAGTGAAACCGAGTGAAACCGCGTGAAACCGTGTCCTCGCGGCGATAATCGCGCAGAATTAACGCTTAGTAGCAAGTAAACGCGACGGGGGTGGCTCGTACGATCCGCACGAGCGCAGCACACGTGCTGCTCTGCAGCGTGATTCTTCTGCTTTCTTGGTTCTCTCTCTGGCGAGAGAACTCCTGTGCCTCCACATACACGGGGGTTAGGCAACGTGCGATATAGAAAGAGAAAGAGTAAGAGAGACAGAGAAAGAGAGTCAGAGAGAGAGAGAGAGAGAGGGAGAGAGAACAAGAAGCTCAGAGAGACGAGAGAGAGCACTAGCGGGCAATGCTGGCCGTGGAAATATTATTAGGTAAAGCACACGCACGGACTGGCACGCAACGACTTGCGGACTCTCGTTGGGTCGTGCTGGCGACCCCGCGATTCGTGTTGGTGCGTCGAGTACGTTGGACCAATGGGCGGAGGGCAACGTTGCCACCACCACCCTTGGAACTGGCCGACAGTGGGGATGCTGGCTCCGCTTCGTGACATCATCGATTCTGAATGGTGGAAATGCTCAACCGTGCGGAAGGCTCATCGAGGGCGCGTGGTACGGCAATGACGCGCATGCGCGTCAACGGAGTCGGGAAAAGGGTATGTGCGATAAGTTCGCGCCAGATGGAAACCGACTGCCTACTTGTGCGCCACGCTGTCTGTTTGCGAATTATTTTTTACCGAATTATAAGCTTATTGTCTTCCTCGTTTCATACAACTTTTGTATTGCTCTTTGAAGAACTCTGTATTATGATTAACAACTTGGGACGGTTTTCATCAGATAGATTTCTTAGTTATCAAAACGCTTCCTCCCCCCTTCAAATTCTTTTTGTGTTTATAATTCGCGATAGTTCAATTTTCGCATTCTAAAACTCTCCTTACACTCTTTTTTCTTTGTTTAATTAACATCTTGTACCTTTTAACCTATGTGCCGGAGACCAGTTTTGGCGGCTTCCTGGAGTACACCAGATATCACTAAAAGTAACATGACATTCGTAGTTGTTGGAATTTTCCCATTGTTCGCAGATAAGTGTTTTAGGAATACCTAAACACGGAATATTCCATCCCGTATTAGTACAAAGTGTTAAGCTTGACAAAAAAGAAATCCCGATAAAAATTTATATGACGTTACGCGTTAACTTTTACACGAAGTTCTTATATTATTAATTTACTATTTCCCGAAGTACGTGTGATTTTAAATGCCTGTTGTAGAAAGTTTTAATTTGGAAAATGGAAAAGAAATTTTCGAATTATTTGTAAGAACTGAAAAGCGGATTTTCCTGGAAAGTTTTCAATTAGAATTCTTGGTTTTGTATTCGATTATAGGTTTCGGAAGCAAGAGTTTGAGGAAAGTTAAATGTTTCGAGTATAGATTTTGTTTCAGAAGTTACTTACAGGAACTCAGACCGGAGTTTTCTAGGAGATTTTTGTTTGAAATTATTTTTTGTATTTTTAAGTTTTTTAAACAAAGAGTTTGAAGACAGTTAAATGATTTGAGAATAGATTTCGTTGTAGGAATTATTTACAGAAACTCAGAGTGAGTCTTTTCTAAAAACATTTTTAGTTGAAGTTGATCTTCTTACATTTTTAGGTCTTTTGAAAATGTTATTTCAGGAGAGATTGAGCTGTACCGATTATTGGATGTTTGAAAAATAGTAGTATATACTCATATCATTTAGATCTTTCTTCGTATACAATAATAGATACATAATTAGTAGATTTTTCATTTCTTTATATTCACATCGTTCATTTCACTTCAGTAAACCAAACCTTAAAAATTCTCAGTATTTCTTAGAAGATCAGTAACAACTTCAATTCGAACTTGAAAAGCTTTGGCAGAAACTTAACCCTCGTAAGCTCTCAAATTCATCACCATTGCCATGGAAATATCTACAACGAGTTCCACGTTCTCACCTTGGAAACCCGGGACGAAAGTCCCGGTAGATGTATTAAAATATAATTTCCAGTGGCCCCCTTTACGCGAAAACGGTATCTAGTCACGCGTGGCTCGGTTGTGGGTGCTATGCACTCGAAAGTACGTGGCGTATACAGGGGGTGAGTCACCCTCTCTTCTTCTGTGACGGGCCCGCACAATCTACCCCGCGAGTTGCTTCGAGACGAGGGGTGTCCCGACAGGGAAAGAAATAACTGCATCAACCCCTGTCAGTGGCGCGCACGTTTAGGTCCTCCCTTTGCTAAGAAACAAGCTCGTTTCACACAAAACGCCTCGAACAACGGATTACAACCGATTTTCTGTTTCTTCCCGTTGATATTATGATATATTCTATAAATTCTATCCGAAATTTTGGTCAACGTTCTAAATTGTTTTTGAACCTATTATATTCATTTGAGATAATAAAATGAATCTAAGGACTGGTTCAGTATTTTTTTCTTATTTTATTCATATAAAAGTTACTGTATTACAGCGAAATAATCATAAATAGTACCTACTTCTTTTTTATAAATATTTTTATTTTTTTATAAGTTAGAAAGTACTACAGTCAAATATACAGCAGTACAAGCTCTAATATTGCATTACCAACTTAGGTTCATTAATACATTATTGTTAAGTTACAATATTATTTTCAATTTACATTTATGTAACATTTTATAACATGTATGGGTATGTTAAAGATATGTTGAATTCTTTGATAAATGTTTCAATTGTAAATGAAATAATTATGAAATGAACAATTTTTCAGTTGAGAAAATCTAGGGACTCGAATTATGCACAGGATTCTTTATCTTGTATTCTCAGAAAAAAAGTTTTTAAAGTTAAAATAAGAAAACAGTATAATTTTATGAAGTAAAGTTATAATTATCAAGTGTAATAAATAAATAAACTAGATGACTGTTGTTAAAAAGTGTCTAATAGAAAGTTTAGATAGGTATGTAATACTCATATAGTACTTAAGGACTAATTTTAAACTTTTCTTCTTTTGTCCGTCATTATGTACCTAAATATACTCGTATACCTATAAAAAGAAGTTTGTTATTTTATTCGAACACATTGATTAATGATAACTTTTGGGAAATGAAACGATAACAAACTTTTAAAGACTATAGCTTCTTATAATAAAGTATTTACACACTCGTGTTTGTACATTTTTGTATAGTTAGTATATAATATAATAAAATACATTCATAAAATAGGATAAGATTTGTTAGAAATTAGAAATTATAGTTAGAAATCATAGTCTTACTATGATTTCTGTGAAAATATTACTCTATTATAGGTGTCCTATTGAATCTGGCGAGAACGTGTTAATAAACATTTAACGCAATCATTAACGAAGTAAGGGTCAGCTGTCCCGACGCTTGCGCGCATGTCAGATCAAAGACCAAATAGCTCGTGAAGGATGGAAGTGTCTATATTTTTTTTTTAGCAATCGAATGTTTGCTCGTTATGCTTATTTTTTATTGAATTTTTTGTAATATCTTTTATAATATTGTTACGTTTAATAAAAGTGGACATAGTCCCAAGTTCTAACTATAAATTAACTGTATTAATGAAATTATAACTAAAATTACAAAGTTAAACTACTAAAATTATAATTGAAATTGGAACAGAACCACTTAATAATAATAAATTTAAATTATAATCTATAGTTAATATTATAATTTTGGGAGCACATGGAAGTAATTACAATAACAAAAGAATTTCATATAAACAAAACATCGTTTGATTTTCTGAAATATAAAAAATTACATTATTTGCAAATTATCAGAATGTATTGATTGGAAATGTATATATGCCTAACTACAGTTTCTCAAGTTTCAGAAGTTCGTATCATATAATAGGGGAAATCTGAGCTAAAAGTTTCTGTAATGATTGATTTGTTCGGTCTTGAATTAGAGTTTTCTTTATAGATACGGAAAGTATAATTAGATCTTTATCTTTAAAACGTTTATACACACTAGTATGCAATACGTATAGATATATACGCTTATTAACATGCAAATATTATAGCTACTAAGTGTTATAAATGGATTTTAAATACATGTAAGATTTATGTTTAATCAGCTTAACTTCATAATTATCAAATTTAATTATTTTATAACTTCGACCTTAATTGTACGCATTCTACGCGATAAAAATTCAAAAATAATAATTATTTTATAATTTATATTATATATTATCTATACAATAACTATTTACATAATTGTTTATATGGTGTACATAAAATCGTTTATTAGAAAACTTATTACGTAATATAAATTTAACAAAATTCAACATTTATATATATTACTATCATTTTTATTTAATAATTCAATATATTATATAAAAACCTCATTGTGTTATGTACAGATTCATGGTCCTCCAGTTTATACTTAGATCATAACTAGACTGTGGATTTTTATGCATGTATAGTAAATTTGAAGATGCAAAAATGCACAAAAATACAATAAAATAGAGCGTTATAATACTTAATAGAGAGAACAAATTTCTACTTAAGTTCATAGCAATATCGATTTCCATAAATTTTTACAATCTAACTATAACTAATCGCGGTAATAACTCCTATGGCGTCACATATTAGATCTATCACAAATTACATTCCCATTATGATTCCTATTTCTCTTTAATCTCTATTGAAAAAAACTTCAATCTAATTATTTATCAAAGCTGTTGGTCTATCAAAAATCTATCAATATAGTTGGTCTGTCAATATATTTATCAAAGTTATACTAGTTTCTTACTATTCTTACTTCTTATAGTAGTTTTTAACCTTCCGACCTCTATTTTCTTCCTCTTCCTTTCCAATTTCCTCAACAAGTTCACAACTTTTTCTTTTCCTTTCTCATTTATTATCTCTTTTATATCTACTAATATTCCTTTCTAATCCTCGCGATTTATACTATGAATGTACTGTAATACTGGAAAAAAGGTAAATTTTATTAACCTATTAAAACCGAATAAAGTAGAATGAAAATATTGCAAAGCGTTAAATTTACAACTGATTTTAGGGATAGTCGGTTTGGTACGTGTTCGAGGAGGCTGTAGACTGCAAGTCACGATGTGAAGCCAGCTTTAGGAGATCCACGCTGTGGAAGTAACGCGTTTCGATTTTGCGTTAGCTCAGCTACGCGTGAATCCAGCCAAGGTCAAGTCGTTCCCCGTTTCCGAGCATCCCTCCGCCGCTCTGCTAAGATCGATTCTAACGAATTTCATATCTAGGGTGGATCTGCATCAGCATGGCACAATATTTCCTCACTGGCTGTGATTAGTCACACCTTCCATATTTTCTGATTTTATTTATTTAAACTCGTATGCACCTCTGAGAGTTATTCATAGACTGCGTCGTTTTATGCATTTATGCAAAATTTAGAAATGCAAAAATGTACCAAATATATAACATGTAAAAATATATAAAATATACAAACTAGAGTACCTGTTACGATACATAATAGATAAAACGAATCTCCATGTAAGTTTTATTTCTTTAATCGTGTCCACAAAAATATAGATTTGTATAAAATTCTGTATTCTAGTATTAGCGACTACGATAGTGTACTATCATTTAGCACAAGTTCATAGAATACGGTATTGGACTAGTTTATTATTGAGTAATCAATATTATTATATATAGTATAATTGCGGATTTGTATACATTTATGAGAAAACGTGTAAAGGTACACAGAATGCACATAGAATGCAAAAATATATAAAATATCCAAAATGGAGTAGGTAATGTGTATAACATTTTAACAGATAAAACTTTCTGTTAAGGTTCCATATATACATATATAATATACGTAGTCTGTTGGTTATGAATATACATATAGGTACAATAAATACATTACTATAATGTATTTATGTATAACAAATGTTAATTACAATGTATGCTGTTGCTTTACCACAGCTAAATAAATTGGAAAAGTTTGGAGTTTGTCTTTTCGAAATTGTAAGAGATTTCTCATTATGGATCACCTTAAGGTCATTTGAGACCTATGTTGTTTTCTTTTGGTTTGATACTTTTAGCAATCGATTAGTATGTGTTCTTTTATTATTGCATGGACGTGGATGATGTTTGTATTGCCTATCCTTAATTTCGTAAGTGTTGTCTGATTTTTTCAATTCAGTGAATTTACAAGCCTTTTTTGCAATGCATCATTTCAGACTACATAATTGTAGATGAATATTTACTGAAGGATTAGCATTCTTTCTCATCGAATTCCGTAATGATTTTGTTTTTTATGATTTCTTCATTATAATAAATTGGTTATGTTGTCGAGTTATATTATACCGAATGAAGGAATGCTTACCATAGTGATCACACTTTCCTTTTCTTACAATCATCTTTCTTTTTACTTTTTTAATTTTCTTTTTATTATTTAATTTTTTTCCTTATATCCTTTTTTGATAGAATTTATTTAATTTCAATATAAATATCTGTTAATGCGAAGATAAGGATTAATGCATAGGTATTACACTTTAGTATATCTAATATTTATTATATAATTTATTTATATAATAAATTATTTTTATATAATTTATATAATTTATTTATATATAATTTATTTATTATATATTTATTAGTATATCTAGTATTTATTATATAAAATATATTTAATAATATTAAATAGCCATACAAAATTGTACTGTGCAATAGAAGGTTTTACCACATTTTATTATGTTTTATTTAAAAATTTCAAATGTTATGTCTTGATTATTTATATTACAGTTATATGTATATATATTACAATTTCTATACATAAATTTAATTTAACAACAACTTTATCTTTTCTTTAAATAGAAAAAGATAGAATAGATAGAATAGAATAGAGTAACCTATTATTACAAAATTTTTATCTTCATCGAGTAACTTCTAGAATATTTATCAAATAAACAAATGTGACATTCGTATAATGTGATATTAATAATCTAAATATAATATTTTATACGTGCAAGTTTCTCTGAAACAGGTTGAGCAACATTTTCACGCCATGCGGACAAAGTGCTCACTTAGATGTACCTCTAACGTGAACATTCAGAAAAGGCAATGAATTTTATTACCTCACTTAAAGTTTCTAGTTGGTGAGCATTGAATATCCAAATGACGTACTGCCACTATGGAGGCAAATTTCAAAAACACGATTTAAATAATAAGTTCCTTGAGATAATTATTTCATGAAAAAAAAAATAATAATAATAGTAAAGTGTAAAATGTAAAGATTCAAATATAACTTGGATATTGATATCTATGATCAGTTGGCTACGGAACGCGAAATTTAAAGATGCGAAAGTGTATAAAATGCATATAATATACAAAAATATAAAGATATACAAAATTGGTATACAAGTAAAACGAATTTCTATTTAAGTTTCATTGCTTTAGCTGTGCCCATAGAAGTATGAATTGGCATAAAGATCTAATGATCAACAATCGTAATTATCTATATCTTTATATCATAATCGAAGGACTTTTTCTCTCTCTGAAAAGGAAAAGAAGATAAAATTAATTTATGTATAGCTTTATCTGTTCTCCAATCGTGTTCGACGACTTTGTAAAAGTAAGGACGTCAATGTCGTTAAATTGGTACGAAAGATTCGAAGTAGAAATTTTTTATTATTAACTAATATTGACATATATTCCTTGTCTAATCTTTTTGATAATAATGTTTGTGATAAGACTAACCATAACTTTGCGTAATTATCACCCGCTTCTAATAGGAGAGAATAGGAGAGAATCGAGATTCAATCGAAATAATGAACATTTAAGATAATTAGAAATTTAAAGAATATCTATTGTGTTTAATCATAAATCGTTCACATGTATTTTACCTCTATACTTTTGTGATGATATTTCATAGATATTTTTATAATTTTTATATATTTAGAGGTAGGTACATCACAAAATTATAGACATTATAGACATGTATTAGATTGTCCCGAAAGTTTCTTTCCTTTTGTAAGGAAATAATAGATGCACAACTACTTTTCGTTTTATACTATTTTATTGAATCATCTACGATCCATTTTGTTCTATTTCTATTATTATGATCATACATGATTCGACAAAAATAATATAAAATAGAGAATGTGGTGTATCCATTATTTCCTTACAAGACGAAAGAAAATTTTCGGACAATCTAATATTTATATTATTGATATTATAGATAGATATTATATATATTAATAATAATAATAAGTTGTTAGATTTTAACTATGTTTTATATATTAATATATGTTTCTTAAGGACTTATTTGTAATCATCAAATTTATTAAAATTATTTTTACCCGACAAGTTTGTTATTATATAGTTATCATTTAGTTCTTGAACTTCTGAATTATTAAGTCAGATTATAAAGATTCTCTTAAACTCATAGAAGATCTCAATTTTGATGCAAGCCGTAAGTCTAATATTAAGTATAATACTATTTAACTAATGCATGTACGTAGATAGTATTGTATATATTATACAAAAAATATAAATGTAAATATAAGTGATAGGTACTTCGGATTTATATCCGAATTTAGTGAAATTCAAATGCTGTTACTCCAGATCAATCAGTGGTTCCATTAAACAATGAACCAACCAAATTCCAACACCTTCCTCAACTTCCTCTCAATCAATCACTCACAACATACCTCCTCAAATCTCATTAATTCCTCCATTCCTATAATACAATTCCACCCTTGAGTTACCCATTCACTTCCAACTTAACCTCTCTATCGACCCTATTAGCCAGGTCATTCCCTACTTCATATAGGTACAATCGCGGAATTAAACATTAATATAGAAAATTAATTGTAGCTAGGTCGGTTTCATTTAACACTTAATAGAAATCTATCTAAATCTAATCTATAGCTAAAAGAGAGTACTTTAATATAACATAGCTAAAGAAAAGGGACAGATCTCTAGGTTTAAAATCATAAATCATTTAAAAATAGGTAATAAATTCACAAAGTTTTGTAAAACAATCGAAGGCCTAACTATTGTTATGACAATCGAAATATTTGAAATATTATGAGGAGTGGGAGCAATTTATGTTTAGACACGAAATCGTACAGAAAAAGAATTTTTTTCTATCACAATTAAGTTTATGTTACTTAATTTTGGGAGTTTTAATTTAATTTAATTTTATTCTGGTCCTTACAAGGAATATAATATAGAAAGTAAAACGAAACAGGTTTAAACTGGATATTCCAAATTATTATCTATACCATCTATAACGATACTATTTGAAAGCTTTGCTACGGTAAAATATAAATTGTATGTATCTGTATATTAATTTTCTGATAGGATTCTGAGACATTTCAATGAAAATTTGAATCTCAACTTATAGCTTATACTTGTGTATAAAGTTCAACCTAGGTGTAGATTAGCAAAGTTTTGCGTTTCGTATTTAGCAGTTAGGAGTTAAAAATGCTTCCCTATAAAAAAATGAAGAATATTATTTATTGCGGATACCTATGCAAACTCATATTTTTATGAACAAAACTAAAAGTGCAAAACCTAGGTAAATATTTGTTTCGCTTACCAAATATGTATATGTATATTATAACAAATGCATACTATACTTTGGATATTTTATATATTTCGCATACTACTATAAATTAACCATACATGCATAAGAAGCCATATTCTACTTATTACGTTCTTTCTTATGCTCTTCGTATCCAAGAGATGGGCGATCTAAGCGACAAGTTAACTCATCTTCCCCAATTACTAGCTCTAACCTCTGTCATCGTGTCAAGCATCCAATTGACTAATTATGTACAATGTCTCTTGCAAATCCTCTAAATCTTCCAAATCTGCCCGTGTTACCTAAACGCTTCGAGGTTGGATCTCGCAGCTGTGCGTTTATCTCCGCGCAGGAGGAGGACAGGTGAAAGGCAGACTCCGAAACGGGAAAAAGGAAAGGTTAGGTTTCACACGGAGGAGCGAAAGAGAGCATAGAAGGGTAAAACAAACAAATTAACGTCAGAGTCGCTTGTTTATTGTTGGGTGGGGACACAGTAACCACGCCTTTGTCAAGCACGCCCTCCGAGCGTTATATTCCCCCTTTTGCCCCACTACCATCAACGCCCCTGAGTCAGTCAGTTTCCACCCCACTCTGGGTTGTACAGCGATCGGTGGTGGAAATGACGTCAGTTCTGTATGCCAGCATGCAACAGGCTGCTCCGAAACCGTGGACGTTTAAAGCTTGTGAAACATTAGCTTCGACGATACCCTCCACTGACTAATAATTAACATGTAAACGGCGGCTTGGTTGGACAGTATGGTGCGTTTAGACAATTTTGGACTTTAGACCAAGCAAGTGAATGCTCGTTCTTTCCTCATTTTAATAGAATTTAATAAAATGAAAATGTAAACAAGCACTCTTTCATTTTATCGATTGATCGCCGAATCGGAAATCAAACATCCGAATACTCTAAGAATGATCTATGCTTTCACAATGAACGCGGACGAACGTCCGTAGAAATAAAATTTAATAAGTTAAAGAAATAAAGTTTAATATGTTAAATATCAGGAGTTTCGTTGCGATTTTCTTGAACAAATAAATGAAAAAGATTTTTTCCCAAAACGATATTACCAACTTTGAAAAGCAATGAAAGGTATAAAATAATTTTTATTCATTTGTATATTTTATTTAGACATATATGCAACAACGGTTAGATTACCCATTTAAAATGCTTCCAGTATGTTAAAAAATTTGGATTCGTTTATGCATATATTATTCAAACTTCAACAAATTTACATTAAATTGCAATATAGTATATCACAAAGTCACCGAAAACATTTTTTAATAATTGCCAAATTGAAAAACGCCGCTTTCCATCCATGAGGATGCATTAATAGTGTATCTACAGGTTAATGGAATTATATATACAACAAGCTTATTACTAACTTAAAATACAATCGTTACAATTACTAATATTATACAATTAAAAATAGAAATAGACTGTATATTAGTAGTATTTTTAATTTTGCGCCGTCTCAGAAAAGATTGCAATATTTTAGTATATTGTTTAGTAAGTAAATGGGTCATCTAACCGCTATTGCATATGTCTCAATAGAAAACAAATAAAATAGAAATTGTTTCATACTTTCTAACGCTTTTCGAAAACGGTAATATTTTTTTGGCAAAAATCTTTTATTTCACATTTTTTAATTAAACGATCAATATTATAAAATTTGACGATTGGAAGCAAATTCAAAGTTTCTGACAACTACATTCCGATATCTTCAGTAGTAGCAACATTTCAGGCCACATGAGGTTATGGAGACGTTGAAAGAAGAATGTTACCGCTTATGCTAAGTGGGGCAGTAATATTATTACATATGTTACAAGAGACTACGCTAAATGCGGCTGTAATTGATCTTGACAAAAATTTTTTGTAAGGTGCCAAATCTACCTCGTTCTTAGTTGTGTGATAAGTCTACTGTGAGAAGTCTACTTCCTACGACTAACAGGTAACGGAACGACCCAAGCATGTTTAACGACATGGATCAAGACAGCTTAGAGCGACAAGCCTATGTACAGGAACGGACAATGTACGCTTCCAGAGATAGTTTTGTAAAAAAAATTGCCGAATTTTATCGCTTTCCAGCGACGACTTTGTGGAGAAACGGAAAGACACAACGAAATGAAATCGGCGAATAAAAATAGGTCGTTTGCAATAACAACAGTTAAAAGTGAAAGAGTGGGAAAGAATTTACAATCAGTATCGATCGATGAACTATCCCTAAAAGATGCAATAGCTCAATTCTATCCTGAGTAATGGATGAACACCCATAAAAAAATGGATTTTTGCAAAAAAGATAGTTTACAAAAACAAATTAAAAAAAATTTTGTAACCGGGCCAGCGAGGAAACATGCCTTATAAGATGCAAAAAGAATCATCCCGATTGATCAAGCCGTTTTGCAGAAATCAGCAAACATACATAAAAAAGAGAATATACGTGTCGAATTATACCTTTCTTCTTTTCCAAAATCGGTATAAAAAATAAAATATTTTCCCTCAAAGACTACCGTCTCATCGACATTAAACCTGTATTGTTGTGTTCGATGGAAAACTTATTTTTGACTACCAAAATCTCTACTAGTTTCCGAAATCAATAGATGGTATTTAATCGGTGGAAATGAATTTGAATTAAAGTATCTCTACAGAGTGCTGCAACCTAAAGATGATCTTTATTAAATATTAAAAATAGTAGGAAGTCGTACATCATCAATTTCTTTTTATCGTCATTTACACTAAACTAAACATTTGCAGGAATGCTTTATGAAACCTCTTATTCACTCCTCTGCACTTAAAAGAATCGAACAAGCAAGCATTTTTGCAGCATTTTTACAGCATTCGAACAAGCATCGAGAGAATGCTCGTTTACACTTTCATTTTACTAAATTTTACTAAGGTATGTGAAAAACGAACACTTACAGATTTAAATTGACTAGAACATTCTCATGCAGAATTGATTTATACAAAAAACTCTTTGAGGCATAATCGAATAAAAAGTATCACACCTTTGTAGTACCTACATATATATATGTATACAGAATGGAATATTTTTCATCCCAGCTTAAAATATTAAGATAATTCAAATTGCAGTGGTTTGCAATATACCTCACTGATTTCGCACATTAACAATTAACATACGTTTAATAGAGGCACAGGAAGAAACGTGTATTACGTAATTTGGTCAGTATATATTCACAACTCACCCAGAACGGACGTAATTTTAAATAAAATTTCTGTGTAACTAAAGATCTGTTTTGTCCTAAAAACCTATGCCTCAGAGAGTTAAAAGGTTTATAGTACCTATCTAATCATCAAGAGGATGATAAAGTCTAATCATCATAAATCCTAAAAGCAATCTTTTCGACGTAAAATGAACTTTTATTGCATATTATATATCTACATTATTTTTACAAACCTCAGATATTATATAAAATAATTTATTAATATCTGCTAATAACTTTTTCTTAACTTATGATTTGTAAAAAATTACTAATATTATTAGTTGAATTGTGTAAGAGGATCTTGGTGATAGCTTGAATTGGTTGATTCAAGACCTTTTGCACGATCGAACTATTATTATTAGATTGTATGGATGTTTATGCAAATGTAAAATATTTTTATAGAATGTGAGTTTAAGAAATGAAAATTATTTATTTATGGGATTTTTAAAAGTACGAAGATACGCAGAACGTATATAGTATACAAAAATGTATAACATATCCAAAGTGGAACACTTGTTATAATTTTTAATACGTGGAACGAATTTCTATTTAAACTTTATTTCTGTAATCGTGTATATAAAGACATTAAGTAGGTCCAAATACATTAAGATTCGTATCATTTGATAATACCTTCATATGACTACAAATATTTAATGTTTGAGTTTCATTGGAAAATAACGATATATGCCAATGTCTTTTGTAACTACAGTATATTGTATGTTACTTTTTCATGCTCACAGTGCAAAACTTCAATAAATACTACACACATATGTATATAAAAATTCGCAACAGAGAGGAGTCTTAACACCAGTCGGAACGCGTGAACGAAAAGTTTAACCCCTACATCGATAACAGTGGCTACTAGGGTGACTCCATGGGGTCGGGTAGAAGGAGGTCTATCCAGGTTCGGACGTTCAGCGAGAAAGCCGGCACGGATTGTAAATTATACTGGGCAGATAGAGAGAAATTCATGCTCTGATGACGCAGCGTTAACCACTCTCCGGTCATGCGATGATCAAAGGTAACAGTAATGGCCCGTGAGAGGATATCCGCTTGTATTTCGCCTAATATACTGCTGGCTAAATGCTGACGCGATTTCGAGAGTTGCTGTTACCAGAGAAGATGGGGAAATCCACGGACACGGTAAGAGGGAGAGAAAGAGACCGACAGAGAGGCAGACAGACAGACAGACAGATAGACAAACAGGCAGACAGACAGGCAGAGAAAGAGAAAGATTGACAAACTTGAATTTAGAGAGAAAGTCAAAAGGGTAAAAATAATTAAAAGAATGCTAGAAAGACAGAATATTTTATAAAACTTATATTTCTATATACATCTATGAATGAAATAGAAAAAAAAAATGGAACAAAATATTAAGACTACATATTGAAGCAGAGAAAAAGCTGTTTAAAATGATATGTATGAGGATTAATTGATAATTTTTATATCAATTTATTTCATTTATATTGAGGTATATATTACAGGTAATATAATCGATTGCTATTGTTAAATATTATTTCATTTTGTACGTCACTGTACATATCAACGATAAAAAAATAGACTTATTTCTGAAGTCTCCCTAGAAGTAGGAAGAAATATAACTAAGAAAACAAGCACAAATCTTATAATTATAAAAATTTCATTTTTAATGTATTGGAAAATACAATATTGGCCTACACAAGCTTTTGTAATACCAAATATAATTTATTTATCATTTAACAGAAAGAAAAAATATAAATGAATCTTTTAAATAGACAAATTAGTACAGAATTTTTAACTGACATTAAAAATATTAGTTTCTTGCAATGTAATAATCATTTGAAGTTTCAGTTGTAATAACGTGTCGTTTCTCTAGTGTATGAAAGAATTAAAACGAATATTAAAAAGATCTGATTGCGTTTTTAATATCTATTGTTTAATATTATATCACACTGCCTTAATATTTGTATTTTTTTTTTCTTTTTATTAAAATACAAAATTGTATTAGAATAATACAATTCTATTATCTAGAATTCTAAATAATATCTTACAGGAACCTACTACACAAATGAAAGATATGAAACAAATCTTCATTATTTAAGACAAAATAGTTTATCATAGCTCTGAATATTTCAATATTCTTTAAATTTTCAAAAATTGTCAGATTTAGATGAATGGAAAAATAACGAAACAAATATATCCAAAGCACATTTTTGGAAAATCTCTTTCGTAACTCAATGTTATAAAACAAAATTCGATAATGTAAATTGACTGAAAAAGATGATAAATAAAATAATGTTAATCCTTAACAAATTATAAACCAATCTTTTCTTATAAAATGAAAAGCTTACAATCAGCAATGATTTTCTTGATGTGCAATCAGAGTTAAGAAATGATCAAATTTGATGAAAACCGAAAAGAAGTTGAATGTGCAGAAAATGAGGAGTATGCAAAGAGAGGAGAAGGGAGACTGGAAGATCATAAATTGTTGGAGCAACGTGTGTACCTAACGTGCACGCACGGTCGAGCGCGAGATCGCGCTTAACCTGCCTTTCAAAAATTTCACACGTTACCGATCTTCCGACTCAGCCGCTTCTCTGCAAGTCGATCCATCATTTCGCTAGTTTAGCTCGGAATCCACGAAAATTATCCGATAACGCGACTACTACCTCTCGTTTGTCTTTGCCGAGCGTCGATCATTCTCTCTCTCTCTCTTTCTTTCTCTCTTTCTGTTTCTCCTCTTCCCGATGATGGACATTGTCGGTTCGATCTCTTGATACTAGCTAACTTCCTCACGAATGATGGAAATTACCTTTACATAGTATATCGAAATTACGATTTGGATGATTTTAGATGATTTTAAACGAATTTTCCTTTGATGAGTTTTTTAAGTGAAACGTGCAAATAAGTAGACAATATAATGAATATACTGTAAATATTTGTATTATTATATTTTAGTGAATGTAACTAAAGATATGCAAGCATAGATGGATTCGTTTCATTCATTGCTTTATTCACTAAATATTAGGTATAATGGCGCTTTGTTATGGATGTTTCATACAATACCTTTACATATTATGTGCATTTTGTACACTGTTATACTTTTAAATTTCCCATAAATTTATAAACATCGTCATCGATAAATAAGACTATTGTTATCATATACTTGTCCATTACAATTAACGTAAATCAAGTTTCACAATGATCCTTAAAGTGTAACACCAAAACAGTACAACCGAAAAAACTACACAGCACTTGATACAACACTTTGAGTTAGGCTTGAATTAAATTATTTAATTTCAACTTATATTATATTTATATTACATATAAGGTGTCTGGTTTTAATACATCAATGAGAATTATTGGTAAACTACCTGTTGTATAGAAGAATCTTCAGACAGAAATTGAATGACTTCGAGGGAGACTTGGTATGGTGTAATTACATAGTTTTCCAGTAGATAGACACATACAGATTATATGGAGATGACCTATAAAAAATTGCAAATTACAAGGAAAGACGTAAGGTATGACTTTCGTATTTGTTTTTCGTATTTGTAAAGTTAAAAGATCTGATAAACTAATGCCTTTTCCATATGTATAGATTAATAACTTTTTATACACAATGTTAGAACAGATCGATTAATGTGTTAAAAATTGTATGATTTCATCCAATAAAACATATGTCACCTTCATATGACCTCCACTAGTCTATCTATAGGAAAACTAATTACATCACATTATAACCCTCTCCGTACCATTCACTTCCTATTTAAACCATTTTTTATATAACGGGTTTACTAGCAATTCGCATTTATGGATTAAAATCAAACAACCTGTATAGTACATGTATATATGTAATATTCATTCACCTAAGGCATCTGCCTATAATATATGTATGTATACTGATATAAATTGTTTCTAATTTAGCTGATTATTTTAATCATTATCTTTATGTGTATAAGTATATATACAGGATTTTAAAGGAAAAGGATCTGACATTTAAAGAGCTTATAGTTACCGAGAGCAGTACAAAATGACTAATCAACGATTTCGCGATGACGATACATATTTCGTTACCATCGACTGTATATTCAGTAGAGTGCGAAGAAATTCGCTCATGATATTGAACGTTAACAAACAATAAAAGTTAATTTTACATTGAAAGAATTGTTTTTAGAAGCTATGTTGATTAGACGTTTCTTACTCGTACAAAATTTAATCATTTTTATTGATTAAAGAAAAATGTGTGTGTCAAGAGGTACACAAAATATAAAATGCAGTTTGTGATTCTACAATTAAATAATTTAAACCAAAAGTTGGCCAATATCTAATATCAATAGATTTCTTACTTTAAATGCGCAGAGAAGTTTTTGAAACTACCAAAAACCGAACTTACGTTCAAAAGTTCGTTATTTTCTCTTATTTCCCTTTCAATCCATCTTCATCGATGTGGAGCAACGTTTCACTGCGAAACGTATAGTACTCTGGTCCAGCTAAGGTCCGAAAATATCCGTAGCATCTGGCCGAAAGTGTGAGAGGGGCATTGTACCTCATGCATAGTTCACATTTTCTCGGCCCTCGGCCCTGACCAGGAACATGATTAGTATACGCACACTTGACCTAGCCGACCTATTGTCAATGCGGAGTGAGAGAGAGAAAAAGAGAGAGAGAAAGAGAAATACCATTATAGCGATACCGAACACGAACATCCCATTATTCGACACCCCGGGATACATGATGTACCGGCGTCTGTTGGCGCTTTATTAAGGTTCGCCTTCGCTTTTGCTTAAGCGCTCAACGCATATATGTATTTATGTATATACGTTTGCATACGTCTGTTAAGTTCGTGCGAAATTTTTGCTGCAACTGTGCTAAATTTTTAAAGATGCTTGAAAGATAATGGGAATTTCAAGTAGAAAAAGAGCGTACTTTAAGATATTCAAATGTTTGATTTCGGGATTTTGTTTTAAATTTGACTATGGCTACAAGAAGTATTTATACACCATTGTATTTATTATAGCATTCACACACTAATTAATTAGATCCAAGTATATCTTATATACATTTCACAACATCTAGCAATACCGTCACATGACTATGAAAATTTGATGCTATGGAAATAAAATGTAGAACCAGATAAAAAAATGCTTTATTGTGCAAATATTGTGTTATTATATGCAAATACTTCTTGTAGCCACTGTATAACGTCGCAAAAGTGTTCAGGCACTTATCGTAGAAAGCGTATAATGAATGTACGATATGTGATACATAAAACTTCCCGAAATTTCATTATCTACCAGTATAATGAAACATTTTAAAAATGTATATAGAGGTTACAGGTTATCTACTGCATACATAAATTTAATAAAAAATGAATAATTTGCAGAGTATGATATAGAATTTATTACATTTTACTTTTATAGTTGAATCTATATCTATCTATATTCTATATTCTTGAATTTATGTTCACTGGAAATAATAAAATTTTGCAAAAAAGTTAGCATAATATACCATAATACACCAAAGTTATTCGAAAGGAAAACATTTTCAAGCATCAAGAAGCCAAGGTGTCTATACCTGTGCTCCATAAGTTGATGCCAGAAAATGTGTGTTTGTAATTTCTGGCATTCTTCGAACGAAATCCGAGTTTTCCCACATGAGCCAATGGAAAAGTTACGAGAGGGTAGGTCCACCATACGAGATATCACAATAAACACTTTGAACTGCTGTTGCGGGATTCAGGGTCCAGAAGCAGAAGTGTCATTGAGATTAGAAAAAGGAAGAAGGTTTCATGGATTTATGTGGAGAGACGATGAGAATGAATGTGTGCCGCCTAGTGGGATTGCGTAGGATTAAATTTGAGTGGCTGAACCTTTTGGCAAAGGGTAGATATCTATTGCTTCACACGAACATCTTTTTTTCTTTTTTGAACACATGATAAGCCTCAACCAGTATGTAGACAACCAAAAGGTTGCGTTTTAAAGATTACTGGCTCTATTAAGATTACAAAATACACCGGAAAATAGAATCACGTAAGAATTATTTTAACCAAACATATAGTATTACATTTTTAATTTTGTAAGGTATCTATATATGTTTTATTTATAAGGATGACATTTCGTGTTCAATTAACGCGCCAACGAATAAAGTCAAATGGATATTTTTATTTGAAGACATTAACGTTATGCGAATTTTGGGATGGAAAATTATAATCAAGAATAATTTTCTATTTATTTAACATACTATATGTAAGTATAGATAAGTATGTGACATATTATATTTATAAAAATGAAAGCTCTACATGTAATCCTAATTCACTAGCCGTAAACTATATTGTAATACCTAGATAACTAACACTTCACATTCGAAACACAACAAAACATCTTCCAACCACTCACCACAAATACCCACTTACGTCTAAAAAATGAATAAATACTGACAAAAAGAAGTATACAAATGCCCCACCCATACAGTATTCACCTTACCATGTTCGAAGATGTTTCTTAAGAGCAGTGCACAAAGATACTTACAAAGAAGGGATCGAGAGGGTGCGTTGCACAATGAAACGTTTTTCTCTGTCCTAGATTTAAAATCTCCACTCGAAATCGCTTTACCGGCCGCGAACGTGCGCAGTGCGAAGGGATTAAATAGCAACGCAAAGTTCTCTTACCCATTTCCACAATATTCACCGCAGGGTGTTCTTGGGTAACCGCAGATGCGACACTTCAAAGTAATGTCACGACCGGGGCTGTTACGCATGTAAACAACACCGAACGTGTACTAGGTGAGGATAAGCAGCATGGAGATGGGGAGATTTCCTCGTTAGGAAACGCCTGCGGGATTTAATTCGAAATGAAGGGCTTCAAATGTTTCGACCTATTCTCTGAATCTTCTTATGTGTATGAGGAAAAAATGATCGGGTTTTGTATTTTATTATAAACATATACGAATCTTTTATATTTCAATTTTTAATGCGTTGACTGTGCTGGGTCGAAATCTCGCGGTCTTCCATTATGACTGCATCTTTTTTCTTAAAACTCATCCTTTTTTACGTCAATTGAAAATCATTTGCGCGTGATACAAACGTCTCAATCAATACCAACGATAAACACGATAATCAACTTATTAATATTTATTGTGTGTATACATCATATAAAAGATCTTGAAATTTCATAACCACTACGACGACTGCCATTATTATAGTAGTCAAATTAGAAAATAATCTGAAAATGTATACAGAAGCTACAGACCGCAAGTATATAGGTATCTAGTAAAAAATTATTATGTACGTAGAGCATAGGTAATCATTTTAATCGAGATTCCATCGTCTTAAAAATATTTACGAGGTCATTTTCACTTTACGAGTAATTTCTCTTCAAATGTTTTCTCTTCTTCCCATTGAAAACAGATTAATGCCCATTTGAAAAACATACGCACACACACACAACACTGGCGAAACTTTGCCTGTGATTTTTATTGTAGGCAATAAGACGCGGAAACCTCTCTCGAGGACCCGTGTCAGGCATCGATGTCTGCGATGGACCTAGCGCCGATGATCTAAACACTCCCCGATATCGAACCGTCGATGATCGGTTCTAGTCAGTCGCCGAAAACACGGCAAGTCTTTCAGATCCGAGACTTCGGTCGGCTTCGTCACATTAAACACTTAAGCAAACGAACGTGATTCGTTTTTTTTTAACCATTTAGCCCTCTTCCTACATTATATTCTAATTTCACTCTTATTTCAATCAGCAAAATAACTCTTGACGTTTTGTCAAAAACGTAATATCTTTAAGGTAAAATTCTAACAAGAAATCATGCATATAAACACTGATTCTTTTCCATTTTCTTCAAATTTAAAAAATTTTGTTTTTTTTTATGTTAACACCTGTTGCTTTCTTTCGGCCATTTTCAACCTAATCATGCTTTTCTATAATTACAAAAGTCAGGTTCTTCTATGTTAAACCCTCTTCTTTCGTATTATTTTTAACGTACTCTGTGACGTACTCTGACTCGTTACTTTTCGTTAACTTTTCAATATTGGAGAAGATATGAAAGAATATTATTGCTTAAAACATTCCACACAAGTATAATGTCGAAACGATGAAAGTCCTTTTCTCTATTGAAATAAAAGCAAAATTAAAACAAAAATTCCAGTATCGTTGTAGGATTAACCATACAACACACAATCTAAAGTCTGTATTATTATGGAAACAAATTTCAATTGCAGATCTTCCGCTTTATTACCTCGTACGCTACCTATCTTCTAACATACCTTTACAGCATCCTCCGCAACATAACCCTCATTCCATCATCCTAAAAATTCTCACGGCGTCATTCTTTCCAACAAACAACGATCTACGTGGTATATATAATTTTCATCACATACATGGTGGTCCATTTCCCATCGACGGTCATCTGTCAGGCTCTCTTAAAGCCTATATCGCCTCCAGTATAAAGTGTCTTTGGTATCCAACGGCAGGTGACCGGTCGTCGGGTCACCTTATACGCGTACCACGCATTTTTTCGTGCAACATGTCTAGGATTTGCACGATACAAGCCGCCATTTCTGTGCCGTAAGGCGCGCGAACCTTCTCCGCGAGCCGGGGCTAGTGTTACACTTCTGGGTGGTTCACGGTTTCACCAACGAGCTCTTCCTTTTTCTCCAGGATACGACCTCAGGATCGTTTACACGCAGCTAGAATCCTTTCCGCGAAAGTCTGCAACCACCGATGTAATTACTCGTACTTTGAAACTCCTTGCGACGGATACCTTTTCCAATAACGCCAATGTCGTTGCTTGCATTGTCCCACGTTCATGTTGCGTATATAAAATAATGTATCTACAAAGAGTATTGCATACTTCCTTATTGTCCAATACATGTCCAATACTACATTTCATTTTGATAATATCAAATGCTTGTAATCATGTGAAAGTATTATTGAATGATACGAAATTTGATTACATTTGGAACTAACTAATCAGTATATAAATGCTCTACGTGGTAAATATAATAGTTTGCAAATACTATTCTGTAGATACAATCCTAAGTTGTGTATTGATTGATTATGTGTATCTAACTTAGTAAGCAAACTGAAAACGCACTTTATACTTATTTACATATCAATACAATGATTATTAATGTATTTTTAAAAGAAATTTAAAAATTAAAATATTTGAACCACGAAAATCTTGGAATAATATTACAATAAAGATTACGAAACCTTAAACTTTTTCAAAGCCAAGGATATAGGAAGGCATCTTTGACGCTTAAGGAACCTACAAGATATCAATATAATAATAAGTCTACTATTTTTATAATTTTATGTTGATATAATTACAGGCGTTATATAATTTTTCTAACATTGTATTATATATTTTTTTACTTTTTTATAATAAAGGTGAAGATGAATAAACTTTGATTTAGTTTGGATAGATCCTTTCAACTCGAAATATTGTAGAATTTAGTAGTTCTAATGTTAATGTAATTTCAAATCCAAAAATTAAAGAGATTGAAAACAAGAAGTCATCGGGCTGTTGATTTGACGATTACAAACGCCATTTCCATTGTTGTATATTGACTTTTAAAAATTGAGTTAGTCGCGTCATTGTATGTTCTATTTCACGTAGCTATGATTATAAGCAATTTATGAGCAATTTTGTAATTAAAACATATGTTGTTAAAAGTAGGCAAATATTTGGAAAAGAAACGTTGAAATCAACATTCTAGTTCTCAGAAATAAGGATCGATCGTAAATTTCAAAGGAAATAAATAATTGTTTGATCGGATTACACGGGGATTGTTCGTGCGGAATTGAAAGCGTCGATCTATCAGCATAAGGATTTTTTATGGAAATGACAGAATTGTGTCGGCGAAAAGGGTGTCGAAGCAAATAAGTGCAGTCGCGATACGACGCCTGTTCGGTCGCTAACAATAAGTGATCGATGGTCGGGTTCCTGACTCAGCAGACATTCGCGAAACCGAACACCATGGCTGAATTTTTGCGCGCAAATAGTATGCATGCGATAGACACCAACAAGCATATGACCTAACGTGCCACGGCGTGTATTACCTAAGTGGATTATATTCATAGACTTAATAATACTAAGGAGATTAAGATGATTAATTTACGAAATCATATTCACAATAAACATAAAATACCTACTCAAAATATGGTAGCAATATATCTGATATAAGGTTAATACATACATACATACATATATCGAACATTATATACGATATACCTAATATTTAGCAATAAATATTTAACGATACATCCGCAATTATTTTGGTATATTATAGTTTCTGTTATAATAAATTGCAAGCACTTTGTTCAAATTTGTAATTTCTATTCGATGACGTTTATGTGCACAATACATAATGCTCGTCTACTTTTACAAGCATTCATTTTTCAAAACATTTAAGGAAACTTTTCCTGCATTTGCTTCTCGTTCGCAGTACAATTCATGTTGTTAATGATTTTATGCATTTGTGAAAAATTTAAAGATGCAAAAATGTACAAAATGTACATAATATGCAAAAGTATTAAAAAGTGGAGTATTAAAATGAAGTATTAAGTATTAAAAGTGGAGTACCATAACATTTAATAATAACATAAATCTTTATGTAGATTCGAAATATACAGTGGCTACCAGGCTCTTAATCAAGTATGACACTTCATTTTTGCAGTATCAAATTTTCGTAGTCATATGAAAGCATACTACTAAGTGATACGAAATTTAATATTTTTGGAAATTATTTAATTAATTAGTCTATAAATGGTATAACAAATACAATAGTGTGGCAATATCTTTTTTGTACCCACTGCATAATATTTCATCGACTTTTACGTGCAAAACAATCTTTCAGCTGCGCGAACGATTCGTCGTGGCTTCAGTCGTCCCATAGCGAACAATGAACAGAATTACCGGGATGGCCAGGCAACACGCGCCACAAATCGACTCGTCGCGTCGTCGTAGTATACGTCAGCTCGTGGACGAAGCCACATTCGACAGCTCTAGCGTGAATCCTAAATGTTCATTGCACGCCACTTCGATGCCTCGATTCTCGACAGCGGTCCGAGACGAATTGTACAAAAGTTGACGTCTCCATCTCTCACGATCGAAACGAGCTACGACATTACAGTCACGCCCATAGTGATCCTTTTGACGACAGGTTATGTTGTTGCCTAGAGATTTATTGTTCGTACAAGGGTGCCTTGTTATTATCCACGCTTGATATCGGTCGTTTGGGGTGCTTGTTGGACTTGATGTGTCTCTGTTTATTCGAGTTGTCTTCTGTGATGCTACTTTATTGGGAAATATACATATACGTAGATAGGCAATATTGTATATAATGCACTGTATTTTGTGGACAAATTGGTGAAAAGATTTTGGATAGATAATTATATTCAATGGTTACAAAAAATATTTGCACATACCTTTGTTTTTGAATGAAGTATTTTATATTTTTTACCGCCATTGTTTCTTTGATGTAATCTGAAAGATTTTTGAAATTGGAGATACTGTGTTTGACGTCTGTGGAAAAGATTAGAAGATTTGAATTAATATTAAGTAAGCAAATACTGGATAGTGTAAGACGTAAATATGTTCGTAGATTAGATCAAAATAGCACTTATTGTCAGCCGGTTGTATATATAACAACAAAATGTAAATATTTAAGAGACTTTTGTTAAAAGAATCTTCTTTTAGAATATATATATACCTACTTTTACAGCACGAAAGTTTGTTCTTTAATCATTTAACAGAAGGAAATATGATCAAATAATAATTTAGACGATTACGCAAATTCCATAAATAAACAACAGAAGTTTAGTTTTTTTCAAAATAAGTAGCCAGCTGTTATTAATAATGCGAACGAAAAATTATCTATAATTATTAATTATAAATTACTTGGAATTAATAAATACTTCCAAAAATAAACAAATTAAAATAATAAAAAATTCTTGAATACAGAGTTACGTTTTTTTAAAAATGAACAATTTCAAAGAAGTAAGAAGAAACAAAAGATTAAACTGAAAAAAATATTGGAGTATACAAAAGTAGCTTTTACTAACAATAAATGCATCATGGTACAGAATTTGCCATAATGAAAATCTGATACCAAGAATATCAGTTCTATTAGTATCAAAGCAGATCGAGAATATCGATTAGCCAGTTGCATGTCCTATTAAAGCTACAAATGATAACACATTGAGCTTGTGACGTTCAACATTCTCTCTAGTCTTGAACATCATTTCATTGCCATCTTTAAATATTTCATAATTATCTGTGTTTTGTATCTAAAAAAGTAATTTTTCATAATATTAGAATATGTGACGTTAATAATTAATTTTAATTTCAATAACAATTACATTCCACATTACCATTTGTATTTTCATGGACATTACTGAATAAAAATTTTTATAAAACTGAATTAATATTTCAAAACCTGTATTTTAAAAATCCTATAGACTTCGCTAACGTAACAATGAAACGAACCACCACGATTATATTGGTGAAATTTGAAACTAATCTACATATCTATATAGAAGTTACAAATTATTTGCTGCAAAATATTAAGCGTATAATAAATATTAAAAATATCCCCACTGAATATTCAGACTTATTAATATAATGGATAATTTGGCTGTTTAAATACTTTTGTGATTCCCGCGAAATATATGATTGTACTAAATAACTTTTAAATTCTATGTTATATTTTTAGATTCGTTCCAAAATTTACCAATATGAGCATGATAGTACTAATGTCTCGTATACCACACATAATATATTCATAAAAGGTTTCTACAAGTGTTCGAATACTTACGTGACCAACTATACATAATCTAACAACTCTCAACTATCTGACTCAACAGCAACTCCAATCAACAACCAACTCTCACACCTGAAAACAACCCCCTCACGCTTGCTCCTTTCCATTCACTACACAAGTCTTCTCAACCTCAGCATAGTCGTCTCGGAGGGTGTCCAGCCTGTATCCTGTCGCGTGTTATCTAAACACCCGGTGTCTCCGCGTGCTTTAACGACAAAAAGAAACGGACAGGTCTAAAAAAAGAGGCCTGGGAAAATTGAAACGGGGACGAAACGAGCGAAACGAAGTAAGAAACATACTATCGGCATTTGTGCGACGAAGATACGACAAAGGGACGGTTGGTGGCTAAGAGGAGCGGCGGGGGTGTTACATGTGGGGGTGGCGGCGTCGGTGGTGGTGGTGAGGTAGTCATGACGACCGCAGCGACCAATCATCCGGAAGTAACGCAGCGCGAGATAACTCTGCATCCAATCAGGTTTAAAGCGGGGACGGGGCTGGCCATCCCCCGCAGAAAATCACCCCCGTAACGAAATTTCCACCGTACGAGGGTAGATATACAAAACGACAGACGGCCCTCTCTCTCTGTCTTTCTTTTAGCTGGTGAGAGTCTTTGTCTGGCTTTCATCGCGTTTACCCTCGTCGATGTGGCTCTCGCACGCGTTATACTCTCGAATCGAGGATAAACGGGGATGATGTTGCCTCTTATCCACCCTCCTCAACCTCTCCTTTTCTTTTAATTCATAATCTCGGACCTCGGCGATAACCTGCAGCTAGTAGATAAGAATACTGAGATGTCTTTCAAGGAATGGAAGGATGGTTCAAGGGGTAGGAGGTATCTTGGGGTTACAGAGTGACGCCACCGAGACTCTGAACTTTTTTCTGTGTGGATCGTAGTAACTGAAAATCTTAAATTACTAAGCTGTAAACATTTATATATATACGATGCGAAGATCACACGAAAGACAGAGGGTATCCCAGTAATTAGGATACAATCGGCAAGGAGACGATTTTACCTGAAAAAGTATGTCGACAATGTGGAATAAAATTTGTTTATATAACACTTTGATTTTGAGAAAATTAGGTTTGACAATTTATCAAATATGGGTATTTGAACTTGGCTAATTCCGAACTGAACACGAGCAAATAATCAGCCATAAATTATTCTACGTGTGAAAATAAGTTAAAAATTTAGCATGAAAGTTTTTTATAAGACGCATCGTTTCCGAGAAAATAGAATTTGAAAATTTATTAATTAAACATATGCAAACTTTATTTTCTTGCAACTATTTTCTTTAAACACTATTTCATAGAGAAAACATTATTCCATACTTTTACATATCTTCGCATGTAAAATAACTTGCTGTGTATTGTACTCAATTGATAATTGTTATCCAAAACGAAACATTATATGAAAAAATTTGTTCTATATTTCCGATTTATCTTTCCACATAGTAGCAGCCTTTTCCGATTGTACCGCAATAACTATATCGCACATTTGCTGCAGCAATTAAATAATTAAAAAGTCACGATTCACATGTTTCAAATATAAGTTAGTTATATAGATATTATAGCTAATGAATGAGACTCACATATGAAGTCCATAGGGGAAATATTTTTTTGTTTCTCATATTGGAGCAAATCCAATACCTTGTCAACCTTACCTGTTTATTAAAATTTATGAAAATATATTTATATTTTAGATGTTATGTGTTATATCTACCATTCCATTATAACGATCGTACTTAATCCGCAATTTTTACATTATTTTATATACATATAACTAGACTGCAAATCTTTATGCAAATTCATATTTTCGTAGATATAATTAAACGACTGAATTTCATATAGAAGATTATTTTACGTATTATGCATTATAGATAGTATTTTCTGTGTATTTTTGCACCTTAAAATTTCTATAAGTGCATACAAATCTGCAATCCACATTTGTATAACACAATTTTATTATTTTATCATTATTATTATTATCTTTATTATTCCTATTTTATTACCACTAATTTTCATTATTTCTTTCATTCGACATACTTTGACCTCCCATTTTTTAATACAACATAAACGGAGTAGCAACCACACTAAAACATCCAAATCTTCTTCGATATGCACGTCGCGTTTCTCTCGCGAAATATTTCCCGCCAGCTGATAAACCCGGTATTATGCGTTCGCGAGGTACTCGATAAATACACACTGGGTGACATTCACCACGTAAATGCGTCAGAATGCCCCGTATATAGAAAAGATGCGTTTATGGGCTGGCAGCAGCCCGATAAGAAACCTCGTAAAACGAATGGTGGCCCATAAGTGTTCGAAGCAACTTCGACGTTGCCTTCGGCGCGATCGGTTGTCGAACGTGTACCCTCCGCATTTGTCACGTTTATCGACTTTACCATGTACACCGCACGCTTTCATCGTGACACACTTTGACGTGCGAACGGATGGTGTGTTTCCATAGATCGCAAGGGGTTGAAGGGAGTTTGCGCAAATTGTGAACAACGAATCTTGAAGTTTCGTCTGTTCTTGAATAAGGATAAACTCGAAAATATTTGCTGGATATTTTGGTGATCAGATACGCTTGAATTAATGTTATATTATATATTATAGTCAGAATCTATATATACATATAGTGCGACAATCTGATCGATTATAAATGATGGAATTCAATTTTTATGCTTGATTGTGTTATGTTAAATATTATCTTAAATAAAACATTTCGTTTCTTGATACGACTAAAGGAAAATATAAATAACAAAAACAGCATCTTCGTTTTTCCACTAAAAACGATAATATAAAGTATGATTATTTGAATCACTAATCGTAATTTGTTTTGTAATTAGTAAATTTAGTTATGAACAATTTTTAGGCGATCTGTAATTTAAAAACGGACTATTTAACTCGTCATTCGTCGCGTGATAAATATTCAGATAAACAAAACTTGCTACTTTTCATTAGTTTACCTTAAATCTGAAATCCAATGAGTGAGTAAATGCAACGCTCTATCAACTTAATTACAGGTTTTTATTAAGATACTAATCCCATATTCAAACGAAAAAAATATATTAAAAAAAGATAATCACAATCAAAAAGACATATATATAATTAGCAAAATTTAGTTTCTTCATTTTTAATTGTATTTAATAAGTTTTAGATATCAATCGTAATAGTAATATACACAACACGATCTCGTTATAATGCTAATGAGATCTCAACAGTTTTGTACAACACACATAATACAACATATTCATATCCTTCACGTGTATAAATACCTCCCAGAGTCACTAAGTACAAAAATCTCCCTTATATAATTAAAACGTTAGAATATTCAATACCCTGTTTCAAAAAATTAATTCATCTTTACGTCTATATTTAATAATTGCTAATAAATTTTATTTCTTATTTTCCTAAAAAATTCTTCTAACCACGAGAACATCATCTCACCACTGAAAAATTCAAAATGATCACATCATTAAACAGATTGAAACAAAACCGCGGGAATTGTAGATAGAGCCCGCTTGCGCGGAGATCGAACTTTTTTCTCAAATCAAGCGAGAGGATATTGTTTGGCCTCGCGGAAAATTTCCTTCGGTCAGGCTACTCTGAAAAAACCTTCCGCGATATCGAATCGCTAATCCACCTCGCGCCTCCTTGATTACGATACACGTTCAGGCGAATGGAAGGAATAAAGGAAAAAAATAATTTTTCCTCATCATCCCTGTCTACTCTCTCCTCCCATCTACCCTCCAACCTCATCCCCTTCGTTCGTTCGAGAGTGTGGGTGGATGAATTCCATCGTTATCGAGTCGCACCCCCATTTTACAAACGGGAAAGCTTCTCTCCCGTCCGCAAAATCCCTCGACCGAACGTGCATATTTCCATTTGACACGCCTCAACGATCGCCTGATTTTATTAAAAACCCCCGTAACCTGGTTCCGCTCTTCGCTCATACCATTCTAAGGACAGAAATCTTCCTTCTAGATGCCTTTATTGCGACATCATACCTGTTTGCGTCCTCTCAGGTATTCAACAGCTTAGAAAGTATGTCTTTATGATATTAAGTACGTATGTGTATGACAAGTAAACGAAACGTGTAGGTTGGAAGATGAATATCATTTGCAACTGGCAGAGTTTGTTCAACAGGGACTTTCTTATAGTAAAAATATGATAATTAGATTGCAGATGTTTATGCGAATTCAAATTTTTGTAAATACAAATGAAGAAGTTGATCCTAAATAGAGATTTGTTTTATTCTCTTTATATTATAAATATTATAACAAGAATTATTTGATTATGGTTTCCGTTTTGCCGCTTTCAAAGAATTACCTTTATGAGTTTTATTACCTTAAAATAAAGGGAGCGACGTGCAAGATTTCATTGACAAAAATATCATCTATGTCAGTGCTATAATAAATACAATAGTTTGTAAATATTTTTTGTAGCCACTGTACATACCTCCAAGCAGCCAATACGATATAAACACATAAGAATACACAGTGAAAAAATAATTCCAAAAATAGAAGAACCGCTTTAAATATTTGAAATTTGGCCATATTCAGAGATCTTCAGGGCAGAGGAGCATAGATATCCAAAGAACACGGAAGAAGGTGACGACGCGACGCCTGGAACAACGGCGAGGAAACGAACGAGCTCGCTTCATTATACACGACGCTCGCACGCTTCGTTTGCCTCCGGAAGTCGTGCTTTAGGAGGGTCGTAGACTGGTAGGGGGTGAAGTGGATGGGTTGGTAGGAGGATGTGAGGGCCATCGCGGAACTACAACGGAAGAGAGAGGAAAGAGACCTGGAAAGAGATCGTGGCAACCAGCGGGACGAACCATGGGAGGAACAAGGGGAAACTGAGAAGTAAATGGGAGGAGAGGGTAGTTTGAATTAATACAATCACAGAGGGGTGGCTCACCACTCGCAGTCTACGTAAAGAGACAGGGACAGAGGGAGAGAGAGAGAAATATAACCACCCCTTTGCTTGTCATCGAAATTATACGCTGCCGACACTCGACCTCGTTTACGACTTCTATCTTTCTCTTCCTTTCTCTTTCTCTCTCTCTCTATTTCTCTGTTGGTTCTTTCATTTCTGTCTACACGGTGGATTCCTCTTCAATAGTCCTACGCGCCACGACAAGACAGCAGACGAGTTTGAAAATTAGGATCAAGAGAGGAAAAGGGTTAAATATGGCGGCACATAACGAGCTGTTGTCGTTACTGTTATCGAAAGGGATGCGTCCTCCGGCGGGCACGAGAGATCTCGAAAATATAACGCGATTAACTCTGAATCCGCATCTCGCGCACGTTGCCTTGCTTAGCCAATCTGAATTAATGTCCTCCAGAATTTCTACTTTTCTTAACGAGCGATTAAGCGCCGCCCGCGCTGTTCCGTTGCACGCCCACGCGTTTTTCTTTCACGAGGACTTGCTTTTCGACGGTTTCGAGCTTTTAATGGCTGGGATACAGGCATTGCGACACGAGCTTTTTCCTGTTAACCAGTTAGCTGTTGCGACCTCTTTGAAAAGTGTGTACCTAAAATGTATCGCAAAAAGTAAGCGATGACAAGTATATTCGTATAACACGAAATATGTGTGGCTGTTATAATGTAGAATTAAGTTGTAATGAAATGACTGTTTTACTTTTTAATTGTATTACGAAATTTATTATTTCGTCATAACAAAAAATACTGTCATTTCTTCATGACGAGTATACTCGTCAGGAACAACTAACTGGCTAATTCCAGGATAATAACATCGGATTTTGATTCTTCCCGTGGAAGTCAATGAAGCTTGAAGAAAAAATAAATAATTATTCGAAATAAAGTAACGAATAAATTTATTTGAAAACTTAAGCTGTTTTAACAAACAAATTCCGAAATCTTATTTGAAGATAAAGGATGACAAATTTGGAAGATTTATTGTATATATTCGGTAAAATATAACGAAGTTTCAAAGTAAACGTAGATGCTTCCTCAACAAAAAGTAAATGCTTCTAAGCAGTGCTTCTGTGCAAGAGTTTTAATATAGTGTTTTGCTATTAGGAGGAAGGTCCTTGGAGTGTTCACTTGCAGTCTTCTGGTTAGGCTGACTTTGTACAGCGCCTTAGCTAAATTGCTGAGATGATCAGTTATTCTACCTTATATTTGCTTCTCTATTGTATTATTTCTTTTACTGCTGATGAAGTTTTTAAATCTATTCGAAGTTTGCAAGTATCACGGTGTGTTAACTATGCTCTAAGTACTATGGATCACTGTGCTTCAAGCTTTGCGACATAACTTTTTGCGTACGAGCATGCCTCACAGCTCAATGTCGCACGTTCAGATTGGTTTGATGACTATTTTGTAAATTAAGAATTCGTGGTTTGCACTTAATCTAGAGTATTCCCTGATAAGCCAGTACATATTTTTCTTCTAATCGATTTGATAGATCTCTTTGCGTACATGATGTTTCCATATCAACCGACAGTCTAAATGCACTCCTAGATAGCCAGCTATTTTTGTTTGAGATATCATAGCATTGTTGAGTTATTTTGGAAGGGGATTTCCTTTCCTTAGAGTGAAGGTGATGTTTATTTCTGCTAACCTTCTCTATTAGTTTGACCGCTCTTAAATCCTTTGCACATATTGCTGCAATACAGAAATAGTTGCATTAAAATCTTCGCGAGTATCCAATATGACGTACCTTCAGCAAATATTAATAGGTTCATTTTTTAGGTAGTAGATACATCGGCAGTATAAAGTGTACATAGAATAGGACCCAAAACGCTTTTCTGAGGAACTCCTGCGTTGGTATTGTAAGTGCCGGAAACTGTGTTTTGTATTTTAACGAAAAATATTCTATTTTCAAAGTATGATATAATGAGCAGGTAATAGAATAGAGGAACATTTGTTTGATTTTACACAAAAGGCTCTCGTGCTAAACTTTATCGAATGTTTTTTGTGCCTGTGTTATTGTTTGTGTTCTAAAGTGAATGTAAGTTTATCTGTTAGCCTATTAGCTTGTTAGCTAAATATGTTGTATAGTGGCATAATTATTTCTGAAACGAAATTGATGTGATGGGATTAAGCAGTCTTCTATTATTATCTTCTTCATTCTGTTGTGAATTAATTTCTCTAATAGCTTTAGCATTATAGGCAGTAGAGGAATTGGTTTGTAGGATGACAGTAGGGTTCACTACTTATTGAGCTTAACTATCATAAAAACTTGAGTTACGTTCCATTTGGCGGGAAAATATTTAATTCTCAATATAGCGTTGAAAATAATAGTGAGTATTCTTGTTATTTTAATAAGCAGTAGTGAGCGTTCTTGAAATGTATTCTAAAGATGTTCGGTAAAAGTAATGATATTTTCTACTTACATACTTATACTTTCTTTATTACAGGCAATGATGCGATAGACTTTCTGAATTTTGCAGCTGTCTTCCATGAAGAATAATTTGTGTCTTCATTAGGGGAGAGGCCACACAATCTCCCTAAGATAGAAGGGAATTTTAACATAGTTTTTAATTGTAAGATGAGCTTCCGCAATATGAATTATATCAATTTTGTCGGTGAATAAAAAGAAGACTTTTAACTTCTGAATTCTATACTGCAGCCTGTTAACGTCCCAAATTGCAATTTTTAGCGTAATATTCATTACTATTCATTATTATCGTTGTCAAGCACGCGTGTGAGAAGTTCAATCATAGTGTTAATTTGCTGGCTTAAGAGTTTAGTTTATCCGAGAAACATGGTCGTTATTAGTTCAATATTTCCAGCTGATTGTAGTAGCAGATTTTTTATCTTTATCGTGTCTAACGCTGAATCATAGTTTTGTGTAGTGAGAAACGTTCCTTTTTCAATTTTCTAAATTTGAGTTGCTTGAGCATAGGGGTTTGTATTTGTGTTCTACTGATGCCTTGTAATGATATTATCGCTGTTTGCAGTGACAATTTGAAGGGACAGATTTGAATTATCTGTAACCGTTTTTGTATCCAAGTCTAGCATATAATCTTTGTTGTAGCTTTTATTTTATTACACAAGGATGATCTTCCTGTAAAAGAATAATTCGAAGTCAAGTGTTTGGCCCGCATTGACATTTGACACGTGCGGGAGTTCTAATCTAGTATGACCGTAAGCTTGACAGCATAAGCATTGAGAAATGTTCCTTTTTATTTTGGGAGATTCAAATGATACTATGGTATTTTATAGTTTATCGATTTTGTAAATTTCTTTGTTATTGTCAGTAGGTTCGAATTCGACGAAGGAAAGTGTTAGTAGTTGTTTTACCGTTATTTATTTATTTATCATTATTTATCATTATTTATGTCTCACCTAATGGTTGAATTCTTTTAATTCGTTGGTAATTGTGTCAGTGTTTATTTTAGGCTGCATCGCCCTTAAAACTACCTTGTACTAACTACAACTTTATCTTATATAATAATAACATTTATCTTTCTTTAATTATGCAGTATGTATGAAAGTCTGCGTTCTTCTCTTTCAAGGCTAGAACAATCTTACTGTAAATTTCGATGGTGTTAGCTTGCACTTTGACGATTATTTTTTAGTTGTTTTGAAGTGAAGATTTTATTTTTTATTTCTTTTAGGAGACCCATGAGAGACTTTATAACTTAAGTCTTAATGCATATCAGTAGTGGTTTAGGACTTTCTGATGTAGCATTTTTTTAAATTTCGTCTGACATTTCCTTAAGATGCTGTATAGGTTTTGTACAGGCACACTCGTCAACCATTTATCGCTACCTTTTATTTCTAGCGTGTTTCCGATCGCTATTTGATGGTTTGTCAACTTTCACTAAATTTGCCATAGTTGCTGTATTGATATTGTTTTAGTATTTGTTAATAGCCTAATTTTCATCAATTTTAGTAATTTTTAATTAAAGATTCTTTGCTTTTGCCATTCTAAACTTAAACTTGCTGAATGGCAAGTTTACTCGACCTCACGCTTACACTGAGGATAACAGATGCACTAACACACAGTTAACTGTATACTTCACGTAAAAATATTTCAGGAAGGATCCAAAGCCTTTAGTAAGAAATTATAGGGATTCCATCTGAAAAGATACAGTAGCTATAAAAGATATTGACACATGCTCTTATTTCCCAACGAAGCCTATTTTTATCAGGTTCTGGTACATTTCATTTTCATAACATCAAATTTTTGTAGTAATATGAAGATACTACTAAATGTTACACAAATTAATATATTTGGACCTAATTAATTAGTATTTAAATGCTATGATAAATGCAGTGTAGTCACTGTACGTATATATACCCCAAAGCAGAAGGAGAAAACACATAATAGAGAAAGAGGAGCGATATCGAAGTAGGAGAAAGGGGTACAAGCCGTTTAGCGATATTTCACGGGGCTCTCGTTCTCGTAAGGGGTTCTAGCCCGCGCACGGTATTACTGGAAGCAGTCTTGCAAACTCGAGATAAGGGTAGACCGGTTCTCCGTTTCCGACAGTGCGAACGGGAGCTAAGGCTCTTCACCTTAGCTTCGACTTCTCGTACGCAGCAGAAGAGAATATCCAGAGAAGAAAGCCACCAGAAGCAAACCACCCCTTTTCGGTTGCCACGCACTGTAATCATCTCTTCTTCACGCCACCCTCTTTGAACTCCGTTAATATCCTTGGCTTATCCATTGTCGCCATTCATTTTCTTTATCCAGTTTACTTCTTTCTCTGGCAAGCTTCCGATTTCTCGCTGGAAATATTGTCACCTCTTGGATTTCTTCGAGTAATATGTTTGTTATATGGTTGGATGAACCATTTATTATGGTTTAGGTAAAATTATGTCGTGAATAGATAATTATATTTAAAACATTTGTAAGCTGATTGATGAATGGCGTCTCATTTAAATTTGGAATACGATTTTGTAAAAATTATTAAAGGAAAAAGAAACAATAGTTTATGTATTGTACATAGGCATAATAACAAATTCATAGTATTTAAAGTATTAAAGTAATCAATTATATGTTACTAAGACTCAATATATTTAGTATTACACTATTCGTAACTAAATCCTATGTACGATATATCTATGTATATTCATAAATTACATCAATATATATTGCAATTTTTGACAGCGCAAACGTTATTGTAAACATCTGACCTATTGTAATTAAACTAAATTTCACCTATGAATTAATAAATTCAAAGCTTCTAAATTCATACTCATCCAGAGATCGTATTATTATAGCTCGTCTTCATATCAGCTGCAGTGCTATGAAATCAAAACTACACCGCGCCATTTAAAAAGATCAAGGTAACCTTGAGTTAAGTATTCAAGTTTTATATTATTATTTCAATTTGTAGCTAATTCAAAACAGATCAACTTTTGTTCGAAAAATTATTTTACATTACATTATCAGAAGTGCTTGAAAAATCCAGCATGTCATTTTACTGAACGCTCTGTATATCCTTTTATTGACAAAGATTAATGATTCATTATTATTTCTTAAGAAATTATGTTAATAATGTATAATTATTTATTTTTTATGTTATACGATACGAATTCGCGCTTAACACGGATTGACAATTAGGGAAATTCCCGTACAAAACGCTACGTAATGAGAATCTTTAGCGAAGATTCAACAAGACAAAAATTATGTAGAGTCCGGATATTGAAGCTTCACACTGCATACGTTTAAAACCACCCTTCATATTGTATCAAATATTGTATAATTTAACTTTCTATGTGTATGTACCTATGTGTATGTATACATATATGAAACGTATGTTTCTATCACAGAAATAACAAACTAAATGCTAATTTGACAATTATTACAGATCTAGTCAATGGATCGATCAATATATTAATATATTCAATTGAAAATAAATAATCGATTGAATGAAATAATATCAATGAAAAAATGTTACATAAAATTTAAAAAGACATATATTATATTATAAGTAAATTATTAGAAGCTTCTGTAACGAGTATAATACATCTTTTTTCGAAATAATCATGAGCGTTCTTATTACTGAAACTTAAAGAATCGATTCCCTGCTCACACTCGGGTAATTAGCGACCATTTAAATGCACGTGCACTCGAACCAACGGCTAAACCCTGCAATTTTACTCAAGGGATGGCCAGCGTTTGTACCAATTAAAAAGAAAAAACCTCAGAGACGCCCCCTCGTCGACTCGTTATTTACACCGTAAAAGAGACGCACGTGTTCGTCCAATTCCGAGCCTATAATCCTCTCTTAATCACTTGGCTGTACGCTAACAGGTGCAAAGCAATTGCCTCTCTTTCTTTTGGTCGTAGGAAGTCACGCGGTTCTCCGTATTTTGTTTCGTAATATACCAAAAAATTATTTAAACGTGAAGATTTAAAGAGAAAATATACAAATTATAATATAATAAGTATACATTAAAAAATTTCATATGTTGTCAAACTAACTTATATTATCAAATTTTACCTTTCTGTTTTGGGACTAAATGTACGTTTTTGTTATTTCTTTCAATATTTAAAAATTACTAATTGTTATAAGTTATATTGTATTTCATAGCATTAGTTATATTCTTAGACTTTACAAAACTAAATATAGATATAAATATATCGCCTATTTTTAAGATAGTTATTATATATCATCCTCTTGGTCATAAAAAATCATATGTTACTTCGTATTTTTTTGGTAATATACTAGAATATAAATACTATGAAGATTATTGGAGAAAGATATATGACAAAATATATTTTTCGTGTTTTACGAATCATGTATATGTACATATCATTGTATAAGGTGCCCCGTAGCATCAGGAAACTCGTTAGTGGTGGATTCTACACATGAAAACGATAAAAAACGTTTACATAAAAATATGCCCCATTTGATCTTGTTTTCGAGTTGTAGCGACTTCTTTAATAAACTGCATGTATCTGCCTACCTTCACCAGAAATATCCAAAATGACTTCCTTTGTATCCGAACACAAGACTGAAGGCGTTTTATTATTAACTGTCTTACTTTCGCCATTTCTCCAGTTCTTCAGATACTAAATTCTGCGGAATTAATTCAACTACTTCCATCTTTCGATAGAATTATTCCAACATAACTCAAAAACAGAATCAAATAGGGCACAATTTTATATGGATATTTTTTAATTGTTTTCAAAAACAAAATCCACCGCTGCGCCGAAGCGATTCCCCAATCATATGGGTCACCCTGTACATCACTCAACTAACTAAACTCATTAAATCAATCACTAAACATTCTTCAAAACCTAAACAAATCAATAAAATTTACGTCATACTGTTTCCTCTCAAATACTCCTTCTAACTCGTTTCTCCATCAAATTTCAGAAACACTAAAAGAGTCAACAAAAACTTGCATCATACTAATTTCTCCTAAATACTCGAATTCTAATTCCTTCTAACTCATTTTTCCACATCAATCCATAAAACTGTTCAAGATAATCATCGAATCTTTTCCAAATCAAAAAATGTCAACAAAGATTTATGTATATCATAAATGCAGATTTTTTATTTTATTCACAATGAAGTACTTCTAATAACATTTCATGGGTAAAATAGATCTCTATATATGTCTCATTTCTTCAGTTATGTTAATAAAAATGTAAAACTACATAAAAGTCCGTAGTCTATACATCCGATTGATTCTTTTTAACCCTTAACATATCGAAAATAGATCGAAATTGTTTGTCAACGTTCGTTATTGATATTTGTTATGATAACTTTTATTCCTGTATATTTATTTACCAGAATTACTACTTATTCATATAGCGAAAACATTAGCAATAACTATTGATAATCAGTAAAAACAATGCAGAGGTTTTTAAATGACCCACCTTGTTATATTAAGAATTAAGTGCATTAATTATAAGGATAGCAACAGATAGCACCTGGATAGAAAATTATGTACCTACTAGATAAATATTATAGAGAGTACGATACTATATATATTTTAGATATTTTATATATTTTGCATATTATATGCATCCTGTACATTTTTACACTTTTGAATTTCTCGTCAATGCGTAAAAATCCGCAGCCTAGTTATAACTCATATTTTCACATCGATCTACCAAACTCATCGAACACTCTTCCAAACCCTAAAAGAATCAACAAAAATTTACATCACGTTAATTTCTCCTAGAAACTCTAAATCTAATTCCTTTTAACACATCTCTCTATATCAATTCACCAAATTCATCGGAACGATCGCAGTGTGTGAACGTTCTTCGAAACCCAGAAAGGGCAAACGAGGTCGGTCATTTGAAACTCCCACACCACCCGTTATATTCTCTGGTAATGAACGCAACCACCTTGAACTGGCAAACGGATGAACGGCCAGCCAGAGCCAGAGTCTGTAAGAGCGAACTTAAGCTGAAGAGAGACAAATAAAGAGAATAAGTGAGAAGGAGAGAGACTAAAGGGGTGTAGGTTTGGTTAGGGTAAGAGGGAGCGAAGAGACGCCGTGCTAGCCACTAAAAGGGGTTGCGTCCTCTCTCCAGTGCGACGGAAGCACCTTTCTGCGTCCCATCACTACCTCCTTTTCCCTTTTTCCCTCCGAGGGAACTCCCACTCATAGCCAGCCGTTAACTCCAACATTTGTACGCGTGTATACACGCGTCCCTGCATTCGAATGCCTTTGCATGCGTGTCCTCGTCCTTCATGCGTATCTGATAAGCCATTGACGGCTGAATGATCTGACGCGATTACGCGTTGCTTTGTCCAATTGCTTCGGTGGTGTCTTCCGTTTTATGGAAGATTCAGTATCCTCTATCATTTTCTCTTCGTTTCATTCCTTTCTCGTTTTCTGTTTCTGGATTGGTAAAACATCTTAACCCTTTGGAGCATAATGGAATAGGTTTTAACTTTTTGAGGTTCAGTGGATATGGTTACCTAACCATATCTTATGAACTGTTAAAGCACTACATTGATCAACTCCATAACTTAAAAAGTAGTGAAAAATGATGATGTTATGAACTTTGGGGCATAGTAGGACAAAAAGCATGCCACCCTTTTAATACTTATACATTTATGCACAGTGTAACGTTCTTTATCGTACCTTGAAATATTAAGATAACTCGAGGTATAGAGGTTTATAATATAGCTCACCGATATCGTTTTGTCACAAATATTACTAACACGCGTTTAATAGATGAACAGGAAGGAATGTGCATTAATTTGGCTAGTACGTATTCATAACTCGTCCAAAGCGGTCGTAATTTTAAATACAATTTTTCTGCAATTAGAGTTTTTTTTTTAGTATTCTGTGTCACAAAGAATTAATGAAGACATTTATTAAGGGAACTACTGATATGGAGACAAAAAGTAATTTAATTTAATTATACGTAATCAATGTAATATTAAATATCTTTGGGTTCTTTATATAATCTAAAATTTTAAATGAGATAATAATTCATAATAGCTCGTCGTAAATCATAGTCAGGTTTATCTAATTTTGCGTAAATGTAATACTTTCGTATTAACATATTTTCTAGTCAAATAATGGAAATGTTATGAAAATTTTCTTTATTTTGCAAATATAAAAAAAGCTATTACAATTATCATTTCAAAATTAATATTAAATCTGTAGAAGTGTAAAAAACTTTCTGCGCAATTTACTTAATTCACCATTTTGCTTTACGCGACTTTTTCCAAAAAACTTCTCAATTTAAAGCATTAATAACGTAGCTTTCTTCTTCTACGATTTATATCTGTAAAATTAAAAGTTTGGGTTAAACTTAGATAAGATCTAGAAACTGTAATATGTGAAATGTCCATTTTTTAGATAAGTATAAAAACAATTGTTAATATCCATTTTGTTCTATTTCTATTATTATGATCATACATGATTCAATAAAAATAATATAAAACAGAGAATGTCATGCATCCATTATTTCCTTACAAAACGAAAGAAACTTTTGGGACAACATAATAATTAAAATTTGTATCATTTCTTATCTATAATTAATATAAGGAAATCTTCTTTTTATATCTTTCAATATGAATACATATAAAAACTAGGTAGTATCATGACAAAATCATATTTCTTCTTCTTGCAGGAAAACAATTTTATAATGCTAATATACTTCCAACCAGTCTCAAAATTGTCTTTTTATTTCGTTTGGGTGTTAGATACCTACATGATTTTACTAGCCTCTCGAACAGTTCAAAAATATTAAAAATTAAATTTAATATCATATAATGTTACATCGGTTATAAGTATCATGAATCTTTGGCCTTTGTATAATTCTTTTTCAAATAAACATTTTTCATATTACAATTTTATAATTTTATGTCATAATATACCTGCTTCTGAAAAATTCGACAATCAAGATTATATTGACTACGATGGCACACAATGTGATAAAGGATGCAACAGTCAACAGAGACAAGCCTAAAATTAATTTCCATTTTAGCGTGCCATAATTGTTGTAATGTGCCAGAATATACAGAATAACTGGAATAATGGTTGACAAAGTCGATGAACAAATAGCTCCTACCACGGCGATGAATAAATCCAATTTAGGAATTATCGCCGCCAACAAACCTGTAATTTTGATTTACGTTTCGTCAAATTTATAAGATCACTCAAAAGTCTGGCTATATTTATGGAATATGTATTTTATAATACATAAGACTACAAATTTCAGAATCTAATACCTCACACAGTAGTTCGATTTCTATTTTTATATATACAAAAATAAGGATAAGAAATTTTCTATACGAAAAGTTAGGTAAGGTAAATAAAACATTAACTCGTTTGATTGACGCTAAAATGCCATAGTGGACCTGCTTTTTATTTGAATAATTCTCAAAAATATAACTGTGACACCGCAGATGTTTATACAAATGCAATCAGTTTCAAAACTGTTTAAGAAAGAAATGGAAATGAAGCGAGAAGGATTTCTATGAAATGAAAAAATATGGCAAACCTGTAGAATTGTTCCATCCTCTTCGATTTCGATGATTTTTAAATATAGCTAGAAAGATCAACTTTTTGAACAACTTTTCCTTATACATATAACCGTCGGCCAACCTTAGTTTCCGAAGTATTACAAAAACGAATACAAAAAACTATAAATATCACTACACTGCAGTTCTGTCTATAATTGTGTGTCTATGGCAGCGTTCCATCAATACTAGTTGCTAGCCGCTTATTTTCTGTTTCTAAAGGATGGTCAGACAAACTTAACATCCTTTCCCACATGCATACGCGAGACTACAAGAATGCAGGAAATATCTGTTATAACGTATAATTCAATTAGAAGTAACTATCAGCAATGTATTAGGTTTGAGTTTAGAATAGTATTTTCAATCCAGCCGCCGCGAGGCGATCGCCAACGCTTACGTAAAGTGATAAAAATTATTCTATTTCCTAAAATAATATCAATTATTTATTCATCTATTATTTTAATATTAATTTTTTATAATTTCATGCAAACGTTGCTGGCCGCCTCGCGACAATCGTGTTGAAAAATCCAACCCAAATCTAAACCCAATACATTGATGATATTCACTTTTAATTGAGTTGAGTTATAGCAGACTTTTCTTGCACCCTCGTATATGTACGTCATGCACGGGGTTTCTAAGCTCGCCTGACCCTCGTTTGCATACTCAAGGTGATCAGCCGGTGGCCGGCAACTAATACTGACACATACACTGCCACAGACGCACAACTATATGTAGAAATACACTGTAGTAGTACCTGCAGTTTTTTGCAAATATATCGGGAACTAGTCGAAACCGATGGTTATATGAATAAGAAAAAGTTGTTCAAAATGTTGATTTCTATAACATGTTCAATAATGACCGAAATCGGAGAGGACGGAACGGTTCTACAAACTCAACAAAAATATTTTTAACTTAAAGAGCAAATATATACGAATTTTCGACAATTTTTGCAAATATCGTATAACAGAAAAATTCGCATTGAATAAAATCGTAAATACAGTACTTGTTTATTTCTTATTCGATTAGTAAAATATCCACAAAATAATCATCAAATATATTAAATTAAATCCCATTAGCAATGTCGTTAATGATCCAATTGTCTGCGTAATATCATTTGCGGTAAGAGAAAATAATCCATAAAATGTATATTATTTGTAGAAATGTTAAGATATTATATACATATTTGCATAAATATTATAATATAAAAGTTTTCTGCTTTTTTTACTCATCCTCATACTGATGAAGAATCAATCAAAAGATCGTGAGTTAGCCCAACAAAGCATCCTTTATTAGAACGATGAATACTTGCATCAGGAGTTCCGCTATGGCGCGCCACGAGAGAAACTGGGCTATCTATACTAAATTTCACGAAAATAGATTCTGGAACTTTGGTAATATCTAGCTTGTGATGGACTGCCATCGGATCGATTGATCGATTTCGCGAACTTCCCTCGTGAGAAAGAGGAGATTCAACTCGTTGCAACCGATCAAACTTCCCTTTGAGTTTACCTTGAAAATATAAAAGAGAAAGGAAACAAAAAGAAGAAAAAGACATTTTCTCTAAGATTTCTTTTTCGTTGTATTCGTTGGTTTTTATTAAAAATGAATATTGAATAAAATTTAGATTTCTGTCAAATTTTTTGGAAAATCAATTAAAAATGTAGCATTAACTCTGTTGCAGACCTCGCATTTTCAATTTCAAAATATTTTGAGCAATATCTGAATCATACCCTTGTTTTAACGAACAAAAAGACATTTAATGTTTTAACAAAATCTTTGGCAAAATGTTGCAACAAAAAATTATACATACAAAAAAAGTTACTTTTAGTAACAAAGATATCTTTTTCTCTTAACCTTAAGAAATTTGTACTTAATAGAAAAATAGAATTGAGTAAGTTACTCAAAAAACGCATCGGGGATAAATATAAATATTACAGTATTAAGTATGTATAGTGTTAAGTATTTTGCAAAACTAAGTAAATGTAAAATTGAAAAAGTGAGGGAAATGAAGACAATTATACGATAGTGAGATTATGCGTTACATAACTTACTACAAACGCAAGCAGAAAGGCTTTTTCTAAAAGGAAGTACAGTATGCGAAATAAAAGAAACAAACATAAAACACTGAAAAAGAAAAAGAAGATCAGGATTCTAAATGAAATTGTTTTCCATGAAACACAAACATTTTAAACGAAAAGAAGACGAAGAACTCCTATTAAAGATATTTTTTGCGCCATAAAAATGATCTTTTTTCTTTTTTTAAGAAAACGAAAAGGAACAAATCAAACTCTGAGCGAAATTATTGTTCAATATAAACAATCACGTGAAATAAATAAAGAAATAAAAGATCCTAAAGACGTAAAATTATATATCACGATAGAATTATTTTTGTTGAAAGGTAAACTGAGAAAAGCGAAAGCATACTGCTCAAAACAATTATCCACACTTATCAACCGTATACTCAAAAGAAAAGTTCAATAGATTCTGTTATATGACAATCATATAAGCTTATTAATGTTATACTTTAAACAATCTAAAGTGATTACAAAAAGTATTTACACATACCCTTATTATCCTACAGAGCATTTTCTTTGTCGGGTTCTATATTTTGTAATATCAAATTCTTGTCATCATATAAAAATATTAAATATTGGATTGGAAACTAAGTGATTGCGGATCATGTCAATAGGTGGTCTTAACACATTCTTTTGTTTGGCAACGTATTCAAAGCACCTAACCTATATTGTTTTCTTATTTTTTGGACTTCCACCTTTAATTTAGTAAAAAAAACTGTATCGATTAGTTATTTAGTTTCGTTTGTATCTCAATTTAAAAATGAAAGAGCAAGACGCGCATTTCAAACATATTTTATTGTATTATTTCCGAAAAGGCAAGAATGCATCGCAAGCACACAAGAAATTATGTGCCGTATATGAGAATGAAGCCTTGAAAGAAAGGCAGTGTCAAAATTGGTTTACCAAATTTTGTTCTGGTGATTTTTCACTGAAAAATGCTTAACGATCTGGCTGTCCAATTGAAGTTAGTAAGACCCATATCAAAGCCATTATCGATTCAGATCATCATAGCACAACGCGTGAGATTGCAGAGAAGCTCAATGTATCGCATATATGCATTCAAAAAAAATTAAAGCTTGGCTATGTCAAGAAACTCGATCTATGAGTCCTTCATCAGCTTAAGGAAATTTATTTGACGCAACGCATTAGCATCTGCGATTCATTTCTAAAACGCAACGAAATTGATCCATTTTTGAAACAACTGATTACAGGCTACGAAAAATGAATAGTTTATAACAACGTTAATCGGAAAAAATCGTGGATAATGCAAGATGAACCAGCCCAGACGACACCAAAAGCTGAGATTCACAAAAAAAAAAGATTATGCTGTCAGTTTGGTGGGATTATAAAGGAATTCTGTACTTTAAACTTTTACCATCGTAAGGATGTTGTTTTCCAGCATGATAAAGCAAAGCTCCACACATCTTTGGTCATTCACTAAAAATTATTGGAACTAAATTGGGATGTGTCGTCACATCCACCATATAGCCCTGACCTTGTGCCTTCAGATTACCATTTATTTCGTTCCATGCAGAACTCCTTAAATGATAAAATTTTTAATGACAATGATGATGTAAAATCACATTTAATTGTTAGATTATAGGGTTTGATGCAAATGTTTATTTGATACACTGAGATAAGTTTTGTAGCTTTTATATTTCAACACCTCACACGATACATATAGCACCGGATATACATTAAGATTAAATATGGCGGTTAGAGTAAAAAACAAGAAAATGCACACCAGTTGCACCAACTCTGGGATGCAGAAACTACTGATCATAGCAACATGAGATTTATCTCAACATTAATTCAGTTTTTTGCTGGTAAAAATCAGAAGTTTTATGAACATGGAATTATAATACTGCCTGAAAGAAGTCAAAAGGTCATCGACAAAAACGGACAATACGTAATTGAATAAAATTATATTTTTAAGCAAAAGTTTTGAATTTTCCTTCTTATTTAAAATCCGCAATCAGTTAGTTGCCAACCCAATACTAAATAATATGAAATGTAATATACTTTGATCTAATTAATTAGTATGTAAATGCTGCAATAATTTCAATGGTTTGTAAATACCTTTAATAACCACTGTATAGACTTAAGCTTTAGTGAGTTAGCTACTCATAAACCTTTATATTCAGGATGTCAGATATTAATCTATAAATGCGAATTAATGGTAAACTATCTACTGTACAAAAAGAAATGTTCAAAGCTGTACCTCGCAATTTTCCTTGTATTTCATAAGTTTTACAAAAATCGACTATTTGCTTTTTTCTTTGCTTTTTTGTCTTCTATACGATAGGTTTTACAAGATAAAAGTTAAAATACTTGCTAAATTAGTGGTTTTTCGACATGAATAGATTGATAATTTTTTATAAAGAATGTCAAAATAGATCGATTAGTATATCAAAAACTATATGATTCATCTCGAGAAAAGATAATTATACCAGATTATGTTCACTGTAAAACCATTCAATTTCTTCCTTTCTTTTATACAACAGGTAATTTACCAGTAACTCGCATTTGTACATTAAAATCGGATATTCTGTATATTACGTAATTAATATTATATAAAACTGAGTAAAAGTATATGAGTGTATCTAAAACATATAAATAATTTCTAATGCCCATGTAGGCAAAATGTAACTGTAAGAAGAGATAAAATTTAAAAAATCCAAACAATTAGAGAATCGCTACTACGAAAGTTTCTATTAAAACATACCAACATAAATAACATTTACATGGTACTGCGATAAAGATTAAGTTTAAAGTAATCAATAAAAAAAATGTACAAACGCGAAAGATAAATATGAGAAGACAAGGAGAACGATCCTCTAATCGCTTTGAGCACAGTAGGTATAAGAATTTCTTTACACAGAATGAAAACTTTTTACATATATACACGTAATAAGGCTGATGCCCAAACGAATTGTCAGATTCCAACAACATGGAGTTCCGTAAATTGACTTTTTATCAAGTGCTGGAATAATATATCCGTCCAATAAGATAATAATTGGCATATAGCATTGTAATCCATATGTGAAATATATCGATAGACCCTGCATCACGAATGCAGATATTGTTCCCCTAACAAAATAAAATAATAATAACGTGTTATTGGTTATATTATACACTACCGTTCATAAATATTCCGACACTTTGATTCATTTGTATTAAAATGTATAAATTAATGATGAATTAATAATTGAGAACAACGCTTACTATCTTTTTATAGAATGCAAAAGTCATAAATTTAATTGGTTTGTTAAAAAACATAGAAATAATATATTTACTCTGTGTATTACTATATACAAAGTAGCCGAAAACAATAATTCGATAAAAAAAAATATTACAAGTATGAGACAAGAACAGATAAAAATCTATCTTTTTCATGATACAAAAAATATGGGGATTAATAAGCCAATAATTTAAAGAGTTTGTCCTCGTGCTAGATACTGACGATACCGCATGCACTTTAATTTTATCCGTTAACATTTTAATTTGATCACTTTTTTTACGAAAAGAAATTTTCACTTCTATTGGATATTGCAACATGATCAGAGTATAAAACAAAATACAACTGAATGGTGCAAAAGACATCAAAATTTCTTTTAACAAACTTCCAGAGATGTAGCTTCTATCTGATTTTAAAATATTAAACAATTAAAATCAGTATCAGTCAGTAGCCTTCTGATCATCTTGCATAGTTATTATTCAAATATTACCGTTCACAAAAATTATTTTGTTGGTATAGAAAATCTTAATCTACCTTATAATTCGTACTATAAGAAACCTATTGAAAGGTCTGAAGATAAAGAATTTGCCAATTAATATAATAATTTTACAAGACTATCTAATTACAAACTCTAGCTTTCTTGTTGCATATTAGTTTTGAAAAATTAGTTTAATGGCCTCATAATATCCTGTTATATATAATGCTTATAAGAAATAAAATTATCGCAGTTCAGTTTTTTTATCCATGGTTTTATAATTCAAATATATCTTGTCAAAAATAAACAAGTGTTCTGATACCTCTGAACGGTGGTGTGTCTCGTTTGAAAAAATAGAATATACGCAAAAATTTGTACAGATCGTTTACTGGATGGTTTCGAATAAAATTGCCTCCTGAGTCGCAACCCCATTTCAGGTAACCAACAACACCAATAAAAGTGTGCAGAAGAGTTATGTGCATCATAGCGTGGTTTAATACTCCGCTAAATTTCGTGTAATTCCATGGCTTTTTCATATCGTGTTGTATAGCTAGCACCTAAAAATAATTATCCTCAATTGAAAAAACATTTCTTGGTTATAGAGTAAAATACCGTTTAAAGGAGTTGTTACGCCGCGTGGCACACAGCAAACCGCCTTTCTCAACCGTCATTCTAAAAATAGAGTACACTTAATTACAAATTGACGACACGACATAGTTTGCATCTCGCATAATACAATGTCGGTTTCCAACGGTTCCTATGTCTTACAATGTCACCGAAAAGATCTTCTTACTACATTTTCAAGCACCTACATTGTTGCGGGACATAGCCGATATCACGCTTCGAGATATATCGATACCTCGTGAGAAAGTTCGTTACCATTCGAGAAGCCTGATGAGTCGATCATAGAAACTTCTCGATGCTGGATCATCCGATATATCACGTGACTCAGTTTTCAACGGTCACGAAAGACAAAGGACATAGGAACCAAGGGCGTCAAAATCAGTCAGTTCTGTCCGAACCTTGAGAAGGCATACATCGAAAACGCGAGCGATCTTTAAGTACAGTAAAGGCGAACATATCAAAGAGTTGTCTAAAGTCTAATTATAACACACATTTAATTGTATCATCGCGACGAAAATAACTAATTGTCAATTATCTTCGGAACTATTGTTGGAAATACATATTTTGGTATTGTTAATTAATGTCAAAATCATTACAACCACCCTTAATATCCGAAAAGAATTAAGGGAACGATTGTGTTCGTGGCGTCGATTGTCAATATCGTAACGAGAATTTACACCTCTCGTTGGCGCGTTTAATCGTGATCGCGTCTCTCCGCGAACGGTCGTAACATTTGTAATTAAATGTACTCTATTTTTGGAATGACGGTTGAGAAAGACGGATTGCTGTGAGCCACGCGGCGTAACAGGAGTTTTATACAAATTATTTTACTACATAATTAAACTGTGGATTTTTATATATTTATACGAAATTGAAAAATACAAAAACGCACAGAATGCATATAGTATACAGAAGTATAGTGGGTAAAGCAAATTTTTGCTTCGATTCTATTTCTGTAATTGTGTTCATTAAAATTTGCATAAAAGTTCGCAGTCTCGTAGTAACACAATATGTACTATTTCATATAATATATAATACATAATAATATAAATTATATAAGAGATTGATTTTTAGTCATTTGGTCTAAAAAATTAAACACTAAATTCACTATTGTTAACTGAATATAAGTTAAAGCTTACTATTCCAGGAGAACTCATGCTGAAGAAAACCGTCCCAACGAATTTCGGATACAAATACATGTCCGAGCCAATCATGACCCACTTTTCGCCAATTCCATCTTTCAAAGCGTATACTGCGCCAATCATGGCAGCAGTAAAGAGTAATAAATTGCCAAAAATGGAAATAACCGCGATGTCGTGCAAATATTTCATCATGTTCATTACAAAGCACAGTGGAAACAAGAACAAGGCGTAATATCCTTGATCTAAGGTTCTTTCAGAATCAAAAAATTTTTGTAGTATACCAGATATGAATACAACGTACACTGCGCCGATCCCTAAGTAACACATTAGGATTGTTGCATCCACGATATATCTGAAAAATTTGATGAATTTTCTAATAAAATACCATACGAAGAGATTCGAAAGAGAATTGTTTTTCTCTTGAATTCTTCTATATCATTATAGCGTGAAGGGTGAATGAACCAATTATAACGTGACCAAAATATTGATTATGTTACTTTTATTTGATACACTGAATTTTATTTTTTATTTTTTTTCTTGTTTTGTTCATTTTAATTTGATATTAATTTGCAGTTTGAAAATTTGATAAAAAAAGCGGAAAGCTTTTTCCAAAAAGTACTTAAATGTATTTTCCACAAAAGTTACTAATATAATTGGAATGACTAACTTATAATCCTTCATAGAAATTTTATAAATTTATAACTATATGTTTTTAATATAGTCATGAATCAAGGTTTGTCTTTTCCCTTTACATTAGGAATTTTCTTTTCTTTGGCAATCTTATATTTTAGTGGTGGAAATCGTATTATTATAATATAGCATATTAATATTATAATTACGTTGAACACCTAATGACTTCGTTGTCTTCCATCTTCATATCACCTAATCCGTCTCTCATAATCACCCTATTTGACAACGTTTTTTTATTAAATATCGTCAATGATTAATAACCTCGAGATGCCAATATTCAAAAAATTATTGGTGATGCAACGGATAAGGTTAAAGTAAATTTTTCAAAAATGTTGTCTCGTGTGAAAAAACGCTATTTTATGATTCCTACTTCTTTTATCACGTAGAACCATCTATCTGGTTTCATATCAGTTGCAAAATATCCTATAGATTATCAATCTTTGTTATAAATTGGTCCATACATCTCATACAAGAATGAATTCATATCTTTCATTTGCTGCAACAATAATATAATTTAAGAATCATGTTTTTATGGAAAACGAGTTTGAATCGTTACAATTTTTTGAAAACACGCATTAAACTGCTAAATTGATGTAATAAGATGCCGAACTTGTACGTACAAAAATATTATAATACTCTCATCTAATTCCGTAAATTTATATTTGTCTCTAAAACTATTCCGATTTTGAGCTGTGACTACCTCTTGATACGAAATGTATATAAAATAATCAAAAATGAGAAGGGCGTATTAAATCAGAAGATATAAGCCTTTCAAAAATAAATGATAAATTAACAAAATGTTATAAAATGTTACAGATGTAAGTAATATGAAAAAAATACTTTAATATTTTCAATATCTAATATTATGGCGCGCAATATTCTATTTCATATATTCTAAAATTATAAAGGAGATGGGAAAACTCATTTTAATCTTAAAAACAAATACAGTCACTTTTAGAAATATGGGATTTATTGATATATTGAATTTTGAAGCTATTTCCTTTTAAAAAATGGAATTTTTTTTTATTAATTTATTATATTTTTTTCTTATACTCGTTAGATAAAGAATTGTGGAAAGTAATGAATTGAATTAATTTTAATCCTTCGCGAGTTTTTTATTCTCCACAAATTTTGCAAATTTGTAAGTTTTTAGATTTAAAAATTGTTTCTTTATTCTTAAAAAATTTCTTCAGCTTTTTTCTAAGATTCTTTCAACTATGAAAACATTGTTAATATATATGACCTCTCGTTTTAATTTTACGCTAAAAAGTTTCTTAAAGGATTAAAAGTACTTTTGTTTGTTTGAATGAGAATGAGATTGGAACAAAAATTTCAAGGACTACAACAAAATTAAAGCAAATAGTAAGATCCTATAAAACGTTATAACATGAATCCTTCCAATATAACATGGAATTAATTAAATACTATTTTTAGAACGGTCTCCTTCCTCTATACTAGTATCTCAAAAACTACGAACCTTTTAAATTATGCCATTGTGGCAGCAAATGTGCAACATATAAATTTACAAACATGATAATTCGTGGAGATAGCCAAGTCTTTTGAACGCCTGTCGTCAAACTAGCGACGATTACTTCGTCGTAATGCAAAATTGGTCTCTTTAATTGAACGCACATCTTGTTATGAATTTTAACTAAAATGTGAAGAGATCCTGTAATTAGCAACCCCATCAGAATTGTGCCGACGACTCCAATAAGTAAGCCAACACTTGCGAACGCATTTGGCATCGCAAATAACCCAGTCCCAACTGCGCTTTTCACCAAATTCGCCAGAGATTTAAAGTCACTATAAAGATTTTACAAGAAAGTAAAGACGACATCGTAGTGATTTTTTAGGTTATTAGCGCATTTATATATTACACTACTGCTCAAAAGCAATCGAATACTTAACTATTTTTGACGAGATGTAAGTCCATTAGTAAATTACAATTGCATAACAAAGTAATTGGATCTAAAATAATATGTTCTTTATGCTTATCATCGCTATATATAACAGGTTATATGCGATAAAATATATAACAAAATGTAATATAATAGGATATTGCGACACCGTCAAATTGATTTTAAAAAACAATATTCAAGAATTAAATTATCCTTCATAATTGTCAAACATTATGGATCTACATTTTGTCTAAAACTTTTTATATTCAGCTTCATTAAGGAAAATTTATTATTTTTTCAAAACTAGTTTTTCAAACATTCAATTAAATCGGAAACAGTAAGATCTTATGAGTAAAACTCATCTTGTAAGTATGTACCTATATTCAAAGGAATTTTTTGAAAGTACTAATATTTAGTTCAAATTTCATAGTGGTATTTACACTGGTATGCTTATGATACTTTGAAAATACTCTACGATTTAAATTATATGGTAATTAAAGAACATTCTTAGGTAAGTATTGGAAAATGCAAAGAATGATATCGTAGGTTATTGAAATGCAATATAATTGCACGCAACTTAATTGTAAGAAGTTAATAATTTATTATTAATATAATCACAATATTAATAATTTAACTGTAGTAAGCTTTTAAATGGATAATCTAAATTTACAGTCTGCTGATTTCATAAGATCTTCTGTACCTAACTATTAATTTACTATTAATTTCTATGTTTTAGAGTAAAATTCACATACTGGTGTTGTAAATACACCGCAGTGTTTAAATACTTGTGAACAGTAATGTACTTTATATAGAATTTCATAAATGTTATTAAAGAAATGGTTATACGAGACTGGTTTCAGAGGCATTCGATGCTCATAAGGATTATAAGGTTCATCCTGACTTTCGGGCTCTTTTCGTCCGCTCATTTTCCTCCCAAATCTAGTACAGAAGAATTTTATTATATATGTTATATATATTATGTATACTTATTTATATATACATGTTATATATATTTTATATATAATATATATATGAAAAATATATATATTATATAAAAATATTATTTATGTAATATATATATAATATAAAATATATTATGTAGGATTATATTACACATATATGACACTACCGATAACATTTTAAAATATCTCAAATTCGTTCGAAATAACGAGTATTCAACATGTTTATAAATTGTCAAAAATTGCATTATCTTGGCTAAAATATGTTCTTTTAAAATGAACAATTATTAAGTCACAAAACTTTCGTTAATCAATAAATAAATAAATGCATAAATAAATAAATACAATTTAGAAAACAATTTTCGACTTATATTTCTTCCGCTTATCATACAAACTATGAAAGTTTTTAAAAAATATTAAATTAAATACAAACATCTCGTACAAGGGTAAGGTATCGATAGGTGACAAGTCTTTAATCACTAGATTGCGAAATTTTATATATTTCTGGAGAATTTAAATATATAAAAATATATAAAATATCCAAAGTAGAATGCTTGTTACAATACTCTGAAGGTGAAAGAAACTTCTATTTATGTAGCGTGACCATAAATATATGAATTTGCATAAAAATCCTCAATTTATTTATCATCCATCAACTTTAAAATTCGAAGGAAAAACGTTTAAATCTGCTCCAATTACACAGAAAGTCACTTCGAAATCACAATAGATCATTAACTCACCTTTAAAATTGAAAGCTAACCCAAAACGTCCGATATCTTCCAAAAGAAACACACAAATTCCTCCGAACTCATCTGCAATTCCAAAACGGACTGATTACTCTCAAATAAACTTCCACAACTCAATTCAAGTTAGTGATCTCTGTTTTACGAGTGTTTAGATCCATGTTTTCATCCATATAGTTTTTGATACTTATTTCGCTATGCAAATATTCTGTTAACCAAACAATAACATCTGCTGGTTTTCTTCTACTATACCATGTCCCTTCTTACAATTCTATCTTTTCATATCTCTTTACGAATAGGAATATCAAACTTTAACGAAATTGGAAAATAAATATCTGAGTTTTGCTATATAAGAACTCTACAAACCATAAATAAACAAATGTCAGTAACTGGATCATCATTACGTGAGATGCCTTTCGAATTTGCATGAATATTATTACCAACAATTTAAATCCTCATACTGAGAAAGAAAAAGATTACAATGAATGTAACGACGAAAATGTTTCTTCTCGGTTTAGATTTAGATAGTTTAAAGAACAAACATTTTTTGCTTTGGCAATAAAAAATATTTATGTACAATCAATAAATAATTAAAAAAATATTACATTCATATCTTATTCTTTATAGTTATTTTTAGTTCGTTCTTTTCGAAATGTAGAATTATAAGAACACGAGCCTGTTTTAGTTACCCGTGTACTTTTGTATTAAAAACTACACAGATTAATCACACGTGTATCTCTAAAACATTTTCAAACATGACATCTAATCCAAACCATCGCAATCAAAAAAACACCTTCTTCGAAAACTCACACCATCATTCCATCCTCGAAAACGAAAGCATCATTCTCAGATCCAAAGCCAAATAACAGAAGATTAAACACCTTGTAACAGAGCTATACTAAAGATTCTCTTTGAAAACATTTCCGGATCTGTTCGTCACGTTGGCTATTTTTTCACGGACCACTGCGGTCGATTGCTCGGCATTAACATGAATTTCTCGAGCAACTAATTTCCAGAGAGGCCCGGGACAACGTCGAAAGACAGAATAAGGATTGGATACCCGATTCCACGGCCTGGTATTGTGATCCTCTCACTCGGCTGGACCGAGCTGACCGACTTAGCGGGAACGCGGGTTCAGTTACGGAGATTTTCCCGGGGGATTTAACGCCTCGCGGCTTCTCGCGGATTGGATAAAAGGGATCATCGGCGTGAGCTTGAACCGTGAATCGTGGTTAAGGCCACGACGACAAACCGCTTTCTTTTCGAGCGAACTATCCAAGGGGGAACGGGTATCGGTTGGAGAGTTCCTGTTAAAACGTTGACACGAGGGATCGAATTATTGTTTTGGGATGATTATACGTTGAAATTACTTTTTTGAAATTAAGATTTTTAGAAATTACCTTTCTAAAATTAGTATCTATCTATTGATATTATTGTTTCGGAAGCATTATTTATAGAAATTATTACTTTGTAATTATTATTTATCGGAATAACGAAATAACTGTTTGGAAATTATTATTTATTAAAACTAGTCTTTCCAAATTGTTATTTACAAAAATTATTTTTCGGAAGTTACAATTAACCTATCAAAATTACTGCTTCGAGTTAATTATTATACTTACAATACTTGACCGATAACGTACTTGATCGATTTTCAAATATCTTTTCTCTCAGAAATAAAGCATCATACGAACAGACTCCATTCTATGTTTTCGATTTACTTTTTCGCCTAGAATCACCCATTTGCCAATTGTATCATGATTGGCACCTTGTACATAAATAATAAATCGAGAGACCATTTTAATATTCCAGCTTTCTCCTTTCGAATATCAAATTAACACCACCATATCTACTATTCTCCATTTCACCTTCGATCTCAACGATTCCATCTCCTCAAATCTCCCAACGTCTCACATTTACCAACAATGGTAATTGCGTTTCTTACTGCTCTCTGACCCGAACCTAATCGTTGAGTGAGCCGGAAATCCTACCACGTGCTCTCCGTTACGTATCCCTGCAAAACTTCTGTCCTGTGACCGGCTGAATCCACAAAAAAAAGCTGGCGGCCAACCTAAAAGAGTAATAGAGAGAAAAGTGCCGATGGACGAGGTGAAAAGCGAACGAAAGAAAGGGAATCAACGAATCTAACGTAGAAGGGAGAAAAAGAGAGGGAAACGCGGCGAATTCGTACCATTTGGTCCGGATTCGACGTCGGTTAACGCAGCAGGGTTGCGCGGACGCCTCGGCGGACACATTGAGGGCGCCCGCTCGACTTGATAATCGTTTGCCATTCATACACTTTTCATTGGATTGCGATTGAGCATTAAGAAACCGGAGGAGAGGCTGCGCTGCACCGCGTATTAGCATTAGGAGGCATCATCTCGAGTGTAAACACTGCATGGGTACTGCGGATTTAGTCACAGTCTAGCGCCACGGGACGTCTCCCTGACATAGTTCGTCCTCCTTCTCCTTCTCTCTTTGACGCGCGTGCACACCAGTCAATGTGTACCTTCGATTCCTGTTTCGATGCCTATGCATGGCAACTGCTACGGTACCTTCGATTCCTGGCCAATATATGATGCCTTCCACATATATGATGGATAGTTTATAATAATGAATAATTTTGCGGGTTTTCAAGTATTCTTAATTTCTGATGTCTTTCTTAAGGTAACTACATCTATGTGAATGAGCTTTGGCAATGGTTTTAGTTCTTATTATATTTTAAATATTTTCCTATCTGCAATGGACAGGACATTATTAATAATGGATGATTTCAAGGATTTTCAAATATTTTTGATAAGATTATCTTTAGGATTATTAGAATTCATTGTGAATAGGAAGGTTTTAGCGTTTGTTTCGTATACACTTCGTGTCTCAAAATGTAATATAGTGTCTATACTATATATATCGTTGTACGATGAGTATCGTCGATTCCTCTTTCAATTCAATAAATGTCCACTTCACAATATTTTACATTTTAATTGTATATGATCTAAAACATCCTACCGATCGCACCACCTAAACTCCTGAAGTAAAATTCATTTTTCACCCAGAGAATATCTCACTCGTCTTCTTCCGATTAAATCTCTCAGACAGTACCAGTGTCACCTCTAACAAAAACTAAATTCAAACCTATCAATACCGATTCAACGTATTCCAAGCATACGGTAAGTACAAACTCTTCCGAAACATTACCCAAAACTAATTACTCATTAACATACCGTAGAATCAAAGATCTAAAAATTACCAAGCAAAAACCATTAACAACCTTTCTTTCTGCATCAAAACAAAAATCAATAAATTAACAATCGCATGCCCCTGCGTTGTACAAACAGACGCAGCCAAACGCAGTTTCTGTTCAAAAGTCTCATTCGTCAATTATCCAATGTGTATGCCTCACTTTTCCATACGAATGCCCGACAAAATGGCTGCAAAGATCGCGTTCAACTCCCTCCATGTGATTCGCCGCTGGTAAAACAACATTTTGACACGAAGCGTTTATCGGGAATCGGGATTTGCTGAAACGGAAAGCGAAACAGAGTTTCGGGACGCGTTCAAAAAATCGCTGTCCGCGAAAGTTCTTGCCGCTGACGTTTTTTGGTCGCGTGCAACAAGCCCGTCTAGGATGAAAAACAGAAAAAGAGAAAAAGGCAGAAAGAAAAAAACAGAGAAAGGCGGAAAGAGAAAAACAGAGAAAGGGAAGAGAGAGAAAAAGAGAGATGGCCGGAGGCTTGGTGCAACGGAACCGTTCCAGCGAACGATTCTGTTTGCCGACACGCACGTTCAACGAGAAAGATCGTTTTTCGGAGTCAGTGATTCGAATCGCGTGCTTCTGCCCGATTCCGATGTCCTGGAGAGCGCTTGAAAATTTTGCACGTGCCAGCGTAGAAACCGGGTCGACGACAAAGTGCCCTGAGAAGGGGATGTAAAAGGTAGTGAAAGATGGTAAGCAATCTAGCTTCTCAGAGTCGAGTGGTTGTGCGTCAGTTTAGCAAGGATTTTAACTTACAGAAGAAGATTGATCATTCATTTGGATGATTGGAGGTACAGTAACTCTTATTAATTAAAGCGTTAATATTTATGACATTTTATATTTTTATGAATATAATAAACAAAATGGAATCAAGATAGAAAGCTCTTCAATATTATAACGAGTACTATACTTTAAATATTTTATATATTTTTACATATGCTATAAGTATCTTTGCACGTCAGAATTTTCCATAAATGCATAAGAATTTGAGGAATACTTAATAATATTAGGATATCACAGTGTTTGACAGATTATTGCTCTATATTGTTTATCGCAGATATTAGGAAAGATCTCGAAATCGAGCCAATTGAAAAAGTAATCGTACATTACTCCAAAAGATGTAAAAACAGATTAGTTAATCTTTCAAATATCTTAGCAAACAGTCTACATAGTTAATCAATTTTAAGAAGATTGATAGAAGACTATCTACAACTTAACATGCTCAAAAAATGGTATGAACCAAATTCATCTCTTGACCAGACTTATAATAATAGCACATACGTACGTAGTACATCATAGTACTACGAAACACCTATTGCAATTAATATAATAATCACTAATCTATTATAAACAGATGTTTTTAATTAAATAATCCATTAATAATATAAATTATTCTTATAATAACATTATATTTCTATCAAATTTTGCGAGACTATTGAATCTCTACCTTTATTGCTAATTTCGTTTGATAATATTTTCTTGACAACGTAATCATAAAACTAACGCAAGAAAGATTTTAAAACATTCTAGTCGTCAATTATCGAAACCAAACTATACAATTGTTTTTCTTACACAACTCTACATTAATTTTTATTTGACTATATACCTATGTGTGTATAAAGGTAATTTGTCTACAATACGAACATATGCGTTAATTTCTCGCAAGAAGAATTGACTTACAAAATTTAACATTTTTAGCATTTACTACAAATTGTTCGAAACTCTATTCTTTCAAAAAATGCAACTTCTTTCTTTATACGTATAAATTTGATGTTCACGGAAGAAGAAGAAACAATTGACTCACTTTCCGCGACAGGATTCGCATTCCAGATTCTTGTTTGCCAGACAACATAACCAATGGAGTTAATCGGTTAGTTGACAGATTTTCTCTGCTTAGTCTCGGAATCATATGTGACCTAATCGACTAAACGAGCGAAATTACTGTCGGTCACCTATAGAACTTAAAATATAAATAACATAAAATCAAAATCGCAAATATAAAAATAATAATTTCGGACAATAGGTAAATATGAAAGTATAACGATAGAACTCATATTATTGCAAAATCAAAAGTTTTTAAGTACAAGAATCTATTTCTAAAAATTACAAAAATCAACAGAAATTAGCCATTTAAATTTATTACTGAGAATCCCAATTAGAACATTTTTATTAATTAAAGGAAACGCAGAAAAATAGCTTTGGTAACACGGAATTGATTAATAACAACGATTATATTGCATTTTATTTACTATTTTATAATATAATCTTTTTTTTATATTTATACCACATTATTGATCTTAATAAAAATTGTCCATCCACAATATTATTTATATAATTATAATTTATAAATTGTAATTATTTATATAATTTATAAAATGAAAATATCAAAAATAAATCCTTATTAAAGAAAAAAAGATGTGTACAAAATTATTTTATAACATTTTATAACATTTCTTTTCTGAAATTTCAAGAATTTAGTATCAAATCACAATAAAAACTACGTACGACATTTAATTCTACAATGGCGCGCGACACGAAGAATCGTGAGCCAAGTCAGATGTTCCGAGTTATTCTTCTGTCGAATTACGCACAGAAACTGATCGAGGACACCCGTCGGGCTCACGTTCCGGAATAATTTAATGACACGACCCTCGAATGCTCCGTTTCTCCACCTCTTGTTGCCACGGGCCGAATTTGGTTAAACGCTTTAAAATTAAACAGGAAATCGGCGTATCGACATCCTAATCACAGAATTAAACTTTATCTCGCCTTTGAATCGTAGATTATAAAAAGAGTAGGTGAAACAGAATGAAAATTTTGAAAACGTGTTCTTATATTTAGCATAACCACTGTTTAACTCTTTCAGAACCGTATTTTTTTTCAACTGTAGAAAAATTTGCTTTTTTGTTTATTGTTAATAGTAGACATCTAAATATAAAGTTATGTAACTCTAGATCATTATTTTATCACAATATATGTTGTGCATATCTAACTTCTATTTTGACGATAAAGTAAACTTTGTCTCAATAGTAAATTTCTACTTATCTAAACAAAATTCATTTCTTATTGTATACTATTAGCGTCCATTATATCAACGAATATGTACATGCTTATATTTATAAGATTATTAGACTTCTAGTATTTATGCAAATTCGTATTTTTATAAATATAATATAAAAAATGGAGCTTAAGTAGAAAATTGTTTCATCCACTAAAAATTACAACGAGTATTATACATTCGATATCTTACATATTTTCGAAAATTATATGTATTCTGTGTATTTTTGCACCATCAAATTTCTCATAAATGCATAATAATCCATAAAATAATATTTGTAACATGAAATTAATCAGTGTATATCATACATTTTACTAAAAATACCGTATAAAAATATAAATGCTCCAAACTGTCAAAAATTGTAAAAAATTACAAAAAATATCTGTGCTACTAAAAAACACGTTTTTCTTTGTAATATTATCTAAATACTTTGTACAATGTCCTTTTAACTAAAAAGCAGCTCCATTCTATTCAAACTCATCCCGGAAATCTAATCTCGTATCCCAAAACTACCTAAACTTTTGGTCAGCGTGGAAGCTTCGAAAATAGCGGGATCGGATCGAACCGTGGAACAATTACGCGACTTCTCTCGGTTGCTCCTTTCATCGCATCAAAACGTCGTCGGCTGAATTCAGCCATGACGTATTCGCTTTGTCTCTCCACAGCTTTGACGAAGAGCGTTAAAACCGCGGGAATTACGAGTGTACCGTCGAAACAAAACGAAACAAATTAAAAAAGAGAGAGATACAGAAGAAGAAGAAGCGAGGAAAATGAAAAAAAGAGAAAAACGAGAAAAAATATACACCCAGAGAGAATAACAACGGCAGGATGAGGATGTGAACGGAACAGAGGCAGACAGTAAAAGAGGCAAACACACAGGGACTGCGGTGGCGTCGAAACCATAAGAGTGTGAAAATGTTTTGCAATTTCGAAATCAGCCGTGGCCGCCAGTTTGCGCCAAAGCGCGTTACCGGAAACTGGCAACCAGTGGGCCAACTCGACCAGTGGCCGCCACCACAAAAGCGGATTGCGGTTCCGCCGGGTAACACGCATTAAAAACGCCTCACGCACACGCTACCTCGTGTCTGCCCGCTCCTTCCATGTTTTTACTCTCTTTTCCACTTTTTTAAAGGGTGAAACAGAGAGAGAGAGAGAGAGAGAGAGAGAATTTTCAATTCTAGCTCTTTTTATTAGCGATGGGATCAAGTTCGATTCGTATGGAAAATACGTACAAAACCATATATTTAAGAGTGTATGTGTTTTGAATTTATGTAACAAATTGTGTGATCAAAATTGCATCTATTAAATTCCTTCATGACATACATAAAATAATAAAAATAGACTTCAAAGGTTCAAACATAGTATTCGAATTAACTATCAAACAGAATTTAATTTTTTTCAATTTAGGCCCATAGACTGTATATATTGTGTGAGATTACCCCTGATCTAAACTAATAATAATAATATTCAATTGGTGAAACTTAATTGGTTTTGTGAATCCATAGTGGATGCAATTGTGTCACATGCTCATCTACATCTTATTTTCACACAGTCTTCATTTACTTACACCATATTTCTTGTAAGAGAAAACGAAAATTTCTCTCAGACCCAAAATTGATTTTCATTATTATTTGTTCTAGGTTCGTTTGCTTTAGATTTTTTGTTCGTCAACTTTTGTTTCTTAAATGTTATTGCGAAAAGATTAAACGGTGTTTTATAAACAATATATTAGACTATATGTAGCATGTAAAACTCTTTTTTACTTTTTAACACTGTAATGGGATACCATAGCCGCCCTAATAATATAATTGATTAATATAATACTTTTGTGATCTCTCCGAAATATATACATTTATACTTGCACTAAATATCTTGTAATCTCTATATTGGCTGGGCTACAAAAAGTGTTGGCATATGCTCTTATTCTCCAATAGGGTGCTTTTTTATCAAGTTATGCATGTACATCTCATAGTATAAAAATGTAGTTATGTGAAAGTAACACTAAATGATATGATGTTTCATATAACCATTAAGGAACCTATTAATTGAAATTTCAAATATTTCCTATAACATACACAATATATTTATAAAATGTTTGTACAAATATTCGAAAACTTTCGTGGACTACTGTATTTTATTTGAAACGCCCAAAACAGAGTATAAATCCACCTACGAACAGTAATGTAAGTACATACCTACTTGCGATGTACTTGGACCCATCACTATTTTTTATCACACTCGTCCTCTTTCTCTGTTTGCTTCCGCTGTCTGTTTCTTTTTCTTTTTTTCTTTCTATTTTCAACCGGTTGTGTGGAGTAATTTCTGCATGTTGCGAATGCCGCTCGTTCGCGCACGATCTGCTGGAAAAAACAATGCGAATAGGATTAACGCTGCCGGTGTAAACCAGTTGCGGTAAATGCTCTGTTCTCTGGTGAAATTTACTTGTGCGGATTAGCGGTTTATCCACGAATACATCGATGCGAAACGCAGGATAGATTTCGTTGATGAATGCTGTGGTTTTTGTGGTTTGCTGCTGTTGTTCCGAACTGGGGCTTGATATATGGTGTTTGATGCCAGTTTCTGTTTTTTTGTAGTGCAGAAGATTATATTACAGAATAGATCGTTACAGAACATAAAAATATGATGTTTTAAGTATTATACAGTTCTAAAAACCTTCTATGAATATATTATGTGTGTTACATAAAAAAATTTGAAATTATATTAGCATTGGTATGAAATATGAATGTGTCATGATTCATGGTTATATAGGTAAAGCTTGAAATAAATTCAACAATTACAATATCTCGTATTTTTGTACATCTTATAAAAAGGATATTTTTATTTAAGCAAATATATTCTATATTTATCTTCTAATCTATAAAACAGAACTTCTTGTTTTTGATATAAAACACATTGACCTTGCGGTGAATTTCAGTAATATTTTATTTGAATAAGAATAACATTTGTATAAGGTGTATTGCAAGACTTTTGTAGCCAATAATGCGTATACATTTTCAGATTGGTTCTTAATTTTGTCAGTTTAACATAATAATCGTATCGCATTACAATACTAGTGAAACTTCAGAATGGCTTGTGTAAGCCATATAATATAATAAAACAAATTGTTTCATTCTTCGGAGACAGAAAATGGCCAACTCGAAGAGTCGGAAACGTACTTTTCTCTTCATATATGCAAATACATATCTATGAAAATATGTGCAAAGCGAACCATAAGGACGTATCCGAAGATGTTGTCGGCGAGATGAAAGGATCATCCCTCTGTACGAGATCGTCGTCAAAGGGACACGCGTGTCTGGTCCCCCGCTGTGATTTTCACTCGACTGCTCGTCTTGCCTTGGTCCCCCGAGCCGATGTGTCGCGTATTATTGCCGCTCCTCGTCCGGTTAATAATACGTCTCTTCGTCTTTCTACACTACTACCGACCGGCAGTCTACGTGTTCCGTGCACAAAGAAAATTCCTTCTCTTTTAAACACCCCCGTTTAACGATTGCAAGCACTGTGCACGCGATCCGACACGACGCTGGACGGCGAGACATGCAACCCTTTTTCGGTTTCCACATTTTTACACGTTCGTGAATAACTGAATAATATATCTATATTCTTCGAGATTCGTGATTCTGTTGGGAAATGAAGACATTCATTTACGATGTTGTTTGAAAATACATATTTGGATATTTAGGTACTTATTTTTGACTAAATATAACGTAACAACTTCAAAACAGATTATTTTCCAGTTTCTCACTTGAATTTTTTAGCGTATAATGTACTCAAATTTGAGATCAGTTTTACCCAGAATAAATACACTTATCCTCCAATTTGTCAATAATTTACAAAAACATAATGTTTTATATAGGTAACATCAATCGCGCAAAGGTTGAGTTAAAAAGAAAAGGATTTACAATAATTTTATTTGGTTATTTAAGAATTTTACAAAGGAATTTAAGGACAATTTTTAAGTACTGATTCTGATCGATTGATTAAAAATATACAAAGTTGATACAAATTATATTCGATATAAACACTTAGTTATACTAAATCTACTTTTCGTATATCCTTTCTTAAAAAACATTTAAGAAACATCATACTCAACGAACTTTTACATCAGCAGGAAGAATCGAGAGATTCAGAAGAAAGAGATAAAGAAACTTCGACTTACAAAGATCACCGATTGAAAGAGAAATGATTATTGTCGAGAATCGACCTTGGAGGAACGGTACGCGACACCGCGTACCCACGATCGGGTGGTCATGTCGATAATATCGGCAAGTGGAGTGGAAGATATGCCAAGAGAAAAGCGTGGAACAAAAAATCACGTGCACCGAGTGACGTCCAGGCAGGGTGTCCCCGTGCAAGTTTTCGTGATGCCCCCCACAGAGGGCGAGCCTCGACGGGGGCGCCGTTTCTGAACCCTGTAATTTGAAATCTTCACAGGAAGAACTGGCTCGAGGGGGTCAAGAAGACCGTGAAAAATAACTGGCACCCCTCAGGCCGCAGTGCCTCCCCCTTTATTCTTCCGCGACAATGCAGCAAACTCACGAGAAATTCACCCTGCAATCAGAAGTCAAACGTTCTCAGGAACATGTGCGATGAAAAAAGTGTTCGCATGCCTAAGAACGCGAGGCAATCGAGTCGTTTATTAATCGAGGAATCAATTCTGCTGATTGTTAGTTTGATACTTGTCGAAATATTGAGGAGTGTTACGAGCTTCTTAGGCCTTGTTAATTTATTGTAATGTTTATTTATGCTTGTGATATTTTTTCCAGTGCTAAATATGTACTATCACTTACGGTGGCTACAAAAAGTATTTGTGTGTATTCTTATCTTGCAATAAAATGTTCTTTTGTCTTTTTATTATGTTTTAAGCTTCATTTTCATAGCGTCAAGCTTTCGTAGTCATATGGAAGCATTATTAAACAGAACGAAATTTAATGTACTTAGATCTAATTAAGTAGTATGTAAATACTATAATATATACAATGGCGAGCAATTATTTTTTGTAGCCACTATACTTTTCGAAATACTGTTCGGATTATTGTTATTATATATTAGCCAGAAGAATATTTGGGCCAAGTTAAGTAATTTGCCTTATAATTCATCGAAATCGGTTATGGATAGTGAAATATATTTGAAAATAGACTACGTATTTGATTTGTTATATAATAATAAATAAATAATAATAAATAATAATAAATAATAATAAATAATGAAATGCATATATCGTATACTGTATATTGATAGCTCAGCAATAATTTTCTACGAAGATAGAATTTGTATTCATTACAAGGATAGAAATTTGTTCAACTAGTGTCCATGAACTTCACGTTAACAATGAGTAGTTACATGTTCCTAAAGACAAGTTTTGATACAAATAATTTTTAATATGTAACCTTCTTAAAACGAGTTTTATTTTATTATGAAAAAATCTTAAAATTTGTATAATACAATTATGTATATGTACCTATAATAATAATTACATAAAATATAATGTCAATTACAACAGCATCATTTAAATAATTGAATCAACGTAATACATACTTCAGTAGCTGCGAATGTGTCAGTGAAACGATATAAAATTTAAAATACATGATAAACAATATTGCAGTAAGATAAGCGATTGATATACCAGAGGAAAATCGTTAAATAAACAACCCCATAGAGCTTCATCAATATCTCTCCCAATGCTCACATCATCCCAAACACAATTTCGACTTCCAATATTTCAAAAAATTCGCATACGAGTATATCATCCATACAGGGTGTCCCACGCACGTGAATACCAAGATGATACGTGCAAAATTCAAGATTTGAAAATTGAATCTTAAGATGTTGAAGCTTAAAATGATTCAAATAACTTTTTTTAAAATCTATCTTATTATATATGAATGAGTAAAATGCAATTAAAATGCAATTAATATAAATATTGCCAATTTATCTCTATGCTTTATATATAAAAAAAAGGAGAATCTGTTATTATTACGTATTTTTGCTATAACTTTTTAATAAAGCATTTGGAAATCTATGTTTCTTACTTTTATTCAGAGAATATGCTGACATTATTTTACGAGAAAGCCTGAGACATTCTACGTTTAAGTGAAAAACCAATTTATTATTATTTTATATTTTTGTTATAACTTTTTACCTAAAAATCCGAGTATGTGACATTTTATTTTTACGCATGGAATTTATTGGCATCAAACGAAAAAAACCTGGGACACTCTGTATACACCTGCGTTTTCCACGTTCCGCAATATATACACACAAACACATAGACAGAGGCGAACGACGATATTACAAAATTATCGGTATACGTCAATGTTATCGGTGCTAGGCCTGCAGAGCGGAGCACGTAGATACATGGCGCGATATGCTCGGCTGGTATAATAGAGCCGATCGGACGGGGTCCCTACGTGAAATGCAAGTTCCCCATAGAATAGATTTCCCTCGTGCAGGTCTCCGGTGAGATAATGCGATAACCAGGTTTACTACACGACTACCGCCGCCGTGTGTATTCGCCAGCCGATCGATTGATGCCACTGCCCGCTGCAAATAAATCGTCGGGCCCGGCAAAAACTCTGCCGTTCCGATGATGCCTGGCCAATTTCAGCGGTCTACGTGGAAACCAATTGAAAGTGAAAATACATATCTGCATCGTGAACGCGTCAGAATTTCATTCGTTTGAGAACCTTTTGCAATAAGAGATCTAAATGAGATGTAGGTGTAGGTGAAAGATGTATTTAATATACATTTATATAGTATTTGTAGATGTCTTTTATGAATGTATTGTACGTGTTATACGAAACATTTTGAAATTTCATTATCACTATAATAAACTCAATTAGCATAATTAGGTGATATTACTGCAGATGTTATGTATTTATCGGAAATTTGAAGGTGCAAAAATATACATAAAGCACATAATATGCAAAAACATGTAAGGTATCAAAATTGTGTTATTCGTTCTACGTATTACTTAATTAGTATTTAGTTACTACTTAATTATTTAATTAGTAGTTGAAACAAATCTTTATTTAGTTTCCTTTTTTTTATTTGCACTCACGAAAATATGAATTTGTATCAAAATCTGCAATCGAATAATTACATATTCAATGCTATATTTCTTTGTATATTTTTTTAAGTCTATTGACTCGCAAATGATGCAAAAATATTGTATACAAACATGACAACGGTTAGACATTTTTACAATATTCTATAATTATTACTAAATGAAACATAAATTCTATATGCTTGTAGATTGTACAAAAACAATAGTTTTCATACAGAATTTTCAAATGTTTTTACACCCAAATTTACGTATAGATATAACTTCTCAATAGACTACAGATTTTTAAATATTTATGAGAAATTAAAAAATTCAAACATGCACAGAATGGATATTCCTGATATATAAAGATATATAAAATATCCAAAGGAAATACTTTTTAATAAACAAATGGCATCTCTGTTAAATGCATTACTTTGGTTGTGATCATAAAAGTATAACTTTGCTTAAAGAACCATGGTTTACACATGACCATAAAGATTTTATACTATGTTCGTGTGATTTGAGCAATTTTAAATCAGTAGATCGCGGGATCTATTATAATACAGAATCATTTGTGTGAGTTAATGCGATGCTCGGAATGACCGACACGCGCAGCCAAGTATTTAAGATCGCAGGATAAGAGAGTCACGTGCTGGCAGGATCCATGAGATATTTATTGAGAGCTCTCTCTCTTTTCGCCCTCCGTCGCCTCGACGATGTATTGCTTTTTAAAGGACTTTAAAAGCCGCCTTATCGGATCCTTAACACTCAACGATGAATCGTCACAGAATGGCAGCTCATGTTACTCGTGTTCCGCCATTTTTCTTCTTTGTTGGTCCATCAAAATCGTCGAGTGCTCTTCTTCCGCCATCCATCTCGAGCATATAACTATTTTCTAAGATTAATTCTATTTAGTATGCTTTTCTGTTCTGAGAATTGGGCTTTTGAAATTTTGTATTATAAAATTATGATTTTATATAGATGTTTATACAACAATCTAATGTGAAAGGTGTTTGTTTTTAAGAAAATTATATAATTCTTACCTTGATCATTTTTATTTCTATCCAAAAAAACTTTTTTTTCTCAATAAAAATAATGTTCCAGACATCCTAATATTAAGATCTTGTTGTAGTTTTCGAATTTTTCTGTTTCAACCTCACCTTCCATTGAGCAAGCAGAAAAACATTTAATGTTCTACGAGACTTTTTAACTTTCATTAAAACAAAAAGTGATACATATTAACAAAGATTTAATATTTGGAAGAATCTTAAAAAAAAATTTGAGAAATTTCTCAAGTATGAAAACACAATTTTCGAACTCAAGAATTTATAAACTTAAAACATTTGTTGATTATAACACGGGAAGGAAAATGATTCAAGAAATACAATAGACTGAAAGAAATCTTTTAGTTTAATTTGACACGCATTACTTCCATGTGCAAAGTAGGTACCATAAAAAAACATAATAAATTAAATTATCCACTTTTTAAAAGAGAACTGTTTCAAAATTCAATATATCAATAAATACTGTATTGGAAACCAAAAATACCTTTATCCGATTTCAAAAGTAAACATAAGTTTTTTCATCTCCATTTTAATTGTATATTATATAGAGTGGAATATTGCACGTTATATTATTAAAATATCGAAAATATTAAAATATCTTTTTCGTAGTAGTTACATCTTTGACATCTTACAACACTTCGTTTATCAGTTATGTTTAAAAGGCGTACGTCCTTAAATCTAATAAATTCTTCTCATTTTTTATTGTTTCATATTAATTTTGTATCTAGAATTTCACCACTCGGATCAGAATAGTTCTAAAAGTAGTGTGAATTTATCGACTTAAATGAGAAATAAACTGTCTTAAAAAGTGTACCTCTTCATTATAAAAGGAATGTCGTCGTAGATTCTAACACATTAACAACTTTGTAACACAGAGGCTGAAGGGCAGAACGCGAAACCGCGGCGTGCACCGACAGTTTCCAAAGATCCCTAGAGAACGTGGAGTGCTACGGTTTCAGACGAGCAACGCTAACGCCCGTGTTATGGGGTTGTCAAAGCACAGACAGAATGACATCTCTATTATCACACGAACAAACCATAAAGGAAAGAGAGAGTTTCACATATGAGTAGAAGAAAGAGAGAGAGAGAGAGAGAGAGAGAGAGAGGCAGAGAATATCACACAGAAACGTGTGGCACTGAGATAACAGATCTCCCTGATGACAATCCTCCTTGGTGGCGTCCTAGGGTACATATGGACAATCCCCATGACTGTTAAACAGATCCCAGAGCTACTGTTGCAAGACTTTATCTCGAAAGATACCACGGATAATTTCGATTCCCTCAAATATTTCAAGGTTGATCGGATATAGTGCTTCGATGACAGTTTCTGATGATAATCGTAATGAGTTTATGGAAAAGACGTGGGATGAAAGTATTTCTGTTTAGAACAACATAGCAACGAAACTAAATATTATTCTGGTTAATATTATAAATTAAATTTTATAGATTTTATAAATTTTATTCTGATTAATTAGGACAAGGAAGTTAATTTAGAATATTAACTAATTATTATAAGTGATGGTATAAACAATCTGTAAACTTAAGCCTTAATATATAATCTATTCGTAAATTTTTCTATATGTATATCGTAGGACTAATATTTTGCAAACATGCGAGAATGAATAATGTGAGAAAATGTAAAATAAATGGAATGAGCGAGGACATACGAGTATATCTAAAATAAGTAGTTTCTAATATCAACCTAGACAAAATGCAGTTATAGATGAAGATAAAGTAAAAGAAACATCTGTACACTAAAAAAGAAATAAACTATCAGAAACTCTGCCAAGCATAGAATATGAAAAACAAGTTTTAATAAGAAAAACAAGGTGTAGGACGACGTACAATCGGTGACTGTTATTCTTGACGATATGAATGAGAAACACTCGAAACAGAACAAGGAGAAAACGTGGCCAGTAAGCTGGCCACAGCTTCCGGTTCGCTGCCACATAATTTCGTTACTTTGCACGAAATTGGATTAAGGGGTTCGTTAAGGGCGCATTAGCGCACGTTAGCACGTTATACGATGACCCTAGACTGAATTACATTGTGGCGTTTGGTCAACTTTCAATGGGCCATGTCGAAAGACCCCGCTGGGCTCCGGAAGTGCCACAGATTTCCACGTTTCCCCTGCTTTTCGACGTCTTATTTTCTGTAGCGCCGCTTGTTGAAAGGACAACGTACTTACTTGTGGAAACTTTTTTTCACACCGTCCACAAGTGTTCACCCTCCTCCCCCCTCCCTCTTTAGCACATTTTCATTGTTACTTATTGTCAGAACATGTTAAAATTTCTTCGTATATTATTATTATAGAGATGTTTGAACAGATCTGAGAATTGAAAAGAACTTTATTGTGCTATTAAATTATAAATGTATAACACTAAACTATATGTTACTATAACAATAAAACTATTTAAGTTTTACTTTTCTATACTCTTGAGTTAGAGTTCTATATTTAGAAACTTTAAAAGTTCGTAACTAAATAAGTTAATTGAATCATTCTCAATTAAAATAATTTCATATTTCGTTGTTGTATCTGATACACAATTTTATTAACTATAAATAGGAATGACTTACTAATAATGTGATAAATTAAAAGGAAATATCTCAGGATTAGGTGATGTAACTCACAATTAACCTCTTATAGTCACCTATGATCCAACGATAGCATTTGCGGTTAAACGACTGAATACATAGAAAATTACCAAAATTCCCACAGTGTATCACGGAATAAGTCGCCCAAAAGAGGAAAGTTCGTTCGAAAAAAGTGACATATCGACAAAGGAAAGCAAGGGCAACGTCTTCGTTAAGGGATGCCCGCGGGGCAGAGTTAAAGCGTGTCGGAGTCAAAGAATCGATTAGAATCGGGCTTCGCCGCGGGATTCCTTGCGTAATTCGAAGGGAACTCGTGGCTCGCTGCGAAAAATAAGAAGAGAGACACGTGTGAGGAATAAAGAGAGAACAGACCAAGGTGAAAAGAGTCACCTTCTTTGTTACGCGACTTCTTATATCCTCGACTTAAAGGCAACCATGTCCATCGCCCTTTTTCCACCGAAATTCAATATTTTGGCTATCGAGTTTCCACGAACAAGCCGAGATTCACCTCTTTCTTCTCATACCTTTCCTACCTTCGTTCTACTTCTCTTACTTCGATTTTTTTCCTTTTTCTTTTAGAACAAAGTCGATGAGGTAATTCTTAAATTGGCAACTGATTAATTGAAACGATTAATTCGTGATGAGCGAGGGACGCACGCCTTTTTGAATATTTTTTTATTGTAAAGTGACTTATGAAAACTTTTGTGAATAGATATTATATTTAAACTTTTATTTAAAATAGATATTATATATAAACGCCTTCTGCTATGACCTTTAACTTTGGATTTGAATGTTCTTGAAATTTATTATTTCTAGATAAAAAGATATAAATGCATTAAAAAAGGTAAAAGTATAGTATATTTTATTTGGGTTTTAAGTAGTAAGATAGAATTTTAAATTATTTTTCTATAGTTTTAGAATATATAAATTGATAATTACAAAATCCTATATATTATTAAAAGCAATAAAAATTATCATCTATTTCAAGACAAATCATGCATTTAAAAATTAATGCAAATCAACCAAGCTATGTACATATTTATAAGTGGTAGTGTATTTACATACATCGTGTATTATTAACATTCTACCATAGCAAACTAGTATTTATCTCGAAACGTTTTTATCAGGGGTCTATTAATATCAATTCAAACATGCCTCAGGAAAGTATACGAACACTGACCATAAAACATTTTTGAGAATACATTGTGTGCGTTATATGAAATTTTTTTTAATTTCATCAGCAGTATAATAAGAACGACTATTGTGCCTATATTGGTAAGGTTCAAAAACAATCTAATAATGTATGTTGAAGTAAAAATATTTTTATTGCAAACGTATATGTAGAAACAGATTAATATATAACTTAAATAGCTATCTTAAACCATTATAATGCGTAGGCTGCGGGATTTTATGCATTTGCAAGGAATTTGAAAGTGCAAAATTAGAATGCATATAGTATTTCTATAATATGTAGTAGATAAAACAATTTTCTACCGAAGTTGAACTTTTCTCATTATATTCTCAAAAATATGAATGTGCTAATAAAATTCCAAAATGTTTCTTATAAGACATGTAATATATTCATAAAAGATTCCTCTAAGTGTTTGAATACTTTCGTAAGCAACTGTAGCTTCCAGTCCTAAAAAGAATTGGTTCTCATGAAAGATCGACATAAGACCAATAGGAGTTTAAAATCGGTCAGAATCAATCTTAGAATCGAGATTCCGGTACGGTTAATAAAGATCTAAGGAGGCATAGTCCCACGGCAGAATAAACACGGAGAAAAGAATCGCCCGCTGCGACGAACATCGAGATGGGCGTGGCGGGAAAACATGCAGTCACAATGTTGGTCCAACTACACGACAATTATCGATAGTGCCCTTTATAATTAAAAGAACTGAATCGCTTAGGCCCCTTTCTGGGCACGAAACGGCAGTATATCTAGCATCTTTTTGATATCCCATGGTGACGATCCGGTCGAATAATAAATACTTCATCGAAGCGACGACTTTTCTCCTCGATCACCGCGAAGGTGAAATCTAGTTACTGTAACTATGTGCTTGTTCGTTTTCTTTTTGTAAGACTCGATAACGTGCTGAGACATTGTACTGTATCTTAGCCATTGTAACAAACAGATCCTTTTCCCTGTTGTTGTCATTGTTACGTAAAGTTATATGTGTATGAGCATTCGGTATATTGAGGGCAACATGGAAATTTATAGGAATTTAATCATCAAATAGTATCGTTCTTTATACATGACTATAATAATTTATGTTGCATTATTAAAAAAGGTATATTCGAGGAAAATATGTAAATTTATGAAAATCTAATTATCAAATAGTATATTCGAAGAAGATACGGAAATTTGTGGAAATTCCACCATCAAATAGTATTACTATAGTAATTTATGTTAAATTAATCAAATTAACGATATTCAATTTTATTTTGTATTTTACGTTCTCCGCGATACAGATTAATAATAGAATTAAATTATCTTAAATTGTTATATACAGTGTGGGCTCCAATGGCTGAATGATACCAGTTAGAGATAATAGTATACGCTATAAGTGTATGATTTTGTAATATAACATGGTACATTACGCGACAAAAAGATAGCACATATAAAATATTTTCACAATTTATACGTATTAAATATCTGTATATATTTTTGACTTACAGATTCCTATTATATGATACAATCTGTTATTATAGAAAATAAAAAGAAAGTGACCTTCAAAATAATTTTATTGTCTTCCATATGTTTCATTTTTCAAATTTTCGCTCATTGCACGGTGAAATTGCATATACATGATCCTTACTTACATAAATTTAATGAATGGAAGTAAGTCACTTCCTTAGTTAGCAGAGCAGAAAATCGTAAATTACTCTGACAGCATTTATTCACAAACCTTTGTTAACTGGACAGATTTTGTCCACTTTTATGAATGCTATAGGTTCTTAAATTCTTCCATAATTTCATTGTAGTCCACAATTTTATGCTGAAACTTACAAATACACTAGAAAAATGGAAATTTTGAAAATATTATCTATGTTAAATCACATCTCCATCAGTTCATTGAGAACCGATTATTTCTTATTTAGCGAAAATAATCTGCAACATGTGAGATAAATAAATGAATTAATATCTTCATGTAAAATAATTGTTTAACCCATAACTGTTATTGTTGGGTCATAACGAGCCACGACCAGGTTAATTTACATTTACATTACAACATAAACAACACTTCGTTTTTATTTAATATTTTATGATTTACACGATAAAAATTAGCAATATGGAAAAAATATATAAAACACTAAAATAGAATAACTACTTATATAGAACAAAACAAAATTTTTAAGGATAAGTATTCTTATGTGTATATATGTATAATATGACGAATAGTGAACCTGAATATAGTGACTATAGTGAACACAAACAGTTCTTAAAATTATTTTGCAATATAGCTCTATTATGTTATATAACTGACGAGTTTTTTTCTTGCATACTCGTAAATGCCTAATCTTTATTAGAGACAACTCATTGAAACTTTGTAAGCTTCGAAACTATGGTCAATAATAATTTTCAGTTCAAGCTCTTCAGAGGAAAAAGAAAGTACTGAAGATCAAGGGAAATTCTTAAATAACCTACCAAACAAAATTATTGCGTCACTATGAATGAATATTTTGAATGAATTTATGATTATGTAGTAATAATGTTGTCATAATGAAAGAATGAACAGTTTACACAAAAACTATATTTAAACAATTTGAAATAAATACGAATTAAAAAAAGGTACTACATATATCATGTTCGAATAGAGTACAAAATTCACTGACACTATTATGTATTTCTCTTGCGCGGCATTATTCTAAGATGATCTAATTACAATTAAATTTCAATAATAACTGATAATGACGACAAAAAATAAGTAAAACCGTGGTAAAGTCAGGATTACGCTACATTCCGACGTAGACAGTCACCTGGCGGTAGTCGCATTTTTATATAGTCCAACTTAAACTTATCTCATTGATGATAATCACATTAAATAATAATATCTAGCTACCGATAGGCAACCAATAACGCTAACGTGAAATAATTTTCGATGGAACGTTAAATATATGGAATTTTGTACTTCATTCTAATTTTCAGATAGTCAAAAATATAACAAATATAGCCGATATTATTGAAAAATTGCTTACAGAACAAAAATTTGTAAAGTGGAGTGTTATGCAATATATATGTAATATCAACATAGATTATTATTCTACATTCTGTAAACTAAAACCAAGCAACGATTATGTGCATAGGAACAAGTAACTCAGAATCTTGATTTTGACAACATATTTCAAGGTCCTCGAAATCGGTAAGGTTCCCTATTCCGCCTAAATACTAAAACCGTTGTCAAAATAAGGTCACGGAGTAAGACACGTGCAATCTACTTTTAACCCGAAGTAGCTATCACGTGTGAAGCGTTATTCCAACCCAAGTGATTAAAATAAACAGAAAGGGGAAAGGTGTGCAAAAAGAGTGATCCTAGTTGCAGTAGTTGGTCGATCCCTCGCGAATGCATCGAACGAAACAGATTGTTTCGAACATCGAGAGTAATATTCGATTCAAAGGACAGAGAGACGAGTATCAACCTTCTCGATAGTCCTCGAGACTGCAAGTAATTTCGAGTGATTTCAATTTCAATTTAACCTATCCCCTCAAGCCGATTTCATGAGTTCTCCATTACCTTATTTCGAAGATCGACAGCAGAGACGCAATTATCCGATATCGTTGACGGAATAGAAAGTCTCATTATGAATTCGCTTGTTCGTTCCATGGGGACTATTACCACGACGGAATTCGATTTCAACGAACGTCCTAAGTGTCTATGGTTTGAGAAACCAATATCGCCATTCTTAATATCTATTATAGGAAAAGCGTCAAAATAGAACATCGTTACTATGTAGTGACTTTAGGGAAAGTGTAATGCGAAAAATTGGTAGCCGAGGACAAAAAATAATATTGAAAATGGGCGAATTTTGGTCTTTCTCGGAAATGAAAAATTTTGATGATACATGTCATAATAAGCAAAAATATATAGATATACGTTTTTGTTATTATTCATAACATATTTATTATTCATAATAAATATTGGATCGAAGAATAATAATAATGGAATAATAAAATTATTTTATAAAAACGATATCCAGTTTCTAGTCTTTCACAAAATCACACTCGATAAGTGATATTGGATTATAATTATTATGGCAGATTATTATGGCACTGCGACCGCTCAAATGACTGTTTTTTAAATTTCGTTTAGGATTTCCTACATACGTTATTATACCGCCATTTAACTTCACGACTTTTCTTATAGTGTACGTCAATGAATTTTTTATTGTTCACTTCATTTTTTATTGTTTATTTTCTGAAAAAAATATGTAGTCTGCCTTATTTACCGGTTGAACGATTTATATCTTTCTGTAATACTAGTCTCTTAAAAACTCAATTCTGAAATTGAAAGTGCACGGAAACAGAGGCATCTTGAGTGTTGGAAAATGTAAATAGATCACTTCTATGGAATAAAACGACATTTTTCTCAAAAACTATGAGCAGAAATAACATTACGGAAATTATGAAGTTTATTCGGCCCCATAACAGCAATCAACAAAGCCATAGTTTACAAACCGATAAATTCGTTTTGATTTCTGAAGTTTGATGTAAATTCCATATATTACTATCGATGAACAATTGTTTTCAACAAAATCAAGTTATAAATCTACTTCAGTTCCGCTTGGGAGGTTTGTCACTCCGAAATTAGTAGAACCATATACATGAAGAAATATAATCATGGACAATTTTTTTACAAGCGTGTTCATAGCGACTAAACTTTTAGCAAAAACAACTACGGTTATCAGAACAATTCGCGCAAATAGAAGGGTGCTACCAAAATTGGCAAAACAGACAAAGGACAGTGTGACACACTTCTCAACAAAAGTATATCGTTCAAATAATTGTATTCTGACAATTTACAAAGCTAAACTAAATAAAAGAATACCGGTTCTTAGTTCAATGCAAAAAAATAATGCCTATATACCGGAGACAATTAGATTATATAATAGCACCAAGTTTGGTGTAGATGTGATCGGCCAAATGAACAGAATATACACTGTAAAATCTAAATCTCGGAGATGGCCTCTACAAGCATTTTTCAATATCCTAGACTTAGCCGGAATAAATGTATGAATTTTATATAAAGAAACCACGGGAGAAGGAATCTTGAGGCAAGAATTTTTATTTCAACTGGGAGAAGAACTTACCATCGAATATCAAAAAGAGCAATAGCTAGGCATAGAAGATCCAGCAGAATCAGTCACAAATATAAGTACAGGTTCACTTGAATGGAAAGCATGCCAGGTAAGATATTGCAAAAATTGTATATGGAAAATGTGCAATCGAGAAGTCTATAATTTGTAAAAAATTGCGGTGAGAAAGAATAAAATATGCAATATTTATTCAGAAATAAAAGAAATTATATTTTTTTACTATCGAATTTGTTATTATCTTCATTCTATATTAAGAAATATAAGTTGTTTTAAGGACCGGTTACGGTAGGAATAGGTATACGTGAAGTGTCGGTAGAATTAGTATTAATGTCATAGATAATGATATAACGAATGATCGTTATTGCATATAATTATATGATACATAAAAATTTTGCAAGATTACAAGGTATAAAGAATAAACATGCTCAGTATTGTAATCAAAAGTTTTAATACCTTGGTAACAAGTTCATCAACGATTTATTTAAATCTACAATTAATGTAAAATTATATTCTATACATAAACATTATACAACACTAAATACGCGACGAAACTACTTACTCGATTACTTAAATTAAGAGAATGGTTATTGTATTAAAATATATACTATTGTTTAATAAAAGATGATTCACTTGCAAAGAATTGTTTAGATATACATATATACACATATTTTACTTGCTACTTTAATGTTTGACAGTTAAAAGCGATAATCTATTATAACTTTCAGCCATCTATGGTACAACAAATCTTGATTTGTTACTTGTCATTAACATTTTTTACTAGTAATTCTAAAAAAAATTCAATTATTAACCAAAAAACTCCAAATTCTAATTACCACCTCGATTATTTATCTCATAGACAGCAAAATGATCAATATGAGTAATTTCCTCTTTTCTGTCTTTTACATAACACAAACTTCCGTCGTTAGGGTAATTGAGGATGAGATGCTATATATTTTGGAAAATTGATACTGTGCTTAAACTTTATAACAGAAAATTTCTTCAGAAGCAAGTATCGTTAATAAAACACACTATACAAATGTATATTTCGCAGGGATCACATATTATTCGTTATATTGATAAATATATTTATTTATTAATATAATTTAATGATAAATATATTAAAATATAATTATTATATATTTATTTCTTATTATATCATTGTACATATATTTTATGTATCATTATATAATACAAAGTTGAGGGGATGGAACAAGGAAAGTATATTGTTCTGTATCGCTCACCGTTACGAGTTGTTATATAGTCTTATTTGCATATGTATGTAACACTTTCGGCGTGCTTATCTTTATGATTGTATTAGATCTATCCGAAATAACCAACGAGATCCGCATTTATATGAGAAACTTAAATTTTGCTAGAAATGAGCCTTGATTTGACGCATAATGAAGAATCTACAATAAAATCAACTTTACACTACGCCGATTCGAACGACGCGACGTGAAAAAGGTTAACTTACACACATTTCAATGGAGCAAGATTCGCTGTAAAAAAACGAATTTCAAGGAAAAGGACGCCGATGGAACTGTTAAGGGAGACGGTGTCGCAGAAGGAAGAGACGAAGGAAGACGAAAGGGGCAGTGAAGAGGGAAACTCCAAGAGGTAGAAGATCCAACGGCTGAATTTTCGGCGACGAAAACTGAGCGGAGGATGAGAAACGACAATAACTTCTCGGCTCGGCGTACAATTTGATTTTATGCAACGCTTGGCACGCCTCTTAGCGCGAGATATCCTTATAACGTTTAACTAGATTGTTATGATTGTTGTCCCCGGCACCGTTTCTCTCGCTCCTCTCCCTCCCTTCAGCTTTCTTCCCTCCTCTCATCCCTCTTTTGCCTCGTTCGTTACGTATTATATATGTACGATGCACACAGCAGAAATAAACGCATACATAAGTATAAAAGCGCACACAGAGACTGTTGGCAGCGAAATTCCGAGGAAATTTCAACCTTCTCATCCACTCACCTTCTTTGAACATGTATATACAGGGTGTCCTAGATTTTAAAATTGAAACTTAATCAGTTTATTCTATAGATCTAACTAGGAAACAAAAAACATAAACATAAGTCGTATAAAACATTATTAAGAAGTCATGACAAAAATACGAAATAGAAAGGAAACAGTAACAGATTTACTACTACTCGTTATTTACTACTAGCGATACAGTGTAGGGATAGGACAGAAATATTTACCTTTGGTCCACTTATGCAAGCTATATTGACTATTTTGTTGTCGTCAAAGTTGACGTACTTCATCTTAAAATATCTAACGTTCTTGACAAGACAAGATTGGCAACGGTCGAAAGTGAAATTGATTACTTTGTAAAATTCATTTTTATTTTGCTTCATTTTAGTAAACGCATCATTAATTCTTTTTATTAATTCATCAAGCGAACTCATATTTTGGATTTTTATCCTTAATAATGTTTCAAACGAGCTATGTTATATATAGACATATATAATGTAGATAATATATAGACAAAGTTTTACCGTTAATATCTGGAATACGCTGGCTAAAGCGTTTCAGAGATCGAGTTCAATTAAACAGAGAATAGTAGTTTCCCAGTTGTTTTATTATTATTTAACGGACGAGTGTCAATAGATAAATGCAATAGATATAGAGAATAAGTAAATAATAAATTAAATTAAATTAAAATATTGATCACTATCCTATCATATTTTTTTATTTCTCATAGATGCATAAACATTCGCAGTTTGATTATCATCTATTGTTGCAATCTTGAAACATGCTATACATGTACATATGTAGATATATAAATATATCCCGATATCTCTCTTTCTCTTTATGTATGTATATGTAGGTTCTTGCAGCTGATATATACAAAGATATCGCAGAATACTGCCGCATTGCAGCTGTTAATACAATAACCTGTTATATAGCGTAACTAGGTATGTACATGAAAATATTTCGTGACGTTGGTAATTTAAAGATTTGTGGTGGTGATTGTAATTAATATCTTGGATTAAAGATTAGAGATTATTAATATCTTGAGTAGCTATGTTAACAGAAAGAATTGTAACCGCTCATATAATTGTACTAAACTTTGAAATTTTAATATAACAAAATTAAAATAACTATATACAAATTTGTTTTGTTTTTAATTTACAATTTTATGTTGTCTAAACTAAGTTAAAGAACTTCAAAAAAGAGGATCTAGAACAGTTTTATGATTTGATTTTCAATGTTCAAAGAAGTATAAAAACATAGAATTTTTTATATAAATAAGAAGATTTGATATTTAAAGAAATATAGGAACTTGGAACTATAAAAATATAAAAATTGAAATTTAAGAATGAAACATCAATGTTCATCGCGACCCAAAAATAAAATCTCACATACAGTTGATCCAATCTTCCGATAAACACGCCCAACCTCCACTTACACCTGCACTTTCAATCACCTCTAATAAAAGGTACGCGAGGCAAGCGAGTAGAAATCGGGCGCGTATCCGTAGGGTAACGGTGTGATATTCATATTCTTGGCAGCAAGTCCGCCAAGAGCAAAAGGTTGCCTGTACGAAGAGAACGAGAAAGAGACAGAGAAGGGGAACAAGAGGACAGCGGAGGTTGCCGATGGTTGGCAGAGCGTCGAAGCCAGTGGTGCAGACCAGTGGCCCGATGGAGGCAACTCTGGTATTCTAACCCTACAGCCAGCCAAGGGGGGGCGCCGCCGTTGCTGCTGATGCTGCTGCTAGCTGCTCCAGGTATACTGTCTGCGGTGCTGGTTGCACACAGCGACAAAGAATGTTGGTAACACGAACGTGGGGATAGAGAAGAGAAAGAGAAAGGGGGAGTGCTGGCGATGGTAGGCCCTGGATACCACTCTAGATATTTCTTATCCCAGCGCACGTAACCCTCTAACAAGCTAGCAAAGTTTACCAATAAATTGTATGACGGCAAGCGTCGACTGGATCCTAGCGAACCGAATATCGCTGGTACCGCGCTGTTTCCGCTTCCAACAGCGTACTTATGCCCTTCTACTTTCTTCCCTAGAAGCTTCAACGTTGATCTTCATCGTAAATATTTTAGAAAGAATCTACAATCTATGGAGTGGGTGGATGAAAGAAAATTGTAGGTTTTGGTAAATTGAAGTAGCCCTTTGAAGATTGGTTTGAGAGGAGAATTATGAATTATATGATGAGTTTGAAGTAGTTTGAGGGGAGTTTGGAGAAGTTTGTGAGTGATTTCATGGGGTTTGAAAGCTTTATGTGCAGTTTGCTGATATGTAACATGTAACTAAACTGCATATATTTATACAAATATGATATTTATTCACATAAAATATGCAAATATAGACAAAAGATATGCAAAGTAAACCTATACAAAACCTTAGTTGTTACAAAATAATTGCTACAAAAAGTATTTGCATGCCATTATATTTATTACAACATTTATACATATATTAAATTATGTTAAATTTTGTATCATTTGATAGTATGTTCTTTGTGAAATTATTAAAAACTTCATACTATAAAAATTAAATCTAAAATCTGATAAAAAGACGCTTCGTTTAACTTCAAATAAGAGTCTGTGCAAATATTTTTTATAATCACTGTATGCACCAGGGTAAAAACATATATCATGCTTATCTTGATAACAAAGTCAAAAACACCCAGCGGTCATTTGACCGTTACTTTTCACTATATTGAAACGTTTGTCAATAGAAAAATACAACACACGTAGTAAACCGTACCACGCTGTATTCGCTTCCAACAGTGTACTATGCTTTACTACTTTCTTCTTTGAAGAATTCGATGTCCACCTTCCAGAATATTTTAAATATTTTAGGTAGGATCCATAATCCATAGCGGGAATGGATGGAAAAAGAGGTGGGTTTTGACGGGTCGTGGTTCTTTGAAAATTGGCTTGAGATATTGTGTGGTTGTGTTTCAAGCAGTTTGACGATATTTGGGAAAATTTGTGAGTGGTTTCGTGAAATTTGGAAATTTAGTGTACATTTGATTCGAAGTTTGAGTAGCAAATTTGATTGTTTTATGTGTATTTTAAAATGAAAACTAACTATCTGGACCACTTTGCTTAGGAATTGAAATTAGACTATCATTACTAACGAAATCTCACAAGACAGGTGTCATAAATTACCAGCATGTATTATTAAATACTTTTGTATAACATTAATGATTTTGGTAGTAAAATAAATCGCAGACTTGCTTCAAAAATTTATTAAATCGAGTAATTATGATAATATTGTGGAAATACTCCTCGATCGATTATGAAAATATTTTATTTTATCTTCACAATTTCTTATATTTTCTGAAATCTGATATCTTCAAGCTATGTCTACTAAAGCAAGTGATGGCATGTCACATAGGTACGTAATATGCAGTTTACTTTTGCATAAAAAATTAAACATAAGGAGGCATTTTTATACTTTCTTATACAAAAAAATATATTCTCATAATTTCCTAATCATATAATAAATTTCTCTCTAGCCTTCGTTTCTCTATTTGTACTCTACAAAAATATGGCTTTGCATAAATATTTGCAGTCTTTTTATATCTTTCAGTCTTTTTTATCAGTCTTTCATACCATTTGTTACCGAATATTATATAATAAGTAAACTGCGGATTTTTATGCTATTTCGTATTTTTATTAAATAAAATAAACTTTATAACTAAAGAAATGGAGCCTACATAAAAATTTATTTCAAAATGTTATAATGAAAAGTTCATTTTGTATATTTCTTAGATTTTTGCATGTTATGGTATTTTGTACATTTTTGCACTTACAAATTTTCCATAAATGCATAAAAATCCGCATTTTAATAATAATTTTTCAAGTGTTTTTGGGCAGTTTTCAAAGAAAAAAATAGTACGAATTTTTTAAAGTAAAGAACTTCACTCGCTACGTGTTCAACTTTTTCAACGTTTTTTTTCTTTTTTACAGCTGATGCGTAGCACACGAATCCAATGTCAATGAGCGCCAAATGTCGGGACACGTTGGCAATGAACGAAAGACAGGGAAAGGGAGCCGGGGCGATCATATTGAATGGTATTTCGTTGACATAATGTGACACGCGTGAGCACACTTTATAATGGAGTCACATCACATCGGTTACACAATCACAATACTAATCCGACATAATGGCTGCCTACTTTCTTGCCGATTGCACGAAAAAATCGCAAGCAGTATTCTTTTACAAAGAAGGATATAATGAATAGAATGTTACTTAATAAAGAATGTGAAATTATATAATATATCTCGAAAAATATTATAGTATACTTGGTACGTACATCTGATATGAACATGTATTTCTATAAAGAAATTAAAAATGATAAAATATGATTATGACAACAATATATAAAGAATAGTGGCATTATACATTTTGATAATAAAAGTAATAATGTCAGATATAATAGATATTAAAATAATTCGAGTATATTTTGTTAAATTATTACTATACAGTTAAATGTCATAATAATTCATTTTGAATGATAAATAATTCAAAATGAAAATTTCATTGTGTTTATAAAATATTAAGTTATTACAAGTTTAATGTGAACTTTTACTTGACATTCAATATTTATTAATAAACAATGCTTTCTGATCATCTTAAAGTTACGAAGTTATATATAAATTGATCACACGAAATGAGAAGATTCCAATAAAACAGTAAATAAAAATCCCTACACTAAGTCAAAGTTCTTTTTTTTTAAACAAATGATAAATTACAATGTATATTGGAGAGAAACTAATACATATATATATGTATATATAATAATTTATATATAATATTATATATAATAAATATATTATATACATATATATAATATATGTACATAATATGTATAATTATGTATAAGGTGTGATCCTTTCTTTAGCTCTGTCTCCTACATTATTTTATACTAAAAATATCTATTTCAAAATTTCAAAATTAAAAATTCTTATTACATGCTTTTTTATACAGAGATTTCCCCAATTCTCGAACCGTTTTAGAGCGAAACCATGCTGTAGGAATATGTTGTACAGGGACCACCCCAATTCTCAAACCATGTTAGAACGAATCACTATTGTAAAAGTACTGTGTTGTATGTTGTATGAAAGTTACTGTATTTCATTTTCAATCGAAAGATTTAAAAATTAGCCGAAATTTGATATCTTTACGCTCTACAAACAACGAAAGTTTCTTGCTGGTCGTCCGTCGATCGGCGTGCGTTTGCTTTCGAGCGCGAAACAACGTGCTCAAATATATCTTGAATCGTCAACGAAGCGAATCCGTTTAAGTGAAAATCACTGAGCGGTTTGCGAGCCCGTAAATATTGTACCGGTGTAGCCACGGGTGGGCAGAGCGAAATGAACGTTTGTTTGGGGGTGGTTACTCGTCGATCTCTCTCCATTCTTTCTTTTTCTAACCGGTTGCAGCGTTCACGCGTGCTTTCTTGCCCCTTGAAGTGGTCCGTGCGATATACCGGAAGAATCGATTGCACACGAAGAGACCAACGAAGAAACGGTTAAACCTTTTCCAACTACATCGTGTTTTCTTGCTGAACTCTCGTTGAGGACATTCTATCGATCATTCTTCCGGAAACGAACCTGCCTCCGGTAATTCTATGATTCTTTCGCGCTGGACAGTTGAAACAAGGACACCATATTCTGTCATGCTTCAGTACTAGCTTGTTTATTGCATAGAGACACGGTTTACAATTACTCTTACAAGTATTCGAGGAGTAACAAAAATTCTAGGTCTGTGTATGTAAGATTCTAGGTCTATAACTTTGTTATTTAAGAAACAAATTATGTAATTAAAATTGTATTTATCAAATGCTTTCATAATGAATATAATGTATCGTGGCAGAGAAATTAATTAATTATGAAATTAAACGGATTATGTATTTGAAAGTTAAAATACCTGATTAAATTTAAATTCTCACAATGAGAAAAAAGTTTTCTCTTGACAAACTTTTTCCTTGTTAAATGTATGTTTACATAGTACACAAGAAAGTTTACATAGAAATATATGTACAATTAGTAGTGAAAATATTATAACTTCCATATACATACATAAATTTTCTGATTGATTTTAAATTTTAACAATGTAATTATGTCTCATTGCAGTACTTATAGTATTGGTGAAATTTTAGAATGTTTTAACATATAATATACATAATATATCCATAAATTTTCTTTTTAATATATAATATACATATTTTTTCTATAAATGCTTAAATATTTTCATGAATCACTATACATGTAACAGAAAGAATAAAATTAAAAGTAAGATTAAAGCTAAAATTATTCGATGAAACGATTTTGTGCAACACGATTTCAGTAAATCTGAACTTAGTGGTCAAAGGAGCAAACGCATGGGAGGTCAGAGGAAGTGGTATATAACAGAAGGAATATGCTCACCACGGACTTTTCAATGTGAAATATGTTCAAAAGAATGGACTGTCCTAGATCGGGCCCACATGAATTTTAATGTCAAGCCAAGTGCTTTCGTCTTCTTCGAACGTTGCATTTCCTTTTTTTCATTTTACTTCGCGCAATGGAAGAGAAAAAGGTGCGTTAAAAATAAACTTTTTGTTCGAATTCCTGTTATAAGCTTTTGTAAAATTTATATATACTGTTTATAAAGTATACTTATATCAATTTGTTTAATTATGACACTCTTTCAGAATGAAAATAGTAATACAATGCGAAAGAATATAAATTTTTTAATAAGTACTAGATATTTAGACTTACTACTAAACTAAAATTAATTTAACACAACACTCATTTCTTAACTACATTGCGCGATTGACTCGTTTCATATCTAATCGCTTCGCAGTCAAAGGACGAAACAAAAGACTAATCAAAGCAAAAAAAATAATTTCAACGTTACTCTCTGAAACGTTCTTTAACATTATATTCCAGAATGTTCAGGAAAGCACGCTGTGTCGATCTTATATTTACTTTATCATAAATCTATTACTTTTTTTTATACGTATCATACTTATATACCTTATAATGTAAAATGCTAAGTAGACTAAAATTTGTTAGAGTTTTCAAATAATAGATCCATTTCCAGAATCCAAGTATCGGGTATTTGTAGAAGTTGTGAAATATTCATAGCAAAGGCATGAATATGTCCACTGAAACAGAGTGTATATGTAAAGGTATTGGAACGTCTAGAGATCAAGCGAATAATCAATGGTTCTGTAGAGATACTGTAAGAAAGATTAGTAGATTCAATTGCTGTAGAGATATCGTGTGACAAGTTTCACCGTGAATAACATTAGTTTGTTTAACCACAACGAGACACACAAAATCGGAAACGCAGATATGCGAAAGTATCCGCGAATTGATATTAAAATTTCACTAAGATGTGAAATCGAACAAACAGATCGGTGAATTGGTAGCGAGATACATATCTACAATACATAATAAATCAAAGTCGGGAAACAATTACAATCGGAATGTATATGATCGGCGAAGTAATTCAATTCATCAGAAGATCAAGTTCCACGGTTACCTATAAAGGTGAATTCGCCCCTGAATATCGGCCCACTTTGCACACAAACGTGCTGTTAATCTCGTGAGCGCATATTTTCACAAGACACGTTCTTCAAGGCTTTCTCTGTCGGCGGTGCTCGCTCATTAATTTTTCACGCTCGTCCCAGTCTCATCCCGAGCTCTCGCGAGCGCACGCGTTAGGACTTGTTCAGACCTTGAGCGCCCAACGAGGCGAACTCGCGCGAACGGGAATCGCTCGCTCGCACGAGCAACCCCATAAATATTGTAGCGACGCGAGCCGCGGGAGGGTTTTCTGACTCGTTGGCGCTAATACGAGCACCACTCCCGCCGCTTCTGAAGCTCCGAGGGCTTTTTTCGCGTCTGAAAAATACGCGAATACCGGCACAGGCCCCCGAGGGTATGTGTGCAAAACGAATTAAGCGAAACCTTTGTGTGTCCACTACTTTGACACCTTCTTTCCAGGTCCGGGCTTTGCAGCACGCCTTACGTCCACGCCGTTTAACTTGCTTGCTAATTCGGTCGCGTATATTAATGTGCTGTCCATAGCCGGGGCCCTTTACGTGCTTTTGTCCTTCTCCAAAGGCGTCGTCGGTGTAGATAGGAAAAACAGAACTGAATCTCTTGAGGGATAAGTACTGATACATAAACATATGTATTCTTCAGTTTTCGAAGATATTATTTAAATTGAAAATGCTCAATAATAAATAAACAACAGTTAATAACGCTTTTCAGATCTATAGTATTATCGAATTAGCAATACAATATTTCTCAATGACTGTAGAAAATCTATGTAGATTCGTTCTTGCCATGTAATTCTGGCCTTTCTATTCTTTTTTTTCATTAACAAATTATTTTCTAACACTCTCTTCGTATCGAATGCGAATTTCAATTTGAGATGATATAATTCTATATAAAATTTTTGTAATACGTTATATGTCTTTGTTATATAGTAAGTTACATGTTATCTATCAAATTTTGGTGAAGTTTGAGAGATCAAAGGAAATCACATTGCTAGACATTATTAACACTAGTTTTGTACATATGTGTACTTTAATTTTGTTTATATAACATGTAAACTTTATTATTATAACTTTACTATGTATATATGTAATATATTTTGCTGTACATATAGTGTAGACGTGGCTTTATGTTGAAGCATTCGAGACGTTTGAAAGACTACTTTGCAGGACAAAAAGAATGTTATCTCTATAGAAAATATTTATGTAACCTAGTAGCCAGCAGAATATAGGATCCTTAAATATTGAAATAAATTGGTAACTTTTTTATTTTGTGATTTTATTTGAAGGAAACTTAATGTCAAAAAACTGATTGTTCTATTACCCGGTCATCTTACTCTACCTATTAATTTGGATATGAGAAATTTTATTGCAATATCACAGCAATCTTTCCAAATTAAACTTCATTTATTTGTTTGAATAACATAAGTTACGTAACTACTTACATTTATACTGTTTGTATAGTACACATTAATCAAGTAAAATTATCTTTATCCTTATCTAAAAACGACGAAATATTTCAATATCAAAAGAACTTAAAATTCTTCCTTGGATACATGAGAATAAGATCAAATCGACTCATCCAAGAGAATCTTTTATTTACTCCCTGAAATAAACCAGTAGCTATAGAATAAAAGATAAGCGATCTAAGGAAACAAAATTCTTACCTTATTTCGTTGATACCTGCTAGAGGAATTTCTATTATCGTTGTGAAACAAGGATATTCGTCAAGAACGAATAAGGAAAATAAAAGGAAACGGGCGAAATATCGCGACTAATCAGCAGACCGTCGCGTTGCGTCGGTTTACGCCTAGCACCTCGTTCCACTTTCTTTCATTCCTCCTTTCTTTTGCGCATTTTCTGCTTAACTGTCGCCTACAAGAGTGGCAAAAGGTGTAAAAAGGAGGTGGCCGGAGCTTTTTCACCCTCCGTCGCTCGCAATCACGACCAAGTGTCGCCTTCGTTCGAGGGTATAAGTACCGATCCTCCTCGTCGAATACATTCAAACAGCCGAAACCGGAAATGGCTCCCTCGAATTCTTGGAAAATTCTCCCTTAACATTCTTGATCCTGTTATCGGTCAATAGACCACCGTCATTCTTACAAGTGATATGCAGTAGGCATTAGAATATACTTATACAAGTACATTATTGTACATAAATATTGGAACGCTTGCTAATGTCTACATTGCGGATTTTTATGCAAATTTGTAGTTTATTTTACTTATTAAAAATTATAACGAGTATTCTATTTTGGAAAATTTATATATTTTTGCGTATTATATGTATTCAGTACGTGTCTGCACTTATAAATTTTCCATAAATGCATAAAAATTCGTAACCTACTAATGTTATACAGTAAAACATAGTAATAACTGGTCTAAATTATTAAAGAAAGATTAGAAGTTCGAATTTTTGTATTTATGTAAGATAATGATTCAAAACACAAATATTTGAAAAAACAATAATATTTGCAAATCTTATAAGTAGACTGCGAATTTTTATGCATTTATGGGAAATTTAAAAATGCAAGAAAGCATATAAAATATCTTAAGTATAATATTCTTTACAATATTTAATAGCTAAAACGATTTTCTACTTAAATTCTATTTTTCTAATTATATATTATTGTATTTAATTTTAATATATCTGCTATCGGTCAATTTTAAAAGAAAGCTCTGATTTAGAATATCATTTCCGAAATATTTTTGGAAGGTTCCCTGAGAAATCATAAGACATTTTTTAATAGCCTTTTGCATTTGTATAATCTTTTTCAAATAAAAATAATCAAAATTATGTAAGGTACATATCATTATGTAAATCCTCTTTAAAAAGCCGTCTTATTGGCTGACGTGATTCCCCGGGCATTGTGCTTATCTGAAAGAATAATTAAAAAAGTACTTTGATTAGTATGACTACGCCTGTGGCGTAAACAAGAATTTCAAAAAAATAATTTTGATTATCTTCACTCGAAAAAAATAATGAATGATGTGTACAAACAACTGATACAAAAAAGTCTTATGGCTCCTCGGGAAAGAATCTCCAAATAATACGTAAAAAATGAAATTTCAAATCGGAATACCACGTTAAATAAATAGTAAAAATGTATTGTATATATGTTGATTCTATAAAAATATAATAAATGTAATCTTCAACTATAACTTTTTCATTAATTTATACGTTTTACTGATATTCAAATACTATTACACTAAAAATCAGTTAAAGTGTTTAGATACAAAGATTATAAAACATATTGGCATATTATCCTCATTTTCCAATGAAGAGATCGTTTATCAAATTTTTCACACAAAAGTACTACTATAATAAATAGCACAAAATTTAATGTAATTTCAAATTAAGTAATTAGTACGTAAATGCGATGATAAATACAATAGTGTGTCAATGCTACTTATAGCCATTGCAGATACTTACAGACGGTAATGTACATTGTATATAATGTATATATTAATGTATAATGTATATTATATATGTATGTATGTACGTACGTATGTATGTATGTATGTACATATACATGTACAGATCATGTCCAATTTTCAAACGAGAAACCATACTTCTTTTTGTGTTCCACGCATCTATGTTTCCCACAACGCGACCGTAACCAGCAAATTCATACGAAACTTACCGACAGAAGCAGAAAGATCGCCGGAAGTTTTTCACGAGTGCGCCAGAAAGAAAATAAGGAGAGAATCCAGGGGAAAGAAGTCGAGGAAGGAGGACGAGAAAAAGGAAAGGGATGGCGTTCAGCCAGCGACGCTCCCAGTGTCTGCCTTAATATCCGCCACTAACATTATTTCATAAAAGTATTACTATAAATCCAAACTCGCGTTATTTAAGCACCGTGCCTTCCACGAGGGCCAGTTTCTCTCGCTTCCACCGGCATTGCCCTCGTCGTCGTCGTCTCCAACTCCCTTCGTTCTCCTTTCTCCTTACATTATACCGGGGAGAGGCAACTTTTGCCACCCTCTTTTCCCTCCGTCACATTAGAGATATATTATGCAGATAGTGGAGGCGCCAAGAGAGGAGAAACGCGAAAGGAACTACGGAAATTTAAAACTTTATTTACCCTGCGTTGAACGATTCCGCCGCTCTCACCCTTCGTTCGAGCTTTTTCTTTTCTATCGTTTTTCTTTTCTGGTTCCAGACGATGTGTCCACCTTTTTTTGTTTTTCATTGTTCTTCCTAAGGATGAATTGCCGTATGTCTCTATGTTAAAGTTTGATTTCTCAGTACTCTTGCATAATTGAAATGAGTAATATCGTTAGTACAATTTTATAAGGCACAAAGATTCATAAATTTCAATAGCATTATAATAGGCCATTACGATTATATTGACAAAGTTGGAAACAAAGCTGGATATACATATCTATATAGAAGTTACGAGATATTTAATACAAGTATATATTTTGCAGAGGTTACAGTAGTACCTATTTAAACAGTCAATAATAGGTATAAAAAAATGAATTTAAATATTGACTTAATGATAATGATTTAAATTGTAAACAAAAACTATAGTATCTGTATTTTAATTTTAAATAGAAGAATGAATTTCTTCATTTAATTTTATTTGTTCATATCAAAATTTGACGGAAAATAGGGATCCAACATAAGAAGAGAGAAGATTTTTGCAAAAATGTCATTGTTTATTATTATCTTTAAAAAACAGTTAAATACCTGTATCGATCGTTACTTTTACTTTATTTATACAAATTAGTATTGATATATGAATACTTATCTACCTATTAAAAAGTTAAAGGAAGAGACGTTGAAACAATTTTACAGATCATACAATCAACCTACACGATCACTATTACGTAATAAAAATTGACTGGTAATAAAAATGGTCTTACTATAACACTGTAAAATAGTTATTAATTTGTACCATCCCGACATCATTCATAAAACCCAAAAGGAACAAAATACCACTCAAATACCACCTCCAGTATCCTGATCAACCTTATACCTATCTCTGTCATCTCAATAATACTTAAAATCCCTAGAACCCACCACCATCCCTAAAGAAAAAAACCAATAGAAAAGAAGTTCAATCAGCCCCAACCTAACGATTCCTACACATTCTTCCCAATCCAGTTCGACGTATTTTAACGCATGTCGTTCTGCTCCAAATCCCCGTAATTCGTAACCAGCGAGATCTCGCGAGACGAGACGCGGTTCGTTGTTCATCCAGCCTCCATTTTTCTCCCCGTTGTTCCCAACTCCATCCTCTACCTCCGAATCTACGCGCTGCGGATCATTCTTTCTTTCTCTCTCTTTTTAAATTCTTCCGTTCCTTCGCTCCATCATTTACCACCTTTACAGAGTTTCCTATAATACGTGAAAAATATTTTAGAAGATGATTTAGACGCTAGAACCAATAACAAAGGTCGGTATAATACAGTAGCTACAAAAAATATTGACTTTTGAAATTTTATTTTTCTACTAATATAAAATTATTCTATGCGATTGAAGATCTCATTTTTCTTTCGAGATAAAATTATTAACCACAGTTAATGCGTCATTATATCAGGTTCTATATATATTTCATTTTCGTAATATCACCTTTTTATAGTCATATGATATAAAGCTTAATATCCTTTAATTAATTAGTATGCAAATAATAATATAATAAATGCAATGGTGTGCAGATACAGTCAACCTTTCCATAACGTGGTTAATGCGTTCCGTGTTGTATAGAAGGCGCGTTAGAAGAATATCGTGCAATAGAAGAGCTACTTAAGTTTATTAAATCGTGCTGTATTGAAATCATATTATAAGACTGTGGTGTTATAGGAGGACCGTCGCAAATTTTGCATTATCATATCAAAACTATGTTTTCAGAGTATTATGTTCTAGAAGGATTGTGTGTACTTTTTGTAACCATTTTATGTTTAACCATGTTTACGAGACATAGTAAGGTAGCACCACGGTAGCAAACTTTGTTTCAATCGCGTACGATTTAACATTTTTAAATTCAATTTTCAAGTTTTCGTGATCAGTCGAGAGGTGTTTCTGCTACATTTTTATAGTCAAAACTCTAAAAACGCAAAAAAAGCAAATGTGCGATTTATTTCGTCGTTTACATGAATTCGAGTTCTTTGTAATTATAATCTAGATTGGCTAATCGTGTTTGCTGTGAAATAATGTAAAACTCGCTATATATTTCATAAACAAAGTCAAATGGAATATACATCCGTTCATAAAAATTAGAACACTTGCTGGTTTTACTCTCTGAAAGCCTCATTTCCTCTAAGTGTCCTAACACTTATAACGAGGATGTTCGTTTACACGATCTGTCTTTAAATACTAAATCAGATACTGAAATATTGCCAACCTATATTTCATTCCTTGATTTTTCATCCCATTCTATCGTCCTCTTCCTCATTTCTTTGCCCTTCAATCTCTTCGATCCCTCGTTCCTTCTATTCCTTGTCTTCATAACCCCACTACTGTACCCTTGATCCGTAAATCCGCCTCGGGAGAAGCACGATCGGTCGCGGACGGAACCGAATCGAAAATAAAATGTGGCACAAGGTCTCCGGGGTATTGCTGGGGTTAACGGAGGCTGTGGAAAAGGGTGCCGGGGCAAACGGGCCGTGCATAACGAACCGAGAGCCGCGTAAAATTCGTAGGCGAATGCTCTTTAATTAGCACGCCGCGCTGGGCTCGCTGGAGAAGCTGTGCGCTCGCAACTTCTACGGAGGATGAGGAACGGAAGAGGAAGAAGATGAGCCCGGTGGCTGGCTGTGGGAGTATGCAGGAGGAAGTGGAAGAGGATGAGAGGGATGGTGGCGGTGGGCCGATGGAGGCGAGGAGAGAGACTTAAATAATTATCGTTTCGAAGCCGCCTCGCACGGAACCGGGAACGGGCTGAGGCCGCATCTGTTTCTGATTATTAATTAATATCAACCAACCCGGGGCCATGTTCGCATGAGCGAGCTCGCTGCTCTCTCATACGTAGTCGACACCGGCATGGAAAACCGAACCACTTCGTGTTTGCAAGTGTGTACGTGTATAGCCCGTACATGTATGTATATACGCGTGGGCTCGTGTGTGTACAAGGCGTTTCAGAATTACGGGTCGATTAAGCAAAAAATACATGATGGGAAGCAAGAACCAAAATTGACATTTACAATGAGAGACAAAAGCAATCTAACAAATGCCGATTAGGAGAAGGGGGCAGGCCAAGGAACAAGAGTCGCAGGCTTCATTTTCCCGAAGGCGTCGCTATTTGAGAAAAATACATTTCATTTTACGAGTGTAACGAGTATATTGTCATAAGCAAAATAAAATGAAAAAAACAACTGTGTTTTAAAAATGTATACTCCAAATTTTTTAAAATAATTTGTTACAAAATAAATTTTATTTCACATTTAGGTGCATTATTTCATTCTTACCTCTCCCCCCCCCCCACACTCATTCCCTTATATTTCTGTGAGGAGGGCCTCCACTCAATAGTTCCAGGCCTAAAAATTTTTAACCTATCTCTGATTCGCATCATTGGTTTGTCGTAGAAATAAAAAAAATAATATTTTTAAAATAAATATTTTACATTAGAGGAAACTTGTACAAGAACGTATATCGTACTTAATTAGGCTAATTAAAATAATGGACGTTCATTTTGCAGTTACTCTTCATCATAGTAATGTGTTTGTTAATAGAAATTTATTACAAAACACGTATACTACAGGAAATTATCGAGTTTCTTTTGTTTCCAAGTGCCCCAATCTTACTTTTGACGTTTCTCAAAAGCGTATTATAGTGTTTTGGTAATGAATAGATAAGTTATGTTAGGAAATGTATTTACAGTGTTTATTTACAGTATATTTTGAAACTTGTTACCAATCATTTCCGTTTTCACAATTAATTGTTAACAGTACATTATGTTCCTACGTCCTGGAGCACATCCATGTAAAAGATAGTATTCAGAATCTCGTTATTCATAAATTACCATTTAATTTTTTGGCAATAATAGTTAAACAATGAAAGTTGGTGAATAAACAAATCTAGAAGAAATTTTTACTTATGCAGTGACTACATTTATTTATTGTAGTATTTATATATTAATTAATTAGATCTAAATATATTATATTTCGTATCATCTACTAGAACTTTCATATGACGACAAAAATTTGCTACTATAAAAATGAAACATAGGACCTAATAAAAAAAGTTCATCATTTGAAAAGGATATGTGCCCATAATTTTGTAGCCGCTACATCTATAATACTATGATTGATTTGTAGTAATAGTATTTGAATATTAGTAATCGTAAAATGTGTAAGTTAATAAGAAAGTTTTAACCAAAAGGAATATTTATCATATTTTTAGAGAATCAACATACATATAATAGATTTTTATTATTCATTTAAAATGGTGTCCTGGACTAGAATTCAATATTTTACGTATTGTTTTAAGAATTTTTCCAAAGAACAGAATATCTATAACTATCCATAGTTATCTATAACTATATTCCAAAGAACATAATATCTATTACTTTCTGTTTTATTGGTCTGTAATTCTGTACCAACCTGTAGTTTCTCCTGTACACACTGATGAATTTCATCTATATATTCTGCGCGCTATTCGCCGATAAACAGAAAGAGATAGGAATATAGGCGCATCCCATATTCATATGTTGCACAGAAATGAACAGAATGCTCGGCGGGCATTAAAATTAATGAAACGAACGGAACACGCGTTTTAACGAAAATGTATGTGGGCGATCAGGCGGAAGCATGCTCTCTCGGACATGGAACCAGAAACATACAACCGCCTCTGGGCTTCAAATATAGGTACATCTACGTATGTACAGTTTTTGCTCTTTCTAACGCAAGTTCAATAATCTACATCGTGGCGCCCGCCATTATCATTAGGGAGTTCTTAGTGAACTCTTGTACCATTTTATCTTATTTTATTTCATTCTATTTCACTTTATTTCATTGCATTTCATTTCATTTCATTCCATTTCATTTTATTTTATTTCATTTCATTTCATTTCATTTCATTTTATTTCCTTTTATTTCCTTTTATTTTATTTTATTTTATTTCATTTTATTTTATTTTATTTTATTTTATTTTATTTTATTTTATTTTATTTTATTTTATTTTATTTTATTTTATTTTATTTTATTTTATTTTATGTTATTTTATTTTATTTTATTTTAAGAGAGGAGTTGAGAACTGAGGATAAGAAAATGGTTTTTGGAAAACTTTTTTTTGTTTCATTTTGAATATAAAAAGATTGTTATATGGGAAATAATTTTCAACGTCAGAAAATATCGGCCATTTTAAGTAATTTTATCTCTTGATTTGCAATTTGAATTATTAATATTAAATAATCAAATCAAGCAAATGTGCAACGACAAATGTTGAAATGTTAACAGTCCAAAAAGTTACACGTAACATTGATATATTACATTGGTAATAAGTTTGTTCGTGTTTCCTTAAAAGTTATTCCTTTTGTAAGGAAATAATAGATGCACAACCTCTTTTCGTTTTATATTATATTATATATATATAATATATATAACTAATGTATATAATATAATATATATAACTAATATATATATATATATAAGTATATTTTCATATTCTTTAAACTATTTAATGATTACTCTTGAACAACAATTTTTAAATATTGAAATAATTGATTTCTATTATTAATGGTATAGTAAATATATATTCTAGTAATCTCAAATATCGTAAACTCGAAGGAACTGTAATAATTTCCGCTATATCATGAAAGAAATTTGTATCTCTGATGTGTATAGATAGATATCAACAAAAAATAATTTGTTCATGCAACATTCATAATGTAAATTATAGTTATAGAAGTATAAAGTCTCTCTATGTTCGATAAAAGTATTCTCCAAACATCTACTTTACATATTAAAACCTATGGAGTAGCGCACATTCTAGCATTTTACAAACAAACAAAAAGACATAAAAAGCTATCTTTATGATAAATACACTTACATTGCTTAAAGAAAATGGAAGAAATCCAAAAATTATTATGCGACGAACTGAACGTCCGTTTTGACGAAGAAATCATAACAATCGAACTTACAAATCTGTCATTTTTATGAGATTCAAATATTTTATTTTCGTTAGAAATATGCATAATTACTAAAGATTGCTAGAAATATGTGGATACTTCCAACGAAATTAGTGTCAGCTTTTATTCGGATAGAAACATCAACACCTTCATACATATTATATTTCTATATTACTTTAATTAATTACCAACATAGAGCATATCGATGATACATTTAGGGAGATACTACTAGTCGGTAATTTTTGTATTGAACAAAAGAAACATTGTTACAGTTCTACATGAGATGACATTTTAACAACATCGTAAGGATCGTTGGATAAACGCACGAATATAAATTTGTCTATTATCCAATGATTCGTTTCCAGATATTCAAACTCTTCCAAATATTACATATTTAGATTGTTGCACAAAAATCATTTGATTATTCTGATTCCATTGATTAGCGCAATTTTCTGCGTTTTAAGAAACGACCATTTAAGATAAAAGTTTAAATTATTTTCGTCCTTGTTTCGTAAGAACTAACCGAATATTAGTCGATTCGAAATCGAAATCGAAAATTTTGTCAATTTTACAAGTAATTTGTGAAATGCAATAATAAAATACATACATACATAACTGTTATTAAGTACAGAAGGTAATTTACTTTTACAGCGCAAAAATTAAGTAGTTTCTTGCAATTATCAATTACCGCTAAATACAGTTTATCACAAACGAGTAAGTCAGTGATAGAACACTGCGATCAAGTAGTTAGGATTTTATACTTAGCGCCATCCTTCGGTGAAAGAAATAACTGTGTTTATTAAAGGTAAAGAATCTGAGCTTACTCAATAACTAAACTACTTCTCGTAATTTTTACCATTTAATTAAAATAAATACGTATAGAGTATTTCGTTTAATACAGAAACATGTTGTTTAAATGAATATTGATTATGAACCATAATTAAATATGTATTCTTTGTATTTCCAATAATCATTACATGAGAGTGCTCGTAATTCCAGTTATTTCACAATACATGTGCTACACCATGCGGCCAAGTGCTAAGATTAACTAAAGTTAGCACATACAAGAACCTATGTATTTAAGCTTAAAGTTAGGAATCTGCCTTGTTTGGTTGCTCATTAGTATAGACAAGAACCTATTGAGTTCCACGCTATAAGAACCTATTTAATTCTACGGTTCTATGGAAAAGTTACCTAAGAAAGAAAAATTAATTATTTACTATATTTTTGAACGACGACACGTATAAAACAGCGTTAGAAATACTATAAAATATTAGAATATAATAATTTATTAACAAAAACAATACATTTTATACAAATATTAGATATACCTAATATGTATGTATATCTCTATACCAGTAGACCATCATCAGAAAGGAAAACCATTCAAAACGTTTGAGTCAAACACTTGTATTATTCAAGCATAAATTTCTGACTTCGAGGAAATCCCAACTGCTCTTCGTCCTTACTCTTGACTCTTGAGATTTGTCTTCTTTTCCTGAGACTTCTTTTTTTATATCTTCTAGGGCGCAGATTTCCTCAGCTTTAACGAAAAGTTCTCCTTTGAGTGCTCCTAGAATCATTGCAGGGATTGACTTTTCAGAAAATGTGGAATTCGGAACACAATTGTTTTGTAGGCTGACTTCATAATGATCTCCGTACTTGCTCATGTATTTTGGCCCTATATAAATATTTCTACTTCACGTAACTTTTTACACAGTTCATTTCTGGATTTTTTGGATTCTTTCGAAGCTGTGTTTGAGATTATGATTAATTACTCTCATCTGCATGATGTGTCGGTCAACGGTCTGAACGTTTCGCGATTGCGATTACCTGGCTTCCGTCATCCTGGGTTCTAGCAAAAGATAGCGAAGCCACTTGACGGTGTGGAAAGCTATGACCTCTCCATCGCTAGAGCACAGACTGCCGGGCCTTCACCTTCTTCTTTTGTATAATCGTCACCATGAACGAACGTCAAAGTAAAATCTCACGATTTCGTCATTTCCCGAGTTTACAGAACGCGCTGTAAACTGGATTATGATGAATTCGCTTTTAGTGCTTTTAATATGTGTCGCCCCTATTCTCTGTTCATATGAATACTGTCAGAAAATTTTACTTTTCATTTTAAAATTGTATTTTTCGTTTTAATTTTCATTCATTTTTATTTAATCAACTATTTTAAATTACTTGTTTATTAATTTGCTTTCTACTTTTATAGATACGTTTTCACGAATGTGAGCGCTGCTTTTTGTAATTTACTTCAAGTTTTTATGTTATGGATTTGCAGAGAAAGAGTAGATCCACAAATATTTGCGCCTATGTCACGTCGAAGACATAAAAATTCGCGTCGTTTGAATTTTCGGTAAGCAAAGTGAATAAAAAGAGATTTGTGAATAAAAATGATTTATTTTAGCACATGAATCCAGCAGAATAACAGGTTAGAGTATTGCAATTAAAGTGTGTCGGGTGCTGATTGGGAGGGTTTAAATACTAAGGCTTTGTACCTCTGGAAGGGCTATCACCTAAGAAACTATTTCGTTATGGTTTCGATAGCTGTGGCATGCAGGATGTTTATGAAATGCGATTATCCTATCGCTGTATTGTGATCCCCCTGTAACACCTACGTCGAATGCAACAACCACTCATATCAAGGACATCAGTATCCCACTGACCTCACTAAAGAAATAAAATAGACAATCTGGAAGATGGTATCCCACTAGGGGCAACCATCCACATGTTATTTTGCAACAAAAATATAAAAATTTACCAATGTCCCGTTGGACAAAACGTGGTGTTCGACCGTTCGCGGAAAGACGCGATCATGAAGAAGCACTTCAGCGAGAGTCATAAATTCTCGCTACGATTTCGATAATCGACGCCACGAAACAATCGATCCTCTATTAGGTTAGGACAATAGGGGTGGTTAATTAATTATAACACTGATTTAACAGGCTTAATATATATTATATTTTTAATAAGATTTAAGAATGTGGTTAACACGTCACAAATGACTTGGCAATAATGCAATTAGTTTTTTAATTATAATTCGACTTGACTTACTATATTTCTCGACGTTGCCGTTTGATTAAATGACTTTGATTTTAAAAATTTAGACTTCCCGACATATTCGTTTTGATTGCCTATAAAAGACCGTGTCTGAGCTTTTCGACGTTCGTTTTCTGAAGATTCTGAAAGAACTGTTCTCTCGAAACTCGACATCAGATACGTCCCGCAACATTGTAGATAGGTAATGATCTTGTAAAGCGATTTTTTCTGTGACATTGTAGGACACAGGAACCGTTGAGAACAGACATTGTACTGTGAAAGACGCAAAATATGTCGTATAAACAATTTGTTGTTTATTGTATACTTTGTAAGAAAGACGATTAGACGAAACGATTTATAGTAAGCCTCACAGCGTAACACGTGGAATAAAATAAATAAAAAAAATCAAGGACATCATCTGTATCGTTTTTCAAAAAAAGACAAGGAATGGATTTCAAAAGTTGGTAAGTAGAAGATGTTCGAACTGTGCATACGTGTGCTTTGTATTTGTTGATGTTCTATATTAACACATTACTACGCCCGATATTTTTTCGTTTAAACCTCGTTTGTGGGCATCATCCTTTTTAACTTCTTTGGCTTTTCCTGATAGTACTCATATGAATAGAGAAAAGAGACGACATATAGAAGTTTTTAATCTAGGAATCCATCGGATCAAAAGTTTTGCGTTTTTAAAGTTTGGTATTTTTAGTCTGCAAGATTTATTTTAATATGGTTTTTTTTATTTTATTTAAATTTTACAATTTGTCCAGTAGGACATTTGGTAAAATCATATAGCTTAGAAAAAAAATAGCATGTGGATGGTTACCCCCAGCGGGGTTCCATCTTCCAGGTTGTTTATTGGATTCCTATTGTGAGGTCTGTGGGATGCTTCTTCTTAAGTCTTCGTTCTATTATGATTTTGTTCGTTTCAGCAACCAGCTGGTTTGGGTGTGTTTCCAGTCTTTCTTTATATTTGTTGCGAACCTGGCGATTTCCTCCTTAACTGTTGGAATTTTCAAATCTTTTCGTAGGTCTTCGTTTCTGACGTACCATGGAGCGTCAACTATTGTTCTTAGAATTTTTTATTGCTCCATTTCTATTTTATTTGTGTGGCTCATTGCTGTCGTCCCCTATAGTGGCACTCCATATGTCCAGATTGGCTTGATTATTGTTTTTTATATTTTAGTTTATTTGTTGCGCTTAATTTGGATTTTCTACTAGTTATCCTGTACATCCGCTTTCTTTTTTCTCGTATTCTGTTTATAATTGATTTAATATGATGCTTCTATGTAAGGTGTGTGTCTAAGTGGATTCCTAAGTATTTGATTTGCTTTGTTTGTGTTATGTGGGCGCCGTTCAGTTGGATATCTGATGTTTTTCCTTTTCTGAGTGTAAATGTTATGTGGTTGCACTTACTAGTATTCGCTTTTATTTGTTTGTTTTGCAGCTACTGTTCTATTGGCAGCCATTTCTGGATTAGCGTGCCTCACTAGTATAACCGTATCGTCCGCGAATGTCAGTATTTTGCTGTTGGCAGTTGTTGGTATATCTGCCGTATATAGTGTGTATAGTATTGGTCCTAGGACGCTTCCTTGCGGTACTCCTGCCTTGATGTCTTTAATTTCGGAATATGTGTCCTTTATTTTAACTACGGAGGTTCTATTGTTTAAGTATGACTTGAGTAATTTGTAGATTTGTTCTGGGAATTGATTTTTGATTGTTTGTGGAAGTTTTTCGTGGTTAACTTTGTCGAATGCTTTTTCGATGTCCATGAAGAGAGCTGTACAATGTTGTATTGTTTCCAGAGCTTGTAAAATTTCGTTGATGAATCTGTGCATTTGTTCTATCGTGGAGTGTTTATTCCTGAATCCGAATTGGTGGTCCGGTATTAGTTTTTCTTTTTCTATTGTTGGTTCTATGCGTTTATCGTGTATTATTTTTTCTAGTATTTTGGAAAACACAGGTAGTAACGATATTGGTCTGTAGGATGCAGTTAGGTGTGGGTCTTTGCTTGGTTTAGGTAACATTACGATTTGTGCTATTTTCCATAGTGCAGGAAAGTATTGTATTCTTAGGATTGCGTTGAATATTATCGTTGTTAGTCTTATTGCCTTTGGGGGAAGGTTTTCTAGGATTTTTCCATTGATCAAGTCGAGTCCTGGTGCTTTACTGGCCTTTGTTTCGTTAATTACGTTTGTAATTTCTTGCGCTGTTGTATTGGGTATGGTGTAGCGTTTGTCAGTTGTGTTGCTAATGTCACATTGAAGACACAAATATTCACATAGTTCGTACTTTTGGTAATTAGAGTGAAGAAAATTTGAACTTTTTAGATATGATTTTATTTTGGTACATGAATTCGGTAGAGCGGCCGGTTAGAATGTCGCAACTAAAGTGTGTCGGACGCTGATTTGGAGGTGTTTAAATACTGAGATTTTGTCCCTCTGAAGGGGTTATCGCCTGGAAAATTGACAGCTGTGGTATGCAGAGTGTTTATGAGACGTAACACGGGCGCTTATTTGGGAGTTTTTTAAATATTAGGGTTCTGTCTTTCTGAAGAGTCTATCGCTTGGAAAAATACTTAGTTGTTTTCGATGGCTGTGGTATGCAAGATGAAGCGTGGCCGTCTGGTTTACTGATTTCGGGGCTCGTGACATTCCCCCCTTCCTAGCTTCGCTTTGCTCCACTAAAGCGCATAGCTCGGATGGGTAATCTGAGTTGGATAATCCCTTCTTCTTCATTTTCGGTGATGTTTTGAAAGGTGGCCGTCCTGCAGGCTGGTGGGAGACTTGGTGTTGTTGGTGTTTGATCGATGTTGTTTACATGAGCAGTAGGGCAGAGTATTTTAATACATAGATTTCGAGGCAATAATCGATATAGGTATTTGAAAACTTTACATTTATATAATACATATATGGTTCCTAATCCTGATGTTTATGGTATATTCTTTGAGTGATTTTGCATAATACGGCGATTTGCAATTTTTTTTGTAGGAATAATAATATAGTGGTTTCCAGTTTGTAACGGTACGAACGTCAATTCTTCCAGTTTGAAAACTGGCAGTTGAGCAGGTTTTGACTGTGTGTTGATTATTAATTCGTTTGATTCTACAATCAGGTGAATTGATTCTATCGTGACTCGGTTGAGTTACTTTACAAACGTGGATGATTGCCGTTCGTTTACAAAGAGTGTATTGTTCTGAGTTGGTTAAGTCGGTTAAGTTTTGTTGGAAAGGTACCGGATAAATTCTTGTTATCTTTCACTCATTATTTTCTAAAAGTGGCACAGTTATAATATATACATAAATTTATCATTATTTATTCATGCTATGGTCTCCTTTCTGAAAAGTATGGTTTTAATCTGTTACCGTGGATTCTTTGTGTTTGCCCATTGAAGTATTTGATAAGATAGGTAGGTGGATTGGATGAGAGGATTTTTGTGTTAGATTATAGGATTTGATATAAATGTTTATTTGATTCACTGAGATAAGTTTTGTAGCTTTTATATCTCAACACCTCGCACGATACATACGACACCGGATATACATTAAGACTAAATATGGCGGTTAGAGTAAAAAACAAGAGAATGTACACCAGTTGCACCAACTCTGGGATGCAGAAACTACTGATTATACCAACATGAGATTTATCTCAACATTCTGCTGGTCCTAACCACTCGTGATCCAGTTTGTTGGTTTTATGATCGTTATGTACCTATACTTTATCCTTTACTTGAAATATCGTTTGTGTTTTAAAAATTTTTCACATTTGATCTTTCTGATATCGCTTTTTGTTTGGTCTTGCTTTTGTTATATAGACGTTATGTCGATTTTTCCAAAGTTTAAACAATTGTTCTTTAGTTAGGCTGGAGGTGGTCGATATTGAAGATGGCATGTTAGCCATTAGTCGTCCGAATGTCAGTTCGAATGCGATATGTCCGGTCGTTTCATGTACTGAAGTATTATATTCCATACATATTAGTTTTAAATTTTCCCCAGTCGTTTTGTCGGTCGACCGTGAAAGTTCGAATAAGATCTTTTATTACAGCGTGTGTTCGTTCAAGGGATCCGTTAGATTGCGGATGGAAAGAGGTAGCTTTTATGTGTCGGATTTTGAAAGCTTGTTCGAATGTGTCCATCAGTTTACAAACGAAATTTCGTTCCATATCCGTGAGGATACTTTTAGGTGCAGAAAATATGTATACATAGTGGTCCAGAAGTTCGTTAATGATCGAGTTGGCTGTTTCGTCCTTTAGAGATATGAGAACGAGGTTTTGGTCAACTGATCTTGGATAGACAGGATAAATTGGTTACCTTATTTGGTTTTTGTGAGAGGTCCGAATATGTCCAGTGAGATTTTATCGTTAGGGTTAACAGGTGTGTCGATTGTTACGGGTTGCTCCTTAGCTCTGATACGATTTAGTTTCTCTTGTTGGCAAGTTTCGGAGTCTCGTATGAATTCTGTGACGTCTTGTTCTAGGTTTGTCCAGTGATGGTGTTCTTATATTCGTTTCACGGTGCGGTTTATACCTAAGTGTCCTACTACTTCGTCATGGTTTTCGCGCAGTATGGTTTGTTTCTGTTCGTTATCGTAATCTATCGGCGGGTCTTGTCTAAATATTAGTTTAATTTGAGGGAATTTCGTTGTCAGGAATCTTAGCATGAGTTGAATATTTACCTTTTCTAATGTGGTGAAGCTATTGTTGTTTATGTCTATTTGTAAGTGTCTAGTTTGTCGTTTAGTAAAGTATTTGGTTAGTTGAGATAACCAGTGTTGTTCGTTAAAGTCTCCTAGTTCGGTTCTTGTAATTTGTTTGAAGTGTGGTCTGTTAGGTTTTTGAGTTATTGGAGCGGGGGTGATATTAAATTTCTAGTCGATATATTCGTTGTATTAGTCTGGGCCGTCCGGATCGGATGATACGGATGGAATTTCTTCATGGGTGATAGGATACAATCGAGATAGAGCGTCTGCAGCTGTATTTTCTTTTCCTTTTTTGTATTCGATTTCATAGTCATACTCTTCGAGACTCAACCGTCATCGCATGAGTCTCGATGAGGGATCTTTAACGTCTTTTAACCATTTCAAAACTTGATGATCGGTTTGAATTTTAAATTTCCTACCAAGGAGATATTGTCTTAATCTTTTGATTGACCATACTATTGCTAGTAACTCTTTCTCGGTCGTGGAATAGTTTTTCTCGGGAGGATTCAAGGTTCGGGATATGTAACAGCATGGATGTCTATCTTGGGAGAGTATCGCTCCTAATCCTTCGTTACTTGCGTCTATCGTCAATGTGAACGTTTTGTCAAAGGGTTTTGTAGTACAGGGGCTTCACAGAGCTTTTGTTTTAGTGTGTCAAATGCAAGTTGTTGTTTATCAGTCCAGTGGAATGGGATGTCCTTTTTTGTGAGGTCGGTTAGTGGTTTCGCGATTTTGGAAAAGTTGCGTATAAATTTTCTATAGTATCCAACGAGTCCTAAGAATGATTTTATATGAGTCGCGGTTTTTGGTGTTTTAAAATCTTTCACGGCTTGAATCTTTTTCGGATTAGGTTTTACTCCTTCCTTTGTTACTATGTGTCATAGATATTCTAATTCTGGTTTCAAAAATTCGCATTTGTCCGATTGTATTTTCAATCCTAAATTTTGTAATCGGTCTAGTACAATAACTAAGTTGCGGTTATGTTCTTGGATGGTGCTTCCGAATATCACAATGTTGTCTAGGTATGTGAAACAGTTATTTCCTACTAATCCTCGTAACGCGGTATCCATCATGCTTTGGAACGTTGCCGGTGCATTTTTAAGTCCGAAGGGCATGCGATTATAGTGAAAATGGCCTTGTGGGGTTGAGAATGCTGTATATTTTTTAGAATTTTGTTCCATAGGTAGTTGGTGAAATCCTGATGAGAGGTCTAGGGCTGAGAAAAATGAAGCTTTGCCTAAATGATCGAGTATTTCGTCCGAATTTGGTAGAGGGTATGTGTAACGTCCAGAAAGATCTCACTGACGCCACCCGAGAGCTAGGCATCTGCTGACTTCCGGATATGCCGATAACACTTAGATATGCGATAGCGATGGGATAGCGATGGGAATAAAACAGTAAGCGAACTCCCACCCATAAAGTATGCGAATCATAATGAAGATATAAAAACCCCAGTCCTTTAATTAAAAGTTCAGTCTGTATTCTACAACCTAGTTGTCAACTAATAAAGTGAACGAAGGTGTTATTGCTAATTCGCCTTTTTTTCTCTTATTTTCTATCTCGTCATTTATTACGTGACATATACGTCTTGGTCTATTTGTTCGTTTAATTTTCTAAAGTCTATGATAATCCTCCATTTCTGTTTGCCTGATGCGTCTACTTTCTTTGGAACTACCCAAACTGGTGCATTATATGGACTATCTGATGGTTCTATGATTTGTTTGTTTAACATGTCGTTGATTTGGCTCTCAATGTCTTTCTTATGACATCGGGAGGTCTGTAAGATTTTACGTTTATAGGTTTGTTTGTTTTGAGTGTAATTGTGTGTTCGGTTAGGTCGGTGCATGGTAGTGAGTTTGTTTCCATGTTAAAAACGTCTAGATAATTGATGAGGATTTTCTCAAGAGGTTCTCGAAGTTCTGGATCAATATGTTTGGTACGTATTATTCGTGCAAATTTGTTGATTTGTCTTAGTTTGTCGGTTTTTCTATTTCGTTTGTAATATGACAGCTTTACTTACCAGTGTTGATAAAACATATTGGTGTGGGTTTTCCTTCATTGTATTAGGTTGAGGTTAGATTTTGGCCTGGTCTTGTTATCGGTGTTCTGGAATGATAATAAGATTTCGTCTAAGATTAGTTTATCGTTAGTGACGTTGTACTGGTACTTTGAAAGGAATGGGAGTCCGTTTATTCCATCTTCAATTAGGAGAAAGTTGTTAGGGACTACGTGGAATTGGTGGTTTTCCTTGAGCATGGTTAGATTGCAAATTTTGTTAGTAGTGTGTTTGTCTTTTCCCATTAGAAAGGTCTTTGGATTAGATGTTTGGACGTTTAGTGAGGCCTTTTCTTTTATGAGGTTAATTCCTGCTCCGGTATTGATGAAGAATCTTGCTCTTTCTCCGCCTCTTCGTTGTAGTACGATTGACAGTAATCTTCCGGTGGTGGTGTAGTTGACCCTGGGTAAGTTTCCTCTGGATCCTCCGTCGTTTGGTTTACTTGAGGTGAAATCTTTTCTTGATTGGCGGATGAAAAATTTCGAGCGTAGCAGTTCTCGGCTGTGTGTCCGATTCGTGAACACTTGGAACAATTTGGCTTCGTGCTGTTGACTAGTGATTGAGTAAAATTTTGTGTTAGTCGCGGATCCGTAGTATTTTGCTTAGGTATTGATATGGTGTTGTAAGATTGATTCTTCGGGCGGTTGGTAACACGATTTGCTTCTCGTAACCATTGTTCCCTATCGGCTGCTAGTTGTTGGGCAAGGTTCAGGTTCTTTGGATCGCTAGCTACTACCATCTGTCCTATTTCGTATCGTAAGTTGAGTAGGTATGTTTTAAGTGCTTTGCATTCTTCGATATCCATAGCTATGCGTCGTTCGGTTGACATGCGATTTTCGTTTTGAACTACGTAATTTAATTCGTTAAACTGTTGCTGAAATCTGGAGTTGAAAGATTGTATGCTTTTTGTTGCTCCTTGTTTTAAATTTTTCAATTTATCTTTGCAATTGCTAATAGTGGTTCGTGCTGATACGTGTTGTTTTAAACATGAATATAAGTTTTCGGACGAATTAATTTTTAGGTATCGTATGTTTCTTTTCGCGTTGTCAGTTATCCTTTCGACGAGTATGAGGTCTAGTAACAGCTCTCTGTCATTTGCCTTGCACCTAGCTCTTGCCTTGCGGACTGATATGATAAAGTCTTCAACGCCTACGTCATCTCGACCCCGTAGTGTCTCAATAGTACGTATGACATCTCCTGTTCGGAGACCTTGTTCCTCGTTGCAGTCGTTATTTGTCTGATAGCTGTGTGACTAGTCGTGGTTCGTGGTCTTTCTAGGGCATCTGGTCCATCAGTTTCATCATCCGTTACGTTATCAGCAGCGGTTAAACGAGCACTTGTGGAGTATTTGTGAGTGGTTAGTTTCGGTGCCGTATTTCAGTTCCATGGTGTTTGCAAGTTTACGTGTTTCTTTGGCGCGGTTTCAATCGCTAGCTTCCGTGAATTCTTTTATGTTCTTAATGTTTTGATCGCTATGACTTTTAAAGTTTCTAAACTCGCGAGTTAGATTTTGAAGTTGTTCGGGCAAAGTAGCAATTGCTTCGTTTTGTTTGGCGATACTCTTTTCGATTGATTTCATGTTGAGAGATGTGACACTTTCCGCAGAAGAATAATCACTATCTTCGAAAGGTATTTCGGCTCTACTGTCTCGGTAATGTATGAAAGCCAGCTTACCAGAGTTCTCTGTGAATCCTTCTTTTGATCAAGGATCCTTCGCTGTAGAATCCGTAGAGTTCTCTTTGAAGTTTCCTCTTGATGCATTAAATGAATCGTGGGAGGATTGTCAACTCGAAGACACAAAAATTCACGTGGTTTTGAATTTCGGTAAGCAAGGTGAATAAAACTTAGACTTTTAGATTTGATTTTTTTTTAGCACATGAATCCAGCAAAATGACAAGTTAGAATATCGCAATTGAAGTGTGTTGGACACTGATTTGGGAGGGTTTAAGTACTAAGGTTTTGTCTCTCTGGAGGGGCTATCGCCTGAGAAATTATTTCGTTATGGTTTCGATAGCTGTGGCATACGAGATGTTTATGAAGCGTGACCGTCTTGTTACTGATTTCGGATTTCGTGATACTCGCGAGATTCCCCCCATTTGAGCTACAGGCCCTGAGGTATCGTGAGATATCTCCATACACGGGGCCTGCTTGGCAGGGTCGGTGCCTTGCCAGGCTCAGACTCGATGGGCTCTACTCGATAGGTGGCGAATCATCCTTGATACGAGGCCGGGTGCGGCCGCACTTAGGGTCCTTGAGGCCGCCCTCCCAAATTGGGACGTTTGGTTGGACGACGGAGGGCTTCCCCTGACCTACAGGTGCTCACCGGGCACGGATGTTTCGGTAAGTACCTGTATCGCATTAGGAAGGAGGCGACCACAAGGAGTCATCACTGCGGCGAGGGGGTGGACTCGGCGCAGCACACGCTAGAACATTGTCCGGCATGGGCGGCGCCGCGCCATGCGTTTGCCATAGAGCTAGGTGGGGATCTCTCGCCGTCAGCAGTGCTCAAAGCTTTGCTGACAAGTGAGAGAGGAAGGAAGACAAACGCCTTCTTCCGCGAGCAAGTAATGCTCCGGAAGAAAGCGTTTCGACAAGACGCGTCTGACCCTCGCTCCTAACAGGTAATTCACAGGCGCTGATTCTTCGTGGCTGTCAAGCTGCCTAGTTGGCGGAACCAAGCGGCCTTGCACGGCGGTCCCGGAGTTGGGGCACGGCGTGACATGACCGCACACTGTGCCAGCAGAACGACGGAAGGACAACTGAAATGCGGTTTCAACACCCCCCCCCCCTAAACGCGCCAAGGACGGTCATCATGGTAGGAATTCAGCACTACCCCGTGTTCTCATCTCGAAGAACGCGGGGTGCCTATGAAGGTTCCATCACATAAAAAAGAAAAGAATATACAAATTATTCAGCAGCGTTACTAAGGCTTTAAATCTTTCATTTCAAACAACCACCTTTTGGTCAGATTCGATAATAGTATTACATTGAATAAACACTCCACCGCACACCCTTAAACCACTTGTGGCAAATAGAGTAACCGAAATTCTGTAAGCTAGTAACGGTAATCAGTGGCGGCACGTGCCGTCAGAAGACAGTGCGGCATATATCATGTGGCTTAGATTTAAAAGACCTCATAAACCATGATACTTGGTATCAGGGACCACGATGGTTAAGTTAATCAGAAGACACATGGCCATGTAGTGAACTACAACCGATAGAAATACCAGTGAAACAAAAGTTCATAACGCTACAAACAACTATATCTACAGAATTTCAAATACTAGAAAGATTTTCATCGTTCCCATTACTCATACGGGTCATCGCCTTGTTTAAGATTTTATCACAATACTAGACAGCGATTAAAACACGGAGGATACCTAACGATAGAAGAACTTAAGCAGGCTACCAATGGAATAATACTCATACTCCAGAAAACTGCGTTTTCGAACGAAGTGCAAGATATACTTATTAAGTCAACATCGAGTAGGACAAATCAGTTAATCGCTCTTAATCCATTCATGGACATAGAAAGTATAATCAGAGTAGAAGGCAGACTAGTCCATTCAACATCACTGTTTAACCGTTTCGCGGAGAGACGCGTTTGCGGTGAATCGCGCCAACGAGAGGTGTAAATTCTCGTTACGATTGACGCCACGAAATCAGTCGATCCTTTATTTCAATTAGAATAATAGAGGTGATTGAATAATTGTAACAGTGAGTTAACAGGTCCAATACACTCTATATTTCTAACAACCTTTCTCGCTGAGAATACAAACGTTCGGAGATATTCGCGTAACAAGCTATGATGTCAAATGGTGGAATAGTTAAAAACAAGATTTAGATGTGTTTGAATCGAGTAGTTATTAGCAAGTGTTAGAGATTGACTGATTGAAGAGTGAATAACGGTTTAAGATAAGTTCAGAACGAATGATTATTAGCAAGACTATGATGTTGACCATAGGAAGTGTGACTCGCAAGTAGTGTTCGGCTGTGGTGTTATTGCGGAGAAAAACTAGTGATGGGTGTGTCTAGAGCACGAGAAAAGCGGATTCGTGAATGGCACTCACGTTAGCCAAGTAAGGGCAACGGTCATCGATACTAATTGAGTAGAAAAAGGTTAGTAGGTGAGGATAGGTGGAGGACGCCACCAACCAAACGCTGATCATGGATAGCATTGCTCATGGGAAAAATCCGCTTTTTCCGTGCCTTCTAGGAACGAACAATAAGCTTAAGGAATGTTTGAAAGACCACTTATAGACTAAAGATACTTACAGGACTATAGAGTCCTGATTATTAAGAATACTGAGATTTATGATGGTTCCCTAGGTTTATTGAGGGTCCGAGTATAGTTAAGCATCTGGTGATCATCCTGACCGAGGGATGGAGTATGGGTTATGTCACGGGACGTAACAATCATCATATCACAAATACGATTATTCATGAAGCACATATCAGACAGGATCATAGCGGCGTGCAAAGAACCCTAAACACAGTGAGACAGACCTTTTGGTCGGTCAACGGAAGGGTAGTCATAAAATCAGTAATTCGAAAGTGTGTGATTTGCCATAAAATACAAGCCAGAACCCCGCAATATCCAATAGGCCAACTTTCGACGAATCGACTCAAATTCGAGCGGCCATTCTTAATGGTGGGCATCAACTATTATGGGCCTTTTTATATCAAGGAGAAAAAACATCGTAACACTAAGCGATTGAAGACCTATGCAGCACTTTTTGTTTATTTTAGCACAAAGGCAGTACATATCGAATTGATCTCAGAAAGTGATCTCGGGAAATGCACAGACATTAATAGTGACAACGCTGAAACATTTACCGGGGCAAACAATAAATTACGAAGAGCCATTACAACGATAAACTCTGAAACGAATATACATCTCCGAAACTACTTATTAAATAATAACATAAGGTGGCATTTCATCTTACCTCATACACCATACTTTGTCCGACTATGGGAAGCCGCAGTAAAGGCACTCACACATCACTTGATTCGCATCGTGAAAGACACACTCTTCACATATGAATAATTAGCGACGTGCATAATAGAAATTGAAGGTATCCTAAACTCTAGACCATTAACTCCATTATCCTCTGATCCCAATGACTTCAGTCCCTTGACACCCGGTCATTTCTTGATAGGTGATTTAATAACGAGCATGCTCGAGTGAGATCTTACCATACTCAAACCAGGTCGACTGTCTTCATGGCAAAAATTACAACAAGTGAGGCAGCACCTGTGGAACCGATGGTATAAGGAATACTTAAATCATCTGATGGTCGAAAAAGACTAGCATCAGCCAGAAACCACTGAACTATATTAAAGGAAGACCCATCCACTTCAGTGGCCTATAGGTCGAATAATAAATCTACACCCAGGAACTGATGGAGTCACCCGAGTGGTTACCGTAAGAGCAAATAATAGAGAATACAAGCAAGGTATCAATAAAATAGCACCATTACTGATCGTCTACAATGAACTGGAACATATTGAGCAAGTCGGAACGGACAGCAATAGTCTATAATAAACCAATCATATCTTGCAAATTATCAACTAGGTGGCGATCAGTCAGATTGCAACTGGTCGGTTGATATCACGAACCTTGAACGCTATTAACGCTCAAGGTGGAAGTAGATTAAAGATGCATAATAATATTGTATTTTGTTGATTTATTTGCACTATTTAGTATAAACCGAAGAGTATGAACTGTACGTAAGGAGTTTATACTAATGTTGGTTCGTGATGAGTCTCTCTTGCTGACTGTGTGATGATGACTGTTTGAAAACTGTCGTCTCTTTAAGCTCCTGACCCTTATATACTAACTCTCCGCCCAGGAAGTGTCCTTCTATCCATGTTTGCGTGAGGTGGGAATCTCTATTCCTATCCAATATTGTAACCGTTGAACCGTCGTGGTGCTCACATCTCAGTGCAACATCTCATCTGATGCTGGTGTTAAACATCAACACTAGATGTTCACTTTAGAGCGGACCCATTGAGCACCTAGGGTGCCGATTGACCTCTTGACGAGGTCCGCTCTTTTTTTTATACGCGCGGAAATCCTCATGGACGCTCCATCGCTTTCTGGAAAGCAACGAAGTAGTATCGGACTTACGAACTAAAACTCCACGGTAGCCTTTCTGACGCTCAACAGGAATGTCCCAGGGCCTCTCACAAATTACTACCGGGGCACTCCTGCGTTCTCTCCCTTTTGAGGGAGTCATCGCAATTTTAATTCGGGCGCTAGAAGAGCCCACGTCTCCGAACACCCCCCGCCCCTCCCCGGAGCGTCGTGCAAGTCTGAGGAGATCCCAGAGTTTCCTCAACGTGACAGCCTTTGTATCCCCACCTCACCTATTCAGATTGATAACCAAGGGCGGCGGCACCACTGCTACGCCGAACACTCACCGTCCCCCTTCGGCGCGGTACCCTACATGAGTGGGAACATCTCACTCTTTCCATCTCTGCCCGCTCCTTTACGGATAATAAGAGCGTACAGTGAGGTACTCCCGCTACCCCCTCAGCATCGAGACGAGGTCCGCACTATAAAGTTTACAACTTGTGAGGTGGGAAATTCCAACTTCCCAAAAAAGGCAGATGTGCTGTCCGTGTCATAAACTGAGGACCACTCAAAATCCCAAACAATATTGACATATTACTTGTGTCAGAAACACATTTCACTCCAAAAGCTACATGAAAATACCATATTACATCATCTATAATACCAAACGCCCCTCAGGAAAAACACACGGAGGGGTCGCAGTGATAATAAGAAACGATATGAAATACCACTTACATGGTCAAATTATTCAGAAACATGTTCAAGCAACCATCGTTACAATACAAACTAACGACAGTTACTTACAGATGTTAGCAGTATATGCACTACCGCAACACAAAATGACATTACAAAAATGGGAAAAGTGCTTTCAATCCTTAGGTGACAATATATCGCAACGGGAGACTTTAATGCAAAAAGCACGCTATGGAGCTCAAGAATTAACATACCTCGAGGTAGAACATTAGAAAAATATATTAGAACTAGTAATCTCAATATATTGTCCACAGGAAGACCAACATACTGGCCGACAGATCTGAACGAAACTCCTGGTTTACTTGATTTTGCAGTTATGAAAGGACTAAACGCAAATAAATTAAAAATAACACCCAGTTTTGAGCTTAGCTCCGATCATACACTGATAATAATAGTAGAATACACAAACAAACCAATACTTTATAGCAATCCAGAAACGCTTTGCAATAAAACCACCAAATGGCCAACATTTAAAGAATATTTCACTGATATTCCACTGAAAACGTCCGAACACATCGAGCAGGCAGTAACAACATTGATAGAAATTATACAAGAAACAGCATGGGCAACTGCTACTTATGAACTAAATAACAGACAAACAAAAATAATTTCACCAGACATCCTTGATAAAATCAAAAAAAAAAAAAAGAAAAGCGGAAGTAAAATGGCAGAAACATAAAACACACGAAAACAAAAAAACATCTAAACAAACTTGCAAAGGAAACAAAAAGTAAAATAAACATAATGAATTCTCAAAATTCATAAATTCACTCTCCGCGCGAGAATGCCAACTACTCCTTATGAAAAACCACGAACAAAACAAAGAAGCCAATAAAATTAATCCCAGAAATCAGAAAAACAGATAACACGCGGGCCAGAAATAAATAATAAGAGTAAGCTGAGGAATTTTCCAACCACCTTTGTAACACATTTACTCCATATATTATTAACAACAGTAGTTCCAAATGTCATACAGACGTAGATGCGCAAAATACCAGTACCTCAACTGACGAGCACTACACATACCTAGTACAACAGCACAAGGAATTAGAATCAATCAAGGAAACAAAAAATAATAAAGAACCAGGAATCAACCTAATCAATGGTAAAATCTTGATAAACCTCCCCCCCCCAAAGCAATACGATTAATGGCAATAATAATCAATGCAATTTTAAGAATTCAATACTTTCGTACTCTATGGAAATTAGCATAGATCATAATGCTACTTAAGCCAGGCAAAGACCCACACCAAACTGCCAAATCTTACAGGCCAATATCACTACTTCCTGTGTTTTCCAAAATACTAAAGAAAATAATATACGACTGTCTAAAACCAATAATAGAGAAAGAAAAATTAATAGCAGATCGCCAATTTGGATTCAGAAACAAACACTCCATAATAGAGCAAATGCACAGGCTCATCAACGAAATTTTACTAGCAATAGAAAAGAAATAATACTATACAATCCTCTTCATGGACATCGAGAAAGCATTTGACAAAGTAAACCATAAAAGCCTCTTACAAACAATCAAAAAATATTTCCCGGAACAAATCTACCACTTACTCAAATCATACCTAAGCAATAGAACCTTTGTAGTAAAAATAAAAGATACATATTCTGAAGTTAAGGACATCAAGGCAGGGGTACCGCAAGGAAGCGTCTTACAACCAATATTATATACACTATACACGGCCAACATACCAACAACTACCAACAGTAAAATACTGACATTCACGGATGATACGGCAACCATTTTTCTATTTTTGTGATATGCTCTTGTAGTAATGTGATTGCTGTTTCTGGATTAAAGTAAACCCCAGTAAATGCAACCATATACGAAAACGGAAACCACCAAATATTCAATTGAATGGTATGCACATAACACAAATAAAGTAAGTTAAATACCTAGGACTCCACTTAGACTCACAATTTACATGGAAGCAACATATTAAATCAATTACAGACAAAATACGGATAAAAAGAAGACAGTACTGGTTAACTAATCGAAATTTTAAACCCAGCGTAGAAAATAAATTAAAAGTTTATAAAACGATAATGAAACCAATTTAGACATACAGAATACCAATATGGGGGACAACAGCAATGAGCCACATAAATAAACCAGAATCGCTACAATCAAAAATATTCAGAACAATAGTTAACGTCCCATGGTATGTCAGAAACGAGGATTTACGTAAAAACCTAAAAATACCAATGGTCAAGAAAGAAATTGACAGATACGCAAAAAAATACAAAGAAAGAATTATTAGGTTGTCCCGAAAGTTTCTTTTCTTTTGTAAGGAAATAATAGATGCACAACCTCTTTTCGTTTTATATTATTTTATTCGATTATATACGATCCATTTTATTCTATATCTATTATTATGATCATACATGATTCGACAAAAATAATATAAAACAGTGAATGTCGTGCATCCATTATTTCCTTCCAAGACGAAAGAAATTTTTGGGACAACCTAATACAACACATCCAAACCAGCTGGCTGCTGAAACGAGCAAAACCCATATCAAAAGGAGGCCAGGAAGGAAACATCCCACCGACCTCGTTAAAGAAATAAAATAGTCCAACTGGAAAGTGGTATCCCGCTGGAGATAGCCATCCACATGTTACTTAGTAATGAAGTTAGAAAAATTTACCAAATGTCCAGGTGGACAAATTATAGAGCACAAATTATAAATAAAAAGAAAACTATTATATTCAGAATATCGCTTTGTTACAAATGGAATACATATGTTGCAACGCAATAATACGATTGTAAAACCTTTCGAAATAGTTTCAGGAGACGACAACTGTTTATAACTAAGAACAACCCAACGGTGCGGAAATTTTTGGATTTAACATATTTTTTTCCTTTTCTTAAACTTTGCGCACTTTTTTATTTTATTGCCTGCGAACCATTAGTTGAACACTCGAACATCGGCGCGCCGTCACCTCAGGGCCTGTCGCTACCTGATATAGGGGTTGGACTTTCTTCTTCTTTGAAATATGCGCCAGTTCATTCATATGCGTTCATCAATTATATTGAACCAAAAATTAATAAAGTCAAGGTATGTCCGTGAGGTATGATCCCATTGCGTAGTGGGGTGCATGGCATTTCGCTCGGAGACTGACATGAGTAGCGCAAAGAATTGGTCCCGTACATTTCGAATGAATCGGCATTCTATATGTATCAGCAACTAATGGTCAAAATGTGACGCTTTTTTTAAATTTGGGATGGCTCATTGAACAAAGAAAAGCTTAAAGCTTCAAGAATAAAAGAGTCTCTGTCAGTTACTGTGCGACTTCTCAAAATTGTAGAAATTAAAGTCTACAAAGACTCCTTTTTACTTGTTAAATAGTTTTTTGCAAAAACTAATAAACATTTGGGGATGAAATTTTGCACACTTTTTCAGAATAAAAGTTACCTGAAGCCGTGGCTGTGTTTATAAGTACTGTCAGAGAGAAAATTTCCTCTCTGGTACTATAATATATATTATATATATATATTATATATAATATATATATTATATAATATAACATTACTTTAAACATCTTGTTATTTATCTTTGATCTATCGCCATTATATTGTGTCCTCTGAAATGTTTGTATGAGTGTTTTATACAGGCGAAGGTCTCCTGTTTAATTCTAACAATGGGTAAATGTGTATTTTGCGGAAATTTGAGCAATAATGAAAAAAATGCGACATTACACAAGTACGTAAAGATAACATAACCTCTATTCAATTTTCAATAATCATGATACTTACTATTTTAATTTCCGTACAATTATATGTAGATTTCCACGAGATGAAGCATTGTGTAAACAGTGGGTCAAAATAATAGGCCTGGAAGGATGGAAGCCTAAAGATAGTAGTTTATTGTGTTCCGGTCACTTCCCTGAAGACAGTTTTGTAGTGCATTACAACAATAGGAAACGTTTAAAATCAGGAATTGTCCCTACAATTTTGATGAAAAAGGCAAAGTTTGAAAAACAGAGGAACGCTTTGCTGGAAAAAAATTACAGAAGTAGAAAACTGTTTATTTGTTCATAAAAGTTATAAAAGCAATATCTGTTATAAAAGTATACATGCAGAAATTGATAGTTAATGTATTTCATGTATTTCTTTATAATTCTTCTGATGCTTTACACATAGATAGTCTCATTGATATATCCATAACTATATGTTTTCCAGATAATGTTCAAGATGTATCTATAATTTTTGTAAAAGAAACTAACGTTGAACCACAGAGAGACATAGTGCTGAAAAGTAATTGTAGAGGTAAGAAACTGTATCTTTGTTGATGAAATGTAAAAATGACAGTGTCTCTATGTTAGCTTATATATAATAAATATTTTTTTTGTATACACTTAACATAAAGATAATATAATTCGTGCATAAATTTGGAATTTATTAATGTAAGTTAATATTTATTTAATAGATATATATATTTATTTATTTAGTGTGTGTGTGTATATGATTTTTGTTTACGGATAAAAGTAAAGATGTCTCTGCATCATGTTCAACAATTGAAAAAGTTCTTGAACCAAGTATTGCTATAAAATGCATTGATTATCCTAGAAGCGGCAAAGAGATACGTAAGTTGAAATAAATTTCAAATACAGTATTTACTTTAATTACATACAATATCCAATGTATGGATACGTCTTTTTACCTAGATGGGCTATTGTAAAAAACAGGGTTTTATCATCTATGGGAGATGTTAATGAACTGGGCATGGCTGTATGATATAAAATGTTAATGGTCCAAGACTAAAATTTTGACATACAATACTGAACATTATTTCTTATTGCAGTTGATGAAAATTTTTTCCCATATAATACACTAATGAGCACAAATCTAATGGAGAAGGACCAATCTCTAACTGCATGTGACATAGTTCTCCATGATCATAACTATGAAAACACCCCACAAAATGTAAAAAAGAACTTGGACAATCTTAAAAGAAAATTAGTCTCAATAACAAAAGAAAATAAGGCATTAAAACAACGAGTTGGACGCCTGAGAAAAGGGATAGAGTCCTTTATAGGATGTAGTAAAAGGCCTAAAACAAAGAAAATTTTTACCCGATTCTGAGTATTACTGTCCACGCGTGAAGATGCTTCATTAGCATTGTTCAATCACATATTAAGAAATAAAAATAATAGAGACAAATTTATTAGAGATAAGTATCCTCCGTGCTGTCCTGTTTTTTCAGCAGTGGAATTTTGAGTAACTGCAAATACATCCACTGTGCTACAACTGACTCGAAATTATATGTATATATATATATATATATATATATATATAAACTTTATTATTTCTATTATTTTAGTATTTGTATATTATTATATATTTTTTATATTATTTATTTATTATTTATGAACTTTAATATTTTTCATAATTTATTAGTAAACTACATGTAAATTATTGATTAATTTTGTACGATTAAAGTTATATTAATTCTGTTCAATTGTAGATAAAATATTTCAATTCCATGTTATACTTCATATATTAATATATTTTAAATTGTGAAAAAACAAATTTATTTTAATAATATTTGATTGAATTAAATTTTACTTAATACTTCTATTAGAACGTAAGAAATACATATCTATATCTTTATCCACAACAATAAAGCACACGATAAAAATATTTGCAAATATTTCAAATTTACTTTTCCGTTTTTGAGGATTTCACTAATCATTATTTTTGTATGTATCTTCATAATAATATTAATTATATTATAATTAAATTATATTAATAAAATAAGAGTGCCGTATCTTGAAATCAACCTGAATTTTTAAAAATCGAGTACATTGAAAAAACGTTGCCAGATTGCAGATTTTATAATCGGATTCAATCAGACTGTTTTTTTACTGAGTTTTATAATAGTTGTTTGTATCGACTAGTATGTCAGATTTCATCTTTTCGAAAACACGTAAGGACGATGTCCCTTTATTTTTGATTCATCGATTCAGCCAGAATGTTAATTTGTTAATTATCATCATTAACTATGTCTAAATAGCTATAAATAGTGCTTGCGAAAATAAGTGTCAAAAAATGTTCACTGACTATCGGACTAATAGATCCTGTAATACTGTATACTATACATCTGTCTTTCGTCTGTGATATAACTGGTATCATTGATGTATATTATATATATATATGTATATATTTAGCGGTATGTGTAATGTATACCAGTGTATACATATTTGTGAATTTTTATATTTTAAGTTAAAAAATGCGCGCTGTAGGCTGTAGCGCCATCAGTTACAAATTAGGAACTACATGCGGTGAACTAAATGTAACCTATAGCGTTCAAGAATCTTTGAACGCACGTGTATTCTTTTACAAATATAATTTGTATTTTTAAATGATTATTACAATATCACCTTACAAAACGTAGTAATATAAAGATATATATAAAGTATAGTATAAAAGTAATATAAAAACAAAATGCAGCACGACGACGTGAGTACATTAAAAACTGCTTATACTGATTTTTAATATTTTATACAATGATAAACTGTTTTAGGTTGTATGGAGTGTTATCAATAAAACCTTCTGTTCTTTTAAAGTAAAGTATGTATGATTTAAAAAGCATAATAATAATTTTGCATAATATAATTTATTCTTTAATTTTGTAGTTCAAAGTCACAGAGGTTTTGTCGCAATGAATACAATCTTACGGGTTTATGTAGTAGAGCGTCTTGTCCTCTTGCAAACAGTCAGTATGCCACAGTTAGGGAAGAAAATGGTATTATTTACTTATACATGAGAACAGCAGAAAGGTAAAAATTTAACCTAGAAGTTATATTGCTTCAAAACTATCTAATATTATAATAATTGTATATTCTATTCCTTATAGAATACATTTCCCAAAGAATGCATGGGAAAGGGTGAAGCTTTCCAGAAATTTTGAAAAAGCAATACAGCAAATCAATGAAAATTTATTGTATTGGCCTGGTTTCATAAAAGCAAAATGCAAACAAAGATTTATAAAAATTACGCAATACCTCATACGTATGAGAAAAATAAGGTTGAGAAGACAAAAACAAATTGTACCAATTCAAAGAAAAATTGAAAGGAGAGAAAGACGCAGAGAAGAAAAGGCTCTTATAGCTGCCAGATTAGAAACTGCAATAGAAAAGCAACTTATGGAAAGATTAAAACAGGGCATGGTACATGTTTTTCTCTTTATAATTATACATATAAATTTTAATATTCTAAATTTTAATATCTAAATTTTCTTCTTCATCATCATTTTTCTTTCAGTATAATGATATTTACAATTTCCCACAAAAAGTGTTTGACAAAGCTGTTGAAGCTGTTGAAGTTGAAGGTGAAAGCGAGGCTGAGAGTGAAGGAGAAGAAGAAAAGGAACAAGAAATTGCGAAAGAAGTAGAGTTAGAATTAGAAGCAGATGAAAAAGAGAGAGAAAGAGAAGCAAATACACTTCATTTTATAGAAGCAGAAACTGACGACGAAGATGAGGACGATAATTTTGATATTCGAGAAGTATCTATGGTAATTTGTCCTTCATTTAAATATAAATATATGTATTATCTTCGTTTAAATATGAATTACTGAGTGTTATATCACTATTTTGTGTTTAATATTAATTGATCTATTTTAATAGGACGAGGACAGTGATTCAGGACAAAAGGAGGAGATCGAATTATCTGACGACTCTGTATCTGACATAAACGATATTGAAGTAACTAATATTATGGTCTTTTACTTTTATTCTTATTTATAATATGATTGTATTTAAAATTATCGTGTTATTATAGGATCTAGTATCTACAACAAGTAAGAAAGCGAAGAAACTAGTTATCAAGAAACAGAAATCGCAAAAGAGAGCCCGTCCAAGGGTCGAAATTGAATATGAGATGGAACAGGAAACACATGAAAGAGACCAAGCAAGATAAATTTTCAATTAGGATATTTGTAATTATATTTCTAATAAAATTAAAATTATTCTGTACTTTTTCAGTGTATAATATCCTTATGCTTTCTTAATTTCCGTTATTAACATAACGTTTTTATAATGTTATATTAATATATGTGTGGTTATATATATGTATACATAATATTTTCATATAATTGAAAAATAAAAAGATTTAAAATTGGCGCTAGTTTAAAGTAGCATCCAGAAACATTTATAAAAATCATAGATGGCATCCTTTCGAACAGAAATTCGCAGGCTAGCAGACGACGCGTTTGTACATAAGGAACAAGGTAAATTCTCTCGATTTTCTGCATGATAAACATAAATGAATATGAATGAATAAGTCACAATTGACAGAATCTTGATTCGAATAAATTGTTATTGATTCGAAAATGTAACATAAATGACACAAATGCAGCATTGAAATCTCATTTCAATCGTACGTTGTATGTGCTGTTTATCCTTTATGTATATACTTGAATACATGGCTATCTTTCTAAACCAGAAATCATAAATACTTGAATAAGATCATAACAAGTGCTCACTAAATGAGTTAACAAATACGCTGTCAAAGTGTATATATAATATAAGTGCATTATTGTGTAGAATAGATATAACCATTTAAGTGAAGTAACTTTTCATACAGTCTAGAGAAAAAAAGAAAGGGGAAAGAAAGATTGGTAAAATCATTGGCGGCTTTTAAATAAATTAAAGAAGTTTCTATCACTTATCAAATTATTGCTCATGTGAACAAAGTTGACCATTGTTGCGGATTCCGTGCAGGAGTGTCATAGTCATAAATATAATAAATTGCCTCCAGGCAAATGTCACGAACAACGCGCTATCCGTGGCCCGTGACAGTGCCTTTGTTTGCTATAAATAGAAAAAGTAGGTTATCCGCAAAATCAATTCTGAAAATAGAATAATTAACTAAATATAACATTTATTAATTAACAATAATTAACTAAATATACCATTTATTAATTACCAATAATTAACTAAATATATCATTTTGTGTGTAAAACTTGTAAAGAGAATCTGACATATTACGATTTTTATTGTTTTTCAGAATTATTTTTGTTTTATTTCATAAATCTTAGTGCAACATATTTGTTTGAGACGTTTAATAAAAATGCATAAATAATGTGATTACAAGCAAATTTTATTATGATCAATGTATATTTGTATGTAATATATTAGTATTAAGAGTAGTTGTTAAATATTGTTAATGGAATGTTAATTTTGCTTTGTGTAATGTATGATAATCTGCATGTATGTATTGAAAATATTGATTACATTTCAGTATGCTTCTTTGTGGTTTGCTGTTTCATTAATGTAAAATTTTTTTCTATTACAGACATATTATGAAACTTTTAAAAAAATATTTTGACTTTTTTAATGAAAATTGAAAGGAGACATGATTTTAATATAGATTGATTCAGATTCTGCATCTATTTAAACTCACTTTTTATTTTGTGCATCAATGCCAAAATATTAGATAATTTCACTATGGAACTGAACAATGTGGGAAATAATAAAAGTTCCATATATATGGCAATATCATTTAAAAAACTGTGTTTGGCAACAGTGTCTTTACCTCTGGTCACACTTTTAGTCTGTTTTGTTACAGCATATATCTTTCAACAAGATGATATTCATGAAACACACTGCAGGGTATAAAACTCACATCTATTGTTTTCTTCATTATGATTATGATCAATATATTAAATTTCATTACCTCTTCTAATTAATCTATTTTTTATTTTAGGTTTATAATGTACTTCCATCAATCTCGGCTATTACTGGTATATCTCCTCAACGATATTTATGGCGTATAAGCATAGCTTTACACATAGGTCCTCGCCTAATTATTGCCACTGTATATCATTCATATTATTATAAAATACTTAAAACAGTTGAAGATGTACCTTCCCAAATTATGGGATTTAGACTTTTAAATCTATGTTATTGGTTAAGCATAGCAGAAGTGGCAGCGCTATGTGGAGTCACATATATTTCTAACAGAGAAAATTATTGTGAGTAATAATATAAAATATAATAGAGACTGTTTGTATACTAAAGTGTGTAGATAAAATATTAGAATATATTAATAATATGTCATAAATTATATATATAATCATCTTATAGCTAAAAATTGATCTAACAAGAAATGCTACTTTTCAGATGTGCATGAAAAAATCTTCATTATCTTTATGATCAGTTCTCTAACATATATGCTAGCAGAAGTGAGATTGGGTCGTCTTGTAACCCCAAATGCATCAAGTCTTCAGTATAAACAGGCTCTTTTTGTAACTAGTCTTGTTAGTACTGTTGGTCTCATCATTTTCTTCCTAAAGCATAGGTTACTGTGTCATGACCTCGGTAAGAAAATTAACATATTTTAAAGAAATTTAATAGTTACAAATATTGATATTGTATACAAAATTTAAATATAAGTATTTACAAAATCTTTAGTAATGCATCAAAATATAAATAAGTCATAGTTATGAGATACATACATATAATTCGCTACATATAAAAAATTTAGTTGCACTGTGTAAAACTTATAATATTTTTCTTAACAGCATTTAGCTGGTTTTCCTTTTGCGAGTATGTGATTGCCTCTGCAAATATGGGTTTTCATGTAACCGTGATTCTAGACTTTCCCAAGGAGCAGTTGGTTGTTGGAAATGGTTTACCTGCCTCAAAGGTGGATTAACTTGTAATATTTTATATTCATTATTATCTTATTATTGTCATCAAAGTGCCTACTGCCACTGTCTGGAAGTGCTATTGCCAAAAGTGAAAAAGTATATAATACCGTACTATATATAGTTGAGTATCCACTAATAAATATTGGTAAATATTTCTTAATAAAATAATTGTACATTATATGAATGAAATCAAAACTTTAATGAAATCAAATATTCAATATTCTTATCTTAAGGAAGACAATTATGAATGCAAGATCTATATAGCAGTTATAATTTATATTTCTCCTTCTTTTTAACTTATTTTGGCTGATTATAAATTTATTCAAATTACAATTTATACTCAATAGTACTTTTAAAAATATTTATTTATGACATATTTGAATATTTGAATAAATGTGTCACAGATAATAATTTTTATTGAAAGATATTTTATATATTTGGTGGATACATGATTTAAAGCACAATATATTTTCTTTTATCAGATTTTATCAAAATAGTATTAATTATATTCTTTTATGTAATGCTGCAGATATGTAAGATAGTTTTTAATTTAGCATTTCTTAGTTACCAATAACTTTTATCATAAATGCACTTACCAATTATTTCCATATGAAAAGGCACAACCGAAGATTAAAGCTAAAAGGGAAAAATTATATTTTAAAAAATCTAGCGCTTCCAAAGTATGGCACTGGTATCTTCCCAGGCAATGAGAAAAAATCTTAAATGGCCTTTTAGATAATGAGAATTTGTAGTGATACGGGACAAACGTGTATCCTACATACAAACAATATTAAGCTTAAAAGTCCAAAATAATGAAATTTCATATTTAATTTATGTGCATCTATTATAAAAAAAAAAAGAAAAATTATTATTAGCATAAATTAAATGTGCTCTTTTATAGTGAATTTTAAATTGCTTCTGTAGAAGTTCTTTAAGATTTGAGATTTCTAGTCAATATTTCATTCTAGTCCTTTTACAACTTTTTTTCTCTATCTTTTTTATCTGTTTTAAAAGGAGTATCATTATCATATCATGAATTTTTGACACATTGTTAGCATGTAGGATGCATTTACCTGCGTTTATGAAATAATTGTATGTAATTTTAATTTAAGATATAGTAGAGATATTGTTCATCGTTGTACAGTTGTAATGTCATTAATATATTTTATCGTATCCATGTAATACACTAATCTCACATCATATAAAAATGAAAGGAAAAATACAACCAAAAGAAATATAAGCTACTCAATATTCACGTAACATGGTTTATAGCAATACTGTGTTATGAACATAAGGATGAATTACCATGTTCATATATGTAGTATATGATCTTTAAGTGCAATCGATTGGTATTCAAATAATCTCAACGAAAATAGAAAATGCTAACAGAAAGTGAAATTGATGACTATGTTGTATGATATATTCCCGACCAAAGCATGAATATTACGTCCAAAAACCACGAAGCAAATTGAAAAAGATAATTCAGATTGCTGTTTGTACTTGTACTAAATTTTATAATCACACCACACCCCTTCAAGATACTCGTGTTAAATATTTCACAGAAAGCATTAAAGAAGAAAAAGGAAAAACTGTTTGTGATAAAGTGCACTATTGTTGTTATTGGAATCAGTTGTACAAATTCCAAACATTACACATATAATTGTGAGAATATTATATAAGTAAGATTATGATTTACGTTCCTTAAAAGCTTTGCTTCAAATGCAACTAGCCTGAAGTATGTTTACATCGTATAGTTTGGTATAAAGAATCTTTTCTTATATTGCTTTTACTCTTTTGTTGACAAACACATGTCGTCAATGTGTTTCTGTATTCTTTACAAAAACGATTACATAACATTTCTTTTTTGCTGAAATATATTAAATTATTGTTTTATAAATTCGATTGCCAAGTGTTCAAAAGCATGTGAAAATTGTAAGTCATGTACAATCACTCGAGCAACATATATTGGTGGTTCTCATTGTTATACAAAGCAAGCGTTTATACTCGTTTGGATAAATATTTACAAAAAGGGAGCCATCTTCGATTTCGATAATTTTTTAATACATTGTCAAAATCACCACCCTAAATTGTATTGTGAACTCTTTTTGGGGTAAGGGTTCAAGGGCTGGGACAAAGTCCTTCCTCTGCCTACACTTTTACTGCATAACATACATCATTTTGTACTAACTTGTACTGATTGTAAATTATCCTCTTTTTGTTGAAAAGGCATAACAAGTCAGTTCTGTGGGAGTTATAAGAAATATCAATAGCACAGACTTCAGTATGTAAAGGTAGACAAGAAAGGTAAACAAGAGCATTCGATTTACATTTATACATTTTATTAAATACAAATGGTGCCCAGAAAATTATGTATTTTTGAGTAAACTTTTTTTGATAATAACTTTTTAATAAACGGCGACCTCCAACTAAAACCTTCATGACACTACCTAGGATGATGACACTGATAACATATTTAAAAATTATCGAAGAGCTACCTTTCTATAAATATCTACCCTTGTTCATAATCGTCACACAGAAATAATTACGAGCTATTACCAATTAATTTATTGGTACAAATGTTAAAATCTGTGCCAAGTGATGTATTAAAGATACTGTATGTATATATACCATATTGGCATAGATTTTGATTTGGCAGCAGAATATCTTTAATGAATCACTTATTCATGATTAACCATTTTTATAATTTTACTTTGTTTGAATATATGTACTATTTCAAAATTGAACGAGTTTCTACACTTGATGCACACAAAATGAAACATATTCTGCTATGTATTAATACACTGTTTTTCTATGATAATTGCAAAAATAGTTTATTTTGAGCTATGTAGGACATGTCAAAGAGGATGTACAAATTTTTGGGAGATTATAACGAATGATTTCATATATGAAGATTCTGTTCTTAATGTATGTTTAGTTAATAAATTACAATTTTATCGATATCGTAATAAACTTATATATTTAATGAAAATACCAGTATCGATGTAATATTTGTTACATTAAAGTTATAAATTTGCAAAGGCAATATTCGAGGTTTATGATCTTATTATTATTGGGATAAAACGTTTTAGAGGATTATAATTGTTTATAATGCTACAATTATTTTGAGACTTTATTATGAGTATAATACATTAAATATTATATAACATAAACGGGATTATAAATAAATGCATATAAATAACACTAATAAGATTTAAATTAAGAAATCCAATCTTAATTTTTCTAAAATTTTATTGAATTGTATTACATGTAAAGTCATTATATAATAGATAAATACTAGAAATCGACATTTGTGATTTAATTTTATATTTTTATAATATTGAAGTATCAAAATACAAAAAATTACATTCATCTTCCAAGAATAGAATTGTTAGCTCAAGAAATAATTGCGTGATTATAAATAAACGAATAATTTAAATTAAACTTGGATTTCTATCGTCAAGTAGTTAAGAAAATTATTTTAATTATAAATAAGAAATTTATACGAACCTACAACACTAAAAATATTTGTGTTTACACAGTATAGCTAAAGTAATTTTCAATTTAATTATTAATTAGCACAATATATTTTTTACTGAAAAATTTATTTTTCGCTAAAATAATCTCCCAAACAATTCTTCAGAATTTTTCTCTTTCTTGTGTACGACAACTTACGTGAGAGTACATTCGGAATTACTATATATATTGATACGTACATTTAACTAGATAATATTGTATCCATAGCAGTATCCGATTTTATAGATAACTTGTACATAAATATTATCATTATATTATATTATATAAACAATCACTTGCTTGTTTAAGCGGCAGAGAAAGGTACCACAGTTCATACATAAAGTCAGATTGTGACTTGTAGCAACCTTGACTTGTGTCAGAATCTCTATTTAATTATGTCAGCCACTTGACACGATAACACTGTCATGAAATAAGCTAAACGTCTCCGTGCGGCTGTTCGAACAAGTCTATTATGTAAAGTACATAGTTGGAAGCGGGTTCTGGAGCAGAGTGATACCTGCGCTATAATTCTAACAATTATATATTAAAACCGCCACACTTACACTTTGCTCTCTCTGTCTCACGTGTACATAGAGCAAATGCACATATAAACATATACAGATATGATATACAGATAGCCGAAAATATTGAAAATATAGCGAGAGAAATTTTTTATCGCGATTCATACTCTGATCAAGAGAGTTGATGGTAACAGTTGGTATATAGAATGTTGATTGATCGAAGATTATGAGGGTATTCTAGTTTAGAAGGCTTAAAATTCGATTTTTGGATCTTTTCATTGCATAGGTGATAAAAATGTGTTCCTAAAATATTTATGTAGGTATATGATATGCATAAAATTGAGATAGCTTACACAAGTTTAACAATTCATAAGTAGTAGGATACTTACTGATTTTATATACTCTGTGGTAATTGACCCAGATTATTAAGGAACAGATTAATCGGTCAGAATTATGCATTTTCGAGTTCAAAATATGTAAAAAGTATTTACGAATGTTATTTATGCAAGAATCATGGAAAATAATGAATTGTATATCGACGTCTGCAATTTGCTGATTTAAATTTCAGAATGATGTATTCATGGACAATAACGATTCAGAACAAGAAAAAGATATTTGTAAAAGTTATTTACAAAAATGATAGAAAATCATTAATTGACAATTGTGTACTGGCATTCACAATTCTTTGATTTGAACACTTCATTGAGAAAATTTTAAATAAATTAAATATTTTTATCATTAATTTTTATTAATATTTTTTATTTTTGAAATACATGAAACGAAAGAACAACAAATACGATGGAAAATATAATAATATTAGAATTCCGAGATAGTAAAATGTTAATTGCATGATTTATAATTGACGACATTTTTATACCATATGTATACATTATACATTATACAGATGCTCTATATTATAAAATTTTTAACCAAATATGATAACTAGACTGCGGATGTTTATAAACATAAAATATGCAGATATATACATAAAAATAAACAAAATATGTGAAAAATATATATAATATGTTTAAAATTTCGAATATTTAACAATCGAATATCTAGCAAGATATTTAATATCTAATATCTATTTATGTCTAAAAATAAATTACGAACGCTTTGTCCAAATTTGCCGTTGTTAATTAATGATATTTGTGTGCAAAATATAACACTCATCAATCTTCTTAAATATTTGTATTTCACAAAATTTAAGAACACTTCTCATACATTTCCATTCTACTCGCCACACGGTTCACGTTGGAGGTAACGATGCGAGTTAATCAAACCGAACTATCTTAATTCGAAACGCGTGGTACTACATCTGACGCTTAACCAACCATTCGAAATTTCAAGTACACAGTTTAACGTAGTCCATATTTAACATCGATTATATATTATTGTTATTAGCACTTTATACAGTTATGATCAGCTAAATCAATATAATAGGATAAATACGTCACATAAGCATGTAATACGTTTTTGCATATGTACTTAAACATAAATGTGCAAAATATATGCATTATGCTAAGAGTGGAAAATAAAAAAAAAAACACATTTTTACAGTCTTTTAGTCACATAACAAATTTCTATCGGGTTTTCGTTTTTCTACATGCATTCTATAAAAATGTGCACTTATATAAACTTCTGCAGTCTAACAATAACTCCAAAGGTTTTAATCTGATGTTACTGTAGTTATTAAAATAAAAAATTGAATACATTATCATATGAATACATTATTAAATGTATTAGGTACATCTCATTTTTCGTATTGTGTCCTAATACTTATGAAGTACTTAAAGTGTAAGCTAATTAAAGCTAATAATGACGCCGAAAAGATTGAATGCATTCTGCCTAAATTAGCATTTCTCAAATTGGTGGCACAGTTCTCTCGAAAACCATAAATTAACTTGCGCTTTTGCACGTATACAGAATAACATTGGCTATTGTTTGAATTAGAATTATATCGTTATCTAAGATTTCTTCTCTTTTAAGATTAAAAACAATCGCAAAGACCGACATTTTGACAAATATTGTATGTACATTACTTATACCAGTACAGACGATATCTAACTTACTAACGATATCTAAATAATACTAAAATAATCCATTTGCGTTGTAAATTGTTCAATCTGTGCCACCATTTATCTAAAACTAATATAACCTCTATTTTGCTATATTGTGATATTGACATTAACTATTTGAAATATCTACATACAATATCATTTTTTTCACGTGCCAAAAATCAATAAAAAATAATCATCTAAATCGGAATATCCTATAAAGTTTGCGATTAAAGAGGTGAAAAATGAAAAATGTCGGAACAAATTTTAGAGATATACATATGTATTATTTACATATACATATGTATTCATTTAATGTCTCTAAATCGTTGCATGCATGCACGAACATTAGTATTTTCGAGAGGAGCTTTTTATCACTTGACGACCCAAGTTTCAGCAGGTATTTAAAATTTCATCTTGGAAAGAAGGAATTTGTAGGAAATACGATAAAGAAAGTTGTAAGAGACTTTTATTATGGTAATACATTCGCACTCTCGGAATGATTAAAGAGAGAACAATACAGCTGATGAAACTATGATACAATTAATTAAAAATATTTGCTCTATTCGTAGCATATTGTTCGTATTTTTTGTTGTTTAAGCCGACGAGATTTAGTTTAAAGTCAACATTTTACGTATAGTTATTTGCAAGTAAGATACGAGACTGCGTAACTATAGAACTATTCTAAAATTTTGTATTCTGTATATGTTATTAGATTTACAAGCCTTATCTATTAGCAAACAAAAAAAAAACGAAGCATTCTATGTTTTAAATCATATTGAAAGCTTGAAATAGACAAAAATAAATTAGATTTCATTGACAAAAAGGCAACTAAAAATAATGAAAACGTAAAAAATTAGATTATTTTTTCTTTCATAACTGCAGAAGCAATATAACAAAATATTTAATTACACGAAAATTGAGGTCGTTATCAGAATACAATAAAATGAAATTATAAGAGTAATCTATATAATAATATGTGAAATCCCTTCTATTTTCAATACGTTTAACTGTTCGATTTTGCATATTTCTAATTAGATTCTGTCATGTTGTATCTTTTACCTCGTACTTGCATAGGAACTACAACTTTTAGAATGGTTTTATAGTTATAAGACACAGAGTATATACATATATATTTTTTCTTGTTTTCACTAAAGATTTAAGAATTCCGCACACCAAACACTTTGTAAACTTAATCAAACGAATTAATTAGCAATAATGAAATAACCGGAACATATCGATTTGATATAATGGTCGAAACTTTGATTTCTGTACAAAAATGTGGATTTATCGCCATTTACAATAAAAATAGCGGGAAATTAGAAAAGGTTCACCATTTATTGAAATGAAAAATTTTTAATAACATTTTCATACGAATGATGTTTTTTTTTACATAATTTGGATATCGAGAGTATTCTTTTAATTTAATAAGCAATATGTCCAGAAATGGAATCTTAATAATTTTTCTTTCGCGGCATGTCAATTATTTAAATGATCGACAATTTTGTGATAATCGGCACAAATATATAGCTGTTTTGCTATAGTGCTTTTGCGTTTGTATAGTAATTCGTGAAGTATACGTATTGTTATTTATACAGTATCTAGTTAAGCTAGTGTAATTAAAAAATAGTAATATATAATTTGTTTACAATTTTTCCAGATCTTTTCCTTTTTAATTTCGAATTGCGATTTTGTTATATATAGGCTGCGGATCTTTGTGCAAATTGATATTATGAATATGATTAAAAAGACGGAACATAGGTAGTAAATTGTTTTACCTACTAAATGTTATAAAGAGTACTATAATTTGGATATTTTACCTATATATTTTTTCATATTCTATGCAGTTTTGCATTCTTTAATTTTTTATAAATGTATAAACATCTGCAGTCTAATTATATGTAGGTATTATCACAGAATTTGCTCATATTCTGATCGAGCACCTAATTTCTTGAAAGAGTTTCGTTATTCGTGATCATTATGCCTAAGAATATGGATTCACTTTATGCATTAGGAAACCATATAAAGATGTTTTTGCGAACTTGATATAAAATTATTATTTTCAGTTTTTTATGTGAATACAACCCTAAAAATATGTTTCTATATAAAAATTGATACATATTGCGTGCTACAGTTTCATACACCCATGAATAACACAATATGCGTATTTAGTAGATATTAAAATATTTTATAATTGCAATTTTAAACCTTGCTTATTTTGTAGTAAAGTATGTATATTTTGTGATGAAATTTAACGATGGTAAAATAACAATAAACACTGGTAATATTACACATTATAATAAACAATCAATTCACCCTCAAAAAAAGTTTCAGTGGTTGGTACTTAAAAAGTTAAGTACCAACTTATTTAAATATATGAAAGATTTATCAGGTTTTATTTATTCCCGTATTCTTCTGAAGTAGCCATAAATCTATTAAAAAATACTTATTAACTTATTAATGGAAATGAAATACAATATTGAAAATGAAGGATGATACTACTGATGCGTGATTTCATTACATTTACCATCACGAGTACAATTAAAAAAGATATATTGTGTTTTTTTATGAATGAAGATAATTAAATATCGAATTATAGTTCGATTAATATTATTTTCAAGAAAGTTATAAACGTTGAATATTTTAATACAAATACGCAAAGTTATTTGATTCCAGTAAAAATCTCAAAATAACAAAAATATATTAATCCGACAGTACGATACGACTATATGGATAGTATAGATTCTATAAATCGAATACGACAGAATGGTGAACTCTTAAATCGTACCGTGGCGTACTCACACGACTTTAAACAATTTTGTTATATAAAGTTAATTTAATTTATTCACGATACTCTGTTACTTCATTTTGTAGTATTTATTATGCCATTTACATACTATTTAATTAGGTCAGAGTATATTAAATTTCATATTATTTAATAGTACTTTCATATGATTAGGAAAACTTAATACTAAGAAAATGAAATGTATAACCTGATAAAAAAACACTTCATTGGAAAATAAGGATCTATACAAATACCTTTCGTAGCCATTATATTACATGAGATGTAAGATATAAATTAAAACCAAGAACCTTAAAATTAAATAACTTAACTCAAACCTAAACTGATTTAACAATAGTAGTAAAGGGTTAACATCAATCAAATAACAAGTAACTGGAAACAAGATGTAAAGAAAAAGAATCGCGATTTATCACTGGGCAAGGTGTACTCGCGGCACTCGCTACTGTCTGTAATTTTCAGGCGCTTCGCACTCAATTCGCACGATTAATGAGAGCGAAAGTGATCGAGCATCACAACCGACTAAAACTTCAGCATGGCTGTTGAAGGTAACTGAACTCCGTTGACCTTAATACAGAAAACGAATGAGTACACGGAATGAACCGTGCGACGACAGATAAAACTTGTAAATTGCCAATAAACTGCGGATATTTATACATTTACGGAGAATTTGAAAATAAAGAAATGCATAGAATAAATATAATCTAGTCATAAAATCAAGTTCAATATATACTTATAAATTTGAATTAAATGTAATATCCAAAGTTCATTTCAAGTACTAGTTGTAAGATATAATGATTCTTGCCACTGTAATCGCCAAATATTCGATATTTATAAGAAGAATCATTCTGAGGTTCGACACCAGTTTATAAATATCGAATACTTGGTGATTAACTTTCGAAAATCTACTTATAACTACGTACTTCGATATTTAAACGAATCGAACCCTTTGTAAGTATTAATCAAATCAGGAGAGTTTTGTTGAATTCTTTTTAGATAAATTCTGTAGAATCATAGACGATAAACAGGATTCCTATAAATTTTGTTTAAACATCCATAGTTGTAATAATTTAAGAACGATAAGAAAAGTGGTTTTAGATGAAGTAGAATTTTTGTTAAAGCGCTGATAATGTTTCGAACTTATTCGAGCAATGTTCGATCTTCCTTAGCAGCCCTTTCTTTTATTTGTAAAAGTATTCGTAGACGGTTTGAATCTATCGCATTTGCGTTCAAGTTTGTTTGTGAAATTCTGTCTATCGCTTCTTTTCTCGAAATACTTATAAAGGGCTTGAATCTAATCCGTAGAGCATGAAGGGCTTATAGGATATGAAGAGCTCATAAGGTACAAGCGGCTTGAATCTGCATCTGCTTGAGTCCAGTACTACATATAATGTGCAGAAATTATATAAAATATCGAAAGTAGAGTATCCGTTGTAATATTTAGTAGGTAAAACAAATCTCAAATCAATTTCACAAAAATACGAATCTGCACAAATATCCGCAGTCTAATTATTAAAATATAATGCGATAATTCAATAGTGAACTATCATTGATTGAATAAATGATCGAATATATGTTGTTCTTTTCGGAATTCGATTTATTTCGTTACTTTTATTTTTGAAGAGATTTCTTGGTTTAGCTGAGTTGGTGTAGTGTAGTGTAACAAGTTACGTCTGTAATCGGCTTAAATAAGGCACCCTGTACTGCGACTGAAGTATAAATTTGCGTGGATTGGTTTTTAGAGAGCGAAAGACATTCGAGATAGATTTTTCATTGTACATGTAACAAGCAAATAATAAAGCGTACCGTGCATGTACCTCTTGGTAGTTCAATTTTTCCTGCTTTTTATTTTATTTTAGGTATATACCTAACATGTATTTGGAATTTTACATTGGAAATTGTTTTTTACTGCTGGATTTTGTAGTATAACAAATAAATTATTAGTAACATGTATATAATATTAATAATTCCTATTTACTAAATTAATTCTATTCTTTCAAATAAAATATCAAATAATTTTAATTGTTAACGTTAATTTGAATTTCAAATATTGTATTTTGCATATGTTTGAGTTATGAACAACATAGACAAGTTATTTTGCAACGTAAAAGCATTTCTCTTAGAATTGTTTTAATTTTAATTATCATTAAATGATACCTATGTACGCGTTTAAGCTTGCGTACGTCAGACACTATGAAGAAGTCAGTATTTCTGTCGGAGTTGATAATGTCGATATAATATTTCAGAAAACATGTAATCAAATACAATATATCAAATAAAATAAAAAATTTTCATTTAATAACTAACTAATAAAATAATTCAAGAAAATGTTATTTGCCCATCCAAATAAACTAACGAACTAATATAGTCAAATAAGATGGTATGTCAATAAAATAATCATTTTTAAAATATTTTGTTTAAATAATATCCTGTATCGCGGTCCAATTAGTCCAAATATGATATTGATAGACATTTTTAACGTTCTGTTGACCTTCCAAAATTTCACGTAATAAGTTTAATTACTAATTTAGGTTGACAAAATTTAATTTATTTACTCCACTATGAATTTGATAAAGCAAAATAACAAATCTGAAATGAAAACTTCAATGTTTAAATTACAAGAAGTTATAATCTCAAACCAATAATCATTTTCATACATCTATACATAAAATATCAATCCAATTTAGATTTATTTATTGAAAACTAATAAAAGATAATTCTAAACATTCTTAATTACTAACATTACAAATATCATTTCACTATAGATCGAATGACTGAAAGTTTGGATCCAATTCGTTTTCTTAATTGAATCGACGATATTGTCCTCGTCTTTTGGTTCGAAAAAACAGAACTTTTTGTAATCGATGTATCTTCGCCAATATAACCAATTGTTTGAGAAACATCTAAAGTCATAAGTATTCTCTAGTATATATAAATAAAACTAAAGAATAAAAAGGTAAATATACAGGGTGTCTTATATCTAATAATAATTCCTGTTGTACATTGAATAAAGAAAAATGAGACAGTCATCGAAGTCGAAAAAAGCTAATTTTGAAAGCCTTTTGTCTGTCTATTTGTTCATCCGTTTGTTCGTCTGTTTGTACTCGCATCACATGAAAGCTACTGAACGGATTTTGATGGGGTTCTCTTCTTTGTGTGGTTTAGTTTCCGAGGAAAAAAATAGGATCCCGATTCGTTTTGTAGAAACTGAGAAGCAGCCTGGCATTTGAGTTATATGCGCTTCCATGTTTGGTAGAGGTCAAGGAACGATGGTTATTGTTTACGTCATGTTTGTTTCGAAGTTGAACATTTTATAATTTAATCTTTTTAACTACGAAGAATAATCTAACTGTTAGCATACAAAATATATAAGTAAGTATGTATGTAGTAAGTAAATATGTAAAAACCAGAAACTGGTTTAATATACAAACCATTTAATATACAAATATAAGTAGAAATATTAGTTTACTTAATTACAATTGTGTATTCTGAAGAAGTCACAATATTGAAAAAAGATGGTTTCAGCCTTAGATAAAATAAATTAACAGAACACACTAGGCAGTGTTGTTATCGTGTATGCTACAGAATAAAAAATGTTTTCAATAATTTGAAAAGTAATTAAAAAATGTAGCCGAATAAGCATGATAAAAGTGCTCCTAAGCAACCTAAATTTGTGATATGTCGATCGAGGGACTTTCCTAGAAAAACATTATAGAAAGATTTACTAGCATAATTATTAACCTAAACATAATTTACAGTTCATGCTTGATTTCTTTTGTCCTATTTTATGAAGAATTACGAAGAAAATGTGAAATATCATAGTTAGAGTGTTACATGTTGGAAGTTTTACAGATTCTTTTTACTGAAAAACGTATTTTTAAGAAATTAGGAATGTTTTAAAATACAAATTTGTTATTAAAATTATCGAGAAACAATATCCACATTTTTACAGTAGAAGCTGCCTATCATGTTTATTTATTACTTATAATTTTTCAACTTTTATATAGTTTCTTATCCTTCCATGTGAATAAAGCCGTATATATGTAGAAATTTAGTGCACAAATAGATATATGATAATATTGTATAAGTATTTTGACTGTACAGGCGACTTGAAAATATATGAACTATTACTACTGTATACATATTGCACAAGTCGTGTATATTCAAGTATACTTGGGCGTGTGTAGAAGAAGCACAGATTTGTACAAGTCGGAAAACTGAGACAAAAGAAGCGAAAGCGGATACATCGTTCTCGTCCATTGACTACTAGTTCAAACGTATACTAACACTATTTAAGTATATTTGTGTCGTATGGAAGCTATATGGCCGTAAAGTATATTTGTGCAATAAATTTGTACGCGTATACCGCTTAAGTATTAGGTTGTCCCAAAAGTTTCTTTCGTTTTGTAAGGAAATAATAGATGCACCACATTCTCTGTTTTATATTATTTTTGTCAAATTATGTATGATCATAATAATAGAAATAGAACAAAATGGATCGTATATAATTGAATAAAATAATATAAAACGAAAAAAGGTTGTGCATCTATTATTTTCTTACAAAAGGAAAGAAACTTTCGGGACAACCTAATATGTACTTGCGTGCATAGCCCATTTAGAGAGTATGACATTGCTTGTGGCAGTTGGTAGTATCCAGTAAGTGGTAACATTCCTCGTACAGCGGAAACATTTCTTTTATTATATTGTCGTATATTAATCTAGAGGTGCTTATTTTATCTGCTGTAAAGTACTGAATGAAGAATATAATACCTTTATGATAATCATTAATAGTCTATATTCTATACCAAGAAGCCCGAATTTTAACACTTTGTAGTCAGTTCGGGATGAAATCTCACACGGGATTTTTTAAGAATGACGAAAAGATTTTAAAATCTTTCTTACTGAATCTTACTAATTATCATAAGCAGTATCGTACTTGGCAGAAATAATAGATTCCGAAAATAATATTAACCTGCGTTACTTAAGAGAAAATAATAATATAATTTAAATTTAGGTTTGATCACATCATATTAGCAGTAAAACGTACAAGTGCTATAGTATAGAATATACATCAAACTCGATCGGCTGTTCAGAAATAAAATGATATTTTTGTGAATGTGCAAACGGTAATCACATTATTACATGTTAGATATATATGTGATACATACATATTACAAGACTTGTTGAGGTACTCGACAAAATGTTCAATATTGAACGAGTAAATCCTGTAATCAATCGTGAAAGCGATGAAGATTGAAAATACTATATACATCTTTACCCTAATAATAGGGATAGAGGACTAAAGCTTCGTCGAAATGGTTTTCTTAGAAAGCTTTCTCGATTAACGTATCACAAGATTAATTTGGTTTAGCAACACTTTTATCATGCTTACTCTGCTATATTCTTTAGGATGAATATCCTATTTCGTTGTGTTTACTGCTTCACCCAATGTAATAAATATAAACATAAGTGGAAATACTAGTCTGTAGCGGGATCCTGTCAATTAAGACATACATATGTAGTGAAATGCACACTTAACAAATAAATATTCAGACAATTTTTTCACAAACAATACTACATTTCTACAATTTCACATACAATAGTAATATAAAAAAAATTTATGGTATACTTTTGATTTATTTCTTCATCTAGAATTACTCTCTTCTACTATCAATTACAAAACACCCTGTATATAACAGTGGAATACATATATTTACCGGATGAAGTTTGATCAGCGGTATCAGTTTCATCTTTCACAAGATACCCATTCAATTTCCCCAACTTGGTCACTTTCGCAGAAGGTTCTTTGGCTTTGCCCTCGTCGTTCGGTGGACGAGACCTTTTCACTTTCTTTTCATCGGACGCAATGACAGAGTTTACAGAGTAGGTATCCATACATTTTCTACACCGCCATACGATTCTCGGATCGTAGACGTCGATGTCGACGACAGGGGGTTGATGGCACAGGGGGTGATAGACTTCTTGACATTCTTGACACTCCAGCAGTATCAGTGGACCTAGCTTCGCTCCGTTACAGATCTATCATTTCACAAAATGAAATTATAATAAATATGTTAAAGCAGTTATTGTGTAAATGCTCTTTTATACAACTAACTCTTGTCCGTAACTTGGTTCGCATAGATTACTAATACACGGAACAATCCTTAAGCAGATGAATTTTTTTGAATGAAACATATTCTTTGTGCTAACAGTTAGATTAATCCCTATAGCTAAAAATATTAAATTATAAATGATTCGCTTTCAAGACAAATACGACATTAAAATAACCATCGTCGCTTGACTTGTATCAAACATGGGAGCGCATACAACTCAGATGCCAAGCTATTCGATTTTTACAAAAGGGATCAAGATGAAACATATGCTATTTTTTCCCCGGATACTAAACCATACAAATGGAGAAAACCCCATCAAAATCCGTTAAATAGTTTTTACGTAATGTGAGAAACGGACGAACAAACAGAAAAATAAAAATTTCAAAAATTAGTTTCTTCCGCTATACCTATAGCTTATGAGCTGTTCCTAGATGACTTATTTTTCTTTGTTGAATCTAGAGACACAACTCTTCTATTGTTTTGTTATATGTATAGATATTTAGAGGTAATTAGAGTAGCCAAATAGTTGCTTGTTATAATTGTAGGTTAAAGAGAAAGGGAGAGTTGATGGATCAGTGTTCAAATATAAAAAGTATAAACCATATTCAGAATTTTCAGAATTAATCAAATTAAATAAGATTTTTATTTAAAGAATTCACGAGAAAAGCGGAAGATATCAATTTTTACGAATTTTGACTTTGAAATTTTTCGTATGCTTCTATGTATATTCTTCATCACTATGTTATGTTGTGTCGAGAATTAGTATTTTCTGAGTATTACAGTGGTTATAATAAGTTGAGGTATACAATGAAAAAGACGGGGAATATCAAAGAAAAACGATGCAAGAAAGGGAAAGAGCGGAGAATTATAAATAAAAGTTCAAAATGACGCAGAAGTTTCATTAGTTTCATAGTCAGTTTCATCAGACTAGTTTCATAGTCATCGTGAAAATTCCATAATCATTTTGATAAATAAGAAAATATGAAGGTGTGACGTTATATATATGTATATTGAAAAATAAATTTTCGTTTTCTGAGAAATGTTAAAATTTGACATTCCCTCTTTTACCAACGGGCCCTTCATTTTATAAAATGATGATAATTTAAATTATTTTTATTAAATTATTTGAATTTAAATAACGCAGAAACCTTGCATAAAAGTCCATCTCCAGATCCTTCATCAGGAATAGATATCCTAGGAATGTCCCCTTTTTCGCTACAATCCTCAATATTCGCATCAAATATTTTCATCGGTTTCCAATTAATTTCTGTTGTATTATTCGTAGAAAGCAATAGACTGCCGGTTTTTCTCAAGGCTTTATCATTACCTCCTTTACGCCAAGATATTTCGGATTTCTCGTTCGAATTCGCGAACGACTTGCCACGGATTTTCGTATTCTGCAGAAATTTCTTCGGCATCTTGGCCATCAAAGTTTTGTCAAAGCCATACCTCCTCTGGATGGACGTATCCAGCATTTTACGAAGTTTCTCCGCGCTGTCGTCCTCCGTCGAATGTAACAGCGCTAACGCGTTGAAGAAATCTTGGTCGATGCCAGATGCATCTTCCGCATCCTCGTACATTATGCACACGTTACAACTTTCCCTTGAGACTTATTTTCTTTTTTGGGGCGGGGGGGGGGGTCTTTTTAGATTTCAGATAAAGTTTCTTGCGCTTTCTTAAAGGTGACGAGTAATAACTTTACTCACAGATTGTAACAGTTACAACTAGATTGTAGATCTTTATAGATCTATACAAAATTCAAAGATGCATAAATGCATAGGATACATATAATATTTACAATTATATAAAATATTCAAAGCACAGTAGTGCTTATAATATTTATTGAACGAATATAAATCTCTAATTAAATTCCATTTCTTTACTTGTATGTATAAAAATATGAATTTGCATAAATATTCGCAGTCTAGTTATAATACAAATTAGAAACAAAATATACGTATAAATTAACGAAGTATAAGTATATAATCGGATTTACATTTTTGTCTTTATTCAAATATTCATGTCTTTCGTAGTGTTTTACACGGTTTCTGATTCAGATAGATTTTAGCTAACTAATTAAAGTGTAGTTCGATATTGAAAAATGAAATAAGGTTATAGCCGGCCAAGGCAATAATATGGTTAAAGTATGTGACGTTTTCATATTTACCGTGTCTTAAAATCTTTACAAGTTTCACAGAAATTTTTGTTGATATGAATAGAAATTCGGTGTGGAAGGATCTTTGTAAGTTTGAAAGTAATATTAAAAGTTCGCACAAAGGGTGAATACTTAAGCAGCCCGATTATGCGAATAGTAACAATACAAATACAAACTTGAGATGGGCGTACATTGTGAAATGTGCCGAAGGAAAGTAGTTGATATTTATCAACTCGAGTATCGACTTGCTCAACCGATTGTACATCGATAAAATTGCGCCGATGCACCATTGTTTTCTGAGCTGACAAGCTGCTAACCGGTCTACCGCTATTACAATATAATACGGCCGACCAGCTATAAATGTCAACAAAGATTTTTAAGAAAATTATAAAATATTTTATTGATTTGTTTATGTCGATTTCACATGGTGACTAAGATAGTTGGAGAACGAAGAGCATTTAAAATATGTGATAAATCTATGAAATATTATATTTTTGAAATGTTTAATAGGATCCAAAAATACATAGTTAATCCCATAATCAATAGGATCGACTATTGTAATCCCATTTATATCCCGAACTCGAATCGGCACCCATAGTTTTAAATATAACAGTTTATACATGATTCGTATCGTGCCCGTCCTTCGTCCGTCGGCCGGACGTGCCACGGACGCATTTGCTAGTCTTCGACGTTTTTTCGGTTTGCTTCGTGTCGTCCCTGCATCACGCTACTTTTTGTAGCGAAAAATGCAGACTGAGTACTGCCCAATCATTTATAAGAATACTGTGACATTCTGGAGTATTTATAAAATTTTTGTCCATGATCTATTAATTGCTTGTAAAGATGAAAATCTCCTTTTCCTTTACGGTTTTGTTATGATGGATATACACTAAATCGTCTTTTCCTTTGTTGCTTTACTCCTTCTTTTTCTTCTTAATCCAAAAGTGTAGCTATTACAGTTAGTCTATAAGTGTAGCTATTATAGTAAGTCTATTATAAGCTATTACAGTTAGAAAGACTCTAGCCAATTAACCTCCGATGAGAGAAAAGAGGTCTCTTCATTGGAATAACACGCATCACGCCATACTAACGTCTCAATTACTTAGGATCTATATCGTCACACCACCTGAAAGAATTCGTTTCCTAACAGCTCATTTAAATATAAATAAATATATAATTGGAAATGATTTTATCCCGTTTCGTATATAAATTATAAATATTGACACATAAATGCCCGGAGCGGATACGGAACGGATACGGGAAGGACATGGCACGGTTGTGTATAAATGGATTTTAAATTGGAAAATCGCTTACAAAAATTTTAAATTAAAATGTATCAAATGCTGACAGCATTCGTATAGCATTACATTATTTTAGGTTTTATTTATTATAGGTATATAATTTATAAGTAGTATATAGTAACGAGGAACAGTATTGGCACAGATTTGCTTTTCTTCCATAAAACAAATTCTGCATGAATTGGGTGAAAAACACCAAAATCTACAATACATATCATTATTTTGATTCACTTTATTCGACATTATAAGAGCTAATAAACATATAGATTCTCGAATGATTTTAATTGCAAGTAATTTGAACCATGAAACTGTTACCATTAATTAAGTTCGGTTTCTACCAATATATTGAATAAAGCAGAAATTTGAAACACATGTATGTCTATGATACCTCTATAATATTCTAGCAATATCGTATAAACGGGACAATTAAGGTTGATATTGCGATTAAAATCTTTCTATCGTATGTATATACATGTATATTTAATTCTTTTGATAATCGCTTCAAATATATATCTACTTACGTCAAGTATAAAAGTAATAAAATAGCCTTTTTTCAACCGATTTCACAGAAATTTTTCATGTATTTAATTGCGTCAAATATATGACGAGAATAGGAATAAAATAATTAAATAATATCTCTTTCACGCAAAACAAAGTACAGAAGAACTAAGATAGATTTTAGAAATTATTTTTCAATAGTTTTGTATTGTAAATTAAGATTCTTTAAATGTTTTATTTACAAAAATCATGCATATAAGGGTCAATCTTTATTGATTTCTATTTCCAAGTAAAATATATACTTATGTACATAAGTATAATTTGATAACGTATAAATTAGCAAAAACACGTGTTTTATTATATTTGAAAGAATCATGCACTTAAGGGTTTAACAATTCCCCAACCCTCAAATTCCTTTCCGCTGAGAAATAGTTTCGACATCGCGAAATATTGATCCGATTTCAGTCGAGCAGAACGATTTATTAGTAGGTATTTATCTTTTATGTGTAGTTTAATTTTTTAGTTAATAGATTTAAACTTAAGAAATATCGTACGACAACAAAGTTTTATGTAAAAATTGGTACATAATCGTATATTTCAGTTGCATTTAATTTGATGTTGAAACCTTCGCAAATAACAACTGAAGAGAAGGGCTTCTAATATTTCTCCTATATAACTCCTACAAAATCAGACAGTTTTTATATAAAACATTATCTTTATATTTTAATATCATATATTAGATTGCGTAATAAATCGCATCTTTTAAAGGAGTGTCAAAGATCATTATTTTTATACATATACATATATATAGGATCTATTCACACAATCAACGATATATGTATTATTTTATTTTATTATCCTTTGCATATTGACTAATTACTTTATTTACCTCATCACTGTAAAGTTTTCAGTTTTTTATCAAACAATTTCAAAATGTATACGCACTTTATATTCTTTAAATCATTTAATCATTATCCGTCAACAAACGTATTCCAAATGTTGAAACAATGATATCCCTGATCGAGTTACATTGACACGAATAAGAATAGGTCACACCAACTGGATACGCTTTTACCAGAATTGAACCAAATATCTGCGATGCTTGCGATATACGAAACATTATCCATCATATCCCAATCACCTATCGTAAATATAGCACGAAAAGAACGCAACATGGCTTATCAAATTTACTAAACATGCTACAGAAAGAGACCCATACAAAAAAGTTCTAGCTTTTCTGAAAGATTTTGATTCTATTATCTATTATAGATAGATGATACGTGTTTGTTGTTCACTGACTATCTTCATCATGGTCACTAACAATCTTAGAAGGTATACGTGACTTCAAACTTATAATTAAAGAAAAAAATGAAAGGAAAACTGAATATTCCAAAATTGACAGTACCAACAGAGAATGAGTATTCCAATTATTACACACGTGCCAAATTCAAACAAAGCTGTAATAATTTCCGCTATGTAACATAATAAAAAATTCTTTCTCTAGACCATGATACGATCACAAACAATATTTATTCATATTACATGCCATATGCTTATCCATTGTGACCAATATATGTAGGTAACGTTTCTATGACATTCCATAAAATATAACATCGAAGTAATTTGCTACATTTAAAGCGACCATATCTTCAAAAAATCATACGTTTAAGGTTTAAACAACTTTCCACTAACAATGAGAAACGACTCCGACATGGCGAGACATCGATCTCTCTCATTCGATCTCGTTCGAACAAAACAAGCCAGCGTTGTCGGTGTAGGGCATAGAGTGTGGGTCGAACAAGCCGAAGAAGACGTAGTCGGCGTAAACGGCGGAGGAAAGGAAAGGAGAAGGGGGGGCAGGGAGAGAGACGCGTAGCTCACCTGGCATACCAGCAGAGTATCGCGACACATTTTGATCGAATTCTTCTCGAGGTCGAGGAATGCCGGTATCTCCGGTAGATATTATTACATATTTAGGTGGAACGGTGCGCTCCCGAAGGTAATACACTTAGACGTATTCTCTCTCGGTGCACGTTGCTGTTGAACATCGGTGTTAGTGACGGTGTTACATAGGTATTGGTGCAGAGAGCCGACGATAGGGGTGATAGTAGCGGTGGTAGTAGTGGTGCAACGGGGGATATGTATCTAGCTTTACTCGCGCACACCGCTCTATAACCGTGTGCCTCTGCTCCCGACCTCGAAGGATCGCAGTTCTGCGCGATATCCTGCATATCTCGGCATACCGTCCTCGTCGTTTCCGACATTGTTCCCCGGCCCCGGCTCCGACCCCAGTGTCCCGGCTCCAGCTCCCGATCCACCGGCGAATAATCCTACTCGTTCGACGTCTACCGGGCCCGGCTTCTCAGCTGGATTCCACTCGATTCTGGTACCGTGCTTGCAGCACCCAAAACCCGCCACTGTCCATAATAATTGAACGCTTTTTCGAATACGCCTGAATAGACCTGGGAACTGCAGATTCGGATTAAATTTAGATTTAGATAATTTTAAGTGGTAGGTTTGACTTGATCTTGTTTATTAGGTTGTTGTTAGATTTGATTGGTTAATGTTTGTTAATATAAAGAAGGCGAAATTATGATTTGTAAAATCGTGTAGTTCTTGGTCATCGAATTAAGGCCACTCAAATTCTTCAAGGTTTTCTATTCTTTTAGTAAAAGCAAGAAGCAGGGACTAAAATTAACAATTTTTACAATTTTTACGAAATAAATTCATGAAATTTTGTTTAAAAAGCAGAGGATATTTTCGATATATTATGACATTTATATATATTTAAAATATTCAAGAGAATAGAAAAAATACAAAGTAGATGCAAAACAAAAATATAACTTTTAAATGTGGCAAATATATTTCGTACGATCTTTAAGACTGTTCCGTCATAATACGATAACCAAGAAAATACTAAAAATATAAAATATTCATAGTAACAGTTTTTTATTACATTGTTCCCAACAATAATTCTCCGTGTTGTAGTATTTTTATTGTAAATTTTACGATGCCTCTCGTATCTTCCGTCGTCGATTTTATTACTTAAAAAGAAAGGGGTAAAAGACGTTCGATCCATTCCAACCTTCGCATCATAAACTTGAAAAACATTTCTTATAACCGGCGGATGTTTTGCAGGGGTGAGATTCCTGGTAGAGCTTATCACAGCAATGATTTACTTGTACGAACGACAAGCTACAAAAGTATTAAAATATCGCGTGAACAGCGCATTCGAGGAATTCCCGTATTATCCGTGGAACAGGGATGCTTTTATAAAACCCTACTTTCCTTTACGAAGTCTATCTCTTAAAATTTCTTGCAAATACCTTTCGTATTTTAAGAACACGTTATATCCTTTATTACGGCCTTCTAAATATTTTCTTGCTCCCATATTTACAATCCATTTATTATTTTTTATAAACAATTTAAAAAATGTTTAATTAAATCGCCAGTGATAATTTTAATTTCAAATAATTTAAAATTTAGAATTTTAATTTTAAATAACGAATTAAAAAATTTTAATTTTATTTTTAAAGTTTTAGCTTTAAAGTTGTTAAATTTAATTAACCATTTAAAGAATTAAAAATACAATAGAGATTCATAGAATAAAAAGTACACTAAGAGTCCAAAATTATAACATTTATATCATTATATAACATATTACTTTTACTGTATGTATGCAAACTCTTCTTTTTTAATTTCATCGACACTGTCTCGCATAATGAAACTCTACTTATCTATTGAAAAACAAACACTTAGGTGTGAACTTTCCTTCAGAAAAGTGGATTCGATCTAACAGGATAGAATAACTAAAATATTATTATTTTTCGTTATATATAACTATGTATTATATCGTCATTAACTATAGTAAATGGATTATTATATTTTGATGGTTATTGCATATGAATATATATATTACAATTTTATTACTAAAATATCGTTTGAATAAATGGAATTCAGATAAATGGAGTTCCACTATATTTGTAACATTACTTTTACTTTACACATTTGCTATATCCTCGGATATTTGCAAAACATTCATATTAGCAGGTTAAAAATAAAATAATGTTTTATTTGGATCACTTAGATACACTTAATATACTATTTATAAAGTAGAATCTATATTCATAAATATCTAAATGCTGATTTTTTATAAATTTTGAAGAAACATGATTACAATTGAAATTATTAAATTTCTCTGTATAGCTCATCTGTTTAATAAAATAAAATAATGAGTGTAGATTGCTTTTAAAAATACAATGTTAAAATCCTTTTATCGTTATTGCGCTTTTTACAAAGATTATACGTAATGAGCCAGAAATAAAAAAAACGCCTTTTTTACAATTAGTATATGCATTTATAGATAATAGCGCTAATTGTAGTAAACTGTTTAAAGTGTGTCGTAGTTTAAATTTATTGCTACATACTATATTATTTTTTGTTATCGTAAATAACAAAATATAGGCACTTTTGTTCCAAACATTACACTTACAATTTACTTTACAATCTTACAAGTACATTAGAATGCAAAATACTATTATAAAAACTAAATTTAATTTCATTCAAAATTGCATATAACTATATATATACGTATTATATATTAAGATATATTTTTGTATTAAAAATATTTAATTTATTTGTAATAGTAGATTTATATCAAAAATAATAAAATTAATAAAACATGAAATTATATACGTGTTATAAGACAATTTAGATGCTTTTAGGATGTGTACTATTCCAAATAATTATTATATTATATTCTGTGTACTAAATCGTTCCATAAGTGTTGTTATGTTTACATATTTTATGTTAGTAATAACTTTATACAATTAAAAATAATATTAGAATTATACATATATATCGCATACTTGCGATAGAAGAGATTCTACTCGAAAAGTTTGTTTCCTAGAAAAAGTGAGATATTGTTTTTGAACATAATTAAATCAAATTTATAAACGAGAAGAATAATTCTCGTAAAACAAGTACAAGTATATTTTTTGTTTATTTTTAGTTTTTGGAGATACACCTGGCGAACTACCCTTCTAGTCAGGGCACATCACGTATCACATAAAACGTATTTATACAGCATAGTGTCACATGAATCACGAAGAGCAAAATAATTGCTTTCTACCGACCATCTTTAGGAACATAAGTGAATAAGATTTTCATAATTGGTCGAGGACTGTCTTATAATAATAATAATTTGAAAATCGCGTTTTTGGAATTGTTTCATTTTCATCACAAGAGTGCGATGTGTAACTTTACAAGGTTATATAACCTAAAATGTTATACATTTGTCACTTTCTAGAACTAATTCTTTTAAGGAATTGTTAAGATTTTAAGGCAAACAGTTCGATTATCTTTTTGATATTCTCCAATGTGTTAAATTTTTTACATTTTAGTAATTGTATTTTGTAATCAAAGTAATTGAAAATCTGTCGGTACTACGTTTGTAGATAAAATGAATTACGTAATAATTTTCAGTTACATATATCCTTCTACTTTATATAATTTTTAATTTTTTATTAACGCATATTTCTTTAATCTTCGACAATTATCATTTGGTTTTGTTTTAGATATTCAAAATACAAAATAAGAGATGACATTACATACGTCTAAAATGACCTAATAAAATCATTAATAATAACAATTATTATGATTTATTTTTCAGTCTACCGGGCATGAAAAGGAACTCGGTTTACAATTGTTATTCTTATTTGCCTTACATTTTCAACCATACGACCCTGAAATACATATAGTTATGTATTTACGTAGTCCTCTTATCAGACTATTTAACTACTAACCTAATTATTAACCTAGCTATTGCATATTTATAAAATCATTACTTATAAACATATTACACGTATTAATTGATAGGCTTTTCTTGCATTTAGTACATTTATGGAAAATTTAAAGATGCAAAAGTGCACCGTATGTTTAGAACGTGGAAAAACAGATAAAATATCCAAAATATCTCTCTGCCAATGAGATATCCAAATATTGTATAATCTGATCATTGTAACGACGTCACAAGTCCAAACGTAAACTGAAATTGACTAGCTACTTTTTCCTAAGATGCAGTTTCAAATGCAGGAAGAATGGGTGCTATTTTTGCAGAATGATAATTTCAGGTTTGCCCTAGTTTTCAATTAATAAGTTTGTGTAACAATTATTATATATATACTATTATGTCCAACTCTTAATTTTACACGCAGCAAACATTTTTATAAAGCGACGCATTTCCAACAAACATGTCTACTGTGATGTGTCCCATTTAAAACTTTACACACATTTGTTTCTCGAAAATATAAAATGTTTCAAGTAAAGCTTTCTTTCTTTCGGGAGAGGGGGAGTATCCTACCCTATTGCCATAGTTTGTCATATACTGTATTCAATTAGAACATAGCCTTCGAGATTTCAAAATTCTATATCATCTATATTTAATTTTATTACTTCGTTTTTAAATGTGTTTTTATTTAAATTAACCAGTAATTTTACATTAAGATGAAATTACAATAAGCGCCACTTTAAAAAGATATCAATAAAAAGAATATCTTTTAACGACTTTCACATTAATTCTATGCAACTTGAATCATTTATACTCCAAATGAAATTTCATTTATGAATTTCAAAGTGTATTTTTATATTTTCCAATAAATCCTTTAAACGTCTAGTCTTAGTAACATCATAAATTTAGTTATTATTTTAAAAGAAGTAAATTACAAGTTATAGTTTAGAGAATTCTTCCCGTACAATACAGAAACAGTTTTTTCAGTTTTATCTACAAATTATAAGTTAAATCATTGATATTATAGTTTCTTGCTAAGATAATCAATTAAGTCAACAATAATAATTAGTTCTTATAACGCACATAATTATAAAAAATGTTTCTGCACAAACCAAACTTTTCAACCTGTAACTTGTATCTTGTAAATTCATTAATATTATTGCATAGCTAGTAACTTATTTTGCAAAAGGGCTCTGAGAAATGAAACTGAGAAAGCAATTAATGGAGTTGATCAGTTTGATTTCTGAATGACACGTATCTATAAGATTGATATTGCAACATTCCCATATATTTTCTCTTGAAGTTTTCATCTATTGTCGCTTAAATAATTATATCTTTTTATTGATGCTCAAATCCATAGATTGTCATTAGTAGTGTTAGTTACATGATGTATAACAATTTTTTCTGTGAAAGTAATATCAGACTGTTTACATATTAAATAACATCTTCATTTATCAAAGTGAGTTATTTATTTATAACTGTTCTATATATGTATCTGTTTGTTAATTATATGTAATTATTATAGTGTAAGAGAATATAATGATGATTTACTATGCATAAAGTATACATTATTATACAATAACTAATTTACGGCACTGCCACTTTTTTCTCAATTGTCAACTGAAAGGAGTTGATAATCAATCTTTTGCAATTACAAACACTACCACCAAAACGACTAATCTGACAATTTTAAATTAGTGCCTTTCGATTGCAAAAAAGATTATTGCCGGAAATTTTATGACTTTACGACTATCGACATTAAGGGAGGTTCACAACATACCAATCATACCGTATATGCTTCCTCCGAAATAGCTCGAATAAATGGAGACCATGGGATGAAAGATAATTGTCAGTTTGATCATGAATAAGCGATTTCATAGGGAATTCTATTATATATGTATGCACGTACACATATTTTATTATACTACATTGTGTTATATTATTATAATTTTCTATAAGATAGATAGATATATAATAATAATAATAATAATAATAATAATAATAAAATAATAGATAGATATTTTCCTGGTTTTAGGCCTTGAAAAGGAAGTTAGCATGTAGTGTATATTACGTATATTACGTACATACGTACGTTATAATAAAAAACGTTATCCTTATAAATCATTTTTTCATTTATAATATATATGTATACATATATACATGTATATTATCACTTTATTTAAGATATATACTTACAAATTTATATGTGTATATATATATATATATATATATATATATATATATATATATATATATATGTTTGCATTTTAAATAAATTTGTAAACTTTATCAATCTCATTTACCAAGCGTCCTCGTTTCTAAAACGAATTTGCAACTGTGTATCGTATATAGCTATACTTCAATGGAGGGTGAAGAGACAGCCACGGGCACGAAATTGCTGTGAAACTAACGGAATCGTTTTACCCGCGTGTGGCTCGTCGACACGTTACGAAAATCGAGCGTTAACGTAATTAAGTAATTAAACCTCGCGGGTGAAATCGGACCGTGCCTTTCCCCCCATTGAATGTGTCGCGTTCGGTGAAAATCTGCACGAAAACTGTGCGCGTTTCAACCCCGCGGCTTGCCAGCCACTGTCACTGTGCACGCTCCGCTACCCTGTGGTCGTTCGTAAACATTTGTCGAGGTACAATGTGTCCAACTGACAAAAGGAGCTTGGTGCAGTATAGCACGCGCGTTTAAAAGCATTAATTACGACCGCTTTTGTCTCCCTGCAAAAGGCACGCTTTGACCGTCATTTTGATACGTGACATTCGATTTTACGAGCGTTTTGTCGTGTTTAAAATCGGCCCGATAAACGATCCATGTGTGTACACAATGATACCGACAGTTTCCACCTATCAACGGTTCGGAAATATTGTACAGTTACTCACGAAAGTATCCAAACACTTGTAGAAACTGTTTATACGTATATTATGTGTGTTATATACGAAACATTTTCAAATTTCATTAACATTGTAATGATTCGAATATCATAATTAAACTGCAGATCTTTATCCACTTATACGAAATTTAAAGATACAAAAGGGTACAGAATGCTTATAATATGCAAACATATAATTAAAATATCTATAATACATCGCTCGTTGCAATTTGTATCAAGTGAAACAAATTTTTTATTTGGTACTATTGCTTTAGTTGTGTTCATAGAAGTTTCAATTTGCATAAATGTTTGCAGTCAAATCATGATTATATTTGTAAGATTTGGAACAAATTCGAATATATATATAAAAAGTATATGCTATTTAGTGCAAGTATGTATGTACAGTAGAGGCCCCCTTATCTGAACACCCATTTTCTGTTTGTCTTTTTCTGTTTGAGATATGTACATATTTTATTAGTGTTCATATACAATGTATTCTTTCTCTTATTCGATTGAGTGAATTCTGATTATAAGAATTTAGTATGAAACTATTAGCGTTCTAACTATCGGAATAAAATACGACATAATTAGAAAACTAGAAATTAATGTAAGTGCAACAGAATTATCAAAAATACATGATGTTGGAAAAACCACGATTGCAGATAATAAAAAAACAAAAACATGATATCGAAAATTATCTAAAGCACGTAGATTTCACAGATTCTGGAAACAGTAGAAAAATCTTAAATGCACTGTTGTAACGATATGGTTTCATTGCAACAAAGACGACAGTATTGGTGTTTATACAAATGAAAACAGCAAACGAAAGCGGTAATGCAGAGATGCCTTTTCATGCCGAAGCATTTGTTGCATTCGAAAAAGGGTTCGATGGTTCGAAGTTCAAAAAGAATATAGATCTATGCAGTTAATTATGCTGAGAACATTATATGACTTACTTAACAACCAGAAAGATATGGGATAAAGAAATAGATATATACATATTTAAAAAATCTGTCCACAAATCTCAATTAATATTTGAAGAAATGAAATCTCATATATATATATAAAATAATTGTTCTATTATCCGAAAATTCCATTATCCGAACAATTTTGTTTCTCTGCTAGTTCAGATAAGGAAGGCTCTATCGTATCTATTTTGTAAAAATCATAAAAGCATTTAAACAGTCAATCTATTCTCTATTATCTATTATATTAGTAAGCTTCAATACTCAACTTTTAACACATATTATACGCAAGTATGGGCTTTTATGCTGTATATTAATTTTTTTGCCAGATATCTGTTTACAGTAAATGTCACACATTTTCAGATTGGTTTCAAATTTGACCAATTAAATCATATCATGACAGTTGTGTCTTATAACACATAGAATATAGACATCAAATTTCCTATATTCAAATACTTTTGAACTATTGTATACATACGACATTTATCTTTATTTTTGTGCCACTTTATGCGTCAATCAGTTTTGTTGGTTCGTTAAACGATTTGTTGCATATATAAATGTAATACACATAAACTTTCTTTTTCTCCATGAACAGTTCAACTTAAAAAAGTTTTTACTATACTACACATATATCTTGCACCTTTTATTATGAAAAGTAAATGATGTAAATGATATAACTGAAATAAGTTTTCAATAAATCATAAGTAAATAAACTTTTACTATGTTGTTGCCTTTTACTTTAAAAATTTGTACCTTATATTGAGAGAGTAACATAAAAGGTGACTTCAAAATTATGTTCTCATTAAACAATAAATAAGACAAATTTTTAATATACGTATACATTATATATTTTGTAAGCGGTAAAAACGTATCGAATTCAACAAGTGAAGTTTATTTATCGTTATTAATTTTATTTGCTATTATAAACTTAAATAATTACAGCTCTAATTGTTATTGTAGATTCATATGTACGTATTTGGGATATATTTTTTGTCCATATTCTATTTTTCAAAGCAATTTGTTTTCACATTTTTTACGTTTTCACGTTTTTTATATATATGTATATATGAGCTAAATAATAATTCGAATAACAATTGTCGTTTAGTTTCATATAATTCTATTTAAATGCATATTTATGTCTTTACAAGTAAAAAAATTACACAGCACATTTTATTGTGTTTTTCTAAGATTTCTAGTTACAATTGACTTCTGTAGATAAAGTAGAAAGTTGATTATCCGATCAGTAAAGAATTTACTGATTTGATAAGTTTACAAGAATATATTCAATTTACGTATTTTTTGTAACAAAAACAGTAAATTTTAAATACAAGAGTTTCAATTAGCAAATTTATAAAACAAAACATGAAAAAAGCTTACATTTTTATAAATTAAACTTGAGAATAACTAATTTTTAATTCATTTATATTTTAACATTTTATTTCTTCACATAATTATTTTATAATTATATATCATTAACTTTTATTGTTAAACAATTATTAGCATACTAAATATATCTGTGATATAACATTGTAGTAAATATTTACCATTTTTATGGTATAAAAATTTATATTTATCAAATTGAAATCTTAAACGTGAAATCGATATGTACAGTTGATAGGAAATTATATCGTTTGCTTATGTCGGTAAATGTGATTTAAGGTATGGCGATTATGGCGCACATAAATTATATACTCACTGAAAATTCCATATATAAAGATCTTGAAATTGGAACAAAAGTCTGAAGAAAGGCGTGAACCTGATGAATAGGATTTAAAGAAAATACTACACAAGAATAAAGAGTTAAATACTAAAAGGTGATAGAAGGTGAAAACTCTTTTTCCAACGGAGCATAAGCGTTATAAGGTTCGGTTAATTTCTTAAATTCTTATGTATATAAACGACTCCAGATAGTTTGCTGCGACCGAAAAGATACACGTGAACCTGTTTATATGTAGAAGACTGTCACGTGATCGTCGTTAAACGATAGATATGTAACTAAATTTAATGTAAAGAGTCAAATATATAAAAAAGTGATTATCATTCTTTCAAAACAATTTATAGATTGCGAAGTAAATTTTTAGAGTACAATATATTTTATTATTACAAAAGCAGATCGATTCGTACGTATTATAAAAAAGGAGTGCTTTATATTTGATAGCGTATATATGTCCAATATCAGATTGCATGGAAAAAATGTGTATGCGAGAGAGAAAGGTGGCCGTTTTGTGGTTGGTGTGTTGCCATTTATCAAAAGGTTTATTCGAAAAACCTAAAACGTAATCTCTGAAATTCAACAAGTGCTCCTCGAACATCAAGCGAGAGAGAATAAACGAGTAAGCGAGCAACAACATCCAACCTCTATTACGTGCGTGACGCGACTGATCTCGCGGGCGGGGAGTGGGGAAATGCGAATCTTGTATATCGTGGTGGGGGTAAGCAATCGGTTGACTTCGGGGAGATTCGTGCTTAATCGGGCGCGTTCGGCTTCTGGTTTCTCCCGCGGCCGCATAAGCGGTGTCAGCGTGTGCGCAGACCGGCTGCGCAGCAGGCGTGTGCGTTGTCCAGATTCTTTGTGCCATTCCTGGCATACCAAAAACAAGAGTGGTGACTGCGCTCGTATTTACCGGGGTGCAGCCTTGCGCGCTAATATTACTGTGCGAATTTTACCCGTGGTGTGAAGGCCCCGCGCGCGCGCGACGCCACGTCAGCTCGCCCAGTGGTAAGTACATTAAAGAAAATAGTGTCGAAAGATCGTGGAAAGAGCGCGTCTACTCGTCCACGCCCGTGTGTCCCAGCGGCGTCGTCCCACACAGGGGCCGCGCACGGAACGGATTCGACAGCAGCGACGAGACGGCGATATACACACTGTCGGACACCGACAGACAGACAGACAGACAGACGGACGAACGAGAGCGAGAGACAGAGGGAGCGATAAACGCTCGTACGAAAGAAAGAGACGAACGTATAAACCTATTGTGTGATAAAGATAAATATATGAAAGAGAACTTAAACTCGACAGAGTGCGTGAACGATGTATATGCGTGGCGACGTTTTCCAGTGCAAAAAAGCACATAACCGATCCTCGTCATATTCCTTGTATGTCGTGATTGTCAGGTTCATACTTCCGGTGACCGTGATGTTCGCATTGCTTGCTTCGGTGTTGCTGCTAGTGCTCTTACTATTGCTTTCCGACTAAAAAAGGAAGAGATAGTATATACGTATGAGCGAGTGAGAGAGAAAGAGTGTGCGAGAGAAAAGATAGGAAAGTAGAGGGAGCGAAAGAGAGAGAAAGAGAGAGAGAGAGATATATATATATAGTATGATAAAACGATAGTCGGATCAGTTTGATAAACGAAGAGCTCGAGTCGTGCCGGTCTATACCTGCGGTTTGGCGGTGCATCCGTCTTTGTCCGATTGTCGCGTGTTTACGAGCGTTGTGTCAGCTGTGTGTCAAGAGAACGCAACCGTGTGTATACGTGTGTGTTACGCGAAGCGTGTGCAGTCTCTCTGGCAACGTGTACGGGACTCAGCCAGCGACGGAGACTCGCGTCGAGGAGGTTAGGAGCGATTGGTGTGCCGGTGGTGGTGGGCTGCGTGCGTTTCCCCGAGGAGAGCGCGCCACGACAGAAACGTGTGCCTCTCTGCCTAGTGCCTGCGTGCCTGCCCGCTCGCTCACCCGCTTCTGGTGAATTCGTATGGTGAATTATTGATCCGCGGCGGCGTGTGCGTGCGGAAAAACCGCGCGCGACTATAACGCACCGATTCACGCTCCATACTAAAACCTGATACTAATAAACGAAAGAAACTAAAAGTTTACTGAAAGTCAAAGATACAGACATAGTAACCTGTTGTTTTGAAAACTGTGCGCGCGACTACACGTATATTGTACGAGATTGGAGGTGGAGAGCAGTGGTGGCAGGATTTTCTTTCCCCTAGACGAGACTAAGCGAGAAGTGCGTGCACATATTCCATTGCTCCGAACGTAGTGTCTTTCTCCTTTTCTGTCATTCTCTATTTCCCTCTTTCTCTGTTTTGGTCTTTCTTTCTCGTTGTGTCTCGTTTCCCCGCTCTTTCTCAGCTATACGTGTATGCGTCTCGCTCTAGCTGCGTTACCTTTGCCGCGTGTGCATCCACGAAACTAAACGCGGGAAAACCTACGGCGCGAAATATATCCCAGAGGAATGTACACTTATCGTGTTCTTATCGTGGGACACGTTCAGTTTTCGAAGCTCGGCCAGTGAGTGAGATTTCGAAGACCGTGCGAAAGTATGTTGGTGTGAAGGCGACAAAAGTATGTTGTCGTGAGACGACCACTGATATTAAGGTTCGAGGAACTTGAACGAAAACCTCTTTCGGGTCTTGATAATCCAGGACGAGCGCAACCTACCTCCACCACCGCGACTTGGATGGATACTGTGCATTATTTCTGGAGTGAGTTTCTCTTTTAATCGTGCGCTTGTGTATATTCATATGTTGCATGGAACCATGTTTCGTGTGTGTGTGTATGTGGGGAGGAAGGGGGGTATAGATGTGTGAACGACGAGTGTCTTCTAACGTGCTGTTTTTTCGCGTCTCTCGCGACTCAAATTTGCCGCCGTCGGGACATGCGTTCGCGTGGACTGTTTTACAATTATTGCTGTTTTTCCTATTTATATTTCTAGCGTAATATCGTCTATAAATATTTTTATACTTTTTCTTATTTCAATGAATATTTTTAACGTAAAATACGCAGCAGTATTCAACGAATGTTATTAAAAATGAATATATTGAGTATATAAGAAAAGTTTTCGATTCATATTAACCGCGTAATATTGTTCATAAATATTATCATACATTTTCTTATGTTAGTGAATATATTTAAGGAATATTGTAAAAAGTTAATACATAAGAAAAGTCTACCAAGACCTTTATTGTTTATGTCTGGACATTCCTAAATTCTTTTACGATTAATGCATCTTTTTGGACAGCTTTTTATCCGATTCGTACTTCCCGCGTTATTTCACTCATAAACTTTGCTACATATATGCTTCCTCATTTCAGTTAATGTTTTAAATGTAAAATACGCGATTGTTAATATAAAATAGAATGAATATTGTAGAAAATATCTGCAATCTAGACATAAACTGAGATTATATGCAGCTATGATTTATTTTAAATTTCACACTTATTGATCGATGGTTGATTCAAACAATGACAAAAGTATCGTCAAAGTGACAGTGACTTTAATATCACAACGTTATCACAGTAGGTTATCGAAGTAATTCCACAATAACATAGTGTAACACGCTATTACATAAATTTAATCAGATATTTGTTATCATGGCGGATAAGCGGGTACGACCAGGTACGTTGTCGGGAAAAGATTGTTGCCGTCGATTGCTCATTCTGGGTCAGTTTATTCGCGCTGACCTGTCCCTGTCATTGTGTTTGTATTTCAATTAAAAACTAGTTAGCCGGAACGCCGGTTTTTCGTGTCCACTTTATTGTCGCTATAAACTTGTCATACAATGGCATATGCTACAATCAACAATTTCTTATGAATAAAATCAAGATATTAGGATAATCGTGACCTGTTCTTTTCAAGTGTACTAGGCTGTTTATGCTCCTTATTAGGAAACGTTTGTTTATGCGTCTCTGAAATTTAAATAAGTTAATACGATATTTTTATATCTATTATTGGCATTGAATGGTAACTTTGTTTTAGACTTATTTTTTAGTGCTTTTATACGTATAATACATATGTATTAGATTGCTTATGCTTTTTATAAAAGATAGCTTTTTTCGTGATAATGCAGAAAATTTAAATAAATTGATTTAATATTATTTTTACATTATTAATATTGAATGACAATTTTTCTTTAGACCATTCTTTTTACTATTTTTGAATAATTTGTATTAAATAGTTGCGATGGTATGATTGTATTAAATGGTTTAAATAGTTGAAATATTTAATAATGTTAATACTAGAAAATTTTTATTTTTAGAAATTTTTAGAAATAAGACAAGAAAGACAGAAAGTTCTTTATTTATCGTAATAAATTTTAATAATAAAAAAGCAGTCATTTTTGTCATTAGGAATACTTAATTTCGGGAACGTTACAATAATCAAACTTTGGAAAGTCTTTAACAATTTTAAAGTTATATCTCCACTTGAATTACTTAAATTCATTGAAAAATAGCCTTAAGGAATCTGTAACCTAATATACTATATCATTTTGTTTTTTTTTTTAAATCAGTGAATTATTGTAAATTTTTTAATTTAAATGGGCTACTGTGTGTCGGTATTATTTTTATATTTAGTATTTCAATGTGTCTATATCAGAGTAGGTAAATAATATGCCACAGAGTTTTTGGAATTTTATTATGTTTGAGAACTGCGTCGCCATTATGTTGCATACATAACCTTAACAATCTATAAGGTTGAATAACATCGACACTAAAGAAACTGAAATTATCGACAAAATATGCATGAAAGCACGGTGTTAATTGTATTTTCACGTTTACGTCTTATTTTTATCGGCGTCCATCTATAATTTAAAAAATTCAAATACCATTTTGATTATTTCTACATTTCACGTTAATAAAATGGATTTACGTGTGTTTTATAAGATTACTGCACCTTGTGAGAGTTGGTTGTAAGTGATGAAGCTTTGATAGAAAATTAATTTGGTTTGGAATAGGTGAGTTTAATGGCGTCGTGATAATAACTGGCATATAGTTGAGGCTTAAGAAGCTATACATTTTGTTAACACTGATGCATTAACTTTATTCGTATCATATCTGCTCACAAATATCCGACTTGATTGAAGAAATATCTGAAATTGAAAACGTGGTTTGAATGGAAATATAAATAGATAGGGCGATCGCTGTGTATTCAACAGTTGCGTCGTAATTTGAAAGTTTGTGGAAATATAGTAAGTACATATGTACTTCGTTTCGTCATAGGAAAATAAACAGTTGTTTGTTAATGTATGCTAATGAAATTTGAATACTTTGAGAAATGATTATTCGATATTAGGAATATTCTCACGTGCGGTATTGTTTATCTTGCGTTTTTTCTCACGAAGTGAAGAGTTATGTGGAATACTTGTACACTTTATCTTGAAACAATTATCTTATATTGACGGTGTTTAACGCACAAAAAATTAAAAATTATATTGTACTAATTTCTAAATCGGAGTATAATAATACTCAAAAATCTAATCTTATTTTCTAGTGTTGCCATCTTGAAATATGGTTTCTTATTGAAAAGTAGTTTCATTTATTGAAATTAAAAATTATAATAACGCGTTATTACACGTTGTTTTTATAAATTAAGAGATATTGTGTCACGTTACAATTTAAAAATTTTTAAGCATTGAATGGAATTAAAAAATTATAACTGATGATAAATATGGAAGTAAATCTCTATTTGTGCAGGAATTATAATAAAACTGTATTTTATAGGCAAACAGGAAGCAAAGCAAAAAAGGCATGATAGAAAAATTCTAGCATATTACTTATTTAATCAAACACATATTAACATTCTGTAAATTTTCTAAATTTATTTATATATCTAAAGTCATATTCTCCGGTTACTAATGACTACGTTATATGACCACATTAGAACACAATAAATGCATTATTCATATTACGTCATATGTAGTAATAATAACAAAATTATATTATATGCAATGTTTATATGTAACATAAAAAACACGATATATACGGTGATCATGGAATATAATGGAAACCATTATCCTAGAATTCTGGAATAGTAAAGTTCGTAAATTGAGGCACTTAGAGCAAAAGTGAAGTAATACCAATACTTAATAAACTGAGTAACTTTGTATCTAAAGTAATAATAGATACGAATATGGAATAATATATATATATATATATATATATATATATATATATATATATATATATATATATAATCTATATATATTTCTACATTCTGCATTATTCCTATGATTTTTCTATAATTGATACAGCTTGTTAAACATTAACTCACATTCTTAATAATAATAATAACAATAATGTGGTAATTCTACATTATAGCAAACTTTCTAAATCATTCGCAATATACATACTTAAAACCACGCATACTTACATAATTATGCTTTAATTTCTATAAACACGTGAGTCCGCGGAAGTGTCGTCCACACGGTTGTGCGTGTTGAAAGTCAAACGAGCCGATTAAAAATCGTCGGCGCTCGTTTCGAGGCCCGGGCCTGATATACATCCAACTTTTTAACTGGGGGCCGGATAAACATCTGGGGTTCCCTAGGAGGGGAAAGCATATCTTGGGAGTACGTTGCAGCGGCAGCAGGTGCAACCTGTGTGTTTCTTCGAGCTTGTTTCTACCCCCTCCTTGTTCCCGCTAGCCGAACAGCTCGTTTTTCTTCTCGAGAAGCAGTGCACGCACGCGAACCGCGGAACCAGTAGCGTGGTAATCTGTAATCGGTAATCGATGAATTCGATATTCATATCACCTTCGTTAAATTCATACACATTTTCTACGCCTGATAGCACAAGCTTTTTATCTATATCTTCTTATCGGTATATGTCAAATATTGAAGATTCAATAACGTTACTTTCTTATCCTTTACTTCTTTTATATTTTTGGTAGCTAATCACTGTTATTCTGCGAATGTGATTTTTTACTTATGGTCTTTGTTGGTTTAAGATTGTTTAGATTTTAAAGAAATTTCTTTTTTGTAATTCATAGTTTATAACGTATAATGACTCTTATTACCTAATATTCGAACACTACGCTGTTTGAGATATTATGTATTTGTGTATTACTTTATGTATTTGTTTATAATAGTGTTATTGAATCGATTGTTTCTTAATATATTACAATGCTTATTATAGTTACTAAAAAACATAAATGTTATTTATTTATTGCACATAGATTTTATGTAATGAACGGTAAACTAGACAATATATTTCTTACCTTTTGTCTCAGATATTAGATCTCATACATACATATATATATATATATATATAGATCCTACCAGTTGTATTATGAATTAACGTATTGAAATAGATACTAAATTGATCTATAGTAGGATGTATTAGAATTAGAACCTATAAGCTGTTAATTATATTATGGAATAAAATAAAAGTTATGCTGTAAAATAAGTGAAAGAATAATAAATAAAGAATAAGTAAGGTAGAGTTCCTATAGCACCTGGAAAATTAAGTATTTAAGGCAGCTGTTTGTTTCGTGTTTATTAAAATATATTGATATGACTTATATGTATATATGCATATATGTGTACCGTTATGTATAATATACATGAAGAAAACTTTTGCTATGTAAAAATGATATTTTTTTATTAACTAGGGAAAAATCAATATAGAGAAAAAAGACAGATTATAATCACGAACCACAGTAGTATTGTCTTCTTTTTTTTACTTCCTTCTTATGTTTGAAAAATCAAGTCCGGGCTTCAAAAGTTATGCTTTATTGTTAATCATCATTGTGATACAAGCATTACAGTGATATTAGACGTAAGATTATCCATGTATATATCTACAAATTTTCAATATTTTTCCTATAATATACATACAACCCATTTTTCAATATTCACAACTTTCTTCATTGATTACTTTCCGAAAAAAATTGGCTAACATCTCTTTCTATATACATATTCTAATTCTATATTCTAACATACATATTTTTTTTTAAGCGGTCATTTGACCGCTCATGGTAACATTAGGTATACATGAAATGTCGGTAGGTTTAGTGTTAAAGCAAAAATCTTATTTAATCTTATTTTTATTCCATAGCGAAAGTTCTTCGTCTTGCTAAAGAAAATTCGTTCATCGTTTAACACCTACAGTGCACAAGAGTTAAAAAAAATAATTTGATATTGTCGATACAATATGGTAAATTTGCTTTAGATTATTCCTTTTATTATTTTTATATCAATAATGCACGAGTATTAGGTTGTTTGTTTTTTCTTTAATAAACATTTGTGTATTGTTTGACATATTCGGTGCACAAAATTTAAATAAGTTAATTTAATATTATTTTTATATTAGACTATTATTTTTATTATTTTTGTGTCATCCGTACTGAATGGGAGCGCTTAAATAGCTGAAATAAGTCACAATTTTTGCATTAATAAATTTTGATGTATTAGAAATAAACTAAAAGATAGAAAATTAATTATTTATCGTATTAAATATCAGCAATAAGAAGAACAATAATGTTTGCACTAGGAATACTTAATCTCGAAACATTGTAACAATAATTCAATTTTGAGATGTCTTTAACGATTGTGATATCATATTGCCGTGTATGATCTTCGATTCTTTTCCTATTTTATCGTAAATTCGACGTTCTTTTGTTTAATAGAGGAACGACCGTATCTTAGTAGACTCGTGACAGCAGCTAGACTCATTAAACCGAGGCTTCTTCGCGATATAAATAGGACTTCTTGTCCCGTTGCAGTACGGAAGGAGCAAATAGATTATCACGCGTACCACAGCCCTCTACTCGACGACTTCTCTCTTCTGTTCTTTCCCTTTCTACCGTTTGTGCCATTCTCTTCCTCTATTTGTACACTCTCCTCTCTTCTCTCTGCTCTTTCGGTTTCTTTTGCTCTTGTAAGAGTTGCGTGCATCTATCTTTTTCTCTCTCTCCAAGAGGAGCCGGTACGCGCGTGACTTTCTATTTGGCGTAGACGGTGCCAAATTGTCAAGTAACTAAAATTACCTTCGAAGGTGTACGCTGTGTCTTTCTCTTTTTCCCCCTTAACGTCTTCCTCGGCAGTTATCCATTTGCTTTTTTCGCGCCGCGCCGTGCCATTCGCGCCACGAATGGCGGCGATCCTCCTTCTGAACGTCGAATTTCATTTTCTACCCTTGTTAATTACACAATTTGTCTTTGTTCTGCTTCTCGAATATCTCGAATTGAAAAGTCCTGCCCAGGAAATATTTCGTAGAGTATCTTATCAATATTCTTTAATTTTCTTTGTTGAAGAGTCGAAACAGTTGGGGATTTTTTTCATTTTGGATATTGATTTTATTTTCATTATTTTCACCAACAATTTGAAATATTATTACTAAACTTCAGATATTTATGCCTCAGACTGTAGTTATTACTTATTGTGATATTTAGAGGATGTAAGAAATTTCTGTTTAAAAATTTCCTTTTTTTAGTTAAGTTTATACATACGTGAACTTTTATTAGATTGGATATTTTTATGAAAACTTATGGAAAATATAAAGATACGACCGTCTCCCTGCGCTTTAAGTTTCATTTTCTACTTTATTCATTAGACGAATACCAAGAATATTTCACTTTGTTTTTCATAAAACAGAAGTAAAAATCGAGCGAAAGTTCAATACTGTACCAATATTCTGAAATAAATTAATTCAGTGAATTGGTATTGCCGTGTGGAATTGACAAATTATATTTATAAATTCAAACTAAATACTTAAAGACACAACATGTACTTCATTCAAATCAAATGCACATTGATATACCTCCAAGTTTTATGATGTTATATATGTATAAGAGAGTGAATTAATTGAAAAAGCCAAAAATTGAATTGTATTAAGGATATCTGAATTATTTTTCTTAAAACAAAAGCAAAAGTTGATCGAAAGTTCAATGTTACACGGAAATTCTGGAACGGTTTAACTGGCGCGTGCTTCTGTCGAGTGTTCATTAATTCAGAAACGGGTCTGGGACATTAACTCGGTGATCCGCATGTGTGTGGCAAAGGACGGTCTGTTCGACCATCTAGTGACCCTAATAAAACCTACACAAAAGGTCGTCGTTCCTAGATCGATTTGCAAAAGGTCGAACGTCACGCCACCGGAGATTTTCTGCGATTAAACCGGTGTAACCGGCCCACCACCGATTCAAAACTAATTTAAATTGTTGTCTTTGAGATTTAAATAGCGGCTGCACGTATGATGGTTTTGTACAAGAACCGACGTTCGTTTGTTTAATTAATCTTCATTGTTTTCGTAGACTGTGAACGATACGTGAACTAACAGTGATTAAATCTTTGTTATGTAAATTGCATCTGTCGGTGTACGAATTTGGAAAGCCTCCTGATTGATTTTGAGATAACTTAAAGCGACAATTTTTGGGCAACAGAATTTAAAGAAATATAATAGAACAGTATGCAAGAGTATGCAATTTATTTGAAAAACTTACATTTACGATCTACGATTTTTGTAATTTTATTTGTAACACGTTTTTGGAACAAAATTTAAGGTAATATTATGTAATATGAATCACAATTTGTTACAAAAATTTACGATATTTTAATTTTTATTTATAACGCTACATAACCTTTGGATACGTAAAATTTAAAGGAATATTATGTAATAAGAATCGCAATTTACTTGAAAAATGTACGATTAAAATTCAACGACGAATTATAACATCATGGAATATATTCAGAATGTGGGATAATGATTGGGTTGGAATAAAAATTCGTAGTGTTCTTCAATAGCGGTTTTTGAAACGCCAACATTTGAGAATGAAACATATTATATATATTCATATTCTGAAAGCTGGATTTGTGAATTTTAAGCGTGTTTAAAAGTAAAGGTGGAGGAAAACAAGGTATATCTTTGTCATTTGATGTATTTTTAATACAGAAGGGGGAAAACGCTGCACAAATAACAAAAAAAGATAATGTATCATTTATGGAAATCGTACCACAGGTGAACATATCCTTCCAAAGTGGTTTCGGTTCAGAAGTGGAAATTTTGATCAATGTTTTGCCAGGCTATAATCATTGAAGATGACCAAACCGTACCGCTAATTGAAAATAACTTAAGTCACACGAGACGTCACGTGGTACATATGTTCTTTTATAAATCTATGTATTATCTTTGAATCTCGCTTAAAAAGCACTACGAACCTTTGTTCCAACCCGATATATACATATAATTGTATTTTGTTCTAGTTATGTCAATATCACTTTAGAAGCTACTAATACCGCTTTTATTGGGTTAGTGAAAAAGTAATATCGGCTTTTTATACACAATTTACGACAAAATCAGTCTGTAAAAGTTGATTTCTGTATTTACAGAACACTTGGCTCTCGTTTGAATTTAGAAATTAGCGCAGATTGAGTTCTAGTTAGTTTATTTAGTTCTAGTTCTGTTTTCGGTCAGCTATGTTGTGTGAATTAAAAGAAATCGCAAAGACATTTCTGTCAATTGAAATCAACTCCTTTCTATGCAGGAGGCATACGGAAGTTTGCAAAACGGTTATATAGATTAGATTGATTCCCACGAGGAGTTGGCACTTATTAGAGCATCGATAGAAAGTTTTGTAGTTTTGTGTAGTTTTGTGCGGAAACCGTAGGAAATTTGAAAAGAAGTTTTGGAGAACTCGTTGAAATATATTGTAAAGCTCAACATTTTGAACAAATCTTTCCTATACATGCAATTATTTTTCGAGTTATGTGCAAAAAACCCCATCGCTCAGTTTTGGTTTTGAAGTTGTTAATTTAACTGTATATTGTTGCAGTCGCAATACAGCCAAGTCCGTTGCTTAGTAAAGAGGAATTGTTTACGATACTTTCAAGTGTCGTTTTCCTCTCCTGTGCCATAAGGTCCTAAACATTCGAAGGCTGGCGTTTCTTTATGTCACGAGCTTGGGACTCGTCCAAACATTAGCATTTTTCTTTCTTTTCACGTGTTTTTTTCTTTTTCCAAACTATTGAAATTCAACGAATTTATTCAATTATTTTTTAAAGCGATTAGGTAGCCAAATGTTGACATCCTGCTCATCACCTTGCATATAATGGAGTTTAACCTTCACTTTGTATGTCGCATTATGCATGTCATGTCCGAGTTAAATTTTTATCACCCTATCACACGAGTCTGTTAGGTTCATACTGAATTGTATATATATATGTATTATATATACAGTGTTCCAGACTTAACCGGCCAAACAGCGAGGACTTAATCTACAAATAAAAAGAAGGAAGAAATGTTATATAAAGTTTGTCAATAACGGAGTTATAAACAAATATTGTATACACGAAACAGATAACGACGCATTTTCTATCACAGCACACAAAAGTTCACTGTATTATTGTGTCAGCCTAGTTACATGCTTTTTTTATCATGTGGTAACAATTCCGTATCGTTAATAGTTATAAAATATAATAATATAATAAAACTGATTACGTAGTGATTGTTGCTCTTGTGTTCAAGATTCTGCAGAGAGGATTTTGCTGAGTTTCAATAACTACATCGTTATCCATTTCATGCGTACAATATTTCTTAATAACTCTGAAAGAGAGCATTTATTGACAAATTTTACATAACATCTTTTTTGTCCTTTTACCTGTAGATTAAGCCCTCGCAGTTTAACCGTTTAGATTTGGGACATTCTGTACATGCACAACACTAGAAGCAAAACTGTGAGTAATGCCTCTGTTTCAGTATCAAACAGATTATGGTGTCGGGGAGTTCGGATAATAGAATGTTCGACTAGCAGAGTATGTATTCCGATAGCGGAAGTTTAGACAGTAGAAGTTCCATTGTGTATGATGCTTTATTTGTTTATACTAATAGCAATATTAGCTTCAGTAATATCGATGTGGCTACGATAATATGAAATATGTAATAATAATTAATGCAGAATTTTTATGTTTTAGTATTCAGAATTAACGACGGTTGAAATTTCTAATTTAGCATTTACAACACATTTTTCAATTGATTTACTTATAATGTCTGCAAGAAACTATTTTCAAATACATAGTGAAATTAAAATAGGTGCAAAATTAATGGTTTATTGACTACAGTGACTTGTCAAATTTTATTTGTTTCGCGCTTGCGACAAAAAACATTTACCTTGTGTGTGTTACATAAAAATTTTGAAATTTCATTAGCACTAAAATGTGATACGACTGCGGTGTTCTACTTTTGTTTCTATTTTTCTGTTTTTCTATTTTTGCATAATTTCATTTTTCAGGTCATACTTTCTCACAAAAACAAAATTTTCATAATTAAATTTTCATAAAATATGAATTTGCAGACTAATAATGATAACATCATCATTTATACATATATATATATATACATATATATATTTATATGTATAAATTCGTAGATAAATAAATAATTCGACAACGTATGCAAAACTATGAAATAACTATACTGTGAATTTTTATGTATATAAGCAAAAATACAGAACATATAATATGTGTGTTTTTAAGAAAAGTACAGCATAAAGTATATCTATAAATATGAAATACAATAGTATAATTAGACTATGGATTTTTATGCATTTATGAGGAATGCTAAGATGCCTGAACACAGAGAATACATATGTAAAATATCTAAAGCAAAGTACTCATTATATGTCCTATATAAAATACAATGCATAGATTCCATTTTTTTGAATTGTGCTCATTAAAATATGAATTTGTGTAAAGATCGCAATTTAAATAAATAAATATGTAACATACAGAATAATGCAACGTGGAAGTGATAGAAATCGGGAAACATCATTCGAGCAATTCCAAAGAATGACAAAAACTCAAGTGGCGGTTCTCGAGCAATTTGTTTATTCAGCAGACACGTTTTCGTCCGAGAGAGATAATTTCGCGTGACGTTGGTTTTTTAAATAAATGTCACGTACACGTGTTGATCGTATCTAGATCGTTCGTTTATAAAACCAAACTGCCAGTCTCTGCATCGCCGCTGTATTTTCAGTTTCCAGGTTTGTTCGACAAATTTTTTTTATTTTTCTCTTTTTTTTTTGTTCTCCATTCGTCATTAATAATGTAAAATTGAAAGCAGTAAATTAAACGTCAGCGCGTTTCGCGCGCGCTCGCTCGTTCGACCATGTAAATTTCATCGATGAAAATCGTATACGACGCGTTGATTTGTATCATGCTCATTTGCCCGTAATATTATATTTCCGTAATATTGCAATCGTGAACGTGGTTGTTGCAACGATCCGTTGTACGATTGAAATCTGCCGGCGAATCGCGCTGACTGCGCGTATGAAAGTTCAATTTAAACTTGATATTCTAAAAAAAAAGATAGGAAGAAAATAATGAAAAAAGATGAAAGACATAAATATAGTGGTAGGCTGATAATGTTGGTTGTTGAAAGATAGATAGAATTATTGAAAACGAAAGTGCGTCGCGATTGATGATCCTTGTGATTGATAAGCAATTGTCTGATAAGCAGTGTCATGGTGCATGCTACCTCGCTGTGACTTGTCCTATATTTTAACTCGAATTCGTGAGATCGGAGTTAGGTTGGGTTTAGGTTGGGGTTAAATTCTGCACGATCTTTTTTATGTGTATGTATAAATCGTATTAGTATAAATTTATGAAATTGATATGTGAATTCTAGAGTTTTTGCGAATAATACATGGATGATACATGAATATAAATGGAATTGAAATGGTTTTATGTATCCATATAGATCGTATAATTTCATTTTTCTGAAATTTGACATTTTTTAACAGTTTTGGCACTTAAATAGTTGAAATAATTAAAAATTCTTGTAGATATTAATAAATTTCGATATGTTAAAAACATAATACAGAATAGAAAATTAATTACTTTACTTTATATTCATCGTAATAAATATCAGTGGTGGAAATTTAACCTGGAAAACGTGGGAAAAATAATAATGAAATTTTGAAATGTCTAATTTTAAAGTTATATTACCACTTAAATTGCTCGAAATCATTGAAAAATTAAATTGCATAAAAAAATCACAAATGCAGTAAAAAGCACAATAATAAATGTATAAAATAAATGTATGATTTTTATCTATATATGGAAGATTTAAGGATGTAAAATTAAGCACAGCTCGTATAATATAATATGCAAAGATATATGAAATATTCAAAGTAAACTATGTATTCATAAAGATATGAATTCATATAAACACAATCTACTACCTTCTGCATCGTTATTTTTTCAAATTACGAATTACATTTTTTAGATCACTGAGCTACTTTTCGCTTATGTACTTTGCTATTATGCCTCGTTACGGAGCACACGACGTCACGATTGTTATTACGAAACGAGAGAGAATGTTTCTGCCAGTAATCGATACTCGATATCCGGTAATAAGACGGCCGATAGAGTACATACATGCTTCGTACAACAGATAGCACTAGAGAATTTATCGGTGTGTACACGTGTAGCCCCGTATCTGCCGGTTGAATGCGGAGAAACGTGTGCATTTCAATCGCGTGATTGAGAACGAGTACGGGGTCGAGCACTCCCCCGGGAAGTTTCACGGGTCAGAAAATCATGGGGTGGCTTTACCACCTGGCCGATGTTCCTTTTCCTCCCCTCTCTACTTCTACTAGTCCCTTATGCGCGTACATGTGTATGTACCTATATAGGGTGATTCTATGTGAATAAACACGTCGAAAGTATAGAACAAAATATATTTATAAATTTATAAATTTGTTAAGTATACCTGGACTTGGTTAATTCCGGACTAGACATGACCGGATGATCGACAAGAGGTTATTTTACATGTGAAAATAAGTCGAAGATATGGAATAAAGTTTTTTCATGGGATGCTTCGTTTCCAAACAAACGAAATTTCAAAATCGACAAAGTGTGCGTATACCAGGTCAGCTTTTAATTGAACATCTTCGAACCCTATTTTCTTGAAGACAAGATTATAAACAGAAAAATTTTATTTCACATTTTTGACTTGTTTCGCTGATTGTTTATTTGTATCCAGTCACTAGTCATTAATCAGTGATTAGCTGATTTCACATATACCGAACAAATTTTTAAATCCGATTTTATCGAAAAAGAAGTGTCTTATGAGAACATTTTATTCTATATTTTCGATTTATTTTTTCATGTAGAATCACACCCTTACCGATTATACCATGGTTATCGAGACACCCTGTATACACACACACACACACACACACAGAATGATAGAATTCCCCTCACGTTCGAATCATCTCTTTTCCCTCTTCATCCCTTTTTATCCTATTCGTCATCTACCTTTCTCTTTGTAAAGAAACGCTGCACCCCGAGTGCAGTTTGTTTGCATATTAGCCGTGCCACAATCGAGCAATTCTATCGTAGGAACCGGTCACCCGGTATATAATGAACTTCTCTCTTCTTCAGTCTCTTTGAAGTTCTTTTGGATGCTACGATTTGTATCGTGCTTTCCAGATAGTATTATAATATATGAGTGTGTGTGCTCTTAGTTTGAGACGTTTGAAGATGCTTGTTGCAGCTCTTGGATAGATTGCTTTTATATTGATAGATTAAATCTGCACAAATAATATTATGAAATTTTACAAACAATAAGTTAAACATTATTAGTATTAGTAAATTCATTTGTATGGCAGTAATAAGTTTGATAATAAAACAAATCAAATTTTATATGTAAAATTTTCAAATTAAAAGTTATTTGATTATTCCACTTAATCTAAAATTATAAGATTGTAGAAAGAAAACCTACTTTATAAGATTTACTAAAGATTTGTATCTTTACAATTCACTAATAATATTACTATTAGTTAGTTAATTATGCAACAGGAGTATTAAACGCCATTAAAACATTCATGTTGATCTAATGTCGTGTGGCTAAAAAAGTATGTTACAACTTGTAACATGAAGTAGCTAAAAGTGGAGAGAATCTGTTAAAGATATATCATATAGTTATATAGTTATTATATATTTAAAGATACATTATATAATTGTCGAAGTTTTGTAAAAAATCAAAGGTATAAGTGCAATAAGAGTAATATTTTAATATTATGATAAGCAATATTTTTAAAATTACTAAGAGAGTGAAAAATACATGCGAATATATAGCCCCAGAATAAAATAGAAAGACAATTTTGATAATATGAAATTAATCGACAACTCTCTGTAAGAAAGAATTGGAAATGTGACTAATCGTGTTCTTCGACTTTCTCCACACTTTCGTGATGTTTAGTTTGCGTTCCGTATTAAAATCAGTGTCATACATATAACCTAAAAATACGTGACGAATCGAATTCATTTTTATAGGGGGATCTTGATTCTTTCTGTTAATTAATTGTGAAACTAAAATCGATTCCAGTATTATTCGAAAATGGATGTTTGAAAATTCGTAGTCGCTATTAATGACGCATACTGTGCGTTCTGACGATTAATTCAACCATTCTGCCGATGCAACTGTTGCGTTGTTGTTTTCGCCGAATTTGTCGCATGTTTACACTTAAAAAGAGAATATTGGATAGCAGTGATAGTTATACTCACTGATTTACTCGCTGATTACTCACTCGATTTTTGAGAATTTTTTGCCCAAACAATAATTTATAACAAAGCCAGAGGCAAAGCTGTTTCTGATAAAAGTTATATCGTTCCTAAGAAAAACAAATGAAATTATTAAAACATGACCTTTAAATGTGTCAATAACAAATAGTAAGTCCATGTAAATTATAAGTCACGTTACTTAGTTTACTACAATGGATGTTGAATTTTCTATTTTATGAATTTGGGGATTTATTCAGTCGTGTAGAGACAAATTAAAAATACTTAGAAGATATTTGAATATTTGATATTGTATTTTTTTATAATGAAAATGACCGTATATCTTTGGAATAACGAATTATGGAAAAGTATTCAAAATTGAAAAAGATAGAAAACTTCCTTGAAATTTCATGTGAAAATGAATATTCCATATCGTTGTAATTTATATAATTTCCTTTTACAAAATTTCCTTCGAAATCTACAATAGAAATATATAAATAGATATATATCGACAAATATTCGCAGTACTTCGATTTCATATTAAAATCGAATTTTATTATACGTATTTAATATAATAGGTGCAAAAATAAAAGTGTAATTATAATCCTGTCAAAGAATATACTTACTTGGATATATTCCAATATTCTTAATGTACTTATATTCTTAACACGATCTTATTTAACAATTCCAATCTTATTTATCACGAATAAATAATTTAGAAATTTTTATTAAACGTAATAAATTTTCCACAGTTTTCTAAAATATTCAAGAATATTTGCTTTCATCGAGCATACAAGGGATATGAAAAATGTTGGCAATATATTCAAAGTATTCGAAGCGTTTTAATTATTCCGTAACACAGAAACTGCGAACGAGTTTCCGCGATTACATCGTTCATTATAACAATTTTTAAATTTCCCCCCCGGGATAATGTATTCATAATACTTAAACCCGAACACCGAGGGATCGGTTTCAATTTGCAATTCAAAAGCCGTGGACTTATTTCGTTTCCCAGGAACGCAATATCCGTAATAAAATAGCCCAATTTCAGCGTGCGATGTACTGTAACGAAGGATGCTAATCAGTTTTCACCCGAACCAAGTTTGCGGTGCGGACTCGACTCTGTTTTGTTGCCATTACATAAAGCAGTCCATGTCGATGCATTGCAAAAATACAGTCGAATCTTGGTAACTCGAATCTCAATGAAAAACCTAAAATCTTTGTGTTGTGCAGGTTGTGTCATATCGAATTTTTTTAGCGAAAGAGGTTTGACAGACGAAAACGGCTTAGAGAGGATTCGTACAAGGATTAATTTTCCGAATTATAGATGCTTTAAGAAAGTCAATTTCAGCCTTTAAAACACGATTATTTATTTAGAAAAATGAATGACATTTTTCGTCATATAGGGTGGTTACAAAAAATATTTATATATACCCTTATTTTCAAATGAAGCATAATTTTCTATCAGGTTTCACATTTCATTTCCAAACTTGGTATCAAACTTTTGGTAATGTTTGAAAATTCTACTAAATGATACAAAATTTAATTTACTTTGATCCCATTGGTTAGTCCGTAAATGCTATAATAAATACAATGTTGTGTCACAATACCTTTCGTAGACACTGTAGGTTGCATGGTGAGAAACGCGGTGCAAGAATTAAGAGCATGATGGATGCAGGTTCAGATACGACTTTTCATTGCAAGATGTAGATCCGTATATTGTACGTATAATTTCAAACTGTAGAGATAGCGGTGATCGAGCTTTAACTCGCACAAGTACACTTTGACTCGCAGAGGTTGAGCTTCATTGTAAATTCGAGTTATACGGATAAAATAGCGTGCCTAAAGATGCGACAGATGATTTGAAGTAAAGTAATTTTACATTTCGATTTGTAGAGCTTTTCGGAGCGGAATGGAATAGTCTTATAGAGGTTTTCAAATTACATAATGATCCGACTCACCGATATTTGACTGCATAAAGCGTTAAGGAAATAATTAATCAATTATAATTTTGTTTTCACGTACGATTACGGTGCAATATTACATATTACAACTAAAGAAAATTTTAGAAAGGAGAAGTGCAATACAAGGAGGGGAGGAACGAAAGCAAGAAGCACAGAAAGAAACCAAAGTACAAAAGGTGCAATAGCGGTAGATAATAGATCATAGGATAGAGCGTAAGAAATAGTTTATAGCATAGAGTGTAAGAAGAAGATTAAGATAATAGAATAATTATAGAATAATTATAGAAGAATAAGACTGATAATATACGGTAAACGCGATAGAATGTAAAGCCAGAAGTCCGTCCAAAGCCGAAAGGCAAGGACTGAGTACAAATAAATAAAAAAAAAATATTACATATTACTTATTATGTACATATTAAAATCAATGTTCTAGGAAACAACTTTTTGAACAAAATTTCAACAAATTTTATTCATTATTTTTTATTTATGTTTTTATCATAACCTTCTCGATATCACTATATTTTGCACGATACCTTATGTACATAGGATTTATTACTATCTATTTTTGTATAAAAAATACGTATATGTATTTATACATATTCGTTGAATAAACAATTTTTTTTAAAATTAACATCATTTATTGAATCAGCATATTAAATAAATAAAGGAAATCTTAATTATGATGTTCGTTGTTTCGGAGTGATACATACAATGATTTACGGAGATGAAAATATTTGTCGAGAAAAAGAAAACTTTCGATGGTAGATACAATGAAATGTAATAATATCAAGAAAATATCAAGAAAACCACGATACAGAAATGCGATAGATACAGACGAGGAAGAAATTAAATTATATTGTACTCGTAGATTCATAATCGGCGGTTTTCGTTTATACTATCAAATATACAAATTCCTTACAATTGAAAATTTTCAAATAACGATTTTCGAAAGTTTGTTATTTTCTAATGGTTTCTTAGGTTTACCACATTTCTTAGTAAATTGGTTTATATTTTTTACAAAAAATCATGTACTTTTATTATGTTAACACATAAAATACAATATCGTAAATATCATGTTAATACTTAATTTACGCTGAAATACTTAAAACTATTGTTTAACCCTGTTGTAATGGACAGCTGTTTATCTTTTCTTAAATGAAAAAGATTTTACTCGTATTTTCAGTAAATCACAAGTTCAACTTGCGTTATTTAAGCTTCCGTAATGGATAAGAAGCACCGCTGACAATGCCGGTCATCGCGTACGTCGGGAAGAATAATTTTCCTCGGAAATGATATGCTTCCACAACGGAAAAGACCGATCCGCGTCGAGCAAATAAAACACACGCACTCGTTATAATCGTATCCTTCCCAGATAGGCTCTCTCTCTCTCTCTTTCTCTCTCTCAGCCAGAAAGAATTTACGATACGATTTATTATCGATCAAAATGACCGCTTAATATACATATAGGATCCCTCGAGAACCGCGATTCGATTGGTAAGGAGTTAACTGTACGTGAAAAAATAAATCGAAAATACGTTCGTGTAAGGTTTGCTCGCGTGCAGGGATATTTTGGCCGACAATTTTTAATTGTCGATAACTAAAACACAAAGTCGAAAACGCAATTTTTTTATTCCTGATTTTCGTATTATTTCGGCGTCAAGAATTATTCCTTAAATTATGTTGAAATAGTAGCCGAACATCCTGTACAGAGTAATATTTTTTCATACGGCGTTCCGTTTTCGATAGAATCGAATTTAAAAGTTTGCTTAGTACATGTGAACTTAGCTAATTACCGACTAGATGCGAATAAACAATCAGTAGGAGTTTTTTCTGCGTACGAAGACAAGCAGCGAATGTTTCCAAGATACTAGAGTTTGAACATGTTTAGTTAAGAACTGTCCTGGTAGAGGAGTATTTGATCAGTTCGTAAATTTGATTTGGTCAAAAGCGAAGCATTATATGATGAAAGAGCTCTATTTCATATGCCGACTTGTTTTTTCACGTAGAATTGCCTCTTTGCCGAATGCTCATAATTACTGAGATATGCCGTATACATTTTCACGCTGGTTTCAAATTTTACAAATTATAATCGTGACATTAAAGTTTAAATATAGCATTAATAAAATTTCAGGATGCTTTATACAAGCAATATGTTTTATATAAGTATAAACGCTTCAAATACTTTCATGAGCCACTGTAAATATTATGCAGCCACGATTATTGTTTTCGGTAGGAGGGGCGTGTCATGGCGTCTAGCGCTCTTCGTCTGCCCCGGGGGCTCTTGCGTTTTCCTTGGTCCACTGGTAAGGTAATAGAAATCGAGTAGGTGGTAGATGGATAAGGTGAAAGCCCGTTTCCTCGGCCATCGAATCTCTCTCTACGGGACTGAGCTAGAAATGGCCCTTGGGCCTCCTCGACACAAAGAAACGACCCCTTTATCTTCGATCTCGAAGAGTTCGAGGATACGCTCAATTTCTCCAATCATTTGAGTCGAGTTCCTTATCCCTGTTATTGCTGTTTTTAATCGCCGCGTGTGCGCCGCCTCGAACGAGAAATTTATGAAAATTAGATATGGTTTTGCTTGTTGGTACTTTGGTATTTATGAATATGTAGAATTAGATCTATAGGGACGAATTATGAATTTAGTGTTTATCGTAGAACATCGTAGTGATAGATAGATTGCGCGTTTTTATGCATTTATGCGAAATTTAAAGGTGTAGAAATGCACACAATCCATGCATCAAAAGGAGAGTATTTATAAATTTTAATAAGCTTCTCTTTTTACGTTCCATATATTTCTCTACAATTTATCTAAAGAGACATTTGACAATTTGGAATTTTTATTTAAGTTCGGTTCTCTTCTATTAGTTGGGTTTATAACATTCTAAATTTGCATAAAAATCTACAGTTCAGTGATAAGATATTGACATTATATTTATTAAATTATAATGATTCATGTTTATGCCTTGGGCAATAAAAGCAATCAGGAAATTTGATTTTTTTATGTTAAAAAATAATTTTAAAATAGATATGAAATAAATATTTTTTATCTTAGTTTCTCATGTTATATATTGCATATTGTGCTGCATGGTGAGAATTTGATTAAATTTATACGTATAAGAAAAAATAACTAATTTTATTATAAAAAGTTTTATTTCTGATTGTATTTTTCGCGCGAGAGTCTCAGCTGGATGCTGCACACATTTTCCATAAGTCTATAATTGATTGCCGCACGTTCTGCCATTAAAATGGGAGTTAATTTAAAAGTATCGTTTTGTTACATCGTATCTGCAACTATTTATTCTATCCGCCGAATTCTCATTGCGAAAATGCTCGTTTCTCTTATTCAACCGCGCTAACTGTAAACTATCTGTCTCTTATCTTCCTTCTTCGATTGTTCTGGGCCCGTAGTCAAGAAGTTACAAATGAGATTCACCGCTCATCTATCTATATGTATATAAATGTTGTATTTCAACAAAACGAACGTTGAAGTATCGGAATACTGGAAGCTACACAACATATTGTATAACAAACTAAACCCAACAAATTAATAATTAACTTGTATTCTTTGACCAACTACGTAGGATATTAACTGTATCGCGAAATTATATTATAAAATTATTTCAGTTCCCATTGCCTGACAAATCATTTTCAAGCAAACAATATGCAAAAAATCATTAAGTATTATAACTTATCGGCAACCAAAAAAAGTTTACGATATGCCGCGAATTCACGTCAGCGGTAACCAGAAACAGAATTTAAAATGACATGAATTCACGTCAGCGGCAACCAGGCACAGAATTTTAAATGACGCGAATCACTTCAGCGGTAGCGAATGTATTAATAAACTCTTTTAGTACATTTCTAAATAATTTTCTTCGGAAAATTGCGAAAATAAAAGGATTTTTTCTGTTAATATGCTTGCTACTGTACATATAACTTTCGAATTTTGTCAAGAAGAGTTGTTTAAATATTGTTTCATCAGCTAAAATTATTATTACTCAAACTCTCGGTTCAATACAGTAATAATGATTCTTGCTTATTATATTTTTCCTATAAATGTTATTATTAAATCATCGGTAAAAAAGATATCAATTATAAATAGTTTCATCCACTAGTGAAAATACCTTCATTAAAATAGAACTCTCTGCATAATAAAATAGCCAACAAATTCAAGTTTTTCACACTTGTAACTATAGGTAGCCACTTTGAAATAAATAATAAATAACAAAAATTCTATCGATTTCGATGTCTTTTCTCGTGGTTATATGCAAAATTTTGTAATTTGTATGAATTAATAAACGTGAAAATATTCGTAAGCTGCATAATTCAACAAACGCAATGTATTATCAAACAACTAAAAGAAACTAGTAATTCGCGTTTTATATTCCCAGGAGCTTCGCAATCGATAATGAAAATCGTTTCGTAGTCACTTGATGCGATGCATGGATGGTTCGATCGTTCACAGTTAATGGACTAGAAAGTCTGGTGATTAGAAAAAAAGTTTCCCTCCAACGGTAAATTTCTCGCGGAGCTGACCTCTGCGTAATTTCAATCGCAATATCTTCTGCGATGATTATTGCTCGATATATACGGGGTGTTCCGTAAAACGGCGTTAACTCAATATGATCAATGTACTGGGTGAAATGAATTCGTAGCTACTTATAGTATCTTTGGGTCATAACAATTTGAATCAGGTTTGAATTACGTTATTTGATTTCAAAAAATACCGTTACTACTAAGACATTAGCATCTATCCTTATTTTCTAATGAAGCGTTTTTTACAATATGTAGTTCCAAAAGTTCTTTTAGAATAGCAAAGCAAACCTCTTCTGCAAGATGTTCTGTTTTGCAACATAAGACATAGATCCATGTATGTATATAAGACGACTTTAAAACATTTACAAATGTCTTTGTACAGTTTAAATTTTTCCAAGACATTGTTATATTTGTACTGAAAATGTGTCAAGTAATTAATATTAATATTTTCGAGGATTGCAGCTTTACATTAATTTTTAACTCATTAGCGAAGGGAATTTCTAATTGAGAAATGATCAGTTAACAGATTAAACAGAATTGTTTTTTGTTTCGTTGCGTACGAAGGTAAATTTTACTTTATATACAAATTTTCCGTGTAGCATCTTGTAAAATTATACATACGTAATAATTTTTAATCTGTTACATCTAAGGTATTTCCTGTTTAGGATATTTGCTTTATCTTTTACTTGATTAATAATTAAAAAGATTCGAATTATTTTAAGTACTGTGTTTAAACTGAATGTTTTTATTGATTTATGATAGCGTAACATAATACCAAAAACACTGGAGAACAATAAAAAGTTGGTATATAAATTTACGAAGAATATGTGTATTATCAAATCTTAAAATTTAGAGTTTTAAGTAATATTTATGTAACATTCTTTCTTTTTGACCATTTATTTATAGAATTCCATTTTATGCGAATACTTTGTGAAATTTATGCGAAAATCTCAAATAGCAAGATTGCTCTGCAATACAATGCAGTGGTCATCCATCGCCGATTAAACGTAACGGTTTGATACAGAGACGGCGAGGATCGACTGTGAACGAGTAGTTAGCTAGAAAGGTGAAAGATCAATAGGAAGTCGTACCGGTGGATTTCTCGAACAGGTTGATAGCGCGGTAATTCCGTTTACGAGGTCATCCAGCAACAAATTCGCCAAGGTGATCGAGAAGTTTCCTGTGAATCTAGTCACTAGTAATGGCGGATTTCGTTTTAAAGTAAACAGATGCCTTAGTATATTACGTGTATTTTATTTTGTTAATTTCTTATTTTGTTTCATTTTATTTTACTTATTTTAAAGAGGTACAGTGATGAACAAAAGAAAATTTAAAAGTTTAAAAATATTATAATTTTATTATAATCTTAGAAAACGGAATTGTATTTTACAAGAGTAATGGATAGACGTAATATATATTCCCATAAATGATTGTTACTAACACGAATAGTAATCACATGGATAGGAAAGTATAATACCTAGTACAAAGTTACTAATGTTCACATGCAAGTTTCAATTTTGAACTTTCTTTTGACAACAACTCTATACTATTTCAAGAAGTAGTCGTGATGGTTTACAGGAGTTTAGATAACGAAGTTTTACAATGGCAAGTATATGTGTACTCAGAAATTCAATTATAGAATTGTATTGTAAGTAATCCTATTTTTTTATGCAGCTTCAAAAACGTCACATGCAATATACATACATACAATATTTTTCATACATCTCATTGATAAGTCATACATCTTTTGCTAGTCTCATGTAAAACAATAATAATTTATCTATTATTACAAAATTAACAAAGCAACACTCAATCAACCAGAATAATTTTGGAAAATCATTTATAAGAGTTGCAAAAAAGTAACGAATTGAAAATTATGTACTGAAGTCTAGAATCTTTTGACCTAAATCTCATGAAGAAAGCTCTTTTCACATAGGAAATTCAATGATGTCTGCGAAAATTTCAATCTGAACCATTTATAAAATGTACGGAACCAAAGAACAATAGAATGGAAAATTTAATAATATTTTATTATTAACAGAATATGTTGTTATTATTAATAGAATAAGATATTACCAAATAATTCTATTATTGATAAAATCCGTATTATAAATAGGATGTAAGATATATAAATTCTTTATAATTCATGGTTTCAAACGGCATAGTAATTATAAAGATTTTTATAAATCTAATGACTTTTCAGGTTTGTCGCATTTTTTATAGTTTAATGCGTTATATACCATTTCACTCATAAGAAGGAAGGAACTCATAGTTGAAGAAATCTCGAAATCCTTAATGGGATTGATAATAATAAATTCCGTACAAGATCATAATAAACGTCTCCAACATTCATCTTTAATTTCCGTGTTAAAAATGATTAATTATCATGCTATTAATTGCAAAGAAACAGGTTGAATGAGTATATAATAGTAAAAGAGAAAGAGAGAAAGAAGTGGAAGAGAAAAAAGGCCTTCGAAAAGTTGAATGGTGGTAGAAACCCGATAGGAATCGAAAGCGACAGGCTTATAATAACGGGTTGTTGCATGAGGGATGGCTGAAACCACTCTCATGCTCTTCGTACTATTTCTAGTAGTCCATTAGTTGGTCGAGTAGGTGAGGAAAAATGTAATAAACAGCGACACGTCGCGTCTTCCATAACGATATAGAAGCGTCGACACCGGAGAAAGATTAAATTGCCACTGCCACTATCACTATCAACCCTCCTTTCACCCTTTCCAGTTTTCTTCTTTCCTTCGTTAGAAATCGAGAAAGATGCTCGCAATCAAATTTGTTCGGAGACTTTTCATCTTATTTTTCATCTTATGCTTTGCTCTGTGCAAGTCTTTGGATGCTTGGAAGAATTGAGCATCTTTTAAAACTTCGTCTTGGTTACTTAAGTCTTTTTAGTATCATACGTACATATGATTATTTAGAATTTATATATTCTATTAAAAGAAATTTTTCAACTAAAACTGAAATATGTCTCAGGTATACGATTCACGTATTATACACGTATCAAATAAAAACCAGTCGTAGAGATAAATCAATATTCGAGATACTATAAAGATAAATCGTACAAGATTCTTGAAACATTCGTGAAATTAATTGTTGACCCGTTCTTGAAGTCATTAATTATATTCTAACCGTAAATTTTTATTTTCAATATGCCGTTATTTTCATTTTCAAAATATCGTACTTCACTTGTCATTTATCCTTCTAGTCATTTCGTGATTTGCTAATTTTTAAAAAAGTTGTTATATTTACATCACAATGGAAATTTTGATTATAGTTACTTATGCATTAAAGAGTTGCATACGCTTGCGATAGCAAGCGTCATGAAAGACTAAGAAATTAATAAACAGCTTGCAATTTATTTAAACCAGAATTTAAATTTTGTTATATATATTAAATTAGAGAGTCTCTTATATTATTAAACATGTGAGTAATTGTACCACAATCCATAGTTCTTCATATGGTACAAATTTAATGTACTCGGAATCAGCGCGAGTTTGTCAAAAATTGCATTTCATCTGATCTATAACATAAAACTGAAATAATTCTAAATGAATAAAGCAGTCAAACCCATCTACATTGCCAAAATGTGTGTGTGTGTGTGTGTGTGTGTGCGTGCGTATATGTATGTATGTATGTATGTATGTATGTATATATATATATATATATATATATATATATATATATATATATATATATATATATATATATTCTCTTATTGATACCCGTATGCATGGTACACATAATCCACGTTAACATTGACCGAAATTACGTCAGTTGCATTTCTATAAAGTAAAACTTTAATACAGAACTACAAGAACAAAAAAAGATTCATCTAAAAAGGATGAGTTAATCATTGGTATATTCGTTCGTCAAGTCGTATTCATTGTTGCTATTGATATCCGTATAAATATTATATATATGTACATACATATAGTATAATAATACATAAGTACATATACATATATAATGGCGGACCGACCGGATATTTATTATAGCATAAATATCCCACGATGTCTGCAAATTATGTGAAATAACTTTCAAACTTTTAACTATAATAACTTTTAAACTAGTAGGTCTGGAGCACAAGTAACTTAATACATTTTGTAGAGATTAAAAAAACTGCACCGGTTAGCGCAGTTAAATCTATTAAGACTAACTACTAGGGTTCTATAAAAAAAGAGCAGTTGCATTTTTCAGGTGCATTAATGCATAAAAATACATAAAATTATTTCTAGATTATGTATTATTGGATACTAGTTAGTTTTGACTTACAGCATTTTCATCCATCTCTACCTGTTTGGAAAGTACAATTTGCCCCAGTTGTATTGGACAGTCAGTATACATATATATATATATATATATATATATATAATATAAAAGTACATATATTGTATGTGAGCCGTTTAGAAGCCACATTGATTAATTTCGTAAATTGAAAAGTACAAAAAAGTGATGATGTTACAAACATTGTTTTTTAAATTTATCATAAAATTTACTATTACGCCCCCAAATTGGTTTCAGGTTTTACCAATTATAATAATTGTGTTTTACTATAGTATAGTATTAATAAAATTTCGGAATGTTTTATATAGCTTACGTAATATACATACACACGCGCGCACACACATACAAAAGTTTTCTATGCTATTGTAAGAATAATGTATACTAATCGATACCCCTTCACGTACAGATTTTCGATTTGATAGATAAAAAGTCTCGGTGATAGGTGAAAGACGATAGAAACGGGTTTTACAGTTACAGCTTGCTGTTTACGAGTTCCTTCCTGTTCTCCTACAAGATACAAACGCTATTTGTGCGTGCAAAATCGGGCGCGTTAAACCCTCATTTCTCTTCCTCTTCTTTCATGTTTGCGATTTACCGTTGTCATCGTCGTCGTCGTCGTCGTCGTCCTCGTCGCGGAGAAAAAACGATGTGGACGACGACGGCGACGGCATCATTGTATTAACACGGTCGAATGGAAATTACAGCGACCTGGTCATCTGGACGTTTCGTGGGCGCGTTTACGACGTCGTTTCCCCACTTTTAATGAACAATGAGCGCGACGAACGTTTTCTCTATGGCTCCGTTTTATCGCCGTCGTCCCGGATAATAGTACGCTAGTACACTTCACGTTTTTCTATTCCTTCTCTCTTTCTTTCTCTCATGATCTTATCTTATTTTCTCAATATTAAGAATTCTTTCAGAGATTTAGGAATAATTTTTCAATGAACTATCGTTTTATTTTTAGTATTGCAGGCAATATATTTACGTTTTCGTCTTCCATTCCACACATTCGTTTGAAAAGTTTTATTGTGTATTTCTAATTCGCCAAGCGTAAAGAGCGAAATTTCGTTAGGATTTCGAGTAGGCCCTGTATCTACCATGGTTTTAAAATGGTACGTATCTATATCATGGTAGGATTGCACATTGTCTTACGTGGTCTAACGGAAAGTGTTGTTTTAGTTTGATTAAGGGGAAATCACTGTGAATGGGCTGTAAAGGGGGCGATAGAAGATTCATTATCGCAGGGATGGTATCGTTTTTGGTAAAATTGGTAAAATTGGTAAAAATGGTAAAATTTTGTTTGCGAATAAATGTAGTTTTTTTAAAAGTATGGTTAAAGAGATTGCGTGTTATTATATATTACTATTTTTCTTTTTTCATAGACTTTCTACCCCTCGGGTTAAGACTAACTTCCCGTTACATTTCTCTTTGCTTTACACATATGGTCTACTTTTCCAAGCTTAACATTTTTTATACTTAATATTTAGACTTAAAACCTGCAACTTAAATTTAACCTTAAAATGTTCTTTATTCGTTATCTCTATGCTTTTACTACTTATATTCTCGTAGCGCCTAAACTTCAACAATATACACATCCATACGGGAACATAAAATAAACTGCTTCTTATTTAATAATATTATATTTTATTTAAGTAATTTTAAATAATATTGAATATCTTTACAAAGTAGAGTTTGTAGTATCTTGAAAAAATCCATAAATAAATATGGTAATTATTCGGAACAGGAGCGACGTTACCGTTTGCAATGACTGTGAAATATATTGTCATGATCAATATTCTGAAGAACTTTTTCCTACACATAATTGCAGCCGGGTCCTAATTTCTAAGGTAGTCGCAAAGAATTTCAGTTGAATTTACGTTACGATTATATCTCATTCTAGAGTAAGCAGCCGCATTTTTATATGGCCTAACCATAACTTAACCTAACTTAACCATTGATAATATAGATAACCATTTTTAATATTGTATGTATAAAAAAATAGAAAAATCAATGACTCGTAGATTGGACTAGAGCTGGTAACGCTTGAAATAATTTTCGATGAATCAATTGATGCGTGGAATGTAGCACTTTATTTTGACTTCTATTCGGTCAAAAGTGTGTCATATATACCTATAGTCATTGAAAAATTGTTTACAAAACAAAAAGTTATAAAATGAATTGTTAAATAATAAATATAGTATTAAACATGAATTATAATTTATAATTCGAAAACTAATGCTACGTCGCAGTTATATGTATAGAAGAAAAAATGTTCAGGACGTTGATCTTGACAACATATTTTAACAAATTTAATTTTAATATGATTATTAAATGACATATTTGTGGTTGCTTGGGTCCCGATCGTGTTTTTTACTTAAAGACGAAAATAAAGAAATTTGTCCTCTCATCAGTGAGCATATAAATAGAGAAAGTTCTAATTTAAATTGTAATTATTACTTGAAATAAAAATTTCAAAGTCGTTTCATATTTATAGTGCTCCAAAGTATATTTTAAATTTCATATCATAGAAAAAATATTATAGAAGTACTACTAGAATGAAATGATTATTAAAAAATTGGAATGGAATTAAAATTGTTTTGTAATACAATTAGTCAAATTTAGAGTAATTATTTCCTTGCATATACATATATATATATATTTTTTTTAAATATATATATTATAAAATAAATATTATTAAAATAAAATATATATTATAAAATGGTCGTCATTGTAAATAATTAATAATTTTCATGAATTCTCTTACGATATAGTGTTTTATACTCTTTTGATACTCTTCTCTAAAATCAATGTATAATATTTAGTTTACTATCAGTGAACTATATCATATTTTTCCATCAACTTGTATCTGCTTTATCGACAAAGAAACATACGATGCCGATAACATACACCCTTTACAAAATGAAAGACATAGTTTCTTGTGATTGGTCGTAAAAGTTTTAAACGTCAATGCATTAACTCAAGATTTATTAGTACTAAACCACACTTTATTCGTGAGTAAAACAAACGAAAATATGTACTATGGTTATCCATAAAGAGAAACGAAAGACATAAAATAATAATTTCTCCTGGCTCGTTTCGCTGAAATAAGGTTAGTTCATATTCTACTGGTATTGTATATTATGTTATGTATTATATGTTTGTATATTTCGTTTTCAAAAATATTATTTAAATTAGAAGATGCTCAGCAACGAAGAAACAGACACTTAACACTTCACTATTAATAAATTATACAATATTAAAACATTAACAATACAATGATTCAAAACGATTTTATAAGCCGCGTTTCTATGTCTGTTCTTCTCATGTAATTCTGTCTCTTCTGTTCTTTTCTTTCATCAGCAAATTATTTTCTAACACTCTCTTTCTTTGTAACAATATTGAATCTTCTTCGAATTAAGAACATGTGAAATATGGATTTCTATTTCACTACGAATCGAACTTCAACATATGCATATATATATATATATATATATATATATAGATATATATATATATATATTAAAGAGTTACGTACATCTAGGTATAAAAAACTAACTCGTTAAGACCAATTTTTTATAGAAGCAAAACTCTTTTAGAATATTTTTATAAAATGAGCCTCTCAAAAGTCCAAACTGACCAACTCCACTTTTTATGCAATTCATTTTCATCTGTTTTATCTGTTGTATCTGTTTTGCTATTGCACATTAGTGTTTAAAATCGCATTAGCGTTGAATCGCGTTATAATATACTACTAACGCAATTACGATAATAATGAAAAATAAAATCACTCCTAATCATTCATAATTTTCTAATTAAAACACGCCCGTTAGAAACAAACAAACAAACACATACATACACGCACGCGTAAGTATACAAATATTAATAGAATTATGTATAATATAATAATAATATAATAAATAATGTAATAGAAAATATTAATATAGTTTCTGCTCGCACAGAGTTCTAAAGGGTTAATTAAATCAAGCTTCCCTTTCTACATACATAGAATAGTTACTCAGCTAAGACAGTAAGTTCCTTTCCATAATTCGGAGTAGTCCGACCGCTCAGCGTAGAAAATCGTCGGCCACGAGAAACTTTCTAAGTGCAGACTGCATAATCCATTGCATGTCGACGCGTGCGCACGTGTTCACGTTTCGACTCTAGCTATTGTGACGCACATAAACAATCATATAACAACCTATACGGTTGTCTGTGTGTTTGTACGTGGTCAACTTTCAGCCTCGATGGAAATGTAACAGGTAGTACGGCGAGGGAAATGTGAGAAAGTAACGATGCTTTGTCACATGTATAATCCGTTCTTTCAACCTTGATGATACGATATGTGATAAAGTTCGTCAGGCTTGGAATTGGTCTTTTTTTTAAACGGAATCTGCCCGCGGAGATATTACGAAAGATTAGTGAATAGTGAAAGTTTGGTTGATCCGTCAGCGATTTGTGACGTGGCTGATAGAGGCGGAAAATTGTACTTCGCGCGCTTATATGTTGAACTATTGAGTTTGTAGAAATATGGTGCAATATAGAAATTGGAATTCTTTTTACCTCATCCTTAAATAGTATCGTTCTATCGTAGATGATTATAATGACTTATGTTAGATTACTAAAATTTGAGGAATTTTCTCTTCTTTTGTACTTTACAAACAAATTATATAGATAAAGATATTTTTGTGATTTTACTCAATAGTCAATAAACTTTGTTAAAAACGTTTTTTCGTTAAATTACGAGAACTAACCAGAATACTGTAGCATATTATACAAAATATATTGAAAGATTTGTTTTGCACGTGACTAATCGATCTCTTGAAAACTATATTAATGAGGTAATTAATATAAAAATAGATTAAAACTGTCGAGTTTCTAGCATATATTTAACATTTTCCACCCAATGCATGCACTCGTTTCTACATAAGATAATTTTAGAATGAAACGAAGTGTAGGATTATGGTTCATCAGATAAGATTTAACGTGGCTTCGCTAAATTATCCAGTAACACGAATTACACGAAGATGAAGTGAATTTATAGACATCTATTTGTTATTTTGTTTTTCGATAAATTATGAAACTTTGTGAATTTATTATGAATTTCAAAGAAATGAAATCTCTCATAATAGAATTTTTAGTTTCATCAAAAGACTATCGTTTTAAAAGATGCATAAAAATCGCATAAGTTTATGAAATCTTTGCTTAACAGGTTATTTTATACTAATCTTATTAGAATGTAAGGGAAACAAAATATTACGCAAGTATAATATTCTACTACATTGTGTTACGATTTAATAGGACGATTTTAACAATCTGCGTTTTACGAACTTATTCTTTTACGAAAATATTCTTTATGTGATATAACAATATGATTATTCATATAATTATTCAACTAGCATTGATTAATAAAAGTTATACAAATACTTTTGCGTAAATATCTAACGTTATTAAATTTGTTAGTGTAATAAATACATACTAGAGTGTGACATTATATTAATAATTTGATTATTGGTAATGAAATAAAATTATCTTCTAAATCTATTTCTATCGATTAATCATTTTTTTAATAATTTAAATCTATTATTACGTTTTATATATAAGACTAGAAAATATCCTAATATTCGAGTTAATACTCGGAAGCTAAACTAATTAACTCCACTTTTTATTAATTTCTTACCTTCGTCGCATAATTACACAATTAATCCAATCTCAATAGAATCAAATAGAGTCTAAGATAGATTCAAAAAGCAGTGTTTGTGACATCGTCACTTTTCTGTATTTTTCAACCTATGTAGCTAATCAATATGATTTCTGAAATTGAAATTTGCATCCCTATAATAATTTATAATTTAAATTCTCCACCTATAAGTATAATCTATAAAAAATGTATAATATAAAAATGGTCGTGTGTGTGACAAAACACACATACATAAAGGATCAAATAACAAAAATTTTCAATACGACTCATTTGTTTACATACATGTGTATAGAACGTTTGAAGTGGCATTATACAAAGGATTTCGGAACTGATGAAAGTTTCTCATAGCTTCTTGTTCAGAATAATATAAATTAGATCAGCTTCGATAATGTCTGTCCATTGGCCAACTTCCAAAGTTTCAACATTACGTTTCATCGGTCTTTCAGAGTACAGTGTTCACACTATTTTTCACTTTGCATACCGCGATCGTGTACGTTGATGGATGTTCCGAGAATGTCCCTCCGTGTCCCATGAACGAATAGAGATAAATCTGAGACAGTTTGTACATTATCGTACACGATACTTCAACCTGACAAACGCTCGGTTTACCGTCCATTTTCTAGGAATAATTATTAATCACAAATGGATACGAGCGCGTGTTTAGATTCCGCGAGGCTGCTCACCTACGCTTGGAACCAAACCAAAAATCTCCACGGTTCGAATTATAAAACTATAAAACTTTACGATTTTTATTTGGAATTTACATTATTCTCTTTTTTATAAATTAAAAATTACTATAAATTAAAAGTGAGGTATTTAAATTATAAATTAATAAGTAATTATCAATATCTCGTCCACCTCACGGATTTCAATGATTTTTGAATATTTTATAGAAATCAACATCTTGAACAATTTTTCCCTATACATATACCGACACTCGACCTTAGTTTCCGAGAAATCTGCAAAAAGCTGTCGGTACTACTCAGTCAATTCTGTCTATAATTGTGCGTCCGTGACAGCGTATGCATCAGCTTGGTTGTCGGCCGCTGCACCGTGAGGCGATCGGATAAAATAGCACGTATCCTTAAACTATAAACGAAAGATAAGAATTAGGTTTGAGACTTATCCGGCCTCCTCATGGCGCGGCGACAGGCAATCAATACTAACGCATACGTCACAAGATACATATCACGGACGCACAATTATAGACAAAATTCATTGTAGTGGTGTCGACAGTTTTCTGTAAATATTTCCACAGCCACATGTATAGGTAAAAGATACTCAGTATCATATTCCGGAGAATATATAAAAAATCACCGAAATTTAAAAGGGCGGGAGCTTTCTAATTAATTATTAAAAATTTTACAATCTATTTTAAGTGGAGTTGTCATTTTGCAAAGTTTGAAATATATTATTCTCGAGAAAAAAGAGAGCTGAACAAATCTACCTACAAATCTACCTCAATAATTTAAAAAATTACCCCTTTGCGCTCGAGAGACGACTCTCAGTCGTTACGGGGTTTCATGCGGCAACTCGAGTGGCGAGTGAGAAGCAACAGTCTCTGCTTATGCTAGATTTCGACATCTCCAATTGATGAGAGCGCGGTATTGGTTCGTAAATAGGTTCATTAGCTTTTTATGTTCTTTGTTAGGAAGTGTAAAGTGCTACATTTTTAAATGGAGGTAGAATATTTGATCCCAAATGGTTCTGACTACGTCCCCGACGTTAGTTCGGATTCGACGATCATGGCAAAAGTATTATAGTTCAGAAGCTCTAAAAAGATGGTTTTCGAAAGTGAAATTGGTTCGAATGAAGATGAATTTGATTTTGAACTGTTGAGAAACGAGATTGATTGTATTCGTAAAAGAATTATTGATAGAGAAAATGAAAACAGTGATGGAGATAGTGACAAAATATTAGGTGTAAGAAATCTAGAACTTACAATAATAGATAGTGAATCCGAAAGTGGCAGTGATGCCCCACAAGATTGTAATAATTCAAAATGGACCTGGCGAAAAACCTGCAGAGCCGTATCTTCAAATGTCGAACAACCGTTGGATTTTTTAAAAATATTTTGACGAGCTAATAAGTCAAATAACAACTGAAAGGAACAATTATGTTGCAAAAATGAAAAGGGGGACGACACTGTCATTACATTTAATTTGGCATAATGTCACCAAGGAAGAATTTTGATCAAACCAAGGATACATCTTGGTGAATACTTTATAAATCGTCATACAAAAAATACAGTAATTAATATTACAAAATCATATTTTCAAAGATGTACATATAGATAAATTATTAAAATATAATGTTTTTGTAAGTTAATTTGTGTATAAAATCATTTTATGTTACCTATAAGACACTTGTCACATATGCGCAAAATCATTTCGAGTTTCTACTTAGCCTGACTGAAAAAGTCGTCGAGCGCAAACGGTTAATAACATACGATAATAAGAAGTGGAATAGACAATCTGAAAGATGGTATCCCGCTGGGGGTAATCATCCACATGTTATTTTTCAGTAATGATGTAAGAATTTACTAAATGTCCTGTTGGACAAATTGTAAAATGCAAATAAAATAATAATAATAAAAAAAATACGATAATACGTAATGGAAACTCACTATATCTAGAATAATTTTGTATTATTAATTGTACAGAATTAAAATCAAATCTAATTTCCTGTAAATTAAAAAAAGTTTTGAATCTTAAGAAAGAATCTTAGTTACTGCGATAATACACTAATACAGAAACTCTAACTCTAGTATCTGATAATAGAAAATGTTCAATTTCTCTAAAGAAAAGATTAATAAAATAATACTATAACTAATAGAACTGCATTTAAGTTTTTCACGACACGTAAAGTATTCAAAGGAACAAGCAATTTTTGCTCGGGGGAATTCCATGAACGATGACAGAGTGGTTATGACAAATCAAGCATCGGGCCAACAGGATGCAGAAAGAGAGGGCGAGAAAGAAAGGGGGGAGTAGCAAGTCGACGAAGAGAAAATACCAATGAGACTTCTCAACACGATACAAACGTAGTTAATGACTGGCTCGTTAATCTAATCTAACCGATAATAATAATAAGTGAAAATGATACTGTATATTCCGGTGTCTGATTACCAGAAGCTTCTTTGTCGAACTAACGGAATGGATGCGAAAGAGAGATAGCGAAAATTTTACTGCTCATCCTGGAGGTTTTGTAATTTCTTAAAATTATAATCGCATGCTTAACAGCAGATAACAGCAGACGAGAAATTGAATTTAAAATTGGAATTCGATTTTTGTGTAATAGAACGATATAGAATTTAAAAGATTAATCGTAGTAATAAAAGCTTTAATATGCTTGTAATTTTATTTTATAATTTTAAATATTGTCTGTTATTGAGGCATTGGAAATGTATTGAGAATGGATTAATACTGTACTTACAGAAGTTTTTGGTTATGAGGCCACTGTATTGGATTAATTCTATACATTATAAAAAGGATACTTTCTATTGTTTCAAAATTAATTCTTTTGTTTACTTAAATATTCTGAGTGCATATTCACAAAGGTGAGAAAAGAACATTCAATAGAAGAATGTAAAATGATGCGTCTGAGCTTCTTTTCTTTTATATAGAGATACTTTTAACAATATTAATGTTGACTTTTACATTTACTATATTTATTTTGAGATTATATTTATGGAGAGATATATTTATATATTTCTATTTTATTTTCATCATATCATCTTGATTATAATTATTTATAGACAATATATTTGTACAAACATAATAGAGACTATCTGTCCTAGTGTTAAAAGAATTTGAATAAATTACACCGATATATTTAAGTTGACTTTAACCAATAAGTAACAATATAGGCCATTACTAAGGCGATGGTATTCATTAAAAATCCATGGAACGGTACTTTTCTTTATTAGTACTGGGTCCTTCCTTGCAACCGCACGGCGCGGCGGTTTCTTTAGCTTGCAAGCGGTTTTTCATAACATCGGTCTCTTAGTGTCTTGTATGTGAAACCTTTTCGCTCTAGTTTTATTCTTACACTAAGGTAGATTTATTTCTAACAGTTCATATACGCCTGTGGATTTACATCGTGTTACAGAAATTGCAAATTTATCGTTATTGAAATCTTCCTCTCATTTACGTCTTGTTCTTTTAAACGGTAATTAATAAAAATTTATATTTAACGCAGTTTCTTTATCGATATCCATACTTTTTTAATAGGTACATAATTTGTGAAAATAAATAGTAATTATTAAAGTTATAAGTAGAATCTGTTATTAATTGAAAGTCGAATCACAGTGTATGATACTATTACTTGTAGGTTCATTAAAGTTTTTCAATTCTTTACACGTGTAAAAAGAGATTGTGACTCGGATGAAAATTAACACAAAGCAAACACTAACACAAAAAGAATATGTTTTATATTCATAATAATCGTCAAATTTTCGATATTTTTATTATGATACAATTACTTTTATAGAACTGATCAATTACAAAGATTATGTTGTGATTAATTTCTAATAGAATTTATTAAATATTATGTTTATAGCACATTGGAATTTTATTGTAAAGTGTAGCAGAATTAATAGTTAATGCAATAGAACTTTGTATAAATACTAAAATTTATTAAATTTATCGTTTCCAATAAAATTTTGCAGTATAATATAGAATTTCTTAAGCATTATTTCTATGGTAGATTAGTAAATTGCGGATGTTTATTCTGAATTCTTCGCCATTTTATAATATGTAATGCTAAATTGTTAAAACCAACAATTTCTAACTTTCAATCACCATCAGTACGTGGAAGTCGCAATTTGGAATCGAGTCATTGAAATGTTGTTTCGATCCACGGCGAAACGGATAACGATCAGGTAGAACGAGGGGTCTGGACGTTCACGGCCCCTCATCCTGAAGAGAGTCGACGCGAGTAGTTTTCATTAGGACTCGAATTGGCCTCGGAGAAGCGTGGTTTGGTTGGATCTTGCACGGAGGGCCGTCTAAGTATATCCATGTTATTTCTGGCGGGAGCTGACGCACTGTTTCTCTCCTCATCGCCTCTCTCTTCTCTATTCGCGTCTTCCAAAGAATTATTCTCGTGTAAGCAAAGCACGATACACTTGGATCGAAATTATTTCGCTTCTCGAGAATTCGATGTCCGAAGCTGATCTTCTTCATAGTGTTCACTGCCACGGTGATTAGTGATTTTTGCAGAAACTGAAGTCGCGAATTAAAAAAAAGAAAAAAAAAAACAGCAAGGCCCATATATTTACGCTATATACATCTATTACATTTATGTAGATAGAGATGAAGGATTTCATGCCAAAGTATCAATTAATATTAATATAACTGCTGAATATGTAGAAAATTGTTAAAACTTGTTATAGTGGTATCTAACTGTCGTTAATGTCGTAATACCTTAATATGACAATATTAAGTTTATTATAGTGGAAATATGTATTACAGTACACATCTTTCCAATTTAGTCTAACGATTAACTTTCGAGCAATGTAAATGCATAGAACGTATGAAAAGCACATTACTAAAAACGTGATATTATATGAACAAAAGTACCACGCATTTACCACACATTTTTAATATGCTCGTTGAATTCATCATAATGTCCTCTATAATACAAAAAGGATACACATAGAGTTTCTATTTAAAAATTCAAATCGAAGCCAATATTTTAATGTTGCGACTGGCAATATTTTTAAAATTACGAATAAGTTGAGCAATATTGCTTTCAATGCCTTAATTCGTTTCATGCTTTGATACCTATTCCATATCGTATTCGACGCTATTTATTGCACTGGTATGATTGTTTCTACGCAGGGTTTGACTAAAAAGCATGTATATACAAGTGGATATAATGTAATGGCTTATAAAAAATAAGAATATGTGGAATAAAATTTGTTTATATGTCACTTTATTTTCACGGATATCCAGTTTGAAAATTTATTAAGTATCGGATGAAAAAATGTTGTTTTATATTTTATATGTACCTACATGCTACCTGTCCAGTTTCCCGAATTCATTGAAGTTGGAATTGGTTCTGACGAATATACTCGTACATGGAAAACTGAAACTGAGTTAAATTATTATAATTGAATAGTAGTATTTAATTGATATACAGTCACTTACAAAATAAATGAAAAATAAAATACTACAAAGCGTTATTATAATATTGGTACGTGCTCTACCAAAGACTGAAACTTGTTTTATTGTTGTTTCGTATATAAAAACATAAATATGCTGTTGTATGATGCTATAGTTTGAGGAATTATATTGTTGTTTTATTTGTTACTATTATTATAATATTATTAATTCATTACTATCTATTATTAATATTATTTTATTAGGCATATATTTCTAAAAACTTTTAAGAAAAGTCGTTGGAAGCTCCATTCGCAAAGATGCTTCGTCTTCATTATAATAGAATTCAATTATAAACTGCTATTTTTTATTAATGCTATTAATGAAAGTCAATGATACGAACTTTCCACTTCCTTCACAAGCTTTGTAACATTCTTTAATCAGTTTATAATGAAAAAAGTATATATAATCCTGTTAATATTAGTTACGAACTCGAAATCAGTCAGATTAAAAAGTGGTAAGTTTATGCGGCATGAAATTAAGTTAGATACAGCAATAAACGAGTGAATAAAACAAGAAGATAACTGTACTTTCAGTTATAATTAAGATCCAAGGGCGAGGTAAACTATATACCGTCATAAATCTAACAACGAATACAATAGAAATGGATGCAAGATAAAGAATAGTGCATTATCCGTGAATATAAATGTTCAACGATTCGTAGATTTCTTTCACGTGTTTTGGAAGTATGTATTGTAGATGGTATGTACTTACTTAATCATCTAAGTCGATTACAAACATTATCGTATTATCTTTCTGTAGGAATTTGGTATAAAATAAACAGTGTATTGCAGACTAGAACATTATTTGAATAACACATTTGAATGACCATTATTTAGAAAATATATGATCTTCTGTAATTATTTTGAAATAATTTAAGATTTCAGGAAATATTTACTGAGAAAATCTTTCAGATAGTTGCTAATCGCATTGTACACATTATCATTATTAAGAAGTAATTTAAATTAAAACAATTTTGAAGTTAATGCTGTCACGTTGTAGGTACAATGATTTGAATATATAATTTATGATACAAACGCATAAAAATATAATGTTTAAAACTCAATTTATAATTTTCACAGAAATTGTATTGATTTATAACGATATAATTTTAGGAATTTGAATGATATTTTTGCAAAACACAAATAGAAAGACTTTGCGTTTCTCTTGTAGTTTAAAATAATTTTCCTTGTTCACATTTTGACTTCCTTGGTATAAATTCTATGCTTTATTACGCTAATTAGTAGCTCCAATAATAAATAACGTAGCGATACTTCCATTTTTATATTAATGTCTTCTAAATTTATCTTGGATCTATTCTTCACAATTAAATCTCGAAATTTGTTCTGCATAATTTTATGTTTCTTTAATACTCAAACCTAACAACTTCTAAATTTCTCAAAATAAATCAACAAATTTCTCCAGTATCGCAATTAACATTCTAAAAGTGGTATACTCGAAAAGTATTCCAAAAATCAATCAAGTATCTATTGGAAGTATCTTTTATCCTTGAACCTAGTTTCGGCAAGGATAGGCAGCGGACGAAGGCACGTAATAGCCGCGTAAAAGCCAGGCAACGATTCTCGTGGAGAGAGAGGCAGCAAGCGTAGCAGCGCTGCGTGCGTTACGACGACGATCATGGGTCCCCGTGACTTCATGGCTCGACATGAATTATTCATTGGGGCCGTGGCAGCCGTTGGGCCCTCCGCTCACGTGATCCACCGTCAGATTGTATAGCCAGTCTATACATATGTATACAACGCACCTATGATCGCGTGTGCGAGCGTACGCGCGAGCATCGAGCATCCTCCGCCTTCTCTCCTTTCTCCTTTCGTCACTCATTTTACACTACCGCTTATAAGTATCCGGACACTTTGTTCGATTTGCAGTAACTGTACGTAGCCATTACGAAAATGAGCGAATTAATGAGAAATTAATAACAAAACGCGATGATTATCACCTTCTTATGGAATTAATGGATTGTTTTAAATTGTTTACTGAAATTGTTGTTGACTGTGGGAATCATGTAAATAAGAATATTTTGTTTTTATATGAAAAATTCGTACAAAATCGCATATTTCAGATATTGGAATTATAACTTTCTAATTTATCATAACAAATCGTGTAATCAAAACGTACTTTGCACGTTTGTAACATCAGAACCGTTATCGTTAGACTGAAAATATTTATGCAAATTCACGTTTTTATGAATATAATTAAAAAATGTTGTCAAGAGAATTGTTTCATCTAGGATATTATAATAAACGCTATAATTTGAATATTTTATATATTTTTGTATACGAGCATTTTATAGAATTTTACAGGTTCAAATATTCTATAGAAGTAGAAAAATTTATAGTCTAACTAATCACTATTATCTCATAGATTATACATTCCCAAAGCGTGGATCGCAATATTAATATTCGATATTAAATATAAAAATATAAAAGTAGTGTACATGTTCATTAGGAGAATTTTATTTAACCAAAATTACCGGATGAACGATCCAAAAATTATCATTCCCAAAAGTGCATTTTGATTTATAAAAGTTTGGGAACCTATGACAAAGATAAACCACGAATAATAATTGCTTGTTATATTAATTATCCCATAATATATAATCATATATATATATTATGAGAAATTTGAACGTGAAAATTTGTACATAATGCGTATTATACGCAAAAATATAATGTTCAAAATAAAGTATATATTATAACATTTAGCAAATAAAAAGCACGTTTCTATTTAAACTCTTCCTTTAGTTATACTTATAAAACTATAAAAATGCATAAAAATCAGCAGACTATTTATAATTGTACATATAGTTGTACATACATATTCATGTATATCATACTAAAAAATCTAAAATTCCTTGTTTGTTAAAAAATATGCAAATGGGTATACTTTAATGTCTTTAGTGAGTACAGTAAATAGATATATATTTGACATTTACGTTAATATTATTTTTTCTCATTCGTTTTAATGTTATATAACGTGGGTAGTGCAAGAGGCAGACCATGCCAAACGAATGATTAACCTCGAACTTGCCACAACCTCCGACGCCCGTCTACGTTTCCCATCCGCTTGCTCCGAGTATTCTGTGGAACCAGCGAATAGTTTCATTTGCTTGATAGTCGTCAATCACGATCAGTCACCGGTGCCTATTTTCATACTTGTTTGTAGCAATTCTAACTCCAAATTAAACGTTTACTTCGGCGTATCCTCTTGATTTGATCTCATTCTGCTTCTGGTAATTATATAATTTCTGTTAATGATATCAGGATTGTCATGAATTGCTGATTTTTATGTTAATATTTACTGAAGTTACCAAAATTGTCGAGACTTCTAGAAAAAGAATTTCTAGAGCGAGACAAATCTTTTGTAAGATACGAAAATAATACTAAATTTTGAGAATTATGAAAAAATTCAAAAGCTAGTATCGAAAATTATGAAAATATTGGGAAATTACATAGATAATTACATAAAGCTTCGAAAATTATTAAAAATGTCAAACGCCGCTAAAAAAAACTTTAAAGATTACAAAAACTGCAAAGCTGTATAAAAAAATGTCGTAAATTATTGAAAGCTCGAAAATGCGTCTGTGATATTAAACAATTTGGAAAGTTAAAAGTTACGTAACGTTGCGAAAAATATGAAAAATTTTAGAAGCTACGTTTTCTGAAAACAATTTTTGTTTTTACCTACGAAAAAATTGAGAAGCTAGAAAATTTCCCTAAGAACTTATTTATATTAATCGTATTGACTAATGCGATAGTTTTTAGTTAAAGTCCAGTATTAGAATTGTGATAATAAAGGAGAGGATTGGCGGAATGAGGCATGTTTAACGATTTCTTGAAAATTAGCTGGTCGTGGATTGTCTAGAGTCTAGGTGGAGCGTGAGAAGAGAATACAGGGAGAAAGAGGAGATGGTAACGGCAACGATGAGAAGTAGCTTAGCGTCATTGAAAGGTCAACACTATCAAGTGCACACTTGTCGCCCGGCTCGTTTACAATGCACGCTGCATCCCAAACGGCGAGCACGTCGCTTTTCTACGGTTCGTTCACCCCGTACCGAAATTTCTTTTCAAAGTATCGCGTTCCTCGCGGACAGGAAGAACGTCCAAGGCTACAGATTCCTCTTCAGTGCTATGTAGGGTCATTTACAAAAAATGAAATATATATGTTTAGAGTTATATAATTCTTTATTATTGGTATAGGACGTGAAAAACACACGATATATAAAAATATGCAAAATATGGTAAATATAAAACGTACAGAAAATATAAAAATATAGAAAATTAAATTCGATACAAGCATGGCACATATACAAAGAATAGAATATGTATACGAAGTGGAATGTAATCCTTTGTCTTGGTGTATGGTATATAGGAATTTTATACGGTAATATACGCTATATATAAAAATATAAAAAGTCGTCGATTCTCTAGAAGAGCGATACTTACAAAAATTGACTAAAAATGAAATATTTACTAGAATATAATATTCAGTACAATATTCAATAAATAATATTACAATATATAATGTTCAATGTATTGTATATATACATTTTGTAATATTGTGTATTGTTTATTATATTATTGTAATATTTATCATATTATATATTGTACATTATATATTGTAATATATAATATTATGTTCAAACAATATTTAATACAGATAATTATCTAATAAAATTATACTATTCAACAAAAAGTATATCGTAATTTACAAAAACTGCTTTCCTTTTTTTCTAAATAATAAGTAATATACATAAACAATATTTTTCTCTCAATTCAAAGTATATTAATGGAATTATACAAGAAGGAAAATATTTTTATTGCTAGATGGTTGAGTAATAAATAATTTTCTACTTGGAGTTTTCTATTTTAAATTGATTTTTTGAAAAAATTGCATCATTCTTCTAGAAAACTGACGATATATTCAAATAATAGATGAAATATTATTTTTTAATGGAATTTTATGCCTGGAAAATTAAAACTGGACAATGATGACGTGTAACATTTCTAAATATATTCAACATGGGAGATATTAAATTTACACATTGAAAAATTTTTTGTTATAACTGGTGATTTCCTCTTATTATTACGTATATCATTAAAAGATAATATATAAATAATAAAAATATTGTTATATAACAGTAAAGAAGTCAATTATATGTACTTAAGAGTAATGTATATTTTGTATATTGGAATATTTCCTTTTTCAACCTACGATTATGTAAACAGTGGTAAAATTTGCTTTTATTGCAGCCACACATTACTTATTTATCATGATTAATTGTGGAAAAAACTTACAAAGATACAAAATATCACAAAACCATGCGTCGTTACGTGTAACTAGAACTTTTCTTATAATTTTAGAACTCTTCTTATAATTATTTAAGATTCTATATCGACAGTTTAATCGTTCTAAATATTATTTGACTCCAATGAATTATAAAAAGCCTTTTAAATACTTGTTACGCGTTAAAGTATTTAATCAAAATCGAAATTTATTAAAAGTCTATACTAAATTTCTGCCAAATTTCTATTTACATTGATTTACATGATATTCTTAGGTGTATTCGTTTGTATGTTTTGTAAATATGTATTTTATGGTTGCTTCTTCTTCACTGTTGCCTTGTTTAGGTGATTCTAATTATCCCCTTCTCCGGTATCTCTCATCATCATTCCCCTCTCGTGGCTCGTGGCTGGTCCGTTCCTCTTCCAATGCAATTTGGACGTCGCGTAGTCGCGTCCCATCGCAACATTGCAGTCCAATTAAACCAGTCGCTCGAACGAATTCCCCATCCTCCATTTTCATTTTCACGTACGCCAGCACTGTTGTATTTACGTGTCAATTTCCGTGCGTTGCGACGACGGATGAGACGGCATCATGAAATACACAGAAAACGAGGATGAAGAGTGGAGAGAGAGGTTAGAGAGAGAGAGAGAGAGAGAGAGAGAGAGAGGTTAGAGATGGAAAGGCATCATCGACGGGGCTATCTAGAATTCGAAGCTGGGCCGGTTCGTTTGGCGCCAAGCCAGGCCGACTTACCCAATTAGGTTTCATCACTGGGTCGCCAGCTTCCCTGGCTGCCAATATTTGCAATACCTAACTAAACTGATCCAATTATAACCAAACCGCTGCTCCATCACTCGATTGACGTATAGTTCTGTTCTGCGCCAGATAGTGGATCTGCCTGCTGGATTTGTCCTTTCTGCGTTTATTGCGTTTATGTAGCAGCTGAAAACGATATACAATGCTTATAAATCGTATTTTTGCACATATCCTCATTCTCCAATAAGGCGTTCTATTATCAGCTTCTCCATTCTCATAGTAACAAATTTTTGTAGTTACATAAAAGCACGTGCTATCAAATGATACGAAATTTAATATACCTTTAACTTAATTAATTAAGTATATAATTCTGTTATAAACACGATGGGCAAATATTTTTTGCAGCCACCGTTGTGTACCGTGTATTACAAATCGAAAGTCTAAGAAGAACACCTATTGATATAGACGTGTGTTTTATAAGAGGCAACTTAAATAACATGTGTAATAAATCTATATTGATGACATACGAATATTTGTAGTGCTTTGATCGTGTTTTTAGTAGTGCGTTACGTTTTCTTCCAATGTCTCGCGGACATGGCGGTTCGCTTCTCCGGAGAACTGACATGTTCAAGTCTGACAGTGAGAAGAAGTGAACTGCAATGATCACGAAACATCCGAACATGATGCAAGCGCTATTAAATGTACGATCGAAAACTGAAGAACCAGAAATATTTCAGTAGATAATTCTAGTGAAAATTCGAAATGTAAAATATTTTACATTATATTTTTAGTATTATTTATTAACTATTAATTATTATAATATATATTTGCTACTGCTAGTGAACATTAATCCGTAATTATTAAACTTAGATACATGCATTTGAAGGAGATAGGAAGAAAAAGTTTTGAGTTAGCAAACAGACTACTGATGCCTTTAAAAATGTCTCCAATTATATATTTCTGCATTCAGAATTTGTAAATTTTAGTTCTTTACCAATCTTATGATTTTAGTTTTTTCCTAATTTTATGATTATTGTGGTACATCGTTTTCATCTACAGCCGAATGTTTGCTGTGCATCAAATGCTAATACGTCTTATACGATAATATAAAATAATAAATGCATAATAATGTGACAGTATAAAATTCTCATTAAAGGTAAAATGTAAGTGCATAATAATATAAAATTCTGATAAAAAGCAAAAGGAGTGTGCCTTCGTTTTATTTTGTGGTAAATATCTCGTTTTCTCACGATGAATCAATGATCGATGAATGGTAATACAGGAGATGATCGGATAAGGAAGGGCATAATATGGACTATAAAGGATGTTTGAATGAAGTATGAGGTACTTAGGACAGTGCGAAGAGAAGTAATTGCTTGTTTACGGAGAGTGGTAAGGAGTTGATGGAGGTTGTTTGAAGGGTTCAATTGGAATTCTTGATGGGTTAAATAGGAGGAGAGTCGGTGTTTAGTTTGAGATTGAGTAAATGATTTAGAATATTTGGATCATGTTAGTGGAGGGTGTAAATGTCGTTGATTCTTCGACTGTGATGTTAGATGTTATTCTGTATGTCAATAAAGTGAATTAGTAATGTTATGTAATGTTACGTCCTTATTTTTATTTTTTATTAGAATGTGTCAATATACAGCGCAATTTTAATAAAGTGACGAGCTTATAAATGACACGGGGTAGATTAGATAATATTATGATTAAAATTATTTTTTGTATACGATAGTATAGATAATCTAGTATATTTTAATTATATTATTGTATAAATTTTGTAATAGATTTTTGTTTGTAAATATGTATTGTCCCCTCAGATTAGGTTTTGCTGCCAATCATATAATAACGTTCAATTTCTTCTCTTTCCTAAAGAATAAAATTATTAATACACTATATCTGTAATTTTTTAATTATAAAATATCATTTTTTTTATAAAAAGCAGGCTAATGCCCTGATTATTTTGAACAGAAGTACATGCATGTGCTTACCATTATATCTTTCTCGAAAAAGCAATTCAATCTCTTGCATTTAAGGTACACAAATTTTATACATAATTCTCACTCAGTTACTTGACTTTAATCCTTTAAGTGCTACGGATATATTGTCATAAATCATTCTCTCAAAACGCAAAAAATGAAGGAGCAAAATACAAGTGAACTTAATTTTGAGAAATTCGGTGAACTTCTACGCATGAATACGTACGCTCGTAAACAAATACAATTACTTCTTTCGTAGGACAAAGAACAGTATAAATACAAAACTATAACTATTCCTGTAGTAAACTAATCAAAATGGAGTCGTCAATGAACGATTTCTACGTTCCAAACTTAATTGAAATCTTAATATCGATCGTTCAAATCTAAGCATTTATTCGTTTAAGTATATAAAAATAGTATTTAAAGAGTTAAGTCAAGTCCAATAATTAGACTGGAGATTTTTATGCAGTTTATATTTTTATGGAGACAATTATAACAATAGACCTTAAATAGATATTCCTGCTATATATTAAAAATTATAACGAGTACTATATTTGAGTTATTTCAGATATTTTTATATATTATATGCATTCTGTGCAGTCTTTGCATCTTTAAATTTTATATAAATGCATACAAATCTGCACTATACCTACGACACTAAAAATCTCCATCTTCGCTAGATAGAAACCTACATCCCATTCTTTCCCACAATCCAAAAACTCCAAAATTCGACCCTCTAATTTATGCTTTAACAGCTCCAATCTCCCCATCTCACATACCTAAATTTCTGCATTATACATATTGCCAAATACCCTTAAAGTCCCCGAACATAGTCCTCGAAGCTAGTCCATTGGCATCGGCCAGTCCAACGTATCTCAACTCGAGGAAAACGTTCTCCATACACCTACACGCACACACACGTACACACAAATACGTAGCTGCACAAAGCAGAGACTATCAATAGAAAGACGAAGACAGAACACACCTACCCATACCTCGTTTCTTCTCAGGAAGGCTTCATGTTAAAAAGAGAGAGGAAGATGGAGCCAACAGAGGGTGTAAGAGAGAAAAGCGATGGAAGAAGCCGCTCACCGCTATTCCAGGCATTCGATTTGGTATTTTTCTTTGTGTATCGCGGATAGTTCGAATTGTTCTGCAAGCAGGGCATTGATATATCGTCCCGCGGGTCCTTTGAGTCGGCCGCGCGGCTCCGAATTATCGTTCGCGTACTCTCACGGAACCTTCTCTCCTCCTTTCGCCGAATGCACTCACCACCCATCCTCTTTGCCACCCCTCCTTTATCTTCCCTTCGGCGAGCTAGAGAGAGATCCAGAGAATCGGGCATGGTTGGTCGGTCTTTTCTGACCCCTGGCCACCCTCTTTCTCTCCCTCCATTGGTAGAATGGCTACCGGTCAATTTATCCACCGTGTTCCTTCTTTGCTTTATTTCGGCTCTGGCTTTCGGCTCGAAATCTACTCATACCTTACGGTCGCCGCGTTCCGTCGAAAAACGCTTTTTCGTGGTGCTCGCGTTCAGATACCTCGCTTTTGTCTCTGGATGTGACCTCGAATGGAGAGTCAAAAGGCTTTGCGAAGCCGACGAGGGTGAGGATGGAGACTCGAGTGTGAGACGATTTCAGATATCTTTAGGAGCAATGTATTTTAACCTTTCTTAACTTTCAACCTGTATCGTTAGATTACAAGTAACCAATTTAAATCAGATTTGAAATTACATTATTTAATCGTAAAATATAAATACGGTATACATATTAATTTTAGAAATGAATCGTAATTTTAATTATCCAAAAATTACGAACAAAACGATGTGAAACACGAGGATTATGACAATACTATTGTCTCTTGGTTTTCTAGATGAGATTTTATTATATACTTTATTCGGATATGTGACAAATGTTTCAAAAGATCCATTCTTTATAACAATCACATAACTATGTTCTGTCAATAAATCTTTATGATTTCTGAATAGGACGCATTCAATAGTATGTGGCTTGTAGATACATATTTCATACCGACTTATTAACCGAATATTGTACCACTCTATCATATTTAACGATTAATCTACATTGATCGTTGATTAAATTAAGACATTATTCGTATAAGATATTTTTTATAGTAAGTTAATTTAAATATTTTTCCTCTTTTAGATTTACATTACAATAGATTTCTCTTTTTATTCATAAACCACTTTGAGGCACTAAATTTGCCCCTAAATCCGTGAACACATTTTATTCATCGTTCCATCTTCGACCCTTTCTCCACTAGCTTCCGCCATGTGTTTGATCTTCTTTTCGTACACGACGATAGATCACGTCAGGACATTGCAGTTTTATTGAATTTTCTGTAGCCATTTTCCTTCACTTCCATTCTGTTCTTACTTTTACATAACCATTCAAATTGTTATTTCTACCTTTCTCTATTTTGTAATTTTTTAAAACTTTTTATCGTAAATCGCAATTTATTTTGAGAATATTTGGCAAATCTATACACGATGCGTCAATGACAGTAGCACGCAGTTAAATTTTTAGCTCGTGTCATCCTTCCAGCTTGTTAAGTCGTTTGGATGTTTTCTAATTAATCTTTTTAAGACAGGTTGACTGTATAGATTGTTTACCTAGATATTTGGATAATAATCGACTAGTCTCTCTTTGTATCTTTTGGCGTATTGTACAATTACTTTCCCGACTGATTCGATTTCGAGATCTTTCCTAAGATCTTCGTTCCTGAAGTATTTCTCTGTTAGATATATTTTCAATTATTATATCTCAAATTTCTATCATTTTTACGTTATATTTCAAATTTCAACTATTTTTTATTTTCAACAATTTTTCTTTGTTCTATAAGAAAAGAAGAAATTCATTAAGAAATCATTTTTGTAATTTCTCCAATGGAATTGGAATACACACACACTCGATTTTCGATTTCAAATTCTAGCGCATAAGTAGAAACTTTATGGAAGATTATTCTACCTGAGGTTTTAAGACTAATATGACTTTAAAAAACTAATTAAAAAATTATTTTGTTAATTTACACGAACGTGATATAACGAATACGAGTAGAAAAACGAAACCTAGATAGAAATTTGTTGTGCCATTAGAAGACTATATATTTTTTTTTACTATATTTCGTATTTTTTATTATATTATTATTATATATTTACCCATATTATTTTCATCCAAGAATAAATTCTTTTCTAACTAAAGTTCTTCGCGGTTTAAAGGGTTAACTTTTGAAAGAAGAACACTGTCGTTTCAAAGTCAAGCCGAGGGCCGCGACGAGGTTGAAACGCAAGCGTCCAAGCTTTCGCCTCCTGGGTCCCGTTACTTTTCCAATATTCATACGCCACGATGCTTCCCGCGGCGCGTTCGTCCGGTTTCTCATACCGGTTCCCTCACTAACACCGAACGAATCAGGAAGGAAACGAGGCGCGAAAGAAAATTTTTCCCTAGTAAACTCGCTCATTTTTACCTATGGCTTTCACAACCTCACATCCTCCTGAACCTGCAACAACCTTCTCGTCTCGTCTCCAAACCACTACGGTGATTTTCTTTTTTTCTTCGTTTTCTCCGACTGGCCAAGGTTTCGTCCAAGTTTCCCTTTGTGTGTAACGGTGAATCACGAACGAACGATGGACAAGATCGGTGGTAAAAGAAGTAGAAGAAGAAGGCGGAGAAGAAGAAGAAGAAGACGGTCCAAGAAGAGGCGTGGGAACAAAGGATGGCGAGCAGATGAAATGAGCCAAGACGAAGAGAGAAAGAGACGAAGAGAGGGACCGACTCGCCTGATCTTCTCATCATCCCTTTCTTTTCTTTCTTCGTTCCTCTCAAAATGCTTCAACCTCCTTCTTCTTTTCTTCATCATGGAACCTTCTGCTAGCCTTTCAAAGCGGGAAAAAGAAATTGCCCAGGAGTTATCGGAAGTAGTGCTATTCGTGGAGATTGCTCGTCGAATTAATTCCTAAATTGCCCCTTCTCGCGGATGGTTAGATAGTTTGATGTCTGTTGGAAGGTTTTCTGAGGCAGAGACGGTTTTGTTTCCAAGAGAAAGTGTTTGGAAATGGTGGACGTTTGGGTAGAACGAAATAAAAGGGCAAAATTTTGTTGTTACTCACGACTTTAAGTAATGAACAGTTGTCTTTTATGATAGTATTTAAACTGTTAAAATCGAAATTTAATCGATCAATTTTTTGAAGCGCCACAAGACGTTTAGAGTCTATTTTTGTCAGTTTTATGAAGTTTTCGTGATTTCAATAATTTACTTTTTGTTTTGAGCAAATTATTTTTTTTTTACTGACAACAATATTTGTGGATAAGGATGTAGAAAACCATTATTTCGTAAGGATTCTTTATTTGCTGGTTTCTTTTTTGTTACTTTAAATTAGTTAGGAAGGCATATATATTTATAACCACGATATATGTTCAAAGTATATAAATATATTATACTATACAAACTACATGAATAGTCAAATAAACAAATAAAATACGATAGAAATTTCACTTCGTATACTGTGATTCTACATAAAAAATAAGATAAAAATGGGAATATAATTTTTGTCGTACGATATTTTTGTTCTAGAAAATTAATCTAGAATATTTCTTTGGTTTGTGTATGCTTAGATACACTGCTGGCCAATATTATAAAATTATCTTGTTCTCAGCTGGTTTGTTATTATCATTGTTAAAACTGTTATCCATTTTTTTTAAATGTAAAATATACTGTATAAGATACTATTACAACATCTACGCAAACCATGAACTAGTATTGCTATTGAAGGGTGAGTCATTTATATAATGCTTAATTACAGCGAGTATTCTTTTATTTTGCTATTACATAAATTAATGAAAACATTTTCCTTCTCATATTATCTAAAACCTTTTCTATTAAATCTTGGACTTCTCGCTGTATTAACAATCGTTATTTTTAATTCTTGAACTATTGAGTATTTCGTATTATTTCGATTTTTAGTGATTGGTATCTCCTATACATTCTCCATCTCGTCCAGTTTCATGAAAGACATTGTGCAAAAAAACTTCTTAAACGAATTGTTTAACAACCGATTGAAAACAATAAAGAGTGATAAAAAATATTTAAAAGTAAACAGATGTAACTCTAAGAACAATTAAATTTAAATATACGATTGAATAAAATTAAATAAAATATGTAAATCTAAATCTAAAAGTAAATGAAACTGATTCGATAATAAACGCTGAGACTGTACACAATCACTGTACAATCGTTCAAAAACGATATCGAATTAAATCTGCCAATTAGTACAAGCCTGTCGGGTTAATTGGCGGTTGGCTTCGATTCGAGGAGAAATTCCAGCAAAACCTGGCAGTGGGTTCTTTCATCTTTCATCTTTCAAAGAGAAACCAGATGGAGCACAGTGACCTTTGGTGTGCGTAGCCTAGAAAGGGGAGGTAATGTAACGAGAAATTGACATCGAGAGTCGTCGAGGTCATGTTGCGAAGCGGCAATTCCTCTGCCACTCTCTTCCTTTTCTTTCTCCATTAAATCATATTTTTAATACCCTATCGTCTAATATTTCGTATTTTTTGTTCTGGCGTTTATAGATTACTAACGATAAAGTATTAAATAGATATTGTTTATTTCAACAGAATTAGAATTATATTTTTCTTAGTTTTCTGACGTTCATGTTACGGTTTATGTACTTTGTGTGCAAAATGGAGTATTCCAATATAACATAGTTAAAAAGAAAGTTATTTAGAAATGGATGATGAATGAACAAAATTTTGCAAATATATATAAAAAATAATAAAAAATAAAAAGAACATGATATGAATTTGTATTGAAGAAAATGAAAACAAAAATGAGTATATAAGGTAATACACTATGGAGTAACATATAATTTATTAAATATGTGTGACAATTAAGGATAGAAAATGAAAATAAAGAATCAACTTTTTTATGTATTGCACTATATTGCACTATGTATTTGCATTTGATAAAACAGATGATGCCACGTGTATCTTAAAATGAGATTATTATCGACAAATAGTTAAGAAACTATAACAAAATTAATATGTAAAAGTGAAATAACGATAAGAAATAATATGATAATATAATTATAGAATATCATATATAAAAATTCATATTTCAAATTAATCTTATAAAGTGCTAATATTTCCATTCTACTATTCCAACAACTATCAGCCTATTATTTGGACTCATTTTTCGAATTGCACCTCTATTGGATTACTTGCTTATTAAATTATTAATTCGAAGTGAATATTACAAAATAACATTAATAATATCCTCCAATTCAATAAAATTGGTTATATTCTGAATAGCTATAACAAAATTCTATGTTGACATTTCTTAAAATCGTTGAGTTGTACAAAATACATAAGGATTCCAAACTTATGATCCGTATAGCATAATACTCGTGGAAAACTATTTTGTCTCGTCAGTGCTATAAATTTTTGTTGAAAAAAAAAAATTGAAAAAATATATCTTGTAGTAACAGTACTTAAAAAAATTAGGGCACAATAAATTGGCAATGTACGATGAAGATGGTCAAAGCTTCAAAGTGTACCAAATTTTGGGGGTACCATGTAATAAGATATCAAGACCTAATGGGTTAATGCAGCAGCTTCCGAGCGCGGCCCGCTTTCCGGCTGTACCTGTTTCTACCACGTTGAAAGAAACGATATCTGAAAGGAGGTAGTTCTCTCAGGTGGGGGATACTCAACGACAGATGCGAGATGTGCTGGGATTGCATCTTCTTGCATGCACTCTGCGTAACAGGCTGTTCAGCGCAGTTTCTTTTCTTCTAGTTGAAAATCTATAGTCACGTTTAGTTACTATATTCCTTTTGGAAATGAAGCACAAATTTGAAGAGAATTGCGAAGTAAAGATAAATGAAAATTTTGAAAATTTAGATCTATGTAGAAAATTATAAACGCAACAGGGATTTATCGATACACGGATATTTTTCGTTTTAAAATATTCTTACTTCTTCGATTGTATTATGGGAAGACACAAGTATCTTTTGCGAGAGGGTAAAGTATGTATTATTTAGCAAGAGTACGGAATTTATAAATAGAATCGTATTTTGTTACTATATCACTCTCACAATCATTTTTTTTTTTTTTTTTACAAAAGTATTATCCCATTCATGTAGAAAAAATCATTAGTTTAAGAGATATTTTAATTTCGATATTGTGTTTATTTCGATACCCATTGCTGGTTTAATAAAATACAGATGTCGTGAATTAAGACCTCTGACAAAACTTTTCAAAGCTAGTGGTCACTCTTATGATTCGAAATTAATAACTTTTTGATATATGTAAATACTTTGATATATATGTATATATTAATACTTTCTTTTATAAAGAATGACAAAGTTACATTGAGTAGTATAATAAAAGATGTGTGATTCCATTTTTGAGAAAAAGAGAATTTTATCTTAATATTTTCTCTATGCGTTTATCTATAAAATAACTTATAATAATATCAAAATGTATCCCGTTTGAAACGATTTAACTTTGATCTACAATATTTTTCGCTATAGATGAATAGTATAACGTAAGTCAAAATGATAATATCAAGTGTCTGATTGTGACTGTTTAGTATCCATTTAAGATGATAATGTATGGTAATTAATGATAAATTTCTTACTAGTAATTGTAGGAAAACGAAGACGTGAACGAAGGATACGTCGAGACTGCGTGACTTTTTATTACCGTAATCACGATCACGATGTAATGTGATGAGTTTATGACACTGTAATTATAATGACCGTGACCATACACGATTAATGAGCATACCTGTGATAAGTGTACTCTTGATGAGTGTAATTTCCATTTGTTATACGGTTGCGGCTAAAATAAGATACATACTGCGGATACATCGTTACAATCAACAGTTTCTTCTTAACCTACACTGCCTATTCTTTATCTCTATTATTGTCTTATTTTCACTTTCTGCCTGTATATATTTTTATGTGAAGTTACACATTGTTATATAAATATATAATTCACAAAGAACGATGTTATATCATGAGTAGATATTTTAATTATATCTACATAGGATATTATCGTTGTTTATTTATTATTAAATATATTAAATACGTTGTACATATATTTTATTTTATATATTTATATTATATTTATTTATTTTTATTGAACTTACGAGGTGTTTTAAATACGTAATAAGTCCCTTTTTATAGTAATATATTGTGCACTGGAAATATATGTGTATATATATGTATTTACTACATACTACATACATCAATTTTTTGAGATGCGTCATCTTTTTGTCGCAAAATTCAACGTCAACGTCAATACATTTCATAGCTATACACCCACATCTAAAATTTTGTCAATATACACCATTGCAACAACAAAACTCAAATGGAATCACAGCGGTGCATGATATACGTACATTTAAACGAAACCAGTGCACGATTAATTGTAATCACTTTAAATTTCCAATAAATTTCACGGGCATGGGGATGTCGGCAACGACGTACTTAAGCGTCGTTAAGCGTCCACAAATTTTACAGCGAGTAAATAGACGGAGATCTTTGTTTGGCCGGCCGGTCATTCAATGCGAAGAACGCTTAATCGCTTTCGTCACATCGTGTTTCTTCGTGGCCATTTCCCACTTCAGACCTATGACTTTCGTTTCGCGTCATCCGCCTGCACTTGCGCGTAATGACACATAAACATGTGTGCGTCTCTACTCGTCGACGAACCGGCATGCTGATGGAATAATGACTCTTCGGGCACGTGTCACTCGTCCGCGTTTACGTTACTGCTTCGTACCACCTCGTTTTTCTCCGCCTCGTCCTTTTCATTTTGCCGTGTATCGAGTAAAGAGAGTTTTCTTTTCGAGATCAGTTTTCGTCGACTTTCATGGATCCTTCAAGTTTTGAGTAGTGACGGGACTAAGATCAATATGTATTAAATCCGTATCAAATCCAATAACCAGAATTCGCTTCATAGGGTCCGAATACTAATTACAAGATATAATATCATCGTATTTGTATAGTATTCGATCTTCATAAACTGATTTCGAACCTCAGAACGAGTACTCGGAAGTTCCGAAAATCTACTTAAATCTAATTCTGATATTCTGATATTTTAACGAATCAAATCTCTTGCAAGTAACAATTGAATCACGAGAGCCAGAAAGGCGTTACCGTTTCATTGAATTCTTACAACAAACAAATTCTATAGAATTATAGACGATAAACAAGATTCCCATATTTTATTTCAACATTTGCATTTGTAACTAACCAAGAACGATGGTTGAGAATAATGATTCCGAACGAATGGAGAATTTCTAACAAAGTACTGGTAAAGTTTCGAACTTGTTCGAGCAGCGATCGATTCTGCTTGGTAATGTTTGTTTCGTTTGCCAAAATATTCGTAGAGGGGTTGAATTTATTGCAATTAAATTAGAGTCTACGTAAAATTACCATTTCTTTTTTCTTCCCATATTTATAGAGGATTCAAATTATTTCTGATAGACCCAACACGTTCATAAAGATAAGTACGTGTATTAGCTGAAAATGTCACGTTATACGAATGGAAAATTTTAGTGATGCGTAACGGTGAGCGACGAAGAGCAACACTTACTTTTCTTGTTTCTGTGCTGTTCCGCGGTACTTCTTTCCAGTACCGCTTGAGTCCATCACTGTTAAAAGGTGTTTTCTTTCCAAGGCAAGTTTTCGCCCACTGTCAGAGATCTTTCAGGTTTTGGGATAATGACGAGGAGAATGAGGTGAATATGAAAGTCATAAGTAAAAAATATAATAAAACAATTGCATCGTATTTTATAAAAAGACAATTTTAAGATTCAATATATCGCCAAGCAAGTTCATATGAAAGATATGTTTTCCAATGGGATTAAATCATAATAATAAATGTTAATGTATTTTATATCCTCTTGAACACTAATAACATTAGTCGTATACTTGCTCATTTTTTAAATGTACATATCAAAATATGTATGAGAGGTACATATAGACTAATAAATAACTTACATATATAGGTACATAAGACTATTTTCTATGCTTTTCTGTACGTTTATCTTAATCATTTTAATGAACAACGAACGTGTTGAAAATATATGAATAAAATTGAACGAGTTGAAAAATATTTGATAGTTAAGAATTATGCAAAACAACCAATGTCTAACTTTAATTGTTATGAGAAAAATGTCTTAGAATTTTAATTTTTAGATAAAAATTTCAGAATCACTTTACTTCGAATCACTTCTACATAATGTTGCAAGCGACGTATTGGAAGTTGATATACCACATAATTTATTCATCATTAAAAATTTTTAAAAATACTTAGAACAGCTCGACTTAGTTCAACGGATCTTAAAGTGAACCGAGAAAGTCTCTTTATGACAGTAATCACGTCGATATTCTAATCTTTTTGTTGAAAAAAATCACACAGTAAATTACATAGTATATCAGAATTTTGTTGCAATATAGACAATTTTCCTATAGTTCGATCGTTATATCACAGATTTATCATACTGTAAGACAATTAAAACACTTCTATCAATTTGCATGAAAGTCCAATGACCCGTGTAAACAGCTTAAAAAATTGCAACCCTCGAAACGATAAACTAGTCAGCAATAAAGTATCGTTCTACCGCTTAAGCTAATAACAATTTATTCGTAATTTCCGGAGTTTACGTAGCGTGAATGCTCGAAGGGGAGAGAACGAGAGTCGTTTAAACAAACATACCTTTCGACTATTTTCTGTGTTATATTTTCCGCATTCGTAATAACTCTCGAATTTTTTCGAACCTCTGGAAAAATCAAGTAACAAAATTAGTAATCGGAATCGGATCCACGAAGCCGAAAAAGCGAAAGTTTACCAATCGATATATAGAGAACATCGGTTTTTCTTGTGTATCTTCTTTAATTTATTTAATTTTACCTTCAACCCTTAATTGATATCTTGGATTTTTAACTTTCAGTCAGTTATTGATATCAATGTTTGTAATAGTTTAGGTTATATTTGTTAATAATAGATCAGATTTATTTTAAATATTACTGATATCTACTGTCGATAATATAATGTCGAAAATATAAAACGATTTTTAGGAAATACAAAATATAAAATTTATTTCAGAGTTTTAAGTAACCTAATCCAAACCTAACTCAAATTATTGTGGCTACTTATAACCCAGAAATGCTAGTTAAAACGTAATATTCTTAAGTAATTAACTTTTTTGTAAAAAGATTCGTAAAATCGAAAACATACTATTTTGAAAATCATCAAATAATTTATTACGATACTTTTAGCCAGTTTATTCCAAATATGATATTTAACAAAAAAATGTGTATCAAACTTAATCACTGCTCGTAGGTTTTCAGTGCGTTTGGTATATTTTGGTATTAAATTTTCAAGGTATGGACAATTACTTCGTGTCTTGATATTTTGCAGTTTTTAGCGATATCTCATTATTGCAAACCTGCTTTACAAGTTGAATATTAGAATTGGCTTTTCCTTTGAATTAATGAAACGAATGCGCAATTAATGGTTTCAAAACGATGGCCGCCAAAACATCATCTTTCGCGTACCTATAGTGGTATGTATGTCATTGCTGTTAGAAAGTAGTAGTTAAGGGAAGAGAATTTTATATTATTTTAAATAGTACGTTGATAGATAGATTAAATAACAGATTGAGAACAGTTATATCGATAATTTGCATAGTATCGAAAAATGGATTTGTGTTGTTTTGAAATTGATGAGCTTAGTTATGTATTGACCATTTTGTAGACATTTTTCTAATTTTATCATTTTTCTAAAATAAGTTTGGGGTTTAAAATAAAAGACTACTTCATGTAAATAAATATTTTGTTCGCAAGTATTGTGCTTTTACAGTATTGAAACTGTAATTAATTTTGAAATTGTAACCGTGTAATTGTATTTAAAAACGAGTTATAATTTTAGCATTTGACATATTTGCAATTCTTACAATTTCGATCGTATTTTTAACAGTACGTTGCGCTTTGTTTCGACTTGATGTAAACAGTGCAGTTCAGTTTCACCCTTGGAAAATGAATGGACCTGAAACAGTTTCAAAGCGCAACGTATCGTTAAAAACTCGATCGACTCCCAAAGAATCACAAATATGTCGTCTAATAACCATCGTGAAAGTTTAAAATCTAAATTTATAATATTCTTGTTCCCTAAAAAATGTACGAAAAATGTTGTTTCGTTCAAAAAGGGTGCCCAAACTTTTAGACGGGAGTGTAATACTTATTTAATATATTTGTTAACTTGAAATGTCCATTTACTATCGACTTTAGTCGATACAACTGTTACGATCATGAAAATTGGTTTCGACATTTGTGGTGCATATCCGTTTCAACCAGATCGTCGCTGGACGAAGCGATTTAATTATAGGTCAACCAAGCGAGTATCATTTCCCTCCTTTTTCGTTGATGCTCGCTCGAGCAGCACCGTTCTTGAAAAGGTTAATCGTCTTGCTTTCTTAATGACACCGTTCACCTACGAACAGTCGTCGTTCGTTAACGTTTGGTGACGTTTGGTTTCACGTAGCTGCACCCATCTAACATCAGTCAAAGAAACTACAATTATATTCTACCTTAACCTATTTCGTATCAAATCAGCGTAAGAAACGCAACATTATTTAAAGAAACAAACAAACACAAATAAAGTAAACTGCGGATTTGTAGCATTTATGTATATATTCAATTATGAGAAATTTGAAGGTACAAAAATGTATAGAATGCACGTAACAAACAAAAATATCTTTTTGTTATAGTTAATATTTAATGGCTAACTATTCCTTACCTAGGGTCCGTTTATTTAATCATACCCGTAAGAATATGAATTTGTATATACTTATATCTGTGGTTTAATAATTAATATCTTATCGAGCTTTATCATATGTTTTACTATAATTTTTTCTAACTTCAAGCTATCACGAATTAAAACTATCAGAAGAAAAAAGAAATGATCGATGTTTCCATGTGCTGATGGTTTCGATGGTGGTTTTTGCAGGAGGATCTTTCATCCTCGGCAAAGGAAAGTTTAAAGAACATGATCGGCATCGTTCGATAGAATCTCAAACAACCGATAGGGGATTCGAGCCATGTTTGATCAATTTTCAAACGGTCGGTTGCTTCGTAAATCATAGTCCACTGAAAAATCAGCTGATTCACGCGAAACGCATTAAGTCGGCTCAGCAAAATCCTAAAGTAGAAGGAAAATGGGACAAAAACGATCGCCTGTCTCTGGAAGATGCGAATGAAGATAACATTCATCGCTTTTCCATGGTTCTGATAATTTAACGATGGAGTAATTTCAATGGCATCATTTTCGAACGGTCGCTTTCGAAAGGTCAAAAACGTCTCAAGGGATTTTCCTTTTGCAACTGAGTTTTCTGCGTAGTCATTATGAGTCTCATTTCAGTGGGATTGAATACTTTGCATTTAACTTGATATTTTCGACGTAAAGACGTTGTGTTATTGCTGATAAAGTCTCAATGAGACAATTGTTATTACTAGACTGTAGATTTTTATACATTTACGAAAAATGTAATGGTGCAAGAATACACGACGGAAAAGTATGTAAAATATTGAAAGCATAATATTCGTTAGAATTTACAATGGATAAACCAATTCTCTAGTTAGGATCCATTTTTGAAATCGTATTTATAAAAATATGAATTTGCATAAGTACCCCCAGTCGAATTGTTACTATTATTTACACGTACGCGGGTTTACGAAAATATTTGAATACTTGGTATGGAAAACTTCCGTCTATTACATAGAAATTCAAATTTTTAATTTCTTAAAATTTTGTTAACACTGTTATGAAACATATCTGTCATGATTATATGTACTGGTCAAATTTGAAGACAATCTGAAAATAATAAGATATTTAGTGCAAGTATGTATTACGCAGAGATCATTATTCAAACAACCAATTATCCATTAAATTAATAAACCTCAATACTCAGGGGGGTGATATTTAACTTTTATCATATGTTATAGCTATTCACGCTGTACACTAACTTTTGTAGTAAAGATACGTTTGCAATAAATATCGTAATTTATTATAACACAAACTATACATACCAGAATAACTGTAAAAGTACGGTTAAATATTTTTTTGCTAAATATTGTATCACAGATAATATTTGACATACTAGACTTTTATTAAAAATATCGTTGACATATTTTATATGTTTTCTTATTCATATGTTTGTATACTTAATGAGTACAAACATTTGCAGTCTAGCTATTACTAATAAAGGAAGTGTACTCAGATGTTACATTTCCAAAATACTAAAAATATTAAAGTTTTAAGATATTAAAAAAGCTCGATATTAAACTATTTAAAACATCAAATACTTAATTTTTAACCTATAAATATATCCATATATTTCCAATAATTATTTGTTATAATTTGATATATTTTTTCCTATTCTAACTATATTTTTTACTTTAGGGAAAAATGTATCTGTGTCGCTTTTTCATTAACCTCTTCAGATATGATGCAGGTAGTATATTTATAACGCAGTTATAGAATGTAAAAGTATTAACGTAAAAATGCATAATTTATCAGAGTTAAAATTTTACGGTGCTTGTTTCTCTAAGACGGTATATGACAATGAGTTACGTGGGTTTGGATTTTTATCTGGTAACTTTTGCGAGCTCTTACTAATGACTTTTATTTTCTGTTCTTATGTACTTGAATTTTTCTTTGAAATTAGTATCTTCTCTAGTCATTTTAAACGCAATACGATGTATATATTCTGTTTTCAAGACATCTTTTAAGCATTTTCACATACTCCGTATATGTTACTTTTAATTGAATTTTGATATATGGTTTCGTATTACAATAAGATGTTGAACGTTGAAAATTGCGCTTTAAATTTAAATTGAAGTTAACACCATAATGTAATTCTTATTCTGATAATATTATGACGTTGTAAACAAGAAAGTTAAATTTAAAGTTAAAATATCTGGAACATCGGATTAATTAAATTTCTTTTCGTTTTTACGTTCTGCTATATGCATACATATATATTAAGTTATCCCAAAAATTTCTTTCATTCTATAAGGAAATAATAGATGCAAAACATTTTGTGTTTTATATTATTTTATTGAATTATGTATGATCCATTTTGTTTTATTGGAACAAATATAATGGATTTATAAAACGAAAGAAACTTTTCAGGTAACCCAATAAATAAAATAATTTTCAATGAAGATTACGTTTATTTTTTATATCAATAAGTTTCGCACAGATTTATGTTACAAATATTTTTCTATTTTAACTCGTTGATTACATAGAGTCGAAAAAAACGTTTCACATTAATTGTATTGGCTTCGATTGTTTCTATCTAAATAATATGTTATTTCTTCTGAAAAAGAATATTTCAGGTTTTAAAGCATTTACTACACCGTAATATCATGAAAGCAATCGCTTAACTTATCTTCCTCCAATAAGAAAAAGCCATTCAGCATTTACAATTATTTTTATAATTATACACTAAATCTTTTAACATATTGCATCATATTTGTGCTGCAAATAATGTCACAAATATACCACGTGCTAACTATATTCATGAAATGTAATTTTAATTTTGTCTTTAATATCTATTAATTCTCTACCTTTCTTACGATGGGTTGTGAAAAGCTATTTATTATCTATTACCTACATTTGGAACGATATTCGTAAATCAGTCATCGAGGTGCATTAGAAGTTTTAAATTTTCTATTGAATTTTACCTATATTTTGCGCATAGAATCCATTTTTCACTAAAATTCGTCTCTTCTGAATTGGTCTAACATTTAATAGAACAATTATTAATGTGTTCAAGATTCTTGAACCTACTAATAACATAATAAAAATATGTTGTATCTATGAAAGATGTCTCGCAAACTTTTAGAAGTTTGTCTTAAAAGTTCGCCTTGAATTATTCACAAACTGTTATGCCATTGTGAACTATAACTATTTAAGGTCTAATTACTTAATTTTGACATTTTTTACTTAATCTAATTTAATTGCTCTCTCGTGGATAATGTAGAATGCAAAATAAAATTTGTAGTAGTCTAACATAAGTTACTATGTTTATTTATAACTTGAAGATATTATTCGATGATTAATTTTCATTGCTCTGATAAAAAAATAGTTCGATTAACGCGTTAAGACAATCCCCTCGACCCTTTTAGAGGAGACAAATAGAACAGTAAAAATGGAAACGAAAAGGAAAGACGAAGGAACAGTAAAAAAAAAAAAATAAAATAAGAAACAGTAAAAAAGGAAAAGAAAGATTGACTATACATTTCTGGATTAGGACCTTATCACGAAATCGAGCGAGTACCATCCAGCAAATTAAAAACCGTGTTCCTCTCAGGGTGGCGGCGTAATCTTCGGGAAAATCTTTTTTCCGAGATAAAAAGTAACATTACACGTGGAGGAGAGGAGTGGATCGTGTACAAGAGAAAGCATCGTCGGACAGGGCAACTGGAATAAAAAGGTTTATGGTTGTTTCGGGTGCTCTATCTTTAGGACCTACATATCATGCCACAGTCGCTCTTCTCCTCTTCCCTCTTCCCTCTTTCCTCTTTCGTTCGTTCTCTTTTTCTCTTTTCCACTCAGAACCCTCCTGGCTGAACCCTCGACTGAGTTATTTCACGGTTAAAATAGTCGAGTGTTCCTTTCGAGCGAGAGGTTTGTGCAGTTTCACGCGAAGAAAGTACTCGCAGTCGAAGCACGCCTCTGAGTTGTCCATCTCTCTTTCTCGTGCTTTTTCGGATTTCCTCGACGAACTCTCTCGTGATCTTCCCTTCGAGGCTTTAATGCATCCTGAAGAACGTTTTGGGAATGTTAGGTTTGGATCGAGCAGTTTCTTCTCTGTTTTCTGCTTTTCTATTTTGCTATCTTTGACGATTTGGTTTTAGAGTTAGGTTAAGGGAGGGAGAATTAGGTAATTTGGGTATGTAGATGAATCTTCTTCGGCTGTTTCAATGCAAGTAGATTGTTTTTCGAGCCGAAAGTCGTTTCTTGAATCGCTTGAACTTATAAAATACAACGTTAATGATCATACATTTGTGAAGAAATGACCATAACGTGCAAAAGTACATGTGGTATTTAGAGGATAAAATAAATCTCTATTTTGGTTGTATTTGCCTAGCTTTGTTTATAAACATATGTATCTGCATGAGAATTTCTAGTTTACTAATAATTACAAGTACAATATATAACTTTCATTAGTGATTTACGACTTTTATGTGTTCGAATCGTAAATTAACTTTTTAGTGCAAGTGGATTGTTTCTCAAATTGGAAATTGTTTCTTTAAGTACTGAATCTTTTTACATAGTTAGCACGATGCTTTTGTATACTGATGCTATAACAAATGGGGTGACGCGATACTAACACAATAGGTATAAATATTACAAAAACCATATTTTATCAACCCTTGAGTGAAAGTTAACAGTGGTGGGACGCGGGTGACCATCGATAAGTATCAGAAGTAAAATATCTCATTGGTTAATAAAAGATACTTCTTGAAAAGTATTCAATAGGAAAGGAAATCAAACTCTCAATTTTTGGCATTCTTTTAAAGTTACATTGGAATCCTTAATAAAATATAAAGAAATATCCTTATAAGTCTTATTAATTTGTAAATCCAATATCTAATATACTATCTATATACAATCTAATATACTATAGTAGGGTATTTTGAGGAATTCAACAGCGTGTTTTAATAAAATGTAACAATATGAAAAAGTAGGGCACAAAATAATTCTAAGAAAAATGCAAAATATATGAATTACGGAAAATAAAGTACACGTTATAATATTTAATCTCTCAATTTCACGCGCGTAAAAATATGAATTTAATTAAACATTTGTAGTCTGATCACTGGTATTTTACTCTTAATATTGGAAATCCAAATAACGAATTAATTTCAATTCACTTCAATGAAAAATATGATTTGACTCGATCAGTTGCGATAATTTTTAATTTGAATCCATTATAAGGTTCTTTGCGAAACCTTTTTTATTTGTAATAATCTGATTTGTTTTAAATTTTTTAGAAACGCGATATCGTTAAAGTAACATCTTTCAATGATATAAAATAGAGGAAATGTAATTATGTAATTATAAATTTAGAAACTTAGAAATCTACAAATTCCATTTTTTCGAAAATGAAGCTTTAAATGAAATAATTTTGTTCTACATTTTCAATTTATTTTCACATATAGAATAATCTCCTGTTGTTTATCCAATCAAAGAATAGTCAAATATGTACACATATTATATTTGCAATTAGAGAAGTTGCAAATTCGATGTTCTCGGAAACAAAGCCTCGTATTAAAAAATGGTCATTTTATATTTCTGACTTACATTTGCGCAAGAGCCATCGCTCTTCGACTTGTTCCACTGTTTTCAACACATCAATGTACAATGATAGAAACGTATTATAGTTAAAATCCTATCTATCTATATATATATCTTGTAGATTATATAGAAGCCTATTTACTCTTATAGTATGATTTAAATAATTTTATATATTCATACTAGAAGTAGTTACTTTACTGTTTTAATGATTTTCTTGCTCAAAAATTTCAGACTTAAGATTATTATTAGCTAGAGTGAGTTAATGAACTTACCGCAGCCTAGTGAAACAGATAGTAACTGCAACTATTATTTGTGGGTAATTAGAGAGAGAAAGTGTTGTTTTATATTACCTACAAATATGTATAGAAAAGGAAAAGGGGTATTTCCATATACATTAAAAGAAAGCGCTAAATACAGATATCATTTATCTTAAATTTATTAAATAATTAATTATTTATTTCAGATAAATGATACTCTTTCAAGACGAATATCTTGGAACTGGTAATTATTACGGGTATTACGTTAAATGAGGTAATTATACGCTAAGCCTCTTCTAATAGAATATCTTTATTATTGCTAGTAAAATCTTTAGATTTCCTGTCGTCTTAATACTATATAGAGATGTAAAGATAGAGTGCGCGAGTCATATGCTACAGCGTAAGACGGTGTAAGTGGATATGATATGGGAATAAAAAGAGAACGCTGCATAGAGACGTTTTCTATCTTTGTCTAATCAGGCATGCACACTGACAGCGCTCGTTGATGCGAGTTACACCAACATATCTACTATACGAATGTGTATGCGTTAATAGATAAGGACACAAGAAGCCTCTATGCAGAGTTCTCTTTCTGTTCCTCTATCGCTTTCTCAGCTCGCTCACGATCTCTATCTTTATACGTATCTCAATGTTCAATAGAGAATAAAAGAAATATGGTGGAAGAAAGTCTTTTACGGTGCGTAGATTCATAGATCTCCTTCTATGATATAGGCTATATAGAAAAAATTAAGATTTAACCAAAAAGGGGAAGAAATCTCGCGAAATTTATAAAAAGAAAACTATAATATCTTAGCATTTTCATTCTTTGAAGTATTGTGTATGAGAAAAACATATCTAGAAATCGTTTAAGGTATAAATAGAATATAGTTCAACGTAACTTAATATATTACAAAATTCGTAAGATTTAGTAACAAAAAAAAGTGCAGATTCTACAATTACGTTAGAATGAAAGTGATTATTTCTTTACTCGAACCTAAAATTTTATTACCAGGTACCATATCATGTAGGATATTGATTTCCTTTTCTTCAATTTCCTACCTGTTGTATTTCTTTCAATTCAGAATTTAAAGCAACAAACCCTTCGTGTAAAGCAATACTCGTACTAATTTGAACATACGGAAACCGATCTTGAAATCTCTAGTGATCGTAAGCATCTAAGTAGTTCAAATACAGTCAGTTACAAAAGCCTACGTACATCTATCAAATTTTGTATATTTGACTTATCAGAGAAACTAAAGACTTTGTCAAACGATTATTTATACGCAGTATATATCGATACAGTTATCATCGACGTATTTCTAAAAGAAATTTAGAAAATCCAAACGTTTGACTTACAAAAATCTCAGTATAAAATTGACACGAGAAACGACAAATGTTATCGGTTCTTATGTACGAAAGATCTATAAGATATTAACATAATATTAAGTCTAGTTTTATCATTAGATGCAGATATAATAGGTATAATAATATAATTTTTGTTACATTGTATTTTATATTTTTTCTATTTCCCTTTCCTTCATAAAGTTGAAAGTGAATAAATTGTATTACGTTTTAACAATATGTAGTTTGATATATCATCAAAATTCATAGATATAACGTTTTTGCTAAGACATTTTATATCGTATGTAGACTTTTGTAATTGACCGTGGGTAGATATCAATAGGAAATTGATAGATCCAATTTCACAAACACATTCCAAAACACAATCAGGAGACCCATAATCCTGAAAATTGACGCGAGTTTCAATAATAATTTTAAGAGAATGGTAGAGAAACAAGTATCGGAACCTGACATTTTTATTTTTACGCGTTATGTCCGTTGGTAGTGACTTAATAAACGCGCGCACCTGCAGGAGGCGAACCATGAATGAAGTTTCCACAATGGTGGGGACTTTGGCAAGTGGTTCGAGCCCGGATGCGTGGTGATTCGAGCGCATTTTGCTTTCTACGCAAAGTCGGTCGTCCCGGCCCGACTTCTTGGCGCGCATACAATTTCGATTATCTCGTTTCCGGTCGGTCCTCTCTACCTCTCTAATCTGTCTCCTGATGGTTAACGAAGCAGTCCAGATACGCAAAAGGAATTTGGTTCGAGAGGAGTTCGGAAGATAGAAAATTTTGGATTTAGTCTGTTAATTGCGTTATACAAAATTTTACTTCTAATTTCTTGTTGTAATATAAGATTTAAATATACGTTTCTTATGTTCTGTAGGGTTAGAAGAGACTGCAATTGTTATAAGAACTGAAATTTATGCTCTCCTTACAATTCCTATATCGATTCTTGTATCGTTCTTGTAAATAATTTTTTATTTTATATCGACTAAAAAGCGGTCGTAGAATCAATGTTATCAGTTTTATAGTAACTTGAAATATTATGCTTCGCTATAAATAGCCCATTACGTATTTTTTATTACTTATATGTATCATACCGATGTTTAAGAATAATGAAATATAATACATACCTAGTCTAAATGTTTCATTTTTAAATTTAGCTTATACGAATGATTAATTACGAAATTTGTGAAAAATTAACAAATGAATAATTATTAAAGAACACACGTTATTGTCTTAAGTCACTGAATTTGTTAATAATCTATTAAAATAATTCAACAATTCTTTTTCCAGCAATGTATATCATGTATGTGATTGTAGCATACGTATTGCTTGAAGTTTGAATGTATTTATATTGAGCTATTTTGATCGATTTCGATACGTAATATATTTAGGAAGAAAAGATATTTAGCAGGAAATGGGCTACAGATATAGAATTGTTTATTTAAAATAGCTTAAAGGACAGAACGTTTCAAGGCAGTTATCGATTCGAAGAAGCTTAGCTGTCACGTAAGCTATTGGCAATTTTACAAATTTTAATAGCAACGCCTACATTCTAAATACATATTAGTCTTAAACCGATTTTGCTCGGTTAATAAATAATCAGTATACATTTGCAAAATGCTAAACAATGTTACCTATAGGATAGAATGTATTATAATAGGAATTATTATTAACTATTAATTTTGTCTTTTTGTTTAGTGAGCAAATATATTTTCTATCATAAAGATTTTTCAATTCCACAAGTTCGTACTTTTTTTTATATTTTTTACATATTAATAGATACATAAAAATTTTTGTAGAAGAGTATAAAAAATTATATTAACTATTAATATTAGCTCTTTCTTCTTAGTAAACAAACATATTTTATATTATACATATATCAAGGTTTATACTAACGCATGTTTGCATATCTTTTATATACCATGAATATATAAAAATTTGTGTGTGTGTAGAAAATTATAGAAAATTATATTAGCTATTAATTTTGTTATTGAGCGTATACGCGCGTAAACACACACATTTTTTATTATAACAGTTTCTGCATTTTTTGAATTTGTAATATTCTACCCATAGAAAATGCTTAAAAATATTTGTATAAATTTTTTTGTAGAAAATATTTCTTCAAAATCCTCTAATCTCCTTTTCGTTTTATCAAAAGTGTAACTCAACGTTTTTTGGAGCGTCTCTTGAAGAATAGGAAACGATTTATTTTCAATTTTAGCTCTGCTACCTTTGTTCAGAATTATAAGATCGTTTAAGCGTCTGAAATAGTAATGTTTCCTAATGATAAAAAATGTAATAACATTCATTAATGATTTACAACTTTTATACATTTGTCAAAGTTTAAACGCGTTTCATATTTGATGCGTACTTTATGGATAGTTTGCTGGTTGATATCGTTGCGAGATTAGAGCAAATGAATAATACATCTGCAATTAAGGACAATGAAAACCTCCAAATTTAAGATACATATGTATCTTTTAAATGCAACATAAATAATTTACTCCTGTTATAAGATGAAAACACTTATATACTAACACTTTATCACGAATATATGCAATTTTGTAATTATAATTATAAAATTATAATACTAATTGTATAATAATCGTAGAAAATTATGATATTAATTATAATAAAGTTATAATATTAAATAAACATTGTAAAACAATATGAAACAAATAGCCAAAAGTTTGGAATCACTAGATGTTTCGTAACATTTAAAAATTGAAAAAGGGATCAGCTTAGATCTTTGTTATCACCGAAAACTTTTTGTTGAATGATCTATCGAATTAAAGGAAATTATCACATTAAATTGTCCCAGAAGTTTCTTTCATTCTTATAAGGAAATAATAGATGCACAACATTTTTTTTTATATTATTTTATTGAATTATGTATGATCCATTTTGTTCTATTGGAATAAAATAATATAAAACAAAAAATGTTGTGCATATATTATTTCCTTATAAAATGAAAAAAACTTTCGGAACAGCCTATTATAATATCATTAATGTCTATGGCATTACTTTCAAACTAATAATAAAATTAGCGGTAAAATTAGGTAGTGCAATATAGGTGTAGTTGGAAAAGTGATTCCAATTGTTTGGAATGTTGAACATTCGTTGAAAATCTTTGTTTTGAAAGAGCTTATTTTCGTTAAGGGGTTTTGGAAAATATTATAATTCGAACTAGATTTTATATGATCTTTCCAAGAGGCATTTTAATAGAGGAAATAATTCATATCTCAAGAGAACAATCCATTTAATCTCAAGTAATTGTGGGTAGATGAATTATACGTTGTGACAATTGCTAGCTTTCTTCCGTTAGATAATGTTTGTAAAGTTTAATTCTATATTTTCTTCAATTATTTTATCTGAGCATAAAATAACTTCTAATTCTATATTGCATTTCAACGTAGAATATTTGAAGAATGCAGAATATTCATTTCTTCTTTATCAAATGTTGGAGAATTTTATATAAGAAATATTAGACAAAAAAAAATTAATGCAGAAATTGCTAGGTAAAGATTATTGCACAAAAATGTGCGAAGAATTATGAATGTTAAAGAAATATTTAATATTAAGAATTTGAAACATTTTAATAGTACCTTCTTAATAAGATAATATTGTAATTAAAAATTAATATTATAATTACATATACATTGGAAGGAAAGTTTCAAATTGTGGATAATTCAGCAAAATTATTTAAAAATTCTGTAATAAATTTAATATCTATCTAATTTATTCCACAAGGCATTTAATTCAATCCCTTTGATTCAAAATTGTTTGCTTAGCACTAACAGTTTCAGTTTCCTATTAAAATGATGCAGTTACCCTTATAGAGAAGTATAACTGTTTAGCAATTAAGCAATTACATTGTTTAATTGTTTCGACTTCAAAGTAACATTACAGTTCCAATATAAGAAAAGAATACTTAAAAAGATCGTATAATGTGCGTTTTGATATTTCCATTTAGGTTGATTTCAACACATGGATATATGTCACGTTTATTACTTTTTAAACTACATTAAGTATTACTCTATCAATTCAACAATATTATCTTTTTTATGAATAATATGATCACATAGGATTAAAAATTCTTTTTGTTTGGCTCTTTACATTATTGCTATAAATCATTAGACTCGGCAGATTGGGGAGACATTAAATTACAATTCTCTTTCACACAAGCATCCTAACAACTAAATAAAACATCTCATTCTCTCATTAATACTATTATGTTAGAGTATTTGGATAATAAAGATTTGGATATGTGAAGATTCCACACTATAGGTCAAAGTTTACAATCCCCATACATTTCATTGAACTCAATAATTGTCAGAAATGTCAGCTTAGGATTTTGTTATTTAATGTAACCGACTGTGTTGTTCCAAATATATATAGTCAATTTTATTAAATTAAAGAATACTATTAATGATAGTTGTACTATTTATTTTGAATTAGTAATATGATTAGCAAGTGATTCGATAGATGTACGATTGGAAAAATGATTTCAAACGCTTGGCTGGATGTATGCATCCAATGTGTGCATGTATATTGGAACCTAGTACAGTGAAAATATTTTCCTCTTGTGAGAATAATCTGAAATTTGAATTTTTGAATGTCTCATCATTATATTATTATGTTATATTACCTTTCACGTGGTTGCCTTTTTTTTAGTTTCTTAACTACTAGTTGATAACAATTTCATTCTAAGATACATTTGGTGCATCGATTTCATCAAATCCAAATAGTACACGATCATCGAAAGAGCGAATATTTTATTTTCATTTTCTGTTCTCAATCGTAGCAGATATTGAATGAATTGTATGTTATTCCATAGTACATTCCCTTATATACATAACAATTGTATAATCTTTTAATGCCAATAGTATGAATTATACTAAACGAGGGGAAAAAGAACGATAAATCAAATTTCCTGTTTACTATCGAAAAGTCGGGTCATGTACATAAATCCAAATAATGAGCATTTTCTTCATTTTCTCTTCTTTCTGTTTCCTCCTTTATTACTTTATTTGCAACAAACATACAAAATGAAATTTTCCCAGCGCGTTACCGCCAGCCAGTTACAAGTAAATGGGAGGATGGTTCACGCGGTCGCTCGATTTTCCCAAGCGAGTTTACTCGCGGACGGGAATTATTGCTCACGCGAGTAATGCCAGCGTTGCGCTGGCTCGCTGACGTTTAAGCAGAGTTAAATATTTAAATCGCGGCGGATAGACCCACGCTCGCCGCCTACCACCGCGAACAGTTCACCAACCAACTTCAACCAAACCCAGCCAGGGGAAAATATCTTTCCCAGCCGGCGTTGATTTCGCGATCGGTTTGCGCGTGCACCGGCGTCGATCTTGAATAATCGCGCCCGGCCATTATTAGATTCATCGATTACACATCGATCGATATAGTCTGACTGTATTTTTACGACCGTTCAACGTGGTTGCGCAACGAGTTGCAAATTTGCATCGCGGTGCGTCTGTTGATATGCAGACGTGGACACATAGCGCGCACCAAATTTAGTCGCCGATTGCCGATGGAAAATTTTCGCGATTGATTCGTTGCAAGATAGTCTGTATCTAGATGTTTTATATTTTTATATCGTATTCTTATCTTTTACATCATATTACGACAAATGTCGTAATTCTCCAAATTTTTAACGAAATTAACGGTCGAGGGCCATATAGTGAATGCATTTAATAAAAAATATTGAAATTTCTATTTTAGAACAAGATCGTCACTCTCCGGAGTTGCATGCCCGGATCTTCTCTCAAAGTAATGTATAAGCAGCGCCGGGAGATTGTGTGGCAGAATAGAGAAAATTAAAACAGAAAAGATAGGCTGTTTGGCATATAGTGACTCTAGAAAGTATTTCTACACTTATCATAGAGAACTTCTGTGACCATAATAAAATTACATTTTTTTTATATTTACAGCTACAAAAAGTACTTGCATTTATTTATGGTTACAAAAGTAATTACTGCGTTTACTATTGCATTTATTATGTACTAAATAATTAGATCCGACTATAATAAATTTCATATCATTTTTAGTAGGGAAATATTCGATAATTGCAGAAAAATAACCTTTTGCACTGCCGTCATCCCCACCACGGGAAAGAGGGGAGAGGTACCTCTCAACGCACCACGAAGTTCGACGGCCCGCCGCGGTCGAGTAGTGTAACATGATCCAATGTTAGATATCGCTGAGACAATGTATCTAGATATTAATTCTATGGCGAAATTCTTTTTATTTTTAACGTTTCTTAAATTAAACTTTTACTAAGGTATTTGTGAAATCTTTCTGATTAAAATGAGAACAAACACGATATAATTTGAATTATATTTACTTATTGATATGTATTTAATTATCATTTATTAAGTAAGCAACTATGCGTCAAATTATATCGTGTTTGGTGACATTTTAATCAGATAAAAAAAAGCTTTATTCACACAAATCAAAAACAAGAAAGTTTGATCTTTGAATTAAAGGTTTCAGCTTATCGCGGGCCTTTAAATATTTACCGAACGCCTCGACTCTCAATTCCTCTTCTTCTTTCACTGATATTGCCCCTTTTTTATGGTCGGCACGACTAAGATTTCAGTTTCCAGAAATAGAATTGTGTCCTTCACATAATTGCAAAACGCCGATTTTTGTGCGATTATCGAAAGTATTCCGTACTTTCATATGATTACAAAAATTTGATAGCATAAGAATGACATGCCAATGAAATATTGCAATCTGACGCATCTAATATCTATCTAATATCTATAATAAATCTATCCTATTTCCTTTCTATCGCTTAAGATTTATTGAAATTGGATGTTTATTATCCGTTGCTAAATTCCGATACATTTTCAAACGGAGTAAAATAATTATTTTCAATGTATCTCTTTCGAAAATTGGAAAATTAGCGTTTTATTAAGTTTGAATAAACTCATCATCGCATTAATTACACTTTCGTCTAATTAACTGTTATTATCCTTCGTACGCTTTTTCCATTATTATTAGATAATACGATCAGTGTTTATGGGTTGATGGTAAACTTTGATACGTTTCACTACTCCATTTCTTGCACGCTATTATCGCCTATAGATAAAACTGTTACAAAAGAAAAGAATATCATGTAACTGGTATATGCATTCACGAATTTGCTAATAACTAGGATAATTAATAGCCTGCTTTTCGTTATCTCTCGATTCTTTCCCTTTTTTAATATAAACAATTAAAAAAGTATATTTTTCAAGTATTCATTTAGGGGTGTCATTATGACTGTGAAAAATGAAAAAATTAAGAAAATTTGAAGAATCAGTTTTTTTTTATGTATAATAGAATAAAATTCGTGTTTTTATTAATTTATTTCTTATTGATGTGATTTAAATCTTCATATAGAAAATATCATACAGTACATTATGCATTATACATCGTTGAACAATTTACAATTATAATACGAATTATCACGTTATAAATTTTCCAAAATTCTTCGGAGTTTGAACGACTATCAACTACATTACACAAAAAGAAACTTGTTATTAATTACGTAAAAAAGATATTATATAGCATTACTTTATATGTAAGCTTAATAAATTTCAGTAGTATGGACTATAACAAAAAATCTAAAATCATCAAATAAATAGGTACATAATTCATTTGTTTTACTTAAGTCTCTAGTACCATTGTCATGTCAAAGATGACTACAATACTTATCCCCATTAGATTTATTGAAATATCATTAATATTATTAATCATGCTTACCATTAGACTGGCGGATGTTTATGGAAATTTGTATTTTTATAAGAATAATTAAAAAAGTGAAGCCCGGGTGAAGAATTGTTTAACTATTAAATATAACTATTGAATAACTAATAGATAGTACTTTACTTTAGGTATTTTATATATTTTTACACATCATATTTTGTGCATTTTAAAATCCACAGTCTTGTTATCGCATAAATTATAGAATAAATGTAGAATGAAATGTCTAAAAATTAAATAGTCTAATTTGAATCTAATTTTATGACCTAACCACATTAATTGAGGATTAAATTATAATATATGTATTCACAAACGTTATTACATATAATTTCATGCCAAATATATTGCATTTTCGTCTGTCTTACCCACGAGGCAGGGTTAATGAAAGAAAGCATCAACTCGAAGGGAGGTAATGTACACCTTTTCGTTATTTCTCACAATCGCCTACGCCTGGCTGCTCACCAACATTGAGATCCTGGTTTTCTAAGAATCGAAAATAATCACGCTTTCCTTCTCTCTGGCTTTTCCCCTCTTTCCTTTCGGAAGCATCGTGGATCGTTGGAGCAAAACGGAAAGGCCAATTTTATTAGCGATTCCTTTCGCGTTCGAATTATTTTCCGGATTCTCTGTCACTGAACTAATTAAATTTACGAACTAAAGTAGCGTTAAGGAGGAAATGTACAAAGATGTTCTATAAGTGGCGCAATAAATCGTAGAAATGGTTAATTATATTTGTCAGAGTATCTAAGAATTAATTTTACATAGTTGGTAATTAAAATTTGACTAATTTCATTTTAACAAACTAAATACATTTGTACGCTATAATAGCGTCATGTAAGTGTTAATTATTAGTGTATAACTACTAATCTATTATTCAATTTTGTAAAGTTTCCCTTTAACATCTAATAATTTTTTGCTACTTGAAAATAAGGTATTCCAAATTATTGAAATTTTGTCAACGTTGCAAGAGATACAAGAAAAATCATGTTTTATTAATAGAAACATTACTGTAGCATTATAACTGAAATGTATTGGAATTCTAACTTAATATGAATGGATAGATGATTGAACTTACCACATAAATTTCGAAGGAAGATTACTCTAAAGTTTGTTAATGAAGATTAGTTTTTATTTTTGTTTTTTTACATGTCTTCTAAATATTAAACGATAACTAATGAATTCTTTCCATTCTTGTTTCAGGTAAGTCTATTTTGAGGTTTATGAAGCAGACTTTTCGACCATTCCGAACACACTTTTAAGAGATGCTCTTTATGCGTTCGACACACGGAATGCCAGATTATATACGCATATGAGTGAGTTCGTTTCTTTTTGTACTCTCTCGTTACATCGAACCTTCCCAAATGAAATTACGTATTCGCATTTTTTTTTTTTTTTTGGTTGCATATCAAATATCAATCCAGCTGATATGATTATGGTTTCATCGTTTAAAAATTTACTAATTTCTACATTTATCGAAGATTAATTTGAATGTTCACTAATTTAAAAATTTATTTAAGTTGAAATCGATATTGTTAGAAAATACGCGTTTGTTTGAAAGTTTTCTAATGCCTAGATCTGTTGAAAATTAACTCGAAAATTGACTAATTTCTTAATTTCTTGAAAATTAATTCCAAAATTTATAAATTTTTAAAATTTATTTAATTTGAAGTCGATATTTATGCGAAAAATCCGTGATATTTTTGTTCTGTGTTACACGATCGAAATATTAGGTTCTAAATTATAGGCTTTTGAAATTGGAGTTGCTATAATATTATGCAATATAGAATTCGATAAAATCATGTACTAATATTAACAAAATAGCTTAAAGTATAAAAAAAAGAAAAGTGAAAGATTGGCAGAAGAAACTGAAATAAACATGTTTATAAAATTTCCAATACAATTTTTCAGCGAATTCTAAAGTTTAATGTATATCGGGTTATTTCATTAGCTCGTATCATAAACATAATGCTTGTGTATTCTTTTAACCCTTTCGCATACAAATTTTTCCTTGATAACTGAAATAATAGATATGTGTACACCTCGCAATAAGCAATCGTATTTGAACAAACACCCACCATATTCCTGGCCCTTGCGTCATATGCGTGTTACTCGCGCGCTACATATTACAACCTATACTGCCGTTTATTTGTCTAAATAAACGATCGATTTCTCGGAAATAAATTTGTTAGTTCCCAATTGAAAAAACATTAACTCTCGTACAAATTCTCCTTAAGTCGTTTTCGCTTGTTAAATTTCTCTCAACGCCATGAACTCCTCGACTGGAAGATTTTAGCTCTTTCCCTTGAGATTCGGGTTACCGGGGTTCGACTATACTTTTACTCGGCCATGTCATTATCGGATGAATTGTGACGGTGCGTAAAAATCCAGTAAAATGTTACTATGCATCTTGGAGGGGTAGAGCGTGTTTCATAGTCGCCCACGCAATCCGTCGACATGATTTATGACGATTCGAGAAGATTGTGCAAGACGCGTTGCACGGAAATCCTGGAAGATCGAAGAGATAATTTTTAAGCTCAAAGATGATGCATGATATCCTGAATGAGAAATTGAATAGTGTCGTGGAAGAGATCCGCGCGAGGTAAACTATCCTTCCGTGGTAGAAGTTGTGCGCTGTCGTCATCTTCATGAGAACACTGATGAGAATTGATCGATGTTTAAGTTCAGGGAAGCTTTCTTGGAAAATATACCGAAATTTGGGAAAATGTATCCTACTTATCTGTTGATAACGAGTATTTATGATTTGTTAAATATTAGTTGAATTAGGAAGAGGTGTGGTATTTGGGAAAATTGTGTATCGATTTATGGAGTTACATTGTTTGGAATAGATGAAATTTTATTTTAAGACCTTATCTCATTCATATTTACATGACATTTATACGATGAAAATTTTGTAATTGAATTCATTTCTCGAATCTATTCCTTTATACGAAATATTTTTGAATTGCAGCGTTCTAATATCTTGAAATCAAATAGCCAAAGAAATATAATTAATAAACGTTATTCGATGTGTAATTAGCTTTTTATAAATGTGGAATTTGAAACTTCAGTTTCTTTTTTTATTCCAATTTTTTTATTCCAACTAAAGAAATATTCAACGAATTCGTTAACTTATACGATTGATATTAATTCATAAGATTGCTGTTTCACATTAAAAATTATAACATATTCATTCGTTCTACCAAATACTTTTTAATAAATGCATTAATGACGATAACAATAACAACGCGCATGAATTGAAAACATTTTATGAAAAAATGACGAACGAAACTATTTATCATGGTTCGTTACATCTTATTGCAATTTTAAACAGTTCTCGTAGCTAATATCTCGATGCCGCCAGATTTCTTGAATGTTTATGACGAACGTACGACAGCGACGAAGAATCTGGAGAACCGTTCTAAAAATTCTACTTCTTCCTAGAAGTTATGTTGTTCGTTAGAATCGCTTTAGTGCCTCGGTATATATGTGTATATATGTATATAAATTATATTTATTTTTATGTAGTTATGAATAATGGAATACCTATATAATGGAATTTACCTTAAATTTAAATTTTGATTTTATATCTTTGATTTAAACGAGCAGCTACATATATCAAAATCCAATCCTTTCGCACGGATTAAGAAGTTTCACGTAAATTGCTGAAAAACTCTGCCATCTTGTACCTAATTTCCAAATTCACAACGTTCGCCTTAATTTACCGATTCTTCAACACGCAATTAATAATGAAAAGCAGAAAAACAGCACACGTAGCTCCTCGATCCAATTTGAACATTTTAGTTTCATCGTAAACGAGATATCTGGTGAAACACGCGCAGTGTGTTAACGTTCTTAACGTTAATCGATCGATCTCGAAGATCGAAGCAATTAACGCTAGGATCGCTTCACAATGATGAACGTTCGTCATCTTAAGACCGGTTTCCATCCATGACTCATCATTGCGGATTCTATAAAATCCCGCTATCAATGCGCCTCTCTCGGAATCTCCTTTGCTTTTACTTAATGTGCCGTTTTTTCTTCTTTTTATTTTGTTTCTTTCTTTTTCTATCTTGTTATTTTTATAAATCGTTCTATATACCCAGTTTCTTTTTTTTATTTTCTTGTTTTAAGTTTCGAAAAATTTAGTAAGAGGAATTGAACAATTTGTGATTCTAGTGGATAGACGACAGTTTCTAGGAAGAAATAGAATGTTTCCGAAACGGTCCTTTGGATCTTTCTTCCCATGATCGTGATTATTTTTCGAAAAATTAATAAAGTACGATTTATGTAACTACAATTAGTTGAGATTAAATGGATTGTTTCGATAGATTTCTATTCTAGAGATTAACAATATAGAATTTTATATAAACGTTATATAACCATTGAGTTTTACTTTTACCGTCTTTAATAAGATTTTGCCATATTACGAAATTTATTAAACATTATTTTCATGGTACTATAAACTATAACTGAATCAGTGCTTTAGATAAAAAAGAAGTTGTTCAAAGAGTTTAAACTTACTATATTATATTTAAATATGCATCTATAAATGCAATTTTGTGTGGGGATTGCTCATTGTGAGAAACTCGAGCTACGCGAGTCGCGTGAAATATATGGTGCTTCTCAGCAAAAAGTAAAAAGAAAAGAAAATTTGTCCGAGAGAAAGTACATTCATTCACGTTTGAACAATCTTATCGCTACCCTATTTGAGGATAAAATAGTTCCGGACAGAAGAAACCAGATTTTTACAATTACATATTACGTCTGTCGATGTGTTAAGAGTTAAAGTTGTGTTGTATTATTCTATAACAGGTAGCGAAAAAAAAGATGTGGAGTCGACGATTTCGTTGGAAATGTTCGAGAAATCGGTTACGGGCATTGATAAATCTTTCGGCGGATAGAATTTCTCTGGGAATAACGTCGGGAGTTCCTACGTTCTTTCGATGGCACCAGTAACCTTTTGAAATATAAATTAACCGCGATAAGACGCCTTTGTCGGCTCACTTTGCGTGCCGCTGTTGCGATCACCGTTTTCCATCCTGCCATGGCTAGTAACTGCGGTGCGTGCGCTGTTCAGTGTGCACATGTGTAGCATATACCGACCGCGAAATTCTCCTTCTCGGTGAATTTGTAATCACAAGCCTGTAATCGCAATTACACATCGTCCAGAACCAACTGCTTTGTGATACGGTCGTATGGGGAAATAATTTCTTTTTGTTTCGATCGTGGAAACCTTGTTGGACGTGGAAAGAAAAGATTTGTTCATCATGAAGCTCCATTTCTTTTAAAGTACCGAAATGATCAAGGTTTTTCGAGGTGTTGCTAACAGTGAAACTTCTTTCCCGGAATATAGTGACTCACAAAATTATTTGAACACTTATAGCAAGTTTTCTATTATATTAAGTTATCGCGCAAAAAGCATGTTTTACGTGTCAAAATAAAAAAGACTAGAAAATAAAGAGTTGAATGTTAGTCTAGATATTTATTGAAATTTTGATTTTGTCTAATTTTGTCAATCTTAAATATCGTTAATCTCAACAGAGTTAAGTTTATAGTTGTAGAAAGTAAGAAGTATATTTATCATAAGGCTCAATTGGCGTCACAAAACTACTGTTTTTAATTTTCTAAGAAGATTAATGACGTATTCGATGATGGATTAATGCTGCAGATACATTGGTCTTAAAAGTAACGTTATCTTAGATAAATATAGTTCGTCATCATGTTTAATACTGACGTAAAGAGTTCTTGATAACTAAACTATGTTATGTGTAATACTCTAAATTTATCGTCGATTAAAATAGTACGATCATACTATCGAAACATCGCACAACTTCAACATGTTCTTCTTTTATTTGTTTACTTTCGTATAAAATATGTATAAATATAATAATATATATATATATATATAATATAATATAATATAATATAATATAATATAATATATAAACATATATAATAATTATATAAATAATATAATATATATACATATGCTTTATTTTATTATTATATACTTAATTATATTATATAATTGTGTTATTATTATATTTATATATAATATGTAATATATATAACATATATAATTATATTTACTATTACTATATACTATTATACTACTATTACTAGCAGCGTTCATGGCAAAAATCATTGGTGTAAATCTCAAATTAATTAACTCAATAAAGTCTGTTTATTTATAGTTAGCAGATACTCTATTTTAGATATTTTTGCGTAGTGTACATGTACATTCTCTAGATTTTTGGAACCTTAAATCTTCCAAAAATGTATAAACCGCAGTTTATTTATTATAAAATGCATATTGCATAATGTACAATATTAACAGTATAGTAATAGTACAGTATAATCATAATAGAAGTGTTATTAATATTACTAATATCATTGAGAAAATCAGTTATTAAGAGAAAGAAATTAACGAATATTTTTTGAATAACTATTTATGATTATTGTTGCAAATAACCTAAAAATTCCAAGTTGCTACAATTGGCAACTTGTAAAATTTTATCAATAACATTAATTCGCTTTGCGAGACTCCAGTTTTCAAAATTTTCTTGTTTGTGATTCTCAAAAATACACTAGCCTTCGTTTTACTGTTTCGCTTCTATTTCGTTTCTTATTTCAAATTTTCAGTTCTATAATAAGCAAGGACAGTCACATTTATCAAGCTGACATAGTTGTAGGTGGCAGCCATTTTAGAAGTTAGGTTTAAGACAGAAAGATTTCGTTGACAATTTTAAATAGCTCCACTAGTTGTACTAATCGTCTAACAAATGGTAGATGTTTCTTCGAATCATGATTCAATTTATCGTTCGATGAACGACAAAACATTGATACATATATTTAAATTTCGATTTAATAAATTTTATTAATCTCTGCTTCTTCCTCTGGAATCAAGAGTTTTTGTATGTACAATTCTTGGATTATACTTTTGAGATTGATTTCTTTTATAATTATGAGGTTAAGTCGTAAATTTATTTTAATTTCTTAAACACAATAAGCTAGGCATTTTCCTATATTTCCTCCATTGTTCGCAACTTACAAATTACATGTCACTATAGAATGCTATAGAATTTCCCAGAGTACGGTTATCAAATTTCTAACTTATCGTACATTTTTGCAGCCTAAAACCGACAAATATAAAAGCACCCAAAACATAAAAGCGTCGATCGTTGATAGGCTCAGGATCTCTCGCGTCAACTATACATATGTCTCGATGAAACAATAATTTCAGTATCGTTACTAGTATTAATTTACGTAACTAGGCAGAAAATAGCCGGGACAGTTGATTTGCTCGTGTTTCGTCGGCTCTGCAGGTTGCGGTCACTGCGGAGAGAGCGACGTTTGAGACTGAATTATTATGGCGGTACACAGCCGGAATATAGAATCTATGTGCATTATGTATATGATATACGTTTATATACGATGTATATATATGTGTGTGATCGTACACGTAACTGCGTTTTACGTGTAGATACAACATAGGGAGTCGGCCAATCGCCGCTGCTGGACGATAAACCTGGAATTGATCCACGTATTTGTAAACCTGCACCAAAGCACAGCGCGTCCTGTTTCGACGAACCTCGTAAAACCGCAGCTTCGTTTTACGACTCATTTTGGAATCTAATTTATCGGTCGGCAACACGTCGTTGCGTGAAACGCTCTCAGACAACTTCTATGCCTCGTTTCGTTTGACTTTTGCATTTTTATCTAATTCTCCACTTATTGTTTTAGACTTTTAACACATCGTCGACCGGAGACGTACATATACCAAACGTATCCAGAGAAAGATATAGTTAAAATTATCGTACGAAGTTGTTAAAACTTAAAATTGATAAAGTGTCCATTATAGAATTTGTGATTGTGTTTATTATTCGCTTTTTGTCACCTTGGATTTTTCTTTAACCTTTTGTATAGTGCATCTCGAATTTTTGAGGAAAACAGACATTTTTATGAATTTTATGCGGATACTTTCTCCGATACTTTGTTCGAACGATAATGCTAGTGATTCGGAAAATAATACTTCTCCAGAATATATACATGTAGCTCTGATTCATTACGATGTGAATATTACGTTAATGAAAACACAAAAGACCTTTGTGCTTGATTTTGATACTGAAAGTGAAAATTACATTTACTGTGCTGGAGCATGTTCCCTTACTTGCAGAGAAATGGATCGAGAACAACGTTTTATAGAAATTAGCAGATTTTACAAGTGCAACTATAGAAATTAATAATCCGCAGAGAATTAGAGTATTAGAGTACTGGTTTCTTAATATATTAATAAGTTCGATGGATTAAATGAATGTTTCAATATTGATTTAGGGTGAAAGGCAGTCAGACTCAAGTGTTAGTTTCTGCATAAGTCCCCTTACAAAATGAGTTAAATATTTTCCATATACTTAATATTTATTCCGATAATATAGTTACACGGTTATTATGTTTAGTGAGAATCGAAAGACAGATGAGACATTCGCAGAAAATTCAATTTTGTCTTGTAGTTTTATTGAGACTAAGATCGAAAAGGAATTACTCGTTTAATGTTCGACTTTTACTAAATTTGTATTTAAAAAGATCAACAAGATATTATGCAGGGTTATACAGTATCATTAAATAACGTAACCAAATGTAGAATAATTCTATGCGTAAAGAAAAGCAAGATTCTTGGGACATTCTCTAACGGAACTTAATTCTTTCTTTTTTTTTTCTTTAACGGAAAAAATCTTTAGCAGAAAAATTTAAACGATAAATTACGCACATAAATAATAATTATTTCATTTTTCATTATTTCGTTCGATTCGAGGTTAACGCTGGAAAAGCCAATTTTAAACGTTTTTAAAGAATCCTATGTCATTTGCAATAATTTAGAAGTGCCCAAATATTTATGAACGATAGCGTGCTCTCGTTAATAAATATCAAAATTTCGAACCAAAACCAGTCCAATCACAAGAAACGGCTTTTTTTCTTTTTATATCCCATTTTCAGGCATTTTTACAATTACGTGGGAAGAAGCAAACGTCCTAAAACGCATTCATTGCGATTCGAAAGAAATCTTTTGTAGCAATGTTTGCTAACATTTCTTAGATTATGTCTTATCTGAATGGCTTAAAGATTTTGGTGCCCCCCTGGTTAAGTTAACCAAGTTCTAAAAACGTATTGTAAAATTAAAAGTATAATAAAACTATAACTAGTGTAGTAAAATTATTGTTAATTTGACTGTCTTTAATGAATATAAATTTAAAAAATATGGGAGATTATGCATGTTTTCAACTATCGAACGAACCTAATACAATTATAGTAAAGTATTCGCTTTATATAAATTAACAGTAGCGTAACTTTTGTTGTAAAAATGTCGCATAAAAGAAACACTTGCTAGCATAAAATACAATGATGACTTTTTGTGTAATTATATCGACGAAAGTAAAGTAACGAATTTAATTGTCTCGTAATATTCAAAATTGTTCTCTTGTGGGGTGTACGTTTCATGTTGGGAAACACTGCTTTGTGGCCATCGGCGTTCTCAGGGTATGACACGTATGTCACGTAGAATGTCGAAAGAGTAAAATCGTTCGCTTCGGATCCACGTCATCGTCTCCTAACCACCCTCAACGACGATCTTAGCCTAACCTTCCCAACTTTTCGTAAACCAACCGTCTCCAACCAGATCTATTAGTCTCTTTTCCTAATCCTTAATGGACGAAATGGCTATTATATCTCCAGGCGCGTGTTAGGCCAGCAGGATACGTCGACTTTTGCCCATGGTAATAAATCCTGTGGCACGTCGTCAGGTAGACGATGGCCTGAGATCGTCTTATTAAAAGTTATAGAGTTCTTTCTTCTTTCTGTTCGTATTCAGTGACGCAAGATCGTTCCATCGGTAGCCTCTCGTTCCAAGTTTTTCGTTGGACCAGTTGCTGCAAACAATTTTGATTAACTGAAAAATCTTTAGCGCTTCAAATAGTAGATACAAAGAATTTTATTTATTTCTTCAAAATTGATCTGTTTATAATTTGAATGAATTTTTACAATTGCGCAACTAATAATGCTTACGTTTAGTTTTACCTATGTTTTATACAAAATATAAGTTGAGATAACTCAAGCATATGATGTTTCATATTAAATAAAAAAAAAAAGAATTATTGTAATCTATCAAATTTTTAGTCAAAATATCATTTTATATGACGTAAGTTTTATAAATTAATCAACATAGTAATTTCAAGTGTCTTACCCTATACTTTCCACGTTTTGCTACAGCAAGCTGGAAGATGTTATAAAGGGAAATGGTTTGCCACTTTCTCGAGTGAGAGTTCGATTTTTGCGACAGTGAGTTGTTTCGTGCGAGACTGAGGAACTTGTGATATTTGGGTCATCGATTTAGCTCAAATTTTGCGCGTAGTTGCTACATGCTGGCTATAATAATCTATTGTATTAAATGCCTAGGTTGCATTATATCGAGTATCGTAGAATATTCGGATTATATTCGAATCCTAGGCGCCCTAAATTCTGGTTTACTGTAATACGCTTACCTCTCTGTCTTTAGATAATTTTTGTTGATTTTAATAATTTATTAGACAAATTTTACTTATAATTACTTCTATTATTATTTATGTTTTTATGGTTGCTTTATGGCTGTCTTTTGTATTTGAAATTAATTACGTATAATTTTTATTCTGATCTATTTTTGAGGTCCTGATTTCTATATTACTTATATATTTAAATATACCAAAAAACTATAAAATATTATTACTTATATACTTAAATATACCAAAAAACTATAAAATATTAGATTTATAATATGATTCTTTGGATAAGAGTATTCCATTAGTTTTCTCCATAACAATCAATATGTGACTTAATTTCTCTGTTTTAGAACTATAACTAGATCTTCAGCAAACTATTTTATAGAATGTTAACTTCTTACTTAATTAAAAATTATAAGCATAGATAGTGCAATACGCAAAAAAAGATTTCAAATAGTAATATTTGTCATTTTTTATTAATATTAAGGGTCAGCTTTCGGTTTACTTTTTGCGACTAAATGGACTATACTTCGATATCAATGTTAGAATTAGGTTCTACAATTATTCTAATAATATTTTTTAGTTGAAAAATTCATTTTTGTAACGTTAAAAATTGTACATAAATTTGTGTTTTACTATCTTTCTCTTAGCCTTTGAAAGCACATATGTCTATAAATAACAACTTTTTAAAAAATTTCTTAAACAAACAATTTCTCACATTTCTTAAAGCTAAGTAAACGATTGCACGCGTCATATAGAGCAAATTGTGTGTTAACGGTAATACAGAAATAATACTTGATATAAATTTATATTATTATACTTTGTCGCGTATGAATGTTAATGTCTCAGTAATTCACTGACAAAGAAGTTTGAAAAACAGTGACGCAGATTATTCCTTGAGACACAACTGACACGTGTACTCTATGAATGTTTTGCTAGTAGTCGACGATCGCTTAATCGGATAGCGCGAATCGGTTGGTATTTTATCTAATAAAAGGCTAATAGTATTAAAAAAAATCGTGTCTAGAAACCACGAATTAAAATTAATGGATTTTTAACGTATTTTGAGATAACTCTCTAATGATATTTTAATCATTAACTCCATTACAGGTATAAATCTATAACAAGGCTACTTTTCTTAAGATAAAATTTTACTCTTCATCGTGTAGTTAATGTATTATATACCCAATTAAGACTTTAATGGCTGAGCGAGTTCCCTCAAAACATTAATATAATTGCATCTGTAGTTTGAAATAATAAGATTACATACATTTATTCTTGTTTCTTTTATCTGTTCGAGTATTTTGATTATAAAACGGTTATTGTTAATTTAGATGCCAGTAAATAAAAATAATGTTATCTGGAGAATATTTTATTTATTTTAATAAAAATAATCATCTTATAAGGAATTTAGATGAATTCAAGAGAATTGAAATCTTCATATATGTCTTTCAATACATTTTTATGTTACTAAATTGAAAAATCTAACAAGTTATAAGTACTCGATGTATGATCTATATGTAAGGTAGATATTATCTCAACAAATAAGTAAATAAACAATTTTTAATAAAAGTAAATAAAAGTATTTAAAAAGAAAATAAAGAAGTATCTAGTTCGGTGTAAAGAGTGTCAATTTAATAACTGTAAAGTATTTGAAGAATTTCGGTAATTTATTTAAACTGCTATTTTGAATAAAATAATCTAGAATTTGTCAGTTTTTTTAATTAATTAATGTTATTAATTGGTAAATTATTATACAAAGAAACCCTAGTTAAGGAAACACAGATTAAGAAAGAAGACGATTCAGCAACACACATTTTCAATACAAAGAAAAAAAATTGTATATTTCTTTCCATAAATGAATAAAGCAGCCATTCCATTCTAGATTCAAATCTATATATATTTACTAAAATTTAGCCAAATCTGTCTAACTTCTTAAAATTATCTCTTAGAAAACTTAGTAGCGCCAGAGCACCGGATACGAAGTCTCCATCAATCTCAATTTCGTAGACTGAAATTCTGTTAGTTACGAAGTAAGAATTAAACTAGTTTTCTACTAAATTGAATTTTGTCCTGTTACATATGTATATTATTGAAATATTAAACGATCCGCATTAGGGAAATTTAAATTCATCCAAAACTTTCTAATCTCATAACACTATATCTCTAAAAAAACATTATACAATCTACAGCCACAATCTCGAGATCGTAGGTTGAAAGTTTCGTGTGGATCACGCGAGTCCTAACGTATCAATCTACGTCGATCAATAAATCCGCGATCCACAGTAGCCGGAACGTGAATTGCTTTAAGGAAAATCGTCTAACTCAGTACATTGCATCTGGTTGCTTAAACGAAGAGCGATGCTCTGTTGCACGGCTGTGTTCTGAAATGCACTGACCTTCTATTGTTCGTCGACAAATCGCCGTTCGCCGAGCGCGGTTTCACTTCTTGCTTGCTACCTTTTGCACCGGTTTACCGATTCGAGGACAGAGAGAAAAGAACGAACCAGAGAGAAGAGATGGACAGGTAGAGCTGCGTGTAAAATCAGGAGGGAGGGAGAAATAGAGAGAGAGAAATAGAGAGAGAGAGAGAGAGACGGAGGCAGATTCTGTGCTCATCTTGTGAAGTCGGCACGAATCCTGAGCTGTGCTGCATCGATGCATCTTGACCTTTTTCCTGGCCCTTTCAAATGTCATTAAACCAGAGGCTGGCACGATCTCGTTGGAAAAGGCCTTGAGTGGAAACTCCACGTTGCTCCATCGAGCAGAGGCTCGACGGAGGAAATTAAAAACGGAATAAATTACCGGTGATGGTTTGGAACGGTTGCTCTGTGAGTTTAAAGACATCTACGTAGACGATATCGAGACGTGTATTACGTTAGAACAAAACGCAATGGAGTGGCTTTGAATATCGAAACGATGAGATTGTAATATGATTGTTCATTTTGGAATAGACGATCTATTGTTTTTGTTTAGATAATTTAATTGCATAATAAGCAGTATTAGTAGTATATATTTCTATTGTCTTTCCATATTTTACGAGTTGAGCTCGGCGTTTAAAAAATTTATGATGCTTCTAATTTTTTACATTAGGATAGATTACTTGTTTTTAATCATTTGCCCTGGAAAATGATCGATACCTAACCATATTAAATAATGTATAATTTACTATTGAATAATTTTGTTACAGATAAATATGATAATGTTTATTTGTGTATCATACAATGTACACATACATCATATGTATATCTTGCTTTTTTCATTATATATAAGTCATAATAGTTCTCAAACATTTTGTAGGTTAGGTCGTGTTGTTCTAAAAAATAATCTGTAAAAATTGATATCTTCATATTATATACCTATGCACACACAATGCTTTCTATACTCTATATAACACTGTATGTTTATAATATTTTCACGAGATCAATATACCACATGCATGATTTTTCTATTATACAGGGTGAAACTAAAAAAGGGTTCGTAACTTCTAGGATAGATAGTACTTGCGAAATGACGAAAAAAATTCCAATAAATACAGGTCAAAAAAGTAGCTAGTTTCAAAGCTATAAACAATTTCTTGTTTCGGTTAAAGCGAGTAACTTTCTCGCTTCGGGAGTTATTGTACCGTATGGAAGCAGTGGATTATCTGTCTTTCTAGTCTACGCACGTATCATAACGCGGGATTATTCTGTTATAAAACGCCGCGTCGCAAGAGATATTTAGTTACACACATCTTCATGATTAGCAAACAGTTACAGAGCTAATACAAAATTTTCTCAATGCGGTAAGAACGACATCGTATTATCGTAATCAAGAAACGGCAGATACGCGTTACATCTATGAAATTGCCAATGGTCGCGCTATAGCAGCACGAAAACTTATTATTGTGGAAAGATATCCAAATTAGAAGATACCATTTCTACACATTGTTTAAGAAACTCCATCAACGCCTTTGCGAAACCGGTTCATTTGAAACACGACATTGGGGTTCGGGAAGGCCTACGTTTGCTTCAACTGTTACTCAAGAAATCTGCGTCTTAAGGACGGTTGAAGAAAATCCAGCAACATGTAGTGGAACAATTTCGGCATCAATGGGAATCAGTCAGCGCGCTGTGTTGAAATTCTTCGTATACAATAATTATTGTATCGGTATCGTGTACGAGTGCAGGCTCTCGCTCCATCAGATTATCCACCGAGAGCAGAGTTTTCTTAGTGGGTTCTCATAGAGCGTGCATCGAGTCCACAATTTATTTTACGTATTTCACTTACCGACAAAGCTGTATTCGTTAGAAGTGGCATTACATACAATAAACATGTACTTATGAGCGGAAGAAAATTCTCACGCAATTAATGAGGCAAGTTTTAAACGTTGGTTTTCTTTGAATGCGTGAACGAGTATAGTAGATAATCAACTTTTAGGGCCTATCATTTTATCAAATCAATTTATCACCCCAAAATATACCCCATGAATCTCACTGAAAGATTGGAACAATGGTGTGTATACACAATGGAATCCCAGCTCATTTTGCTTTCAACGTTCGATAACATCTAAATGACTCTTACTGAAAGATGGTTTGGACGAAATGGACAAATACCATGATCGCCTCAATTTCTTGACTTAAAATGCTCTAGATTTCTTTTTGTGGCGATGTCTTAAAAGTATTGTGTATTCTTTATATACTTGTCAATAATCAATGGCATAAATGAATTCCGTCGGAAAATATAAAATACGTGTTTTCGTAGTAAAAGTTAATAGTATCTTTCTAATACTTGGTTTATAGGTTAGATTAACTATACTAAATCCTTCGTTTTACTCATTTTTTTATATCTTTATTTCGCTATTGTTATTTTATTCGCTGTTAATGATTTCTGATTGAGGAACTAAGATCGAAATAAGAAAATAATTGTTAGTTAGATATTGAAAATGCAGTAGCATAACGTTTAGCAACGAAGACTTTTAATTGCCTTGACTTCAGTTTTCTCAAATCGATTGAAATATTTTACGTACGTTTAAAATAAACATATGAAGTCACGCAAATCTACGCTGGCTGTATTAGAGTCGCTTTGCAAGATGTTACTCTTACGTACGAAGTTATCTACTTTATTTTAAGGCATTTATATCAGAATTAAAAAATACCTTTTAAAATTTCGATTCTTTTGATAATCTTCCAACTGTTAATTAAGAGAATAAATCACGTTTTCAATCATTTACAAAAAAAGAACAACAATAATAAAACATGAAAAAGAAGAGAATTGTATTTGTTTATAAAATTTAATTATAGGAACAAATTGCATAAAATTTCGGCTACGTATATTTTACATCATTCTTTGTATAATTATGTATTTATTTAGAAATAGACTCTGAGAACAGCTTAATGAATTTTTTACTCTGCTAATTATTCAGATTTTCAACTCATGAAAAATTCATACAACTATTGGCTTTATTGAAATTGGTTCATAAGATAGCAGACTTTTAATAATATGTACGAACGCGCTAAATAATTCTAAAAATAAATGACATCCCTGTTTATAAAGAATTGATTCATATGATACAAGCAGCGATATGGTTGACCTTTTTAATTTTCATTTATTTGACATTATTAAAAATAATGCGAATTAATGAAAGCAGTATTGGTACTTAAATAGTTAAGAAAATAATGTGAAAATGGTATAAGTTATATATTTGATCCTTATGCAATTCTTGTTTATTTAACACTGTTGTTTTAAGAAGTCACAAGAATAAATTAGATATATAAGCAGATTTGAGAATCCATTATCATAAACTAATTCTAAGCATCGCTCACCGTTACGGAAAAAAAATTGATTATTCACTTTCCTTATATCTGACTGAAGCGTCATGCAAACAATATAAATGTCAACGTACAAAAGTTAAAATTACATAAGCATCATGAATATTTTTCCAATCGTTTTTCGTTTATTTCGTAACCGAATCATTTATTTAGTGAAACAGGTACTTAACTTTAATTTGATAATTTTATAACTAATGGAAGTTAATAAAACCAACAAGAAATTATGACACACAATGCAATTACTTTCAAGCAGTTATTTCTCTTATTTCCAGTTCTTACAAACTGATTGTTAATTACTGCGTATTGAATTAGAAAATTATTGTTTCTAGTTTAGTTCGAATTTGCATAATCCAAAATAAGTAATTTAATCGATTAGTCGTTATACATAATATGAAGTCACCTTCGTTATCTCGCAATAGACGATAATTTTAATCTCAAGAGCGAAATTCTATTCTCTGCAAATAACGTACATAAGCGAATTTTTCAGAATTTGCATTATATTGCAGATATAAGTGTTAGTGTACAAGCAACATGGAATAATTATTGTAATCTTTCCTAATAAAAAAACAAATAGTAAAAAAGTAAACAATGAAAAAAATATAAAGAGATGAACCAAATGAACAGTAAAAAATAAATATTGTTAGAGAAGCAAAATTTTTTAATGTTAGAAAGTATTGAAATTATGCTACTCTAAACTCACGAATTTATACATAATCGTACTTAATTACATATTAAAATTCTTCTTCTCTTAGAAAAATAAAATGAAAAAAGAAAATTGCGATCTTTTATTTAAAATAGCACAAAAATTCTGTAAGACTTTATTGTTAAATTATTGCAGCAAAATTGAAAATTTCAGGAGATTGTTCAACAAGAAAATCATTATCGAAGGTTAATGTAATTATAGTGATACAGTAATCGGATTATATGATCTTATAGCTAACGGATGATATGAATTTCACGCGGTGTATACGATGTTCAATAGAATTAAGGGATTACGTTTCACTTCCACGTTACGTATATTACATATTAGCTGACAATTGGTAAAATTGCAAATTATTTTATAAAGGTTCAAATAAATTTATTTAATAACAAAACGATACAAAAATCTGAAATTAATAAAAATTAATTTTGACAATTCAAAATATGAAATTATTAATATAATTTGTCAAATATGCCCATTACTCTTTCAGATAAATAATTTTTGAAGATAATTTCTGTATCGATTTTATTGATATAAGATTTAGTAGCATTGCTTACATTTACTATTCTTTTTTTATTGCACTATATTATTATATATTACACTAAATGAATAAATGAATAAATAATAAATAAAAATATGATACATAATATACGATATAAATGTCAAAGGGAATAGTATTATTATTTTAAGAAACATAAATAAAAATTTTGAAATATCTGAATTGAGTCATACAAATGATTGAACAATTAAAATAGGACAGCTAGACTTCACAAAACACTGATAATTTTGTTCAAAATAAAAAGTAAATAGAAATAAGAAAAACCAGCATAAGATCATTACGATACAAGCAATATATTGTAATTTTAAACGTCACAATCGAAAACGAATTTATCGATTATCTAAAAGTTAACAATAAGTAATGCCGATGATAATTAAATTCAACTTTATACGTCTTTTCTGGTTGATGCATACATGCGTGTTACATCATTTGCATGGATAAAACGAAGCCATTGCTAATTAACATAAAGACAGACGTGACGGTTGTATAAAAGTATACGAGAAGTATCTCCTATTATGAAGTAAGAAATATAGCGATTAAACAAGTTAAGATTTAGAAACAAGCTAAATATCGATAAAAATTATAAATCGTATATTGCATGATCTTTTCTTCTTCTCATCGCGGCGGCACTTTATTTTTCTTTCTATTTACTTTGTTATCTGGAGTGAGCTTCAACAACTGATTATGATAGCGCTATTTTATTTCAAGTCATTAAAATATGTTTAAATACAAATTTTCGCGAATTTTTTAGAATACAATTTTGTTAAAATTTGTAATGTTATCTAATTAATTATCGATTAATCTGTATTGCTAAAATGAAAGGTTTTCGTTCTAATAAGATATAAAAAAATTAAAGCAAACATTCCTAGGAGAAACGCATAATAATGAAGTGGCTTTTGCGTATATCATATTGTTACAAGAAAAATGGCATAAGCCGCTTAAATGAAGATTGTGTAAGTCTATAATAAGATGTGAATATGAAGAACTTGATAATTTTCAGTATTCCCCTTGTTAGATTAGATTATAGAGCAAAAAGTTTTGAACAAAAAGATTTTGTTTTATCGTTTATTTAAGTATCTACTATATTTGAATTGTTGAATTCTACATATTTTTATTATCTTATGTTCATCATGTAGATCGTAGGCATTTACTGAATACAATTTCGATTACACAATTTGATTTATGAATTCGAAAGTTACAGAACCTTAAGTATACCGATGTGTACAAGTTTTGATTGAAATGAAATTGATATATAATTTTAATAATTGCATTATTAAGTCTCACTGAACTTTCGTTGTAATTATAAAAAAAATTTTCAAAAATTTGGTCAATGTTTTTTTCGCTACAATTTCCTCTTTCGTTTAGATGACACATCTGTAAAAAAATCGAAGTACGTACATACTGTATATCACTATGATATAAAAATTATTTTTCTCAAATCATAGATATTTTTTTTATTTTCTAGATTTATATATTACATGTATAATAGGTTTTTTTACTATCTTCTTTTTTATAACTTGACAAAACGATTACGTTCCGTTTATTTCCGGTCACCCGGTGTGCAAACGATACGAACCGTACGCGGTGTGACAAAGTGACGATTGACGACGCCGAGATCCACCTTTAATCCCACTATCGCAGCTATACGAGCCAGCAGCAGCGGCACAAGGTGGCGGTGGAGAGGTAGCCGATGGAGGCAGGCCAGGGAAGTGCTGACTGCTCGGAAGAAAAGGGAGGGAAGGAAAGAAAGAGTGGCAGAACTCGCCAACGGATAAAGAGAATAGGAGAAGAGGAGAGGGACTGCTGACTGCCAGGGGAAAAGGCTTATAACCGTGGCGAACCGGTTTTCCGTATCTCCGATGACTCATCCTCCGCGACGACGCTGCGTCAAGTGCATTTCCTGGCCTGGCGCATCCTAACCTAAACCCTCCCTCCTCTGTTAGCTTTTCTGTCGTTCGTTCTTGCTCGTTTCTGCGTGCACGAGTTCCCTGCCTCCGTCTGACTTTCCAAGGTGGTCTTCAGTGGTGCTCAGACTTATGCGAGTGCTTTTTCAATTTGTCCAAGTTTACGGACCTTAATTCTCGTTAACTTCCTTACCAATTTTCGAATTTGGAACAGAACTTTAATTGGAAGAAGTGAATTAATATCGTTAGTGATATTTTAGAAGTCGCAAACTACAAATACTGTAATAGTTAACTTTTTTTGTATAACGTATCGATAAAATGAATTATTATTAAAAAATTAATTACAACTTTGTGTAATTTTTTGAAATGGTGGCTGTAAGGAATTCGTTTACGAAGAGATATAAGGAGATTTTTCTGAGATTAAGTTAACGTCCTAACTAAAGCTAATGTTCTAGTTCTCAATACTGTGTTAGTGTAAGACTTTGTTATGTGACAAAATTTTTTTGTGTTATGCAACGGTAACCAATAAATTGTAAAATTTTATCAACAGTATCAGTTCGCTCCGCGAGAAGGTAAAATAGAAAATAACAAATAAGATGGTTGGTAGAACAAGTTAGTAATATTCTATAATATAGAGTAGAAACAATTTTTTGCGAACGATTTTCTAGATCCTACAGCATTGATCGATGAGTCGCAAGATACTTGATACTCGAACAAACGGACAGATCAAAGCTGAAAATTTGCCAAGTGCTTAACGAATGCTATAAAAAAGGGAACCGTGAATATTATAGTTATGTAATTATTTATCTGACATACCGATGATAAATCTTGAAGATTAATTTATTTCATGACCTTGGAAAATGATAGACATTTTTGTCATTAATATCCCATCCACATTCTGCTGTTTAATCATTTTGACAATTCTTTATTATTTAATAATCAGTATTTGAGAATTTATTTATTACTTTATGTTAATACGTTCGTTGCCACGGTGGTCCTCAGTGATCCACGTTACTAAATCCTTTAGAGTGATTAAACTAATAAAGATAAATTTCACAGACTAAACAGTTTTCAATAATATGAGTGAGTTATAACATTGCCGGAGAAGAGGTGTACAAATACGATATAATATTTTGTAAAAATTAAATAATGATTATGATTAGACGGTGAATACAAGTGATAATTTTAATTTTTTCAATGGCAAGGATTCAATTCAATAGGAGGACCATTCTCGATATTTGACGTATGGGGAGACTTACGACATATTATACATACATATAAACATATCAAATGTACGTGATTCTTCTAGTATTGTATTTTATATTTTTTTACTTCTTTTTCCTTAATAACGATAAAGTTGAATAAGCTGTGTTACACTTTAGCAATATGTGTCTGAACATGTTACAAAAATTCGTATGTCTGAGTATAAGTATTTACTAAATTTATTTTATATTTAAGGAGTGTATGTAGACTTTTATGGTTGACCGTAAGTTATTACTTACTATTACTTTAGTTATTACTATACCATTGTAAATTGTAAGGTAAATTTAAAAATAACAGGGTTTGTAACATCGTCAAACTTTTCTGTACTTTGCTATTTTTGGAATTGATCAATGTGGCTTCTGAACGATTAAAACGTTACGTTAATGATAGCGAAGGTGAAAACTACGTCTTTTTTGAGAATAATATATTTATAAATAAAAAACATAGAAAAAAGAAAATAAAATTGAGTCCTCAAATACGTATAGCTTTTAACTTAAATTTTCTCTCGAATGAAATTTTTGTATAATACATATGATATATTCATAAATGGTTTCTATAAGTGATTAAATATTTTCAAGGCAAATTTTAGCAAACGATCAACATGGTAGTAAAAAGAAAAAGAGTACATGAAACTAAAAACATTTCACGTTTTAATAACCGTTTCACGTAATCTGTTCTCACCAACCCACCCGTTTTACCGTTACTATAAACCAATATGTAATTCCACCTAACAGTACAAACTAAAATCTCGCAACCACTTTATTAAACTCTCGTCTGAACTCTCGAGCAGCTCCACTAAAAACGAATTTCTATTTATCTCGTCGACATCGAAGCGCAATGAGCGAACGGAGCTCGTGCAGCAATGTGGAAGAGTATACGATTTCTCATCGAGAATCACGGAACACGATCCCCTTTCTTCCTCCCTCTCTCCTTTGCTGTTTGCAACAACGTGCGTCGAGGCAGCAACGAGATCGCGTGGCATGCACCTGCGTGAAATTGCACGCGGAAAAGATAATTCATTCGGTCGAGACTCGGTACAGAGTTCAAGGTGCAGCACGCATCGGGAAACAGACGGATATTAACTGAAGAGAAACGGTATAAGTCTTTAGAAGAAACGCAACGAGGTTGTAAATTGAAGCATCCAGTTATTGTACCGCGATTGATACAGGCCTCTCAGAAGTTGTACCGACCAACTTCACTTTTTCTCACTTGCATATACTTTGAAGGCAAGTCCTATTTTTATAGGACTCGCAAATACTACTAAAAGAATGTAAAGTCTATCAACAATTTCGTACATGTTTAGTAGCCGAATTAGTGGTGATAAGTCTAAGTCTAATAAATCTAAGATAAGTTGATAGATCTATGAATTTACGTTCACCTTCAAAAAGAATCTGCAGATTTTCTTCTTTGTCTGTATTAGCCTTATTTGCTCTCTATGTACAATTAGTAAGTGGCACAAAGTTGAAATTAGATAAAAAGGAATAAGCGGAGGTATGTGTGGTAAATTAATTGATTCAACTGTATCTTGCATGATATCTCGCTTTTGCGCAATGTAGTAGTTTCATTCGAATTAGGTAGACCAACATAACCGCATTTTACTAGTCACATTATGAAGATAAAATAACAATGTTTTGATAATGGGCCGAGGAATGTTTCTGCAACATTCTCAAAACGATAGCTCGTATTTCATAGATCTATCTATTCTTAACAGGCTAAAATAATCCGGTTTTGTTTATGATTAAAGATGCAGAAATATATAGTATAGAAAAATATATGCAGTATCCAAAATATAACATTCCTTCCAACATTTAGTGGTAGATAAAAGAAATTTCTATTTCAAAATAGAAATGGAAAATATGAATTTACGTGAACACCCGTAGTTTATTTACGACACAAAATACAAAATACAAGTACGTATACAAAATACGTCATTTAGAATTGAAATTAATATTGAAATCTAAATTATTGATCATTTTCTATGAATGATTTAACTAAAACTGATTAATCCTCACACAAGATAAAGTTACTTTAACTGCGCTACTTCTGGCGTAAAACTAACAAAATAATTAAAGCGATTCGTTGTTTCAAAACATTAAGTTTCATTTTTATTTCAAATAAAATTTGTTCCAATGTGATTCGCTCCATTGACGGCAATATGTACGCGGTTTTCTAACGGGCTAGTTTACTGTTTAAACGGTATTGATCCAATGAGGATTGGTCCTCTTCGGTTGACAGCGGTGCAATTAAAATTCGCCGGCGAATCACAGACATTAAACACTGTTGGCTGCTTGTTTGAGATCTAATTTAATTGTTCCCGTGATTACGAGTATGGCTCTGTTCTTTTTCTTTCGTAATGATAGCAATTTTCGTAGCGTTGCGTAGTGGCGAACGTTACGCGAGGATATAAAGGAAGAAGAGTGACGAATGAGACGGTGGAGCGTTTAAATGAGTCCACCGTGTGACACTCGTGGTAATTGCTAGAAAATTACCGGTCGTAAATATTATAGCGGAAACCGCTGCGGGAGTTGCGTGAAAAGGTGATAGATTATTTGGGAGGCAAAGAGTGTCACATGAATGGAGTTCTTGCGATTTGTAATTGCAACTGAGGCTTTGGTTAACTGTGTTTAACTATTAATTGGTATCATTGGGCCATTGAGAACCATAACAATTTATCCATTTCGGTTTCAACACAATTTTATTGTTCTAATATTAAAATGTACCTCGATTTCGAACACAATATGAAAAGATTCTTATTGACACGCATGAATTTTCGTTTCTGGATTATTTACAAATTGAATTGTACGAAACATTTTTTCAAAACATGACAAATGTTTTCTGATTACTAAAATGAGAGCACAATTGAAGCGTACAAATATTTCATTTTGAAATTTTTAATTTGTTTTCATTCTATTACTGATTCCTACCACGGAGAAAGTAAAGTAAAAAATAAACTTAGGTATCCGAAATTTTAGCAATCTGACATAAATTATTAATAGTCATCTATAACTTATCGATACTATTTGAAAGTTAATATTGTATGAATGTTGTGTCGGAAAACGAAGGAATTTTTTTAGAATTTGTTTAATTCATTAATTATACTATTAGTATCTGACGTTATAGATCAAGAATATATAATTTGTTAGTATTATATAGTACCTAGTTATATTATATGTAATGGATTAACGGTGAACGAATTGAAAATAAAATGCATTTACAATGAGCTTCTTTTGTAATAAGATAGTAATAGCAATAAAAGATAATAAAAAATGATGTATGATAACACTAAACCGGATTTAAATCTCGAACAACTAAACGCTTCACTCTTCCAAAATATTGAAAAGGAGGAGCGTACATATACATTTTCCCAATCTGTCGATATATCATGTTGATCCGGAAACACTCTGTGCAACAATACAAAAGGGGGTCAAGTAATTTAGCAAAGTGTCAGAACTGGGAAAAGTGGATTTATTTTTCATGACGACGTTGGTCGAGAGGGGGGGGGATAAAAAAGAGAAGGAGAAGAGGGGAGGGAGAACAAAATAAAAGAAGCATGAATGGTCGCGGATCATTTGCCACAGGATGAAGGAGCTGCCGGAGGAAGCTTGCTGCAGGAGAGGCTAGGTGAAACACTCTGGCAGTTTGATTTATGGTCGACGTACCGAGTTATCGCTTTGCCAATAGTGGAAATCGAGGAGAAGAGCGGAGTGAAGTCGAGGGTAAAAGAAAAAGGGTTTCGGAGATGAATCGATGAACAGAAACGTCTGCCGGCCTTGTTCTTAATCAATGCTCCCTCTTATTTCCTGGATATGCGTAAACATGTAGATCAACGATCATTCTTTTCTTTATCGTGCTACAGGATTTTAATAATAGGTTTAGGAATCTTTTGCGGTTATTTGATTTGATTTATATTAAAACAGAAACACGAATTGATTAAAATGAAACGATTAAATATCTTACAAAGATTCAACAAATTGTCAACTTTGTCGAAACGATGAATTTTAAGTTTCTCCTCTCAAAACTTTTTCATATATGTATGTAGTTTGCTTTAATATAAAATCTAATTAGCGTGAATATTTAAAGAAATTATTGAACTTCCGCATAAATTCACCAACTTTTTATTATTACGCGCAAATAAGAAAAGATTCTTTAGTATTTTTAAATAGAATGTAGTATAAAATGAAAAGCACAAAGGTTTTGTAATTTCTGATGTAATTTTATATATATGCCAAGATTTTTATAAATTAAATATTTTCATTTTTTTAAATCCCTTTTAGAAATGCATTAATAATATGTAATTGTATTGGTATGTAAGTAGAAACAGTATGTATTGCGAGAGTGTCAAAGTTCGTTTATAAAAAGATATACAAATACACAAAATTTTAACTGATTTTATGTACAATGTACATATTTAGGTTGGTTTGAAATTTTTCTAATGTCATATTCATGAAAATCGAGTCTCATTACAGTGCCAATGAAATTTCAGAATGTTTGATATAAGACGTATGATGTTTACATAAAAATTTTTTCTATAGTAAGTATTCTGAAATACTTTCACGAGTAACTGTGTACATGAAATAGAGAGTGAAAATCACCATGTAAAAACATAAGACATAAAAACAGCAACGAGATTATTTTAATAAAGGCAGTCGAGTAAAGATAGAATCGGTAACGATCACGGGTGGTTTTATGATCGCGTTTCTCTTTTGAAAAACAATTCAGTCGGGGGAGTTGCGATAAGAGCCAATAGTTGAAAGGGGAGTGAAGCGTATTTACCATTCCAGAAACCACCCCACGCATCCATCTTCGGTTGTTGCATGGGGGAGCACGTATATACGTTGTAGACCGGTAAGATTCGAATTAGAATGAAATACGATGACAACGAGCGAATCGTGTTTTGCTTAATAGAATTCGCTCTTCGATGGGACAAAACCACCCCTATGCTTGAAATTCGCTTTTCGTTAGGACAAAACCTACTCTTGAAATTTCTGGAAATTTAAAGAAGAATTCATAACAGCGTTTGAATATTTATAGAAGGTTAATTGTTCGAGTATTGTGTGCACGATAATTTTAATAAGAACTTGCGGAATTATGTTTATTATTTAACGTTATTATTTAGAATTTAAACAAAATAAAGGAAAATAGTAGAGAATAAATAATAGAAAATGAATGTAGAATATAATTCGATAAAACGTGTTACAGAATTTAAAAAATTAATTCATTGGTGCAAGATTGCCTCTGACTAAAAATTTGATATAATTTAAAGAATCTCTGTGCATGTACATACAACGTATTATATATACAATACTAATGAGAATCGCGCGATAATATAAACAAATAAATTTTGCAATAGTATCAAGAAAATTATACATAATATGTATGTGTATTTCATAATGATAAAATTATTGACCAGAATAACATTGAAATAACAATTTTAACAAGATAATTCGATAAAATAATATAATATACAATTTCCTTAAATTTATAGCGAGCTATAATAAAAATTGGAATTTTGTACTAAATAAAAATCATTTTCTGAAATTAGATAGAGTTTATATATTTATAAAGTTATAAAGGTAAAGTTCAGTAAAATCCATATACAACTATAACGATAGATAACAATGCCAATTAATTAACGAGTTCGGGATACAAAGAAATCCAAAATACGAGTGTACATTATATACTCGGAAAAATTTGCATTTTTCTGCAACCCAATACAATGAATCAATGGAACGGCTTGATCTTTTTCGTCCCAGAATCATCATCCAAGTACATATGAACGAGATCGGGAATTGCTTCGTAAATTCTTTTAATATTGGAGTTTTCTATTGGGTGAAAGAGCGGGCCAGAAGGGGTGACTTTACGGATCAAGGGTGCCGAGCAACAAGTGTGATTCTAAGGGGGTGGTTCAGGGTCGTCACACGGCAGTGCTCATTGTGGATTTATCGATTTACCGCGTTGAAACAGCATTCATTTTTAAACAGAAGCCATTCTTTTCACTCTCCCCACGTGAACACCGCGTTTTGTGCGATGCGAGAAACTCGACATGAAGAAATTTTTATATTCGAACTATCATTATTTTATCTTGCGCTTTGGAATTTAGAATTTTCATTTTTCAATTTTTATGATTTTTATTTTGGAATTTATAATTTTTACGTATCAGACATTCTAAAAACAGTCTGAAATATTTATCTAAATACAATATTTGAAAACTGACATATTATTTTATTTGATTAAATGTTATTTCTAGATAATTATGCGTTAGTTTATTGAATAAATACTTCTAATTGGATAAACAGATGATGTTTCTCGGAATTTTTATTTAACTGATTGTTTATTATTATAATAGGTTATTGGCGAATGATTTTAAATTACAATATTAAGTTTTATTATAATTTAAAAAAGATTAATTTGTTTTACAAATTTTAGCAGTTGTAAGGTGTAATGTTTGTATTCAAATGTGACATTCGAAATATCAAATGAAATAATTTTTTATTTTCTTCCGTATTTTACTTGTTTAAAACTTTTAAGAACGTCAAATATTTTAGTCTGTGTTTTCCCTGCTGCGTGTAAAACTCATTGAAAAAAATGAATAATTCCATGATAAAAATAAGTTGTGTTATATTAAAAATCTAGAATATTTAAGTATTATGTATATTGTGTTAAACTGAAAAATGCTTAAGTACTGTTTTTCTTCCTATTTTATAAAATTCGCGAATTATATGCGAATATGAGCTAGAAATTTACATAAACATTTTCGTATAATCTTGCTTCCAGGTTGTATACGCTTCTACATTTTAATATTCTTTTTACCATACTGTTCTAATGAAATGCAAATTTTTCACCTGGTATTTCTGAATACACGTATTTTAGAGACCCAACATATTTTTTATTGTTAATAAAATAGAAAATAAATCTTTAATGCAGAAATAGTTAGATAAGAAAGCAAATTAACCATAAAAGCGATTAGAGCAATTAAAATCTAACGTATAAAGAAAATAACAAAAATAACTGTACTACCAAAATCTAAAAATTTAGATTTATCTTCGATAATATTTCTCCTAATAAAAAATAAACGAGACGAAGTACTTTACTAAATACTTCATGCAAATTTTCAAAACGTAAATGAATCGTTTTAAGGTCACGTACATAATTTGAAAAGTAAAAGAGAGCGATTATGGATTTTTAAGCAGTTATGAAAAAGTTGAAGATGCAAAAAATCACAGAGTGCGTACAATACGCAAAATATGTATTCGTTATATTATTTATTAACGTGAAATAAATGTTTACCCAATCGTCTTATTTATTTAGTCATATATATTTCATATTTTCTTTTGTAAAAAGATGAATCTATATAAATATTCACAGTCCAGTGATCAAGTTAAAAAAATATATATATTTTTAATTTCTCTATAGAATTTAATTTACTGTCGTTAGTATTTTTCAATTCCGTTCTTTTATTATCACCTCTTAACAGAAGTTGAAATTAGCTATGTTCATATTAACCTTTTGCTTGCTTATACTCGTGCAAATGCACAAAGTTTAACTGTTGAACCCTGTGGCATATTATATAAATACGTTCAAAAAAATCATGCAATCAGTAAATACTACGTACCTACCATTACGTTGAATAATAAGTCCATTCGCGGTTTTTTAAAGAAGCACATCAAGTGTTGTTACTTTTATACAAAATCTGTCTACATAATCAACGAGTAATTTATTTACCTTGTTTTTCTATAAATATACAATATATATACATGTATGTATGTAGTACATATATGTTTCTAAATAAAAATTTAAAGACATTAATTTTTACATTCTCGAAACAATTTTTATAACATTATGTTAGTACAAAAACATTTGTAAAATTAGGTATGTTGCAATACTATTACAGTTACTTGTGTAATAGAACGTGTACAAAATATTTGAAGAAACTGGAATATAAAAACTACAAACATCTCTCTCCCTTGTAATTTATAAAAGGTTACAAAATATTTTACAGTTACATGAAACCTATAATCAAATAAAATTGCCATGCCTATTAAACTCCTCTATCACGCCACGCACAGACCGTTAAGCGCACATATGCTTCACAAGCGATTCCAAAGATTAATTCCACCTTCAGCAAATAAAACACGAACGAAAAGGAAATCCAGCCAAGAACAACTTCGTTTTCCTTCTATCAGAGAGCGATCCTGCAAATGCAATTACAATCATGGAAACATTCTGTTGAACGGATGTCCAGTAGGAAAGCGAGAAAATTGTAAGAAAGTTAGAACAACGGAGGGTTAGAAAGTGGACCACGTGATTATGGGGAAATTTGTCGGTGGTATGTGCTTATATATCCCCATAAATCGGCACGGTGGTGAACGAGGCGCACAGTCGTTCGCAATAAACTCGTGGTCTTTCGCAATAAGGGCGGCGACCGTCCCCAACAGAAGAGAAGTACTATCGAGGGTGAAGGGTCGTAATCTATTCCGTCACCTTATATTACCGAGAGTGGTATGCCCTCTCGTGGCAATCGAGTTTCTCTCGTTTCTCTTCATTTCCACTTACGTCACCAATTTGATCCATCGTCAGATTCGTTTCTTTTCTTTTTCTTTCTTTCTCTAACACTACAATTACTGGCAATTTATACATATATGTATACGTATTTCTATCGAATCGATCATACTTGACCGCTATCTAAATAGAAATTATGCTTTTTTTCAATTTAATGTTGGTAATTGTCAATTAAATTAATTTCGTACGGGCAATGATGAACAAAATAATTTTCAGATGATACATAGTAAAAAGAAATGTTACGTATATGTATATATGTATATATTTCTTTTGTATTTTAGTTATAAACAAGAACAAAAATTTCTGCAAAATTCATAAGATCTAGGTGGAATAAGAGACGAAGACTATTTCCACGTCAACATTTTATCCCTTGTACGTTTTCAACGTTCTCGTAAAACTAATTATAAAATCAAGAGACAGAGAAACGAAACTCGATGCTTTCCATGGAATTGTCGACACCATCGGAATCAGCATTCTTCTTCTCGGTTGCCGTATCTTCGAATGGTACGTGGTTATTCAGAGTCTAAGAAGACGTGATTCAACTTGCGGTCTTATCGTAACCAAGGAACGTTTAAGCTATTGTTCTTGATAATTTACAACTTCCGTGGCTTTCTCGCACGAGAAAGGTACGTTTACGTCTTTTATCCCAATCCTTCCTCCTATCTATCGAAGATTTTCTTTACTTATTTATTTATCGTGCGTTGTGGATAGATCAACCATATATCAGCTTCGATAAGCGTGATACTTGAAACATTAAACACCTACATTGAATTTAGTAGGATTGTCGAATTGATAGTTTCAACGATTATTTGATATTTTGATTTTGGTTTTATTTCAAGTATCTTCGGTTTTTAGACATTTTCTTTGAGTAACATTCGATCACAGCGTGAAAGACATAAATTTGAACTTGATTTTTTTTTTAATTTTATAAATTGAAGATTTTAATAAACCAAGCGTCTAAAGTAATAATTTTCTATGACATACTTCGTAAAATTCTATAACTTATTTTAAATATTATAATTTTTAATATAATTACGGATGGACTCAAAAGACAATCTCGTAAATTGTATCACATCACTGCATGATGCAACTTATCATTTTTAAAGTAAATGTTTGAACGAAAGAATAAATAACATAAATTGTACTCTTAATTACATTGAAACAAGAACATTTAAGTACAATCCGAAGTTTGTTTATTACATGTATACATTTCATTATATTATATGTATTTATAGTAATTCGCGAAAGTATTTGAATATCTATCGTAAAAAGATTTCACAAATATATTATGCAAGTATGTTATATAAAATATTATAAAATTTCAGAAAATGCATTCTAAAAATGAAAGTTCTTTAATTGTGGATGTAATTGTATCTCAAGATTTTTGAGTTAAATGTTTTAATTTTTATAATCTTTTTTTAGGAATGCATTGATATATATTGAGTAAATTCAAAAGGTAACTTTGCATTGTGGTATATAAAAATGTAAATAATTTTGTGACAAAATGCGTTTTAGTGTCATAATTCGCTAAGTGTATGTAGCCTTTCGTGACTAACTGTACCGTGTTTGCAATAAATGTCTTCTCGCTTTACCCTTTGAAGTCTTATGCGAAGCTGAATGAAGCTCGGTGTGTTGCATTTCGTACCTTTATTTTCCATAGTATTTCCTTTATTTTCTTAAAGTACTAAAGTACTTACATTCTTTCATATCAAGAATTAATTTAATAGAAATATATTAACGTAGTTACGTTTATCGCAAAAGTATATAATTATAGCCATATCATGAACGATCATTGAATTTATCTAATGATATGATATAAATCAGTCACGATAAAATGTTGAAAGTGGCTGGAACTGCAAAATGTTAAAGCTATCGATATAATTCATCATCGATATAATGAAATTTTCAAATATTTTGTATAATACACGTGATATATTTATAGAAGGTTTCCATAATTATTCTAATACTTTTACGAATCATTGTATATGAAAATCCATCACCATATGTCAATATACGTATAATCTTAAATTATCTCTGAAACCAAATCGATTTCGGACATTTTGTATCTTGTTACAGCTTTGGAAATCCGATCTATTAGACTACTAATTAAGGTGTGAAAAATATCGTGGATCGACAGAAGTTTCTCCTCCCTTTTTCCTCTTCCATTTTCCGCCATCTCTTTCTCCGAACTGCTCTGTTCTATGATCGTCGGTTCGCAGCGAGCGTCGAAGGAATTTTCAAATATTTCCGGACAGACGCCCAATAAATTCTCGGAGCTGGAAAATATTTCCGATAGCCAACCGACAATCTGCTCACCTTGCGGACCTCCTACGCGGGGACAACTCTCTCGCGAGGCAAGGAAACTCAGCCTCCTCCTCTCAACGGTTAGATTTAAATTTCACCGTGGATAAGATAAACCGCGATTCCTTGAATTTTCCTCCGAGTTTTCGAACCTCGTCAAAGGGGGATAAAAATAAAATGAAGGAGAAAGTAGAACTTAAAGCATTTCGTATAATAAGATAAGGGTTATTTGAGTCAGTTAGACTTCAATCTTGAATTTTGCACAGAATAATTAAACTTCTACGCTATAAATAGATTACCGATATTTACATAAAGTTATATCTTTGTAAATATGTATAATTAAAGAAACAGTATCTAGGAAAAAGATCGTTTTAACTACTAAATATTGCCAACAGTACCATATCTTTGATATTTTATATATTTTTGCATATTATATACACTCTGTGCATTTTTTTCAGTTTCAAATTTCCAATAAAAGTCTACTAATGGCTAATATTAATAACGATATGATTGTTGAAATATGCGAAAATATTAATTAGAATTATTATAATACCAAGTCGTAGACTAAATATGGAAGGACCGAAAATTTCGATAAACGATTCTTTGTCACTGTTGTGAGAAAGGTTCTTTCCGTTTTTCTAACAAAATAATTGGCCTCTTCTTAAACATGTACATTTCCTATATTTCCTACAGTTATTTTGAAATATATATATATGTTTATTACTTTTATATTATTTTATAGACGTTTTATCACAGCGACAGAAATGGTCAATATAGTAAAATATGGAATAAATCATACAATAATCATAAATACTCAAAATTATTATACCACGTAATAACAACTATATAATCGTTATAATTATAAAAGACGATCTTTTGGGTAATCTTTTTAATCGTAGCAGTATTAGTATCAAACATACATACGTGAAAATTTTGAAGGTCTGAAGATGTCCAAGGAATTAAACATCTTCTTCTGATTTAAAATTCAAGCTTTTCGTGCGAAGGGCTCTTATCCAGTTTCTTTGAGTTAGCTGTTAGCCTTCTGTTTATCGTTGCTTCTTCCTTAATGGGATATAGGGTGTTAACCTTTGAATAAGCAACAGTTCTTCTGATGTTAAAGCAGCAGAAGACGTGCCTGGTTGGGCACCTTAGGCGATTTCTCTTGATTCTTGAATTATATATAGCGACCTTCAAGATGATTTTATGTCTTATATCGCATTTTTCTTTTAGAAATAGTAGATCAGAAAATAAAAATTGTTGTTTAAATTTATTATATTTATTAGTTTTGGAATATTGTGAACATTTTGTGGTTATCCGATTGAGCTGAACAGAATATTTAATTTTCAAGTATTTGATCGCTTAAATGAATTTCATTTCATTCGTCAAATAAATTCTCCTTATTACTGATATTCTAATAAACACTCATTTTGGATATCCACTACTTAAAGTCAGTTCGTTTAAATTCAAGAAACTTGATGTATGCAAACACAAACACGAATTTAAGTATCTTGGCTACTTGAAAAAGATTTTATCTAAGAATATGTAATATGAAACAATCTTCGATCTAATACTGAATATGTAAGAATTAGAAAATCCCTTAAATACATAATAAATATACAACAATTTGAAAATCTATTAAATATATAATCACATCAAAGTATATATGTATTGCCACATTATTTATGAATTAATTAAAGAACATTATGTATCCTATAGTATTATTTTACATAAGTCAAATAATTATAATATTAGTATACCTGGCTCCAATGAGTGTTTGTTAATTTTTCCAATGTTTGAGACTTCATTTTAATTTCACTCTGTTTATACGCATGGTGTAGAAAATATTCGAGCTCCTCCGCATAAAAGAACCATACTCACAGCCACGTGGGCTACAAAAAAAAAAAAGAAAAAAAAATAGATAAACAATAGAAAGAAATATTTTTCTTTAATTTTCAATACTTATGTTTCTTTTGGTGTATCCAGAGCCAAAATCACCTTCGTCATTCACATTCAACTATATTCAGAAATGAATTAGGAAGTTCCAATCGTTTGGATCACTCTGTATAAACATATGCTTTGCATCGCGGGAAGAAGGTTGAGGGATAAAGAAGCCGCAATTTGCTTAATAATTTGTCGCGCGATAAATTGTCACTAGTGTGCGCGTAGCCTAAAATCTTTTAGACTTGTTCCGCTTTCGTTACAACGACGCTCTCTACAGTTAGACCGGTTATGACAGAGATTCCTATATGTTTATTAGTGACAGTAATTCACATAATTCCGCGTTGGATTCTGATTCGATCATTTATCGAAGTAGTTACATTGAGAAGTAGACCTAGCATGATACTACTCGGTGTATGCCACGATTACACACCGGAATCGGTTTATAGATTTTAAGATCGACGATTGTGGAATTTTTAGCTTAGTATCTATTTTTCTTTTTTCTTAGGTTATGATGTAGGTTATATGTGGTTTTATTATTTCTGCTACGAAACTTTTGTATTATGAGACCATATAGCGCGAAAAATATCACAAAGGAAATACGAAAATATTAATTCAATTAATTTTATTTAAATATTAGTGAACACAGCTTTTTAAGTATTTAAGGAATATTTTTGTGACTGATCTATAAATCAATATATTTCTACCTTTAAACCCGTTTCGTGATAATGCCCTGCTATCTCGTTGACACTGATAAAATTAAAGATCTAGTAATTTCTGGTATAATTTTATTTCAAGACTTTTGTGAGTTAAATGTTTTAACTCTTATCATTTCTTTTAAAAACACACAAATAATAATTGTATCGATATATAAGTATACATAACTTTTGTGATAAAGCGTGCTTTTAGCTTTTCTGATAAGTCAGATACACAAAATTCGATAGGTTCATGTAGGCTTTCGTAACTGACCGTATATATCTCGAGCTATGTATCCGAGGTTTATTTATTTTCAAATTTCAAATTGGGATATTAAAAAATTTGAACAATGTTAACGTATAATACCAATCCCACGGATTCGTGGAAACTCGCAACTCCCAGTCCCAGAAATATCGTGCAAGCTAATTGCAAGGCTGTTCTCAGACGAACAGTAGTGCACAGCGCGAACTTAACGATTTCTCGATAACGAGCAAATTATCCTCAAGTTTCGTCGTTTCCAAGACTTCGCCCCGTACGATTTGGTTGCGCGGACATGTGGCCGCTCCAGAAATTCAGTGGCGCGGATCCGCTTCGAGCGCGTGATTCACGGGTGAGGCAACTTCACGCACGTGTTCCTGGCACACACGTCTCTCTTTCGTTGGCTACTGGCCAAGTTCCGAAACAGCGTGGCTCGCCGTCTTTAACGGCGCTTCGCCTTAATTATCGGGCTTGATGCGACACGGCAAATTTACGAGGTTGTGTCGCTTTCTGTGCTCGTGAAAACAAGGTTCATTGTCGTCCCCCAAAAAGGAATCGTTTCTATGTAAACCTCCGACTCTTTGAATTTTCCTTCTTCCTGTATTCCTTAGTTAAAATATTATCTACCATTTCGAGAAAACTGTAGTTTCTACCTAATCCAAGCATGACTTAGATCCAGACCAGAGCAAACATATTTTTATTTCCATTACAAACCAGAAAATTCACAACCGAGGAAAGATAATCATTCCAAAGTTCAATTTTTAGAACAGTTTCGGTCTAATTTGATTGACATCGAATAATATCTACATTTACAGTGTAAATCGAAACTCTTTTCAGTTAAATGCTTAGAAAAATATGTTCTATATGTACCGCTGTCCATAAATAAAATGTCAACATCCAAGAAAACAGAAGCTTCTGTCATCTTTTTTTTTCTTCATTTAATTACAAATCTGTAGCGATTATTTGATAACCGTCTGTATAATTATTATATATAAATATACAGATAATATATTATTAACGCAGTAATTGATTAAGTGCTCAAACAAGACATTCTAAATTTATAAAAGGAGTGAAATAGGGCATTTCAATGTAGGGAACGTGTGGAAATCGTATTTTATTCGTACTTTTAAATATACAATTTAATCACAGACAATACTGGTATAAACTTCGTTGTAAAAAAAACATACGTACATAAACATGTTTCATAAAATTTCAATACGTGCTAATTTATGTTATAATTTAATCGTGAACATAACAAATTAAAGATAATAATCATCATAATCATTATTCCTCTTAATAAATTAAATCTTCCATCTGCATGTAAAATATTTAACTTAAGTACATAAGACGGTTGAATCTCTACAATACTATTTCTTTATTTCTTTACAATACCAAGTTTACAATTTTAAAACGATTCCTCAAAAAATCTCCAACAAGCATTCTTATATCTACATAATTCCATATTGCATGTGTATATAATACTTGGATTATTATCAATTTGGATCAGCTAAATAACGAGAAAACGCCTTATGAACCCTGTAATCATCATCAACAGAGATCCACCAATTAAACAGTCAGAGCAGAAACAGGGAATTGCGAAAGCAGTGAGTTATGGAAGAAGGAAACAGACGAACGATGCATGCAGCCCCGACAAATAGAGGGAATTAAAAGTAATCACGGGCATATTTACGCGGCCGATGAACAGAGTGGTTGCGTCAACCGCAAAAATGTAACTGCACGCGAGCGGTGTAGCGCAGGTGTATGCATTTTGCTGTCGAGTGTGCACCGACAGGGTGACTGGGGTGGTTAGGGAGAGAAAGAGAATGGAAGCAACAACACGATAGAATAGAAATGGTCCCTCCATGAATCCCCGGATGTGCGTTCGCACATTCGTATCATCGGAAAACAAGAGGCACGCTTGAAACATGCAAAAACGCGAGATCAATGAATGAAGAGAGGAGGAAATTGAAATAAAATAATTGTGAAGAGAGTGAATAAGGATAGACAAAACTATGAGTTATTTAGCAATAATGTATATCCACTGTTGTTACATAAATATTACATGAATGCGTTATTTCGTTCGTATCATATACGTGTTTTATAATATAAAGTACCGAATAAAGTAACAAAACTGTGAGGGAAATAAATAAGAGGAAAAATACACTGTTGACCACGAGTGTTTAGACATCTACTAATATTTACTAAAAATTTATGCATTTTTCACTAGCGTTTTATTAGAAATCTTGTCTGTTTAAATTACGTGTCCTAATACTTATGAATTGGAACGTGCATAATTACATACATTTTATACATTTATCTATTTATATATGTATATGCAGAGTAAATCATCTAGAACTGGAGCCTGAGATATTTTTGAACTTGTTAATTGTGTCAGAAAACATTTTAGATAAAAATTAAATAGTTTCAGGGGAGGAAATTTCGTATGATTAACCTGTTAATACTTTGAGGTTATATGAGTATCATTCACGACATTATATCAGTGAAATTAATTTTTATAAGTGAAATTTTATATATATATATATATATATATATATATTTAAAAAAAGATATGAAAAAGATATTGAGTCATGTATACCACGAAAGCTTGATTTACGAAACATTTTAATTAGAAGATTGTGCCAGATTTTACCGATATATCTATCTAGAGTTGCGATTTTTTAAATATCATTAATAAGCGAAATCTATTTGTATCGCCTGACATATGATTATAACAATTTCGCTTCGCAGATTAACTTTTATGGGAAAGTTTCATAAACAAGGGGTGAAAGTGAACGAATAGAATCTGCAAACGAGAAAAAATTGAAGAGTTGTGTACAGGAAGATGTAAATATTAGAATAGAAACAAATATACGGTACGGAGATAAAGAGAAAGTATAAAAGAGAAAAAGAAGTGAAAATAGAGGTGGGGAGAAAAGTTGGGATGAGGCATTCGTGGCCAGAGGTAGTGTTGTAGTTGAAATTTTCTGATCTGCACGTGCAACACGCATGCCAGGGATGCAATTCGCAACGTTAACAGTTATTTCGACGGAAATCCGTTTTTGGGTTGGGACGGGATCGTGGAATGGAATTTTACACTGTACATGCACATATATATAGCTTGTTGCCCGCCCGCGCACTTACAGCTACGCGCTAATTGCGCGCGTCAATTTTCTTCCCTCTTCGTGTTTTCGCGTTTGTTTCCTTCGTTTAACGTGTATTTTTTATTGAAATATAAATTTAAATAATCAAAATAATGAATTATATATTTTTTGCAAAATTTTTCTTTTTTTGTGAAGAAATAGTCCTTAATCCTCAAATCGTATTGTTTTGTTACAGCTGATTATAATAATTTATGCCAAATTACTAACGTATAAAGTATTTAATTTAATTTTCTATTTTACCTTCTTCGTGATAGAGATTAATAATGAATAGACTGCAGATTTTTATGCATTTGTAGGAAATTTAAAAGTGCAAAAATGTACAGAAGGCACATAATATGCGAAAATATAAAAAATATCCTAATAAAGTAGATGTTCTTTTTCTTCTATAGCATTTCCTTAGTTTTGTTAATGGAAATGCGAAATTAATTGTAATTATAAAAATTAAATTAAATTAAGGATTCCAAAATTAAGTAATATGACCTAGCGATATTACTTGACAATTAAGGGATACATGTAGTTGTAGATAAATTTTAGAGCTTAGGGACTAGTTTAGAGATAAATATTTAAATTGTTTTTGTTCTTTGATCATTACATCTCGATGATACGTAAATTAGCAGGTTATCTCAATGATTAGAAAGCGAAAAATGTGTATTCAAACTAAATCATCTAGAAAGCAATCAAAATAATTTTAGTTATCTTGTATAAATTTACATATAAATAGAACGGAAGCTTATATTTATATAACATATAACATTTATAAAATAGATGAAGGAATGTGAAGAGCAATTACATCTTAATTGTTCCCAGGATAGAAAATTATATATTTTGGTTCTTGCAGATTTTATCTCTTTTTACAGAATATTTCTATTCTATTTTTGTAGCATGATCATCATCCAATCACAATAAACAATAAACAATATCATTCAATCCAACGATGCGTACCTAATATGTACTTAATAAAAATATCGATTTGCTATTATGTAATATAGCAAAATTACATTTTGTTCAAAGATATTATTCTCTCATTTTTACAGTTTCGGTTTTTCAGTCGTAAAAAACGCACAAATCTGTCAAAAAAAATTACAAAAAATCCAAAGAATTAGTATTCATCCCTCGAGAACATCTCCTCTCCGTAATCACCCAGCAAACTCAGACACCGCTCATTCCACCTTAAGCGTACAATTTTAATACGCTGGCCAACGCTGTTGGCAGACTAACGCGCGGCCAGATCATTATTAAACTGTAATTAGTGGCGGTATCGGCACACTGAAAGCGGCACGGCGTATCGTCGAAACTACAAGCAACAACGCGAAAGTTAGGGGTCGAAACGAAATAGCGCGAGAGAGGGGGGAGAGCAGAGCAGCGGAGAAGAGGGGTTGCGTTTCGTCGATTCGTTTGCTCGTGTCATTTACTCGGTCACGAGCGTTCCGCTTGTTCTACAGCAGCTTCTGGATAGTGTGCGCTAGCCGGTAGCGTGTAATGTACGCGCGTGTACGCACGCGTCCGCTCGCGTGTACTTTGGCGAGCCCGCGGCTGTTTTGCGATTACATATCATTATTCCGCATGGTTGCACCAGCTTTAACCCCGAGCTATGTTTGCAACTAGATTACCGTCTGTAACGCGCGCCTCTCTTTCTTCCCCTTTCTCTCTCTCTCTCTCTCCCTTTTCGCCCCAATCTCTTTTACTGTTTTTTTTTATTTAGTCGATTCTGTTCCTACCCTTTGGTCAACGCATTGCTTTTGCGCTTATTGTTAATTTTCTTAACCCTCAAATAGTATAGTTGAGATAGAAATGGCTATAATAATTCATCTTAGATTACTAAAATTTAGAGTATTTCGTTTTATCTTATATTTTACATTCTTCGTTACAGAAACTAGTAAGAAAATGAAATTAAATTAAAAATTCCATCCAATATTATTTCACATAGTTGCCCCAACTCCGTGTTATGTTTGCAAGTAGATTACCGCTGATAATGCATTTCTCTTTCTCTTTCTGTCTTATTGTCTTTTTTTGCGTTTAGTCGGTTATATTCCAACTCTTTAACCAAAGCATAGCTTTCGCACTTATTGTTAATTTCCTTAACACTAAAGTAATATCTTACTGAAAAGTGTTATACTTAGCATTGTTATGTTTAACATTGCTGTCATACCATAACAGTTAGTTTAGTTTAACAATGTTAAATATGATATAACGAGTCTTTAAAATCTTAACAGCTTCAAATAGGATTATAACTAACTACAATAATTTATGTTAGATTACTAAAATGTAGAATGTTCAATTTTATCTTGTATTGTACATTCTACGTGATAAAGATTCGCAAAAAAAGGTCAAATGAAATCTAACTAAATCATAAATCTAAATTACTAAACAAAAAATTTCAAAATTAAGTAATATAACGCCAAAATTATTATAATCCCCAATGGTCAATCGATAGGTATTAGTTAAGAATTGGTTGAACATGCCACATGTGATGTTTCTAACCATTCAATGTACACTATATAGCGCGTATAAAGTATCTGGACATTTTGCACAATTCGTCTTAATAATACATAATTGTTATTAGAATATATGAATTAATGGTAAAGTAATAATCAAAAGCAGTGCTTGGTATACATTATATACAATTGAAATTGTTTATTCAAAACATTATCAATGGTACGTTAAAAGTAAATGCACGATTCTTCTAATTCTAGGTGTTAACCTGTTTTACGTATTATTGTTCGGATTAATAATAATACTCGGACCAATACTGATAGAATAAACTCTCTATAAATTTGAAAGAATCAACCCCTAAAATCATTTGCTCTTTTTTTTTTATAAAACTGTCAATTTATCAGTTATTTAAAAAAAAACTTGCGTCTTTCATTTTAACAGGTTTTCATTTTCAACTACGTCACATCAGAATGTTATTTTTTAGTTATAAAATGAGATTAACGTCAAAAACTCAATAGAAATGTATTTATGACTTGTAGCGTACAAGTATTACGTATTTCCACCCCACCTCAAAAAGTCTCAAGAAACCACTTTCAAAACCACTATTTTCTCCCATCTCTGCACGATCCCCAGCACAGTCTCCTCTCGTATTACCATCAGAATGGCAAACTCGTTAGGGACGATGGTCCAGTGTGGGTGGTTCGCGTGCGGAAGTAAAAGCAGGGCGAACAATGTTACCATCGGGACGACGTGCCTTTGGCATTGGAGGTCGAAGTCGCCACTATTAGATTGAGGTTCGGCGGTGGGCACGGCTGCCGCCGTCGCATCGGTTTACAATATCGTAAATCGCTTGCTAACCAGTTGGTCCCGCGGTATGCTAGGAATTCGACTGCTTCTCCTCCTCTCCTCTCTTCTCTCTATCTCTCTATCTATCCCTATACAACACTATGCTTGTTCGTTCTACCTATCTATGATAGCACACACCGTGTATAGATATACGTGTGATCGAATAGGAAGAGATAGATGGAAGTGAAGGGGATGGTGAACAGGAAGGACGAAATACTCTTGACTGGTGGATGCAGGCGAACGGTTGTCATGCATCGTTTACAAGCCGAGCATCGTCCGTTGTTGCGGCGAAACCGGCAAATTCACTCGGCCGCTCTCTGTGTTATGCACCCTTGAATGGACCAGCAGATATTCGTAGCGAATGCTTCCACGATCTTCGCCCCCTTCTAATTTGCTTCCTCTGCATCGCTAGTCTGGTCCGCCGCCTCAGATATCAGCCGCGAGACACGTTGCGAAATTAACATAATTTCGCGATTCTCCGTGGCCTGCGAGATTTCTAGCGTATTCTGCTATAACTTGTAGATGTCCATAAATTTTGGAATGTGGCGGCAAGTGTGTTCAGAATGGTTTTAACCCACTGACATATTAATTTTTTCACACTAAACGCTCCTATGTATACTATTTTTCGTCGACCAAAATTACTATTTGTTAGTATTAGTAATCGATAACATACATTGTTTCAATTAACACAAAAAACATGCAGTTTTGAAAACGTCAAACATTGAGGATTTGAATTATTAAAAATCAAACTAATACGAAACGACCATAAAATTTTTCAAAGAAAATTAAATAATATCAAGTTAAAAATATGATTAGCATCTTTAATCGTCGAAACTAAAATAATAGTCCGTGAGAAGTTCTAAATCCAACAAAAAATACACAAGAAGAAAGAGAGAAGAAAGAAACTAAAAATGAGAAGAGCACGTATATAGTTTAAAAATCAACAGTGTAAATTACACGCGATCGCTGTTTCCGCTCTTCCGGGCAAATGAGGCTAAACGACGTCATCGTAGTGAACAGAAGCGAGAAACGACCGTTGAACAGGGGACAAAGCGAGGTGAATAGATAGCCAGCGTGGATTGCGTCGTTCACAAACAGAGAGAAAAGTGGAAGGCAAGTTCCGCGTGCTGCCGGGCATTCGAATCTCCCGCCACACACGCGCACACCACGAACAAAGCGGTTGACACCCGAGACTCCGGGCTTTACGCTCGTTTTGGTTCGTTCCGCGCCAATGGGAAACGACGTTCCTGACAAAGCGTCGCGATAAAAGCCACTTTGATGGAACCGTTTCATTGCCCGTTCAATCAATTAACGTTCTCCCGTTTTATCTATTTTCTGCTTCTTTTTCTAATCGGATAAGACGGTCGACTTGGCAGAAAGGAGTCGAAAGATTGGTAAAGATGTTTTCAGTTTCAAAATTTCAGTTTTATCGATAATAAATATTTTAACTAATCCTAGGACTCGTATTACAAATCTTTTTGTCCTACATATTCATCCTTTATTGTAATCATTAGATTGCACATGTTTATGCAAATTTATATTTTTATAAATATAACTGGGAAAATGGAAATTACGTAAAAAATTATTTCATATGCTAAACATTGTAAATAATACTATACGTTCGATAATTTATCGTATATTTTTTCACAACATGTGCATTCTGTGCATTTTCGTATCTTCATTTTTTCCTTTAGGTGCATAAAAATCCACACTCTAATAATCATAATCACAATTCTGATACATTAATCATTTCCTTCGTAATTTAAAAAATTATTATATAATATAATGCGTAAAGAGAAATAGAAGAAAGCGCTGCGATAAGAGCTACTTTGACGAAATCGTTTCATTGTCTGTTCAATCAATTATGCTTCTCTCTTTTTTACTACTTCTCTCCTCTCTTTCTCTAATCAAACGATTGAGATAATCAAACGGCAGGAGCCGTAAGATTCGCCGCGATAGAGAAACTATTTATAGGCAAATTTTTATGATTAAAGAAAGAAAACATCTTTTATTGTCAATATTAGAATTTATATAAAATGTGATAATTAAAATTTTTTATGGGGACTATAATCAGGTACTTAGTGAAAGTATATGTATTTCATATTGACTCATGATTTTCGTCAAATTTTATCCAATATTAATATATTAACGGCACAAAGTTAAAACATAATTGATATATTCAAAGTTAAAACATAATTATAAAATTCAATAAACTCCATATAAATTTTCGTCGTACTAGAACTTTCAGCAATATCGAATATCATGAATTTCTCTTCTTTTAAATTTAATTCACCGTTCCACGAAATTGATAATAATTGTTAATAATCAAAATATGGTCAAAAATTACGGAAAAATTTCGTTCATTGAATCTCACTATTGGTTATTTATATTTAATTATTGTTCATGTATAATGATTATTGGCAACATCGGAATATTAATCCTCCTCGTTACAACGTATGATTAATACTTGTATCACATAATATAATAATCAATATCGATATAAATTTGATTTCGTTATATTATACATCTGGCTGAAATTTATTTGATACATTCGGAGCTGAGAAAAAGTTTAAAGCAAATACATTTGAAATACTATTTTAAGTATAACAATTACTTTGTAAATTTCAACAGACAAAATATTTTTATTTTGATAAACTAGTATACGAAATAAAGTATTTGCTTTTCAAATGAGTATTTAAAATATTTTTTAACCATGAAAACAAATTCAGGAGAAAGGCAATATTAAAGCGCAAGAAACCATACTACTCGCAAAGTAAAATTTTCTTTCTAATTGTAAATATGACTGTTCGTAAGTAATTAAGTGCGTCGTTCAAAGTTTCGATTACTCAGGACATAGGCTACTGCTTCGTGGACAAAGAATCAATCTAACGAAACTAACGAAACTTGTCTTTCAACTGGTACATATATCATGTACTATCTTATATCTTGCTACCTTGTATAAGTATTATAATTTACAAATTGCTTCGTATGTTTGTGCTCATAATACTTTGAATTTATAAATCATCGTCGCCTCGTTATTGCAATTATTGTCGACAATATTACCACTGAGTTTTCCACGAATGAAAAAAAGTGAATGTCGCAATACTCTTGAAAACGATAAAATTATTTCCGAAGCTCGCAATTTTTCACATAACCTCCAAACTTCGTCGCGCCATATTTCCCCTAACTTCTTCACTGAAAGCTTCATATCGTCCACGATATTTCGCATTTATTTTGCTTCTTTATTTCGCTTCGAACGAGAACCAAACTTTCGTTCTCTTTCCTTCTCCTCCGAGGCAACGAGTTTCGACAGAGACACGAATAGAACGAACGACGAAGGAAGAGGGAGAGAAAAACGCAAAAGGGTGAGCGAGCACGCCGCCAGGGTAACGAGCACCATCGTTCTCAAAGCGACGAGAGCACGCCATAATTACTGCCTTTGTTTCGAACAATTTATATTAAAATGGAAAGCAATCTGCATTTACAAATTAAATGCGCGCCCCGTTTCCCTTCCAAACGCGTTGCTGCCAGGCTAAAGAGAGAAACAGGAAGAGAGAGAGGTGGATTATCGTGATGAAGAGGCGAGCAACCGACCAGCTTGGTTACCTGCGGCTTGGATCGTGTAAAATCAAACGGATACCTATGTCGTGTTAATTGTGTGCTGGTAATCCATCGCCATTAATTCCAGACTGTATATTCGTCTATCGTGATGATAGCAGTTTGCCAGTGAGCTTTCCAGAAGGGTTGAAAATTGTGGATGTTGCACGACGATTCGATTATTCGTTGATAACGCAATGAAAGTGTATTGATTAACTTAACCCTTATGCGGGTAATAGCATTTTTGTAAATTTTTTTAACGACTTTTTTACGTTTATTGTGATCAAACAAACAATCGAACAGATACGGTGATCTTAATTTATTAGAAGAACGTAATACTATGGATTTTATACAGAATTTATTCACTTTACAGTACAAACAAATTTTTACGGGCATGTTTGAGATTTAATCTCGATATTTTAAAACATCAAAGACTTGGTTCTAGTCTTAATAATATTTTGTTTGGATATAAGAAATGACTTATTTTTAACTCAAATATTTTAGAATTTGTATACAATGTCATTCATGGTAATTCCATTTTTCTTTTATTTCCAACTATAAAATACCCTGCTTTAAAGGGAAACTTTTCGTTATTACCTAACTATAACAGCATCCAAATGCTCAAACATCCCTTCAACATAGAATTTGTATGCTCGTCCTTTATAAAATATTTCCAATTGAATAAAAATAATAAGAAGGGAAGGAATAATAAAAATATTTCCTATCCAGCGGATAATTATGAAGCAAATTCAACAGTTCACATTGTCCAGTCCGCAATCGGTAAAAACGTTTTTACGACGACTTAAAAGAAAATTACAGCCGCGATGTGGCGGGTTATAGGCGTGCGAGGTGATTCGAGGGATCGAAAGGTCGCGGCATGGCACAGCGCATTGCTCGTTCGCTCAAGTCAACCAATTAGCACGCTGATCAAGAAGGCTAATGGAGGTCGTGTTCAAGCTGCGGAACGCTCCTCGACTTCTGCGCTGGTAGCGCATCGAGAGTTGTTTGAATTACATCGTGCGCAACAACCATCGCAGATACAAACGCACACGTTATGATACCGAAGTAACTTCCGCGTGACGATATCACGGCGACTTTACAATTTTCCACAATTGTCTCAAAAGTGACAACACGTACTTAAATCTTTTTCAGGAAATATAAACAAATGCTTTGAAATATAACGAGACAATATTTTATTAATTAAATTTACAGAAATTTATATAGTGACGGAAACAATGCTCATAAAATAGGATAAAATGTATTTTTTTTTTTCATGTTTAGTTTATACAAAACCAGCTTTCTTACTAGTTGTGACATTTCTAATGACGTTTTCTATTTCTTCTCTAGCATCTATATATCATATGTATTATATGATCCGATGTATGTATACAGTGATAAAAATATTTGTCGAAGAAAAGAGAAGTTTGGAAAATCGACAATGAAATTGTACATTTTAAATGCTGCGACCAAAAAATTAATTAGAACCGTGATTCAAAGAGACGATAGATATAAATATGGAAGAAATATAATTTTATTATACATAAACGACGGATTTTTCATTATAATTGAAGGTTTCGATCGGAATGCGTAATGATTTTTTTAATAAACGTTCGAATAAAATTTATAGCAATGCCATCGCTTATCGTCTGTCGTCTATCGTTTATCTATACGATTTTGATTAATATATCAAAATTTGTTAGAAGAATTCAACGAAAAGCTAATGCTTTTCTGACTCGTGAGATTTGATTTCCATCTACAAGAGGTTCGAATATTTACATAGAAGTATGTACATAGTTACAAGTAGAGTGCTCTAGAGAAACTTGCAAGTACTCGTTCCGAGTTTCGAAATCTCGTTCGAAGTGAACATATGTATGTACTTGGATTTGTAAGTACACATTGAACTTGGTCTCATCAGTAGCTGTAATATAGTGTCCTATGTTTAGCTTAGGTTCATGGTCGAGTTAATGTTTGAATGATTGTTATATAAAATATTAAACGAATAGAGAATGACAGGATGATGTTGTTAAGGTTTCGTTAGCGATCTGTTAAAGTGTTAAATGGATTCGATGATTAAGGAATGATGCCTTGAATTGTTCAATGCGGTATTCTGAATATGATTCGGTGAAATTGTTAACGTATATTTCATCCATATTTATTGCCATATTGCCAAGGTTGGTTTTAGATATTTTCCTAATGAATTTTTTTGGTTAATAAGCTTCGTACGTTAACGCAAAAGTTAGTAATCTTCTGATTATGCTCCTTCGATTCTGCCAGCATCTTATACAGGTTACCTTATATTTTTTAACTAGTTTTATTATATACAATCTTGTATAGAAATTCACGAAAAAATCTTAAAATCTTTAATAAAAATGATATAGAATAATGATGTGTCGTCATATTATATTTAATACCGAATCTAGTATTAACCATATGAAACGAATCTTGGGTATTGTATTTGACTCGGATCTATAAGTATATACTGAACTTGATTCCATCGCTATTATAAATTACAATTTGGAAGATGCCAAAAGCCGGTTCTGTTGAACTACACAGGGAAAGATAACAAGCAGGGGAAACGTTTTTCGCGAATGTTATCCGTATGGTCGGGTTTGCACGCGTGCACGCGGCTTCCTTGATGCTCGGGGCATCGTTCTCGATGTCTCGATGACGCCCGAGGCATGGTTCACCCTCGAGATTCCTTTCCGCGTAGAGAAGAGCGTTCCACGGGACCTGGCATTCTTTCGTGGATACTCAGCTTTATACCCGGAAGCCGTTCGTCGTGGATTTTTTTCGCCAGCTAGAAAAGGACGAGCCACCCGGGACAAAAGAAAGCGTTGCTATACGGTTTTGTTGCCGTGCCTCGGGAAATATACGAGAAAATAAACAGCATTTATCAGGACCCTTTGTGCCGTTGCCGATGTTCTTCCGCTTTTCGATAGCTGATTTTGGTTTACATCGTCGGTGAACTATTTAGTTTAGGATATAATTTGGCAAGTTCTAGGTAAAAGACGATTAGTTTGTGTTCTTTACGCTTTAGTATCGTTTATCGTATCAGATGATTCTAAGCTTTCTTGTGTACGTTTTAAGGATTAATTTTAAATCATTGTGATTAATACAATAATATAATAGTATATTTGTTGTTTGCAAGAAATAATTATTTGAATTTTTCCGAACTGCCTTAGCTTTTAAGAATTAATTCTTAATTATTACAATCGTTATGGGTCGCTTTTTGTATTACTTCTGTGCTATTTAATTATATTCGTTATACCATTTAATCATATCATTAATTATATTCATTCAATGGTTCTTAAACTTAACTTCAATCGTGAATGAATAGATCCTTATTTTAGGGTGGTTGTACATATTTCTTCGTCTTCATTCTTCTTGTGGAATCACGTACATATACTCCTTTTTTGTATAAATCGATATTTTTCTACATTTTAAATACGTCTATTTTAATATTATCGTAGTGAAATTCTTACGTTGTTTAGTATCAAAAAGTTGTTCAAAATTTAATAAAATTTTGTTTACAAATAAAGTATAAAATAAAAACTTAAACAAGATTATGATTTGTTAGATTGTTTAATTGTAACTTCGGGGTTTGAATATAATTGTCTTACTTTATCAACATTAACTCTGAATTTTGAAGCATGTAATAACTATTATTACTTCTTTTTCATTCTTTATCCTTCTTTATTCTTTCTTTATACCATAAAAGATCATATTATGTACGAAACATTAAGATCAAGTGTATTAATTTGGTTTCCGTCATAAACATTAACAATTCATAAATTTTCCTGTCTTCTATATTATCTTTAAATAATTTGTGTTTTTTGCGAAGTATGGTATATTTAGAATAATTTAAAATTAGATGGCCCGTGCATTTGTTAAGTTGTACTAAGTTCAAAAGTTTCAGAAGATGATTAATGAACGTGTCCGTTAGAATTACTGTTACAAGTGATGTAGAGTTTTTTTCGTAATATATACCTGTCAAGATTTGTTAGGATTAATTATCAAAAACAAGAAGCTGCTTGAAATAAGTATTTCCTCTTTTTATACTCGTAGAAGCGTGTAAAGGAAGAGATTGAAGCGTAACACAAATGATAAACGAGACAAACTTGACTAATTAAGCTCTTTAAATGTATGATATTATTGTCCAAATTATTTATCTCTGAATACCTTAATAATTTTAATTATGGTTCACCTTGATTATTCGTTATATTACTTATTAGAGTCTGTGGTGAAGGTTTGAACAATACGTCCTGTGGATTTGTGTCAGTTGTATACATGTTCAAGGTTTCTTCTTGGTCAGTTGACGTTGCTACGAGCTACAAACGGTTAAAGTTGCCGATCGACGATTAAAGAAAATCGTAGTTTTGCACGACATTGGACCTGTAAATCTGAAGATTCTTACATCTTTCGATGTTTGTAGCTTGCTTCCGCATCAACCAATTTCAATAAAATTTTTAGTGTATATGTGTAGATATGGGTCTACAAAACGTATTCTTTGAATTTTCATTGCAAACTCGAATAGAGCGACTGTGGAGGGTGACTTTTACTGTTATTTTTTTCGCAGTTCTGGCCAATCTTAATTTGTCCTATATGTTTTTATATCTCATTCAGTAGACTGGTTCTTCTGGCTTCTCAGGCGGACTCGAGTCGTTTAGCCCAATTTTGTAGAGATTCTTCTGTTTTGGAAAGTGTTCAAAGTCTGAATATTTATAAGAGAAACTATAAATTTTTTAATAAGTGTATTTGATTTGGTAATTAGGGAAGATGAATTAATTCGTTTCACAAATTTCCGATTCTTTGGATGTAATAATTCATTCTTAGAGATTAGTTCTTAAAATGAACATCAAAACTAAGTTAAATTAAGTATTTATATATTATTTATTAACAAAATGGGGATATTTATGCCATTTCATATTTTGACGAATGTAATATAAGGAGTTATATTTGAGCTGCATAAATTATTATCCCTAAGTATGAACCACTTGCACTCTTGTTCCAGTCATTAAATATTTTAACACATACATTACTTTGAATATTTTGTATATACTTGTATATTTTGTATATTCTGTACATTTTTGCACTTTTAAATCTCCGATAAAAGCATAAATATTCTTAATTTTATTTATAATATTTATTAACGATTAAAATGATTTTTAAAATTGTATAAAAAACTGAAATTTTATCAATGATTAAGATAAAATCATTGAAATATAATTTGGCGACTTACTGTCTGTCCGAAAAATTCTGAATCCTTTCTTTTTTAATCTCCCCAAACCAAAATTTCCATATGACACGTTCTCGAAAAGAACAAAATTTATTTTTAATCAATTTTAATGACCTGTAACAGATTTTACAATCGCGAAAGAATATCAATGAGACGCGAGCTCTCGAACGAATAATAAAAAATTTTCAGCCGTTTTGCATGCACGCAGGCTACGTTTGGAATGTTTTTCATAGAATTTACTCGGTTCCGGCGAAAACATATTTTTATAATCAAGATACCGTATTGGGAAAAAAAAAAAAATAAAAAACATAAAAATATTCAAAATATGATGCCAACCGAAGCGAAAGATTTCCCGTGAAAAGCGTTTTTCGTAAAAACGTGCTCGCATTACGGATTCAATTAACACTTCGTTTACAATCTATTAAAACGATCGTTTTGTTTTTTATTTGCGCATCGTCGTATAAAATTTGGCAGTTATGTTTTTTCTGATGTTTTCTGAGTGAATTATTTAACTACGAATTTGATTTAATCACACTTTTGTAACTGATATTGTATTTTAGACAAAATTTTTAACCAAATATTTAAACAATGGTTAAACAGTTGAATACAAAAATGAGTTTAATTTTAATATAATTCTATTTCATTTACTCCTAATAGGAATTTAACTTGCTTATTTCAGCCAATATTTAGAAAATACTTGAAATTAAAATACAATTAAAAGAATGTATGAATTTATACTTCGAAATACTGTTTGTTTATTATAATTTCGTTTTATTTACTCCAAATAGAAATATATCTCACTTTTTCGATCGAATATTTAAAGAATACTTGAACAGTCAAAATTTAATAAAATAAATGTACAAATCATGTTTTATTTCCAAACGTATTTTCGAAACACTTTTAATTATTTCAAACAGAAATCTCACTCGTTTTTTCCAACATGTAAGTTTGCTAAGATCTGCTTTACTAAAATTTTTGGAAATCCAACAAGTCAGCTTTTAGAGAAAAAGGAAAACTTTTGAAAATACAAAAGGTGCGTCGATCTATTTTTATATCGTGAAATACACGCCGACCTGCCTCTAGCCGCTCGATTTATAAGCATGAAAATCGTTTCGAATTCCGCTTATTTCGTCGTTTGAAGACAATTTTGTGTTCTCCGGTGATTCGAATATCGCCAGAAAACAAGTTGCCTGCGAAAATCAGGAGGAATCGACGTCTCTGCTTATGTAACATGGGATTAATTTCGAAAATGTTAATAATGGATCCAGTCGTTACGCTTTATGTAGATTTAGGATTGATAATTTAGCGTCTTTGCTACGTGTCTTTTGGAAAAATATACTGTGTTTTGTAAATAACATATACATGAAAATAAAGATTAGTTGTTTGAAATGAATAAGTTGTCCATTGATATTCTTTTGTAGTAATGAGTAGAGCGTGAATATTTATACAAATTCATATTTTTACGAATATAACTGAGATAATGAAATCTAGATAGAAATTTGTTTTATCTACTAAATATCGTAACAAGTACTACACTTTGGTTATTTCATATACATATTTTTGTGTATATTATGTGCATTCTGTGCCTTTTTGTACCTTAACATTTCCCATAAATGTATAAAAGTCTGCAGTCTATTAATGAGATTATGATTTATTATTTATCTACAAAAATGTTTCTTCTTTTTATTGCGTAATAATTCCAGAACCGTTTTTTGTGTATATCGTTGTGTTCGATTTATAGAAAAATCTTGTAAAAACATATTCGAAATTACATGTATTTACAGGTATTGCATTTTATGGAATATTTTATGGAATAATACAGAAGCAAGCAAACAAACCCATATTCGCGAAACAAACCAAAATTCTGTAGGTAAAATTCAAAACTCTGGAAGCCTGAGACAGTTTCAAATTACTCCAATGTTGCACACCAATTCAACGTAAGCTAATCCAAACATAACGTATATTTAATCCAAAACAAACAAATTTCTACTCACAACCAGAGAGCCCACGATCTAGACAAAAATTCTCAATCATTTCAAAGTTACGTCGCCTTTTAAAATCGTTCCAGTCTAACTTAATCTAACCTACTCTAAGTGAAATTAAGTAGAATCCATTTTTGCAGTACAAATTCAAAGTCTTCCGAATCGAATATTTCGACAAATACGTTCTAATTGCTTCTAGTCGTTCCAAAAATCTGCAAATGAGGAATTATTCGTGCATAAACATATTATATGTAAACCGATACATAAATTTCTCTTATACAGTTTAATCTAACGTAACGTAATTTAACTAAAATCAAATGAAATTCACCTTTACAATACAACATAAAATTTCTCTGAATCAAATGTGTTGCAAAGTACCTTATGTATATATATGTATGTATAATTGTTTCAAAGCTTTACAGGTAAAGAATCATTCTTGTAAGGTGGTTTGTCAAATTCCTCTGACGCGGTTTGATGGCGCTCTAACGACGTGATTCAAGACAATCGCGTTACATAATCTCGGTCTCTATATGGAAAAACGTGTGCACGGTTATATTGCACTTGATACTAACTCATTCGTTAGCTCCTCGTCTCCACGCTTTCCGAAGATGCGAGCGAGCGTAACCACGAGTCACCCGCTCGCTTATGAGCGGAATCGTAAGTAAAGGTGCGTTTAAACCAACCGGATAAGAACGTAAAACGAGAGCACAGGGACGTTCGTTCGTGCTCGTTTGATGCAAATGATCATCGAGCAATCTATTTGTAAACTTCTTTGCAGCAAAAGAGCTTTTTCGTGACGTACGCTTACGAACATTTGTAGAGATTAAATGGAACGTATAAAATGTTTAATATGCACGTAGTTATTTCCAGTTCAGTCGTTACTCGGGCTCGCGACAACAATGTCTGATGGAGAACATTGTAATTATAAGTACATTCTTATACTGGGTGTGGCCGAATAATATGCACGACCGGGCATGAGATGATTCCTTATGAAAAAGTAAAAAGGAAATGCGAAATAAATATTCTTCGTTCGAGGCTCAGTTTTCAAGGAAACCGAGAATTTACCAAGTATGCTAATTGTCAGTTAGCAAAAAATATGGAATAAAATTATTCCGTTAAAAGTTTCGTATCCAAGACGAATTTGAACATGTTAAGTTCAAAATTGGCTCGTATATGATAACTTATTTCTTTCAGAACAATGCGTCTTGTGAAAAAATGTTATTCTACATTTTCAACTTATTTTCACACGTAGAATAACTTTATTTTTTACTCCGATTATTTACTCCTGTTCAAGCCAGAATGGGCTACTTTCAGTTCAAGTATATTCGATAAACTTTCATACTCAAATTTTTCGAAAAGTAAGCTTTGAACGAAAGATATATAAATATTCTTTTTTTACTTTTTTATAAGGAATTCCACTCGGATACTCGACGAACAATCGCCGAACGACGAAAGAATGCTCGTTGATACTTTAATTTTACTAAAGTGGAGGAAGAAACAACGTTCGCTTGCCTGGTCTAAACGCACCTTAATAAGCCGATTTCACTATGGAGTCCGCGTGAAAGTCAGGACGTCCGGTCCTTCGTGACGAGCGCAAGAAAATCCTACTTGCGTTTGCAGGCTGTTATTATTGCTGTTATTATTGCATTATGTCGGATCGAGTCGACTTAGTGTAATAATTCATCGCGTTCGTGGTATTTTTCTTCTGTACATCACGAACGTTGCACTTACGGTTGCTTTGCGGTATTTAATGTTACCTAAGTATTTGACGCATTATTCTGATATTAAAATGGTAGCCGAATATACATAGTGATAAAGTATTTCACTTTTACAGAACCCTTATCACATTTTACGTATAGAAGATGAAATCGGTCAGATGTTACAACTCCTAAATAAATCTAATAATAGATTCTAAATAGTGTTGCTTTATATTAATTATACTGACTACTGGCTCATTTTAATATATGTTCTGACATTAAATATATACAACATATATTTGCCTATATTAATAAGATAAACAGAGTACACTGTTACTTTTAATCATTTATACGTCAAATCCTTCATGAATTCTAACGATACTTCATTTTCAGCATATAACACAATCCAATCAACTGAATACGATTATTGTTTTTACGAATGCTTAATTTCTTGAAATTAAATTACTGCAATCAATTGATCATTAATTAATACTATTTTTTCACTTCGCCCCATTTATCTTTTCTGTAAGACATTATAATTTTATCTAAATACTCGGAGTTCTCACAAATTATTTTAAATATTCCATTTTCTAAATATTAATTATTAAATATTTTTTATATTTATACTAATTTATAAAAAACTTGTAATATTATTATCAATTTTTAATAATTGAGATATGAACGTTTTGACTAATCTAATGAAATATTCAATAACGAATTTTAAATTATCTATGAAAATCGACAGATCTAATTCCTCAATTTACAAATTTATACTAATCCAAACATTCCTGGATATCAAGGCTTAAACCAATCATATTCTATAATCTATCCATAATTTTATAATCTTACAAAATTGTGAAAGAAGTATAGATTTCAAAAACGAAAATTATTTGTCGAAACAGAGACAAGATTTTATAACAAACATATGCCTATACGAAAGTCATTTTTCTGGGATATTTTTGTCTAAGAGTTAATAAAAGAACACCGTTTATATTTAATGTTAACTATAAAATGGAGAATCGATGATTGCGGAAAAGCATTGCATTATTTTGTCTATATAATTATTACAAATTTTATAAATGTCGCCTTTTTAAGTAAAATTTTATACGTGTTTTACATTTATGTAATTATGTTTTATGTAAAATTTTATGCATATAATTTCTACAGTTCGAAAATTCTTAGAACGGAGCTGCTATAATTTCTTCGCTTATAGTTTCTTCCAAAATAAATCATGCATTGAAAAATGAGTCGGTTACTCTTCCCAAATATAAATTTATTTAAAATAGGGCACGTGAATATTTCGATTATTCATGATTAGACTGCGAATTTTTATGCGTTTTACATTTTTTGCAATTTTGCATTTTTACAAAATTTGCACTATGCAAATTTTGAAGTATCAAACGCACAGTCATAACAAGAATACACAAAATATACAAAATACCTAAAATATACTAAGCTTTAAAATATTTACTAGATAAAACAATATTCTATTTAGGTCCTATATTTTTTAATTATGTTTATAAGATGATGAATTTGCATAAATATTCACGGTCTATTCGTTCATTTGATGATTATTCATCAAATCTTCTTAACACTAAATATACGTAATTTATAGCAAATATTTCTTTTTGCGATATGCTTGATAGTTCGCAATAAATCAAAACTTAATGACCACATCGCTCCAATAATTAATTATCGTGGCAAATTCAAACTACAATAGAACATCCATTCATATGCACCACCCACCCATTCCACATATATATACATATACCTAACAGTATATGTTTGTAAAATGTTTGTAAAATTTATTCGAAGCTCTTTTCAACATCCTGTATGATGTACATTTTAGACCAAAAAGTATGAATATTACTATAATTGAAATAGATGAAATTCGAAAAAGTATGAATTATTTCATAAAGTTTGACGAACATTTGACGACCACGGTGCAACACAATTTGCGAATATTCAACAACCGCATGATTCCTTTTATATCTACGACTGTAATTCTACATGTACGATCTCACTGTCTGCATTATAGGTGCACCCACGTCGCCGTCATCCTGACCTGCCCGAGAAATCCTCATGAAAGACTGGGAACTCAGTACTCAGAATAGCATCGGTATTGTAGCCATTTCTTTTTTTATTTTTCCCCCCTTCTTTTTAAATAGCTCGCCATTGATCGCGGTTATTACGTTATTTTACAACTTGTTCCTCTTTTTGCTGTAACTATTTTTTCTTCCTACCATTTTTTCTCTCTTTTTTAATTAAAATAGTGGTGATGGTAAACGAAAAGTGTTGTTGACACACTAGATAAAGATTGACGTTTTTATTTTAGTAATTTGCTGACAGAAATAGCTTTAATTTATATAATTTTTCCTTTATTTATTCAAGTTTGACAGTTTCAATTAATCTTTCTAATCGAGCCTCTCTTTTCTTTTTTGAGTTGGTATAGTACTATGCTTTAATATGTCAAACATTTGACTGTATTCGTAGCTTATTGCGTAACATATTTTCGCGATACACGTGGCGGACGGTGAATTTCTTCTAGGAGGCTGGATGAATTTCTAAATGCAATTCGCACGAGGTAGGTCATCAAACTCATCTATATGGTTTTTTTGTCACGTATTTTTTGAAGACACGTGTCGCGTGTTTGATTTTTATAAATGGAAGTGTTCGAAAAGTAAAACTAGCAAATGGATAGTAATAATTTTATATAATAGAAACTAAACATATTTAGACAATTTCGTAGAATTCATATATTCTAAAGTATTATGGATCAAATTTTTCTAATCGAGAGAACAATCGTGTTATATGATACACCTCGAATTTTGCACGTAATAAATGTAACCATAACTTGATTTAACTTGATTTTAAATTTTGTTATATTTAATACTTTCCATATAATGAATTTGATAGTGAGATATTTTGTACAACAAAATAGTATAATCAGACAGTTGGTGCAAATATAGAAAATTAAAATGAAATACGAGAAAGTTGATATTCAATTTTTACATAATAAATATTTCTATACGTGATATCTTTCTTTAAACATATATAGAAATCAACGAGTAACGTGCAAGCAAGTATTTGCAAATAAGACATATAATTCTTTTTGATAAATTTTAAGTGATGTGATTATATAATATCGTAGCACTAATTTCAAGTATCAAATTCCAGTTTTGTTAATTGTCTCGCTAAATTTCCTTTTTACTTGTATAAAATTTCCACAAATACACGCTTATGGAATTTAACAAAAAATCACTTCTTTTAATACGGTCGTTAGCTCATGTCTATTGAATATATATTGATATCATAAAATTGATAATTGTGTGTGACTGTTTGGATATTTTTATGATCTCTGTGATATATATTGTAATATCTTGTAGCTTCTATGTACATTTTCAAATTTGTTTCGAACCATACGAACACAGTCATCGAGTCTCGTTGCAGTGCTAATGGAATTTCAAAATGTTTCCATATAAGACACAGAATATATTCATAAAAGGTTTCTACAAGCAGTCGAATACTTCCGTGACCAACTTTACTTCCTCCATGGTCATAGAATCTATGCATCATATAATGAATTATTACGTGTAAAGTTACGTTTGGCGATCTTTTTATTTTTACACGAAGAAACCTTCATAGGCACTCCGCGCTTGGCAATCTAAGAATAAGCCAACTCTATGTTCCCAAACTCTCCTAAATTCCACAACCATAAACGAAGACTGACTTCGAACGATCTTCTTAACTTTTTGGGACATAGAGGGATGAAAAGTGTCCCACCCCTTAGTGCTTATATTCGTAAGCATACGAGATGTTTTTCATTCCACATCGGAATATTAAGATAAGTGCAAGCACAGCGATTCACGATATATTCGTCGATTTCGTTTTGTCACGGATATGACTAACACACGTTTAATAGACGCATGGGAAAAAGCATGTATTGATCTAGTCATTACGTGCTCGGAACTTGTCCAGAACATTCGCAGTTTTAAATAAAATTTCTGTGCAATCAGAGCCTTTTTTTGCCTTGAGATTCTGTACCGACGAAGAACTGAACTAAGCTAATACTATGCTATGATAGGTTCAAAAATACGTGCTTCAATACGTAATATACGAAATCGTTTCCGCCAAAAGCTAAATTAATTGTAAGTTGCGCTGTGCAAGAGTGAAATGGACGAATACGAAATATATAAAACGTTTTTGGTGGAAGTGGTGGAAACGGATATGTCTATCTCGTATATTTATAGACCCAAATATTTTTCAACTCGGCATAGCACAGCTTAGTTCTGCGGTGGATCTCCAGCTTTATTACCTTCTTTTACCCCGCTTCTGGTTCTTTAACCAACCCAATCGATCACTCGAAAACATATCGACACTCTGTATATCTATTCAACAAAACCTCAAACCTGCCGTGCTTTCCCAGAATCTCTCTCTCCCTTTCTCTCTCTTTCTCTCTCTCCTCTCTCTATCTCCTTCCTCCAGGGCGAGACTGGCCGCAACCGCGAATTACTTCGCAATTTCCCGAAATTGCGCAATCCGTGCAGGCTAATGGCCACTAGGTTGTTGCTGGTCGTTCTGGCATGGGAGGGGAGGCGTTGGCAATGGTGGGGAAAATAGTGAATAGAGAAGAGGGGTTAACATTGGACGATAGAGAGTTGAAGGGATGGACCACGGCGGAGGCCACGGGGGAGGCGACCATTAATTAAGCAAAATCATAAACCCGGCCAACCGAGAGAACCGTGGTTGCATTGAAAAATATAAACGATCCTGCAGGCCCGTTACTTTCACGAACAAGATCCGCGCACCGGTGTTTAGCTATCGGTTGGCTGGCGCAGCCGAACAGAACTGCGGTACGCGATGCAGTTTGCGTCGGAGACGGATTTTATCATTGGCACCGTTGCCGCGCCGATTGCGGTTTTAACTCTTTCCACGTGTGTATTGGACATATCAAAGTTGCAAATTGAAAGAGTTACAGAGAATAACGAAAGTATTTGGATGGTAGTCCGTTCTTCCTCTTAATCACTCGGCGTTCGATGTATCTGAAATTATTTCGTCGTTGTGTACTTTGTGACAATATTACGCTAAACTGAGGATACTTACGTAACTTTATATTTTTTGGAACATAATTAAAAGAATGGAATCTCGGTGGAGAATGCTTTAATCTATTGAATTTTATAACGAGTACTATACATTTAATACTTCGTATATCCTTGCGTATTATGTGAATTTTGTACACAGTTTATTTACTACTAACAAACAAAAAAGAGTAAACATGTATTTGTCAAAGAGGAAATGTTGCCTTTTCACATCCTGCCACCCTCTGCTCGATTGACCAACACATTCCAAACCTTTTATATAAAATCCATTGTATATATACTTGGATTTTGTTTTGCTTTTATTTTCTATTTTTTTTTTTTTTATTTTTCTATTTTTATTCTCAGTTTTTGTGTGTTTATAAATAGTAGATGAGGTTATTTTTCGGACGATAGAGATTGAATGGCGGTTCCGTCGAGCGCGCTTTATCCTATTATACTCTCGTGTTTTGTTGGTTTTCTTTCTCCTCTTTTTTTTTTTCATTTTTCCTCGATTGGTTTTGTTCACGGTATTTAGGTATCGGTTTAACAAGATCGGTTTTGAGCTTCGGTCGATCGGTCGATGCGTTGAACATCACGTTATTAATGAAATTGCATCGTCCGATACGAGAAGGCGATGACCTGTAGATTTATTAAATCGCACTGTTGGAGCATTTAGATGATCGCGTGTATACGGTTATTCGCTGTCGATGCTATGATAAATGCATAACGCAATCGTATAAGAAAGCAAGTGTTAAGACGACCTCTTTCACATAATTGAGCTAATATTATTAATGAAATTTTACAAGTCACAAGTTATAGACCATTAGTATTAACAAATTCTTGTATACAATATAAGGACAATAAGTTTATATACAGGATATCCTATGTAACTAGGACCAACTATAGTTCTGAAATACGGTGAAACGTGAAAAATAAATTTTAGGGGGGAAAATTAAATAGTTTCGAATAAACGGTGGAAGACAGAAGAAAATTCGGAAAAAAATTAAACAATTTCGTATAATATGTGATCTGACATATATATTTATTCTAGAAGTGATGGTATTTTTTAAATTCTAAGGTCATCTCTATTTTTTAAATAGACTTCTACATTTTTTATAGATCAATCGATGCGTTTCTTTTATTCCCTGTATAAAAGTATCAGTGAACTTGCATCTGAAATGCATGCTTAAAAAACGATAGACAAGGAAAATATGAATATAAAATTACTGTGTCTTGCTTTGTCTTTCGTACGATAAGTTTTGCAAAATTAAAGTCGATATACCTTTAAGCTAATCAATTTTCGATCTAAATACTTTATAATACTTTTCTATAGAGAATGCAAAGATCTGTAAATCAAAGTATAAAAAAATGTATAAATCTATTTGAAGAAATAGAGATGATTTTAAATATTTGAAACGCCGACACTTTCGAGATAGGCACTCATACTAGGTCATATGTCGTTTGAAACGATTTAATTTTGCCAAATGAAATTATTTTCTTCTCTCATCTACCGTTTCAGGGCTATAGCTTGCCTCAAGTTGCGTATGGGATATCCTGTATGTGAAGATACGAAAGTCATAGGAAAACAATATGATAAGTACATTTCTGTTGATCTTTTGATTTTAGTATCTCTTCACAATTAAAATCCAGTAATGTAACTCTTAAAACTGGCTGATAAATTGGCGAAATTTTATGGACACCAAAAGTGTAATTATTGATAAAAATTAGAATAGTTATTTGCAATTTTTTATTTCTCCAATTATTTTCATCTGACAATTCTTATCAAAACTAAGTTTAAAGATTAATCTTTATGGCACTCTTCCATTGTAAATGATTTAAATATTATTCAAACAGTGAACAAAGTAATAAAAGCAATTAATAAAATACAAAGAAGAAAACAATATACATATATAAATATTAAGTTATCTGACAAAAAATTGGATCTCGGTTACAAGTGCTATAATACAGTGCTTCATTATGCATTATCAGAAAGTGGAACACGTTGCACCACTTATTAATCGTTATACCTTTCTTATCGATTCTATGTCTCTTAGATGTGCTGGAACGATGAAGAAGAAGAATGAGACTCAGAAATGATTAATTACGCTCATTAGTTGCCGAGATTTATTGTTTTATTGCATTTGAAACATTAAAACGCTCATTGAAACATTCTAATTGCACCAAAATTCTTATTTAATGATTGATTTCATTCTAAATACTCGTATTGTCTACGCAACTAGGTTATTGAATCTAAAGACATATTACTCTATTCGCTTGTTAATAACTGCTTATTAATAAAATATAATAACACCTTTTCAATTAATTCTTTATTAGATCTATATACATATATATGCGGGGTCACGAAAGTATTCGGCCACTTATAGATACCTTCGGTGAATATATCTTATCTATTAAACATTTTGAAATTTCATCAGCACTGTTTTGAATTTTCATTAGCACGACTATCATAATTATATTATTAAAATTTGAAACAGATCTGAAAATACCTATATGAAGAAATTACAAGATATTTAAAGGATATAGAGCGTCTCGGTAACTCTATTGCAAAGAGATATCTTCTCGTAATGACGCGAGGAAATGCTTAAAGAATGAATTGTTTGGTTCAAAGGGACACATATCACGATGTGAAATATTGTTTTTCGTAGTCGTATTTTTCAATATTTAGATGTTTCCATAATTTTTAAAATTAAATTTTATATTTTTTTATATACCAGCTTATGTGGTTTTCTTATTTCTTGTACAAAATTATTAAAATATTTGTGTCTAAATATGTTTAATTTTATTTAAGATATCTAAACATATTTAACTTTAATTTTGTAAAACTTTATATATATGAAAACACGGAAAGACGCGAGAGCAGTAACCTTGCGCTTACGTTTTTCTTGTCTTTCGTGCAGTAAATTTTGTGAAACTAAAATTTAAATATCTTAAATTAAACGTATCTAGACACAAGTTCCTTAATGCTTTTGTCTATGGAATAATAAGAATGCATCGACGTACATATAATGAAGCAAAGTTTATAATAAAGTGAAACATAAGAGACAAGATTTTTGGTGTAGTTTTGATATTTTTAGTATATCTTTAGATATTTGGTTTAGATATTTTTAGTACGCAAAAGCAACAACGAGTCCCAAGTGTAACCGTGCTGTCAATTTCCGTCGTTTTTTGAGCACCGGTAATTATCGAGCGAGCTAATTGCCTGGAATATTTCTTGCGATAACTTCATCGGCAGGGATCCGATAGGACCCAATTACGAATCCCTCAACGTGTTACCGGTGTGTATCTTGTGTCGATTGCCCGTGACACGCACACCTGAAAGAAATAGCAAAAGGAGGCGAGGGGGAAAGCGAGGTAGAAAGAAAAAAAGAGAGGAAAAGAAATTGAAAGTAAAAATTACCGGTCTCACTGGCTAAACATAGTGACCGCTGCGGTTAGTTTGAGAAAAATGGCCGATATATTCTCGACTAACAGTGGCTGGGGTACGTGCTCTGCAAGGCGAGCGTTAAAATAGTCGACGGATCATGTAAACTGGAAGGTGGATAATTTGTTCGGCTAAAATGTTGAGCAGAGGATTGTGGCGATGTTGGTTGTTAGAGTATTTATGTATTGCTTGCGTATTGTATTTTCTCCTTTTGTCGATGTCTGATAAGAATATTATTAGGATATTTATGTATTGTTCGAATACTAAGATATTTATATATTACCAGGATATTAAGATATTTACATCCTGATATGTTTTTTCTAATTTGATTGATTTTTAAATAATTCGTCTATTGTCGGGCACATTTTAAACTTACTTCACAACAGTAATCACGTTTTTTTTTTCTATCCAATCACATATTTTTCTTGAAGAAAACACTATCAGATGAAATTTTCAGAATAGTGCAGATCAAGAGACAAATTTTTAACATTCGTTAAAATTAAAGTTGATTGAAATAATTAATTTGTAAATCTTAATTAAGAAATTCTGTATTTTACATGATATTTATCGTGTAAGATATACAATTCAGATAAAAATGTAATATCCTGGAATGAAAACACCTAACTCAAATGTATCCAAAATTAACGCGGTTATCTACGACTCAACGATACTAACTGAGAATTAAAATTCTTATTAATATTTGCTTCGCGTGACTTCAATTGCACAAGTTACAGAATAGGGAACCAATTGCACACAGTGTTTCTGTTATAATTGATAAAACACGAGAAACACGAGGAAACAGTTTCCGTTCGATCACCGAAAGTTCGAAAAAGATACGACTCGCGTAAGAATCTAATTACGCGTGTATTAGACAAATTTACCAACCGTAGAAATAATCGCGCGTGTACATTGAAACCGGACATAGTGCTCGTATCGAGAATACGTATATTAGCCGGTGTACTACGCAGCGGAGAAGCAGGCTGAGGTGTATCGAGGTCGACCGGTTCTCTAACAGCCGTCAGCCGTTAAGGGACATTGCGACACACGCGCGAACCATGGTTCTCCATCGTTTTCTCTCTTTCTCTCTTTTCTCTCGCCTTTTGCGCCACGCGAGCCAGAGAACTCCGAGAACTGCAAATAAATTGTTATTAACTCGACAGTGCCGCTTGTCCTTTTGCCTCTTGCGAGACCTCGAAGATTTGAAAAACTTTTTAGATAAAGTTAACAACGAAGCCAAGAACCAACTAGACCAGATTCGAATCCTCTGTACTTATTTCGTAATAAAGAAGAGATAACTAACTAATATTAGGATATTCACTTGTACATCAGCTGATTTTTTGAATATGTGAGCGAAGGATACTTTTAGTTATCTGCTTTTTCTCTTTCTCTCTCTTCTCCTCTCTTTGCTGACGTCTGTTGCGCCGCGCGAACCCAAGCATTCTAATTGTGAAAATTGCAAACAAATTGTTATTCGTCCGACAGTGCCACTTGTTTGTTCTTTTGCCTCTTGCGCGATCTCAACGATTTGGGAATTCAACCTTTTAGATAAAATTATTTATAATTATTATTATTTATTATATATTATAGTAATTTTAGATAAAATTAATTAATTAATGGACTCAAGTACCAAGCAAGCTAGATTCGAACCGTTTGTAAGTATCTCGTAAGAAAGAGACGATAAGTAATTAATATCAATGAAGACGAATTTAAAGAAGTAGTACACGACGCCTATAAAGCGAACTAAAACGGAATATTTTAGTACAAAACAGCTAAAATTGCAAAAAGCATCTTGGATCTTAATTAACGTTTGACGAGACTTTGAAGAAGTCAAAGGTATGACTGTTAAAAGAAACAGTATTTTGATATCTTCAGTGTTTCGATGCTACGACAATATTTTGAATGTTACCAAGAGAGCGAAAATATACTCATTTTGATTCAGAATCAAATAGAAGGATAGTTCTGCTAACATGGGATTAATCGAAAATCTAATGAAAATTAAAACTGCTTCGCCGTAACAAATAGAAAATATGTTTCTTGTCGTGTTTCTTGTTTGTAAGCTTCAAAGAAAAGCACCGAAGACGGTTTTATCCTTTATCAGCGACGTCGTAGAACATGCAAGAAAAAATTTGCTTTTAAAAATTAATACCGATGATATCAAAAATCATAGAGCAGTTTTTTTTTTATTTAAGAGTTTCATCATTCTCAGCTCGTTTAATTGTCAAGCTGTTGATAAAGTAGAAAAGATTCTTTAGAATTGATAGATAGTTGCAGTTGATAGAGACACCATAGTCTCTTGTAAGTTTAATAACAGTGCCTAAAATCAGTTAACACTTCGACGAATCGTGTGTTTGATTTTAATATAATTAATAAGATTTTAATTAAAACAATTTAATTTCATACATCTGTTGATTACAAAAGAAGATAATAAAGTACTGCTTCCGATTTATCATTAATTGGTATATTTCTGCAAAATTCGAGTATTGTTAATAAAAATCAATGAATTAGATTCGAATCCACTAAAAGTATTTAGAAAACAGAGGCTGGTACATTCGAGAACACTCGAATCTAAACACAACAGATTTGAACCTTCTACGAGTACTTTAATATTAAAAAAAGGACTCTCAAGGGGAATTGAACGCCGCCCGAATAGGTTCGAAACTTTACCAACACCTTACTAGAAATTCTCCATTCGCTTAAAATCATTTTTCTCGTCTATCGCTTTTAAATCGTTGCAATTGCGAACGTTCAACTAAAATTTACAGAAATCCCGTTTATCGTCTATAATTCTACAGAATTTACCTTTTGTTAGAAGAATTCAATAAAACGGTAATGACTTCTAATTCTCGTCTTCTTGTTATTTTATGTTTATATTAATAAAAAAAAACGTCGGAAATAATAGATTCAAGCCTCCTGAATCAAATAATACACAAATGAAAACAATTGTCAGATATTTTATAATTCTGCGATGATTGAAACAGGATTTCTAATTTATCAATTGTTAATCTAATAATAATAATATATGACTGAATATTGTCGTATAATTGATCAATGAATGTTTCGTGTATGAAACTAAGTAATAAAATATATTCTGAAGATCATGTTCGATTATAAAAATCTAAAGGTATTATAAAATAATAATATTATATATTTAATATTAGGAATAATATAATATAATACATTATTAATAACTAATAAAATTGGAACGGATGCGAAAAAATTAATAATTTGTTTAGATATAGATAACAAAAGTAAGATGAGGTATCGAGCGAATGATATTGATGTAAGTTACGCAGTTACAGACAATTAATTAAAATCTTGATCGTTGGTTGAAATTATTCCAGTTATTTATGAGATCATATTAAAGTCATAGCATGCGTGAATGGAATTGAAACCTTCAGATGGCAAGATAAAAAATTATTGAATCATTTGAAAAAGTGAAAGGTTGAAGGACGTTAATTGGAACTTACGCATATAGAATTATTTCTAATATGTGATCAAATTGAAGAAGAATAACATTTCATTGCTAGTCAAATATTCTTTATTAAAATATAATCACTGTACCAGAAAAAGATGATGATGATCATTCCTATGATCATTTCAAAATTATCGATCGTTCTAATTTTAAATATGCATTTCATTTTTCATAAAACTTCATCGATCTATGATTTATTTTGTGAAAACTTAATAGATAATCCCCTTTTCGATATCGTTCAATTATAGGTGACCGTAATAGTTTCAGTTAATGTTTTATTTTCATTTGTATTCTATATTTTACATGATAAATGATATTTGTGATTTTTACACATATAGTATATATCGTGTAAGTATAGAATAGAAATTAAGAAATAATTAATCAATATTACAAAATAATAATTTAATATTAAGGAATAATAATTTGATATTAGTTAGGAATCTAAGGTATAGAATACAAATTAAAACAAAACAGATTCTAAAATTAAATAACCTAAATTGAAATCTTGTTCATCATTTGCGAATTGAAACTAGAAAATACTAGACTATTCCTTTTCCTTAAAGTACTCCTTTTTAGCTAGACTGTAAAAAATCAGATTATGAACAAAAGTAGATACAATACGTTCCTTCTCTATGTGGTCTTCATATGGAAATAACTAAATTGAACTAAAGAGTCACGATTGAGTTTGTTGATGAGTTGATGAGTTTGTTGAGTACGCTCTAAAGTGCCGAATATTACACTATTATAATTAATTAATTCAAATTATTCAAATTATATGTAATAGTACAACCACTGTTTCCAATTCAACATATCATAATCAAATAAGTAAATTTGATTATTATCAGCGTCTTTAGATAACTCAGTTGTCTCAACACTCAAGTTGTTTCGTTGAAATTAATTATTAATTAACGTTACACTTCTCCTGATGAAATGATAACTTGCAAAATGATAACGGTAAGGTGAATATGGTCAGCATATGGTTTCATTAAAGCTATAATTAGCACCGGGAACTTGATGAATAACAATTTCATAAAAACGAGTTGCAGCGAAATATATATATTTCCTAAAATTTCCTAAAACAGTCACTGTCAAAGAAAGAATTCAAACACGATATTATATAAAATTTTCTCTTTTGAATGAAAAAACGATGGTTTAAACATAGTGTCGGGTAAAATTGTCTTCTTTGAAGAAAACTACACAAGACAGAAAAAAAGAAAATTCAAATATAATATTATCTACATTATGTAACACTGTTCCCATGCTCATGCAAAAAGTTGAAAAATATTATGTAATATATTATGTAAAATTCTTTTCTTCGATTATAAAAATTTCATAAGAAAGTTACATTTTGTAAAACTCTTGAATTATACCATTTACTATCATTACATCGTACATCCTATAAACATAATAGGGCTATTTATGATAAAATAAAATTTTACTGTAAAGTTAACATGTTCTATGGTGAGAAATCTAATTGGAAGTTATTTTATATCTCGATATCTGTTAAAATATAGATGTAAGGAAAGTATATGTTTGTTTATGAAAAGATGAAACAAATATAATATAATTTTTTGTATAATTATAAATAGTTGAAAAAGATATAACATGAATTTCTTTTTCTGAAGGTGACCTTCGAATCTCCGGAAAATACATATAATAATTTATATCTATAATCGATAATAATCATTTTAAAGCTATCCTTAAACTATATGTTATACGGACAAAAAAATTTTCCATCGATCTGCTAATAACAAAGTAATCTAATCTCTAATTTTGCATTACTTCGAAAAGTAATTGGAAGTATTATGTTTCTGTGTGTTTCTCCGTTACTTTCTAATAATATAAAATTAAATAATGTTATATAAAATTTTGTTTTCGAAACAAAAAGGGAAATTCTTATTTCGTATTTTCATCGTCGCAGGAAGTTGTTAGTGTGTGTTTATTGAAAATATTATAGAAAAGTTTGCATTCTTTGCTCACTGTTTTCCGAGGAAAATTACCTGGAGTACGCATTCAATCGCTAACAGTGGCATTGTTCCACGTTTTTCCAGCGGTACTTGCAACCATGTACTTAATACATATCTTCTTATCGTGAACACCTATCGTTGCGTTATTAAAAGGCGCGAGCACAGTTACGAAAAACAAACATGGCTATTGTATACGGTATTCCGGTTTCCCCTGCTGTAGTTCAATTGCACTTTCTCACAGCGCAGCGCAGCGTATGCGTAATAAACGACACGCTAAAAGATACTTCATAGAACTGCCATATGAAAGCTTAGGATATTATTTAATGTATAGATTTTTTGTTGAAGAAAATTCGACACGGTTGTAAAATAAAAAATTGCCAGTCAATATCGGAGTATGTAACGAAAGAGGAAATTATGGTCCAAATGACGATTTTTGGAGGTAAATTGTTAATCTAGATAGATTTTAAAAGTGTGGGCACGAGTTGATTTTGGCTGGGTTACGTTAAATATTAAAATATGAGAGTAGCTTATATATTCAGTAGAAAAATCTTACCCATCACGTATTATCAGATGAGCAGCTCAAAGTCAATTTAGTCAACTTGTGTATTTTTGTTTACTTGTGTAAATTCCATAATAGAGATTTAACGAGATTCAATATAAAATATTACGAGATTAAAAATAGGTTCTATCAAACTTTATAATATTATTCTATTAGTATAAAGATAAGGAGTAACTAGAAGAGGAAAACATTTGCATATTTAATTTTAGAATCGAACGAAAAGAGAATGTCGTCCGTGTAAGATTAATTAACACAGCATTAATTTAAAAATAAAAATGTACAAATTCCTTCCATTAAATATACAAAATAAAAAGTCACGTCTTTCTATTGTTACCTTAATAATCATTCTTTCTAAATTGCGCAGGTGCATTCAATCTGCTTGTGCTTTTCTATCGTCTTTAATTGGGCGTAATCATTTTGCTGGGAAATTATTGAAAGCAAAATGGTTGCGCACACGGATCACTCTATCGATAAATTAACAATTAACGATCCGCAACTACCACCTGCGGCGGGGTCGGAATTATGGTTGAATATCGAACTCTGGCGCTGGGAATCGCGAATAGACTTAATACGGTATATTATAACAATCGCGTTGAATCGACCGATTTAATGGCGACGTGGCGCGACGTCCTGCTCGCCGGGAAATCAATTTTGCATGCGGAAACGGAAAGAAATCGCATTCATAAGCGAGATTGATTCGACGATGCATGAAACAATTTTCAGATAACGTCCGGCGTAATCATTTTGAAATATTATATTCATTATGGATAATTATAATTGGCCACGTTCCACCGATCGAGATTTATGCTTATCGCTGTTTAAACGTCCTGTATAAGCTTCTGTTATGGTCGGGAAACATTATGGCCCATTTTGAATTTACGTGGATAGGCAGAATTTAATTTTCGATGCGAAGGAGGAAATTATTTAGAAGATGAAAATTTGTACCAACGTGTAATTTATAGTAATTTTCAAGACTGTGGGATTTATAAGGAGAAATGGAAGAATTGCAAATTATCCTTTCTATAAATATCGTTGGGAAAATATTAGTTTCGAAGAAAATCGTAAATTCAAGTAGTCGTATTATAAGAAGTTTTGTTTGTATTTTTGTATTTGTTTAATGTTAGAAAATTAATTTAAATACAGTTTGACATTAATAATCATAAACTAAATTAAGTTGAATTTAGTACACGGACTTTCTCTATTAATATACTCTGTATTCTTAAATTAAACAAATAGTTGACTTGCGAATAGTTTCACAGATCCTAAATTAAAATATTTAAAGATTAATGAAACTCGTTTCAATCGTTAAAAGATGTATTCTGTTGTGTTGAGATATGTTGGTTGGTAAATAATGTTTTATTTTTATTACAAAAAGCGCCATTCGTAGAAAAGATCCGTGTACTAATGTCTATTTATATCCTCACAGTGAATCGATCCAAAAATAAGATCACCGTCATAGTGGACGCTCATCCACCAAAGTAAGTCGTGGCGGTGGTGTTTGTTTAAATATTGAGTATTTTACGATATTTACCTCAAAGCATTTTATTAGAAACTGCAATTCATTTTTTATGATAATTATCAGATTTCAATATAAAAAGTTATTCTTCCACTTTTTTCCAATTCCATTAATTCGTTTTATTGCGCTCTGTCATTAAGATTTTTACTATTGTAATGTAAATATCTATTTTTACTATTACTTTACAATATTCCTAATTACACCGCGAATATTTATACAAATTCATATTTTTACGAATGCAACCAGAGAAGCAGAAGTGTAGAATTTTACTAGAAAAAATGAGAAAATTAGAAAACTAAAAGAATAGTATCTAAACAAATATCTATTTCACTTGATGTTATTATTTGCGTAATTTTCCTATTGCAAATCTTTTGCATAACGCCTATAACATACGTAACAAAACACCCGACTAATACAACTTTCTAACCAATTTTATCAAAATTATCAAAAATATCAAGCATCCAATCACGAGCATTCGTCACATGCCCAGGTGTAAGGACTTAAGTACATCAAATGGTGTGAATCGATAAAAAGCTTAACTTCTCGTCGTTCGAGCAGAAAAAGGAGAACGCAACTATAGCACTATCGCAAGATAGTTACCGGCGTCGGTATCACAAGAGTATCGGTATAATTTTGTAATCAAACAACCCGGCGGATGCTGTTTAAGGTTCGAAACAAGAGGTTGACGATGGTTTGACGTGGTCGATTCTCGGCACACCAGACAGCTCTCTGGGAAATCCGGACGAACCGGCCGAAGCAAAAGAGGGAAGGACGTGCACTGCGTATCGGCGTATGGTTCTCCTCTGTCAAGATCAAAGGCAGGCGAATCGCGGTAAAGAAAAAGCAATCGTTCCACTTGAAAGGGGCGAATGACGCTGGTTGTACAGGGTGCCCAAGCACTTATGGCACAATAGATAAGGTGGCGATTCGACTTGAAAATAAGCCGTAAATTGAAATACAATTTTTTCATAGAACGCTTTTCGAAGAACGTGAAATTAAAAAATTTATCAGTTACGTGTTCAAAACACGTTCGATCTTTATTTTCACGAAAACGAGACCTTCTTAAGCGAAAAGACTATTTCCTTTTTTTAACTTTTTCTTTTAACGTTTATTTACGTTTATTAACGTTTCTATAGAATTATTCCATCCCCAAATTTCGATGATATTGTTGTAAAGCTAAACATTTTCGATAAGTTTTTCCTATAACCGTCGGTCTCGCTCAGTTTCCGAGATATTTGCAAAAGGCTGTAGGTTCTTCCACTACAGTGTATTTTTGCCTGATGTATTTTTGCCAGCAACCAACACTGACGCATGCGCTGCCACAGACGCACAACTATTGGTAGAATTCATTGTAGCGATACCGCTAGCTTTTCGTGAAAATCTCGCAAACCAATTGTTCCGTACATAAATATATATATCTCTATATTTCTATATATGATTTTTTATATATGTTATATATATATATATTTATATATATATATATTTATAGAAGAAGAAATTGATAACTTGAGTCACTTTATATATATATATATATATATATATTTCTACAACAATTTCTACAACATATTTAAAAATCATCAAAATCGTAGGGTAGTTAACGTTTCTGCAGTTTCACCAGAAGTTGTTCAAAATTGAGCTTTACAATATATTCAAAAGTCACCGAAATCGAAAAGGACGAAAAGGTAATTTTCGAATTCCATTTTCTCGAGGATGAAGCGGCGTATGAATCAATTTTATTCTACATTATTGATTTCTTTTTTCACGTAGAATCATCTCCTTGTAGATCGCATCGCGGTTACTAAGACACCCTATAGTGCGCAAGTCGATCTTCGTCGCTTGTCAAATGACGCGAAGGTGTACCGATGATCGTTAGGGCGATCGGGCATCGAGACGATAAAAAGGGAAAGTCGTTTGTTTACTAAATCTCTTAATGGCCGTCTTCGAACCAGTTCGTAATTGGCGCGTCCGTACACGTTGCTCTTCTTTCTTTCTTTCTTCTCGCGTTTTCATACCGTACATTGATCGTTGTTTCTTAGTAATAGGCTCGAGCAAGATTGCACACTTCATTTAAAATTTATTTTACCTTTCTTTTTATTTCATTACCATTTGTTGTTACATTTTATGTATTTGACGTTAGAAACTGTTTGTACTCTTAGTATGTATTCATACAATCTCACTCGTTCGTAAGTTGTACTCTCGCACAATCACAGACTGATCAAACTCACCCTCGTATACTAATATATTATATATAATATTAATTTATTAAATTAATATATTAATATATAAGTTTATAAGTGTGTATGCAATATAAAGTAATAGGTGAATTGCACTTTGAGGCTTAATTTTATGATTTTGTGTTATGTGATTGTGTGAATATATGTAATTGTTATCTAACAAAGTCTATTGGATGTTTCTTTTTGAGTTTGCGGTTGATGAATGTGTAGCAACCTACTAACGTTGTATTAATGTAGTTACATATCCGATTTTTATATTTTGAGCTATATTTTTGCACTTCGCTATCGACAATGTTAATACTTAGGAATTTTCTAATGTCTCCGTCCGTGACATACCAGAGTTTCTCTGATTATTCTTCAGACTTTCGCATGCTCTGTTTCAGTTTCCTTCGCATTAGATTTCAATGCTTTGGATCAAAGTGGTATACCATATATCCGCAGTGGTTTAATACGTAGATTTGCCGTTTCAAGTGAATTTTTAGTCTCGAACTTCCCCTGGCTAGATCGTAGAAGATCTTGGTTATCTGTTTCATTCTTTTCTGGTTTCTTTTACATGCTCGCGCTATTAAGCTTTTTATCCAATGCTAATCTCAGATATTTTACTTTATTTTTTTATCGTATTGCCACATTATTGATTCTTATTTCTGAACTATTCTTTTTGTTTAATGTAAAACGTATATTACTGTCTTTTTTGGTCTTGATCTTAATGAATCATTTGTTCATCCAATTTTTGAATTTGATGACATTTTCTTTCAGTTTGTTGTTTATAGTTGTATAGTGAATATAATGTTGGTCCGGGCACACGTCCTATTAATTCTTCTGTACTCATTTAGAATGAAAATAGAAAATAAAATAAATAAATTATCACTCTATTCGAATAATTTGAACTCCATTAATTCGATTTATTACTTCATATAAAATAACAAGTAAATTTGAAAATATAACAGTAAATGACAATAAATTTCAGAATCTTGTTTGAAAAATAAATTACTTCTAAATAAAAAACGGTGTACCACAAATAAACGTTTTTATATTTTCTTGGTGAAATGAGATAATAAATACCTGCATGTCAAATAAAATAATAAATATTTAAGTAATTTACTTTCCAAATTCACTAATGTTATTTCATGCCAAATAATGTTATATCAGATAAAGTAACAAAGCAAATAACAAATAAAATAAAATAGATTTTGCTTGATAAGTATATACGTATTGTACAGGATGCCATCGGTATTTGGACGTGTTTCGTTGGTACACTTGTCACAGCTCGCCTCTTCCAAGTCGTTGCACCTCATGAGACCCTTTTTCTGTCTTATGGTGGACTTTCGTAGCCGCGTTGTTCGTTTACATCGGCTCGGTTTGCCTAGTCATTCCTCGTGAATACTTCAGCAGAAACAGTATGTACCGCGAGAAAATTGTGGTTCGTTCGTTTAAACGCGAATCGCTTTGTCGACGCCGACAACATGGCGCGACGCCACTTTTCACGCTCGCACTTACTTATCTTTTCGTGTCCATGTTGCTTTTCACCTCAAAGTGGCTTGTTATTGTCTGTAAATTTATTTGGTAGAAAAATAGTATTTAATTTAATTCGATTTTAATTTCATGTTACAAGAATAAATAAACAAATAAATAAAAGAAACGATATAATTTATAATGAATTAAATTAAATGGAAATTGATAGTGTTAAAATTGTCCAATATATAATGAGAATTCTTTTTATGACGATTGATTGCTTTTGGTTATGTTTTTAATGTTGTTGTTACGTCGCGTAACACAACCGTTGACCATCCAGCGTCCAGATCGCCACCAGGCACACAGATCATTCTTGGGACGCTCGATAAACCTAAGGAAATATCATAAATTATCGTATTTTTACCCTCCGGACTATCGAGTCTTCGGAGTTCCTCTTTTAACTATCGTGCTGCAAAATTGTCCCTAGTTTATTGCTCGTTCCAGAGGAAAACGGAAATAACGTGTTTTTCCCAGTAATTAGTCCCACCACGCCTAACGGTTGGTCAGGTATGACCATCACCTCCTTACGCTGCAGAACCTTTCGTCCCATTCAATTACAATAAACTCACTTAAGTACGAAAAAGGTCATCAGCGAATCCGCGTCTCATTACACCTGGACACAGAGTCTTCCTTCACAACAACGACACAACTCAAACTTTACTTTCGAGTCAACCCTCATACCAGTAACTTCGGTCAAGTCATTCCTCTTCACACTCACTCACTTCGTCCAAGTCAAACTAACATCGTATCACGTCAATCGGGTTACGAGTCGTCACAAACGGGGGACATTCAGTTTACATTGTACGTCACACGAATCAAACTACGTATTTCGTCCAAACAACGCATTGCGAGTCACGTTATTTCTACTCGGTCGATCGGAACGTATTGTTAGTGCAACAAATATGACGCTGTTCGATATCGCAACTTGTAACGATAACATTGCAGAACTGTTGTATTTATACGAGATAAGTGTTGTAAATATAGTCCATAGTAACCCTGTTAAACCTGTGTTGTCATCCACTAACCACTCCTATTGTCCTAATCGAAATAGGGGATCAATCGTCTCGCGGCGTCGGTTATCAAATCGTAGCGAGAATTCACGCCTCTCGCTGGCGCGTTTCTTCGCGATCGCGTCTCTCCGCGTACGGTTGAACAGTTGTAGTAAAGTTTCCATGAAAATAGTGTTATTTAAAGTATTCAAATAGTAACAAGTACACAAATAGAAATATTTTATTTTCGTATTATATGTTATATATATATATTCTTTTATTATTATACGTATATATTACTGTATATACACATTATATATTATATTTTTTCACTTACAATTATCCGTCGTACTATTGCATCGTCGTAATTTAATATTATTACTCATTATTTATAGAGCAGCTTGAGATAAAATTGCGATATTGAGTGAAAATTGCTCTGTTTTACCTATCGTATTACATAAATGATATTTTATGTATATCAATCTTATATATTTTAGTGATTAACTGATATAATTTCAAAGATATCTTTATAAAAAAAACTTTGCCTGTATAGTATAATTTCAATGTTATGTTTATAGAAAACAACATCAAAATTTATTTTTTGTGGAAGAATTACCTTTAATCCAGATCGTATTCGTTAATTCAATTCTACTTTTTATAAGCTACTTACTTAAAATAGTAATTCCTGTTTTAAAAAATCATTTATTTAAAATATTTTAACAAACGGAATACGCGCACATATTCTTAGGAGTATTCAGAATGAACTTTGTCAAAAAAATATTGTCTATTCATATTTTTTAAGAAAATATTCAAGAAATCCAAAAATTAGCGGAAAATATACACTAAGTATATAATAAGTATTCATACAGATTAAAGTTCATGATAGAAATCATAAATTGTAATATATACAGTCGTTAGAAAAAGTATCTGCACATATCTTTATTTTCCAATAATTTTCATAGTATAAAAATGTTGTGCTTCTATGAAAGTACCTATTACTAAATGATACGATATGAAATTTAATATAGGAGTATTTGGATGTAATTAATCAGATAATATAGCATGTAAATGCTGTAATATAATAAATATGATAGGTGGGCAAATACTTTCCTAGCCACTGTGAATATAATCTAGTGTGTTTGCCTTCAGACAGTATAATCATTTATGCATAAAAGCATAGATTTGTTCGTATTTGCTGCAAAATCTTGTATTTTTTCTACTGATTCTGATATTTCTCCAAACAGAAGACTCCTCTCACGTTTCTCAAAATTCCACTATCGTTTGCTTTGCTGTCGCTCTTGTCTACGAAAAGAAGTCGTACGCGTTAATTCCTGACTTAGCGAAAGCGCACGCGTTCGTTACATGCGTACTGCACACATTGCACGCTCGTAACTCGCGTTGACGCGGACTAACGCTCGGCAAACGACGCATAGGTGCTATCGCGAGTTCATGTACGAGCGTCAACCATCCAACAGAGCGACATAACTTTCCAGTGCAGACACGCTGGCTAACCCCGTGGTGCAACCCCAACGCACAGCACTGAAATATCCTCGATGAAATTAGCGGCGGGTATGAGTTCGGGTTGTGGTGGTCGTCGACAAACGGTTTCCCCTTCCGTGTTTCATCACTTTCATCTTCGTGGCATTTGGTTTTTTTTTTGGAAAATGGAATTTCATTATTAACTGACCATCGGTTATCGAAACATTTCTTTTAAGAGTAGGAAAATGAAATATATTGCGAGGTGATCATTAGTAATTGAAACAATTTTGTTAAGGCTAGAACGAACGAACAAATCTTCATAAAATGAGTGACTTCTCCGAAAAACGGAATTTTATTACCAAGTGATCATCGGCTATCGAAATACGTACTTTTTTAAGAGTAGGAAGATGGAATTTATTGCGAGGTGATCATTACGGAATAGTAGGTATAAGTTAAGATTTTGAGAATTTGAATTCTCCGTCATGTATTTTAATTGTTAGACGTATTATTCCTTTAGTTTCATAGTTAACTAATTCATATCTTCATTCTCTATCGCGATATATTTTTTTGATTCGGAAAAATATAATCAGCTTTTTATAACGATAAACCTAGAACACTTGGAACTGACTTACGCCATTATGATTTTCCGCCCTCCTTATTATAAAATTGAAGACTACTTTCTTGAATGTACATAGATACAAATTGTCCTTGAGAGATATAATTCATTAATATCTGCTAACCAATAAGTGCAGCTGCTGCTCATGATACCACGTGATCAGTTCTATTTACCTCGATTGAATCGATTTGTTGATTAAATAATGTAAGTATAAATCTAGAACCTTAAATGCGGAGTCCTCCTGTAACGTGGGAGATACATTCCGCGTAATACAAACGTTATGTTTTTATGAAGTTTCATATAATTTTCACCTACTGATGAATATATTATTTATTGAAAAAATGTATTTTTTGTAAACCGTACTTAGCATATGTGTGACTTGAAAACTTATGAAGTACTTAATAAGGATAAAGATATCAACCAAGGATAGAAATTATATATTTCACAGCATAGAGGAATAAATAATAAATGTTCAAGAAATTTGTCAAAAGTAGGATCGTCACACGTCCATATCGTAAATTTAATAACATATCTCATTAAAAACGATAAATATTACTATAAAACACCGTAAAAAGACGAAATATTAGAATAAAGACCTAATAATAGTATTAACAACAGAAACAACACATTAATTTCATCAGTAATATAATTATTAATTATTACGAGATTCCACGATTCGTTCTTTTGCGTGAATTCATTTCATTACTTTTAAATAAAACAAAGAACTGATTGAGAAATATTATCGAGAGATATTTAATCGTGAAATTATTGTTTCCTCCACTTTCTGAATTTATAACGTCGGCATGAGTGATTGTCTTTTTGCACAACAATCCCGCATATCCATTCAGTTTTTATGAATGCGCCGTGTTTAAACAAACGTTTCTCCGCGAAACAATCGGGGGACGAGTGATTTTCCATATTCGATATTAGCTGCTTTACGAGGAGATTAATTACGTTTGAATAATGCATGCGGTGTTAATAAATCTCCGCAGATCGCCATACAGCGAGACGCGACCGAATTATTTCACCAATCGCGTCTCTTTTCTTCTTCGTGATCCGTTATACGCGAATTTCGTCCAAAAATAATGCGAATACCTATGGAAAATTTGTGAATAAAATCCATCCATTCTACGAAAAACCTGTAAATAAGTTATGTTGCGTTGAATTTAGGGGAAACGTATACGAAAACTGTGTATCATGCTTATTTCCATAACTAATTAAGAATATAGTTGCGAAGGCCACAAGAGGGGGGTACAATAAATCACATTTGTCGTTTCTTACAGAACTTTCGTATCTATTACAATAAATTGTTTTGTGTCGAATTTGTGGATAGAGTATACGGGGCTTGATTACAAATTTCTAAATAGAATATTTTTTAGAAAAAGGTATAAAAATAATTTTTGTAAAGTAAAATATATGTACGAGTAGCATACGCTTTTATTCTTCAACTTTATAAAGTACTATAACTGTAATTTTATTACATAGAAAGTTAAATGAATTTTAATGCTATTCTCTCTCTTTTTTTCTTTTTAATAATTTACGCGTGGAAATCGCGAATTTCGATTAAAAGTAACGCCAACATCTGCAGAAAATTTGCGAATTAAATGAATAGTATCGTGAAAAATTCATACATAAATTGTTTTGTGTTAAATTTATAAATAAAATACATATTTCAATTAAAAATTTGCAGATAAAATGCCTATTGCGGTAAAAAATTCGGAAATAGAATATGAACTTCGATTGAGAAATTTGCATGTAGACTGTAAATAACGAATGTAAACTTGCGAATAAAATTCTGTGAATGTTTCAAAATGTTCAAATTTTTTGAACTTTCTCTACGGGCAATGCAAAATAGGTTACAATGTTCAACAGAAATTTCGTGAATAGAATCTACATCTAAATAAAAAATTGTAGAGTTGGTTCTAATTTAAAGTTTTTGCATAAAATATACATTTCACCTCTAAGCACATGATTAAACATGTACGAGAAATTTCAAGTCCCTTCCTTTATAATAACCTAATAATAATGTTTCATCCTAAAAGTTGCCTACAAATAACGCCTTTAAACGGAAATATCCTTAAGAATCAATTAATGAGAAGGTTAATTTGTATAGAAGTTGCTATTCAGAAAACTAAATGGATGATGTTAAATAAGCAAATGTTTCATGTAAACAATACACGTAAATAATAATACATGATATGATATACAGTATACATAATAATATGTGCATAAATAATTAATTACTTAATCGTATCTGTGAAGAATAGGTTGTTCCAATGTCGTTAAACGTATATATTTTCTTGTAAAATTCGTAATTGAGAGAAGAATATACTTATTAGCAGAGTGATGGATGGACTACGAATATTTATGCAGATTCAAATTTTTACGATCGTAACTACAAAATTGAAACCTCGGTAGAGATTTTTTTCACCTATTAAATATTATAACGAATACTCTACATTGGATATTTCATAGATTCCTGCTCATTATGTACGATCCGTTCATATGTTCGAATTGCGTATAAAAGTTCGCAGTCGAATCTTCTCATAAACAGGTTGAACAAGCTTTCATCTTGATTACTTTGAACCGTCTGACGATTTTATACTTAGATTTATCATTTTACGATCGTTGACACTTCGTTCGATGCCAGATTCGCTCGTGTACTGCATACTAGTGGTGTAATTTCGCGAATGATATCATCGTGTGATCTATAATACGTTACATACACTGACTTAGATTCAGAAATGATGTCATCTGGTGATTTGTACTAGAGACAAGATTTGGTATAAGTCAAAATTATTTGAAAATTCTTTCGATACAAATTCATTTCAGAAATACGTATTGTTTAGATTTTCTTCCTAAATTGTGTGAGATTTTATTTGTCGAAATTATTTGTTGACATTGTATTGTATGTAAAAGCAGATATTTTTATATAATACATTTCTTAACTTCGATGCAATACATTTTTTAGAATATGGATAAATTTTGTAGAATCTCATTCTTCGTCCTCGTTATTTTGAAAGTGCCCTTTCTTTTCAAGAAGAATATATGATTAGGCAGAGAGCAAGAATTATGAAAAGTTATAAGTAGATCCTGAATGTCTATGTACATTTACATTTTTATATATACAATTAGAGAAATAAAACTCGAAGAAGAATTTTCTTTTCGATTAAGGTCTAATGTCGCATGAATTATAATATTATTAGCGACATCATAAGGAGACGGGCGGCGTGGTATTTCACATTACTCTATTTTATTGAATAACTCGGTTTCCTATAAGATACTCTAAAATTAAGCGTAATGTTTAGTCAAAACTGCTATGGGCTACCTACATACTATGAGTGTTATGTTATGAGTGTAACGAGTATTAATACAATACTTAATTTATATTTGTTAATTTTCAGTTAAAATATTTGAAATTAAAACTAAGTTCAAACTAAACTTCGTTCAAGACGAAACCTGCTTTTGTCGAATTAAAATCATAATCTGTATGTCATGAGTTACTGAATATCACAAGCCAAGAGGTTAAAAGGTCATTATTGTGTGTAGTTTGGAAAAAACGAAAAGTTATAAATATACGTAGCAACAAGTTTTCAATGACTAAATTGTTGTAAATATACCCAAAAAAGTTTTTCGAAAGAGTCCGTTAATGATATTTTTAAAACTTTATATATATATGATGAGAAATTATACAAAACATATGCAGTATTCGAAGAATCCTGAAAATTTACTAAAATTTCACCGTCATTAATATTTTTCATCGCTTAACTGCGGATTTTTATACATTTATGCAAAATTCAAATCTGCAGAAATTGCACACAATATATATAATATACAAAAATATATAAAATATCCAAAATACAGTACTCGGTATAATCTTTACTAGGTAAAACAAATTTCTATTTAAATTTTACATCCTTATTGTGTGCATAGAAATATGAATTTACATAAAAAGCCACAGTTATTTATCACAGACACTTGATAGTTCGCATAATTAGATGTAGGTAAATGGGTCGCAAAGTTCGCTCCACAATCGGTGTCCTTAATGAATCGACAAGGATGAAAATCACAGTTTCAGAGAGGTCTTTGATCCTTCTTCGACTTTTAGCGTGTGCCATCTTCCGGTCACGATTTGATCGCTTGGTCACGCTTGAAACGCTCGTTCTCATGAAAGAACCCTCTGGTCCCATGTCTTCGTCCGATTCAAAGCGTTTCGAGGGCATTACGGCGTAATCATATGAATATTTAATCGAATTGTCGGGCATTTTAATTTATTCAAATTAGGAGAATCAGAGGCTAACGTTTATTTGTTTCAAGCTGAAACATAATTCACCACTGTGTTCGACATTTAGATAATAGTTCTCTAATGGAACAGATACCGCTTTGAGATAATCGAATTCGAAGACAGAATTTCTTAATTGAATGATCTCGTTTAATAATGTTATGCTTTTTCGTTATGTAACAATTAAATGACTTGGTAAAATCTTTCTGATTGGTTTCGTGTTTCTTGATAACAAATAAAATAATACTTAGCTTATTAACTGATACTTAACGCAATGCAAGCTTGTATTGTAATACAAAGTTGTTTAAGTAAATGTTAATAAATTAATTCCATAGAAGCTATTCAAATAAAGGAAGAAGAAAATTAGTATTGTATTTTATGTTTTTAAGAAATTGGCAAACAATTCACATAGATATTTTTAACTTCACATAGGTATAGTATAACGCCTAAAGGCACATAATTTTTTTAAATATAATAAAATGTTTTAATCTGCTTCGCAACATACTTCAAGCTCACCAAAATCAGCGAGATGTACCTGATTCCTAGGGTGTACCTGATAAATTTCCAATTTGTACAATATGTTATAAAATCATATAGAAAAATGTTTATATTTGTAAATTGTAAATTTTATACTTGTATTTTTATACGTAGAAAAACAAATTATAATACGCTTATAATTAGGATATTTAACACTTCTGCATTGAGAAAAAGGATATTTACTATATATAAATATAAAAAGAATTATATTCTCGTTGATTTCTTGATTTTGATATCACTTGATGGCGAAAATAGTATAATTTAATTACATAATATAATAATTATTATTATATAATAATAATAATAACATAATGTAATTGGAAAAGCAACAACTTCTTAGCTTCATATATATGAATCTTCCAAAAATAGGTTATAAATCTATGAAATTTTGTAAACAATCACTTGTGAAATGTTCGATGGAGTGTGAAAGTACACGTTTAACCCTATAACTAAAGAGGAGAACAGTTTTGATAACATAATTGAGTTGATTATTGGAACCGATAATTATTACATTTTAAAGAATACAATAACCACCTACCTCGATATTTCATCGATCGATTCGAAAGGAAAAAAAGAATCGAGAGAGCAGTTACGCGTTTCACGCATCCGGATGAACGCTATTAGCCATTTGCGGTTTAGTGGTTTCGTAATAAGCACGATATCCTTCTAGACAAGGATCCCTGCGTCCATTTCCTCATTATTGCGGTGAATCAACAGGCTAGTCAGTATTGTCGCGCCTCCATTATAAACTGGTTCGCGTTCTTTTCCAATGCTCTTCCTTTATCACTTGCGTGAGAAAAAAAATTCTCTGTGTTTGCTTCTTTTTAGTGAGTTACTTTTGGTCGTTCGTTTACTGGTTTTACGATTTGCAGATTTTTCAAAATTTTTCAAGATTTCCAATGTAAGATTCTACAGGGTATAACGTAATTGGCATAAGTTATATGTACTCATCAAACGGTAGAAAATTGTAGACAAGATAAAATAGTTTTGAATGATCTCGTGTAATATCCATTCTGGAAGTGATGACATTTTAAAGATTTTAAAGTCGCCTCCATTTATAAATTTTTTTATACATCTGTCGATGCGCATTTTAATGGTCTCTGCGAAAATATTAAAATACCTACTTGTATTTAAAAATGCTTAGTTTAAAGGATATTTCAATTTTAATTACATCAAATTAAGTGTACGAAAGACAAAGAAGATATAACTACAAAAATACTGCATCTCCCCTTGTTTTTCACACGATAAATATTACAAGATTAACGTTGAAATATCTTTCAAACTAGTCAGTCTCCGATGTAAGTGGCTTAATACCTTTTTATAGAAAATATAATCCAATACAATAAATCCATCGATCATTTGTATCAAAAAGTATTGACTTATTTCTTAACATTCAGAAATACTTTTTCCCATCCCCGTACATATTAAAATATTTAATTGGAAATATTAGAATATCCTTTTTATACTCATCTATTTTCTTAACATTCGCAAAAATAATCTTTTGAAATAGAGAAATATTCTTCGTTGCAATCTCACAGAATAAGGAAAATATCTCAATTAAGATATGAAAGTATGGAAATGGAAATGCAACTCAAACATTATCGTAGAATATATTTCTTATATCGTACAATTCTAATGAAAGATATCTATGTAAGTATCTACGTAACATTCACAAAAGCAACTTTTTCCTGTTCTAAGCAACCTCTAGGTACTGCGCAAGGAACTAGCCTCACAGGTTTCAGTAGAATTTACGCAAGCCTATCTAGGCGAGAGAGCGATATTCCTGGGTTTTCGCGAGCGCCACTCGACCGAGACGAATCACTTTCCGCGTATGAATCATCATTACGTTTCTACGAACACACGGTAAATTACAAATTGCATTTCCTCGCCGCGGACAACCTGAAAGCGGCGTGGCTAGTCGAAATCTGGAGTGAACGCCGAGCTAGATGCTCGAGGAAAAGGAAAAGGTCGAATTATTCTGTCGGAAGGACGCCGCAGGCTAGTCATTTCGCTCCGTGTACCGTATCCCTCTTCTTCTTTTGCTCTCTTTCTCTCAATCACCCTCTTCCTCTCTCTTCCCTTCTTCTCTCTTATCACCTCTGAACACACAATTTAATGAATCGTAACCGCGTTATCCTGTGTTGCGCAACCGGGAACCCTTGGATTACCGTAATGTCTCGAAGGTGAGAATCTTCTGTTTCATTCGGTTCCCCTGTGAATACCTACTTACTGAACTTTACGGAAGTAAATTATCGTCGTCTTTTAGCAACATATTATATTATACGTGTTATACGAGACACATTTTAAAAATTAACATTATAGTGTCAACCAACTATCATAATTGTTAATATGTTAAACGATTCTGTAAATTTACATACAGTACATACAGCAGCGAGGCGCGATTATCGTGATTATATTAATAACATTTGAAATCAATCCGAAAATGGAAGTTAGAAGTCATTTATTGCGAACAGACACTTACGATTAGTGAAGAATTACTGTACAAAATGAATAATAATCTTAAACGTATAATTAATGCTGAAGATGGTTTGATTAAATAACCTAGCTGACTGACTAATACATAGAATAGAATATATAAAAGATTATTCAAATTCTTTGGTCATCTTTGCGAAGTATATGCTTGCTAAATATCTTGTAATATCTACATACTTTTTTAGATTCGCTTCAAATTTTACTGATAGAACCAGATATCGTGTTTCATTATAGTGTTAATAAAATTTCAACATATTTCGTATAGTATATTGATGGCAATTTTCCTTTATGTGCGCGAAATGTGCGCGTTAAATTTTTCAACGCGAAACTCGCGCAAGCGTGAACGAGACTCACGTTGACCTGCACCGATGGCAGATAAGCAATCATAGAATAATTGGGCTGGTTCGCGCTCTTACTTAGTTACGCAAACAGATCAATTACCGCAATTATAATTAGCGGTTACATGTTGCAAGCGAGATTGTCGCTTCGGTAAAACGAACCGTAACGAATGAATCCATTCCGCTTCGTTAATCTTTCGCTCGGCACCAATTCATCGCGTTCGATGAGCTGTAGAAAAGATATAATTTTGATTTGTGAAAATATGCAAACACTTACATAAAACGCTACATAAAAGAAACTTTTATGAATGTGATACGTTATTATGTTTGATGAGTCGTTACTGTCGAATATTATACATTATCTTTCTATTAAAAGCTTGGTCTGTTAAAGATTTCAAGTCTCTATCTACTTACGTTTTTGTCAATTCGTTCGAAACTTATAAGTACCTACTGATCTACTTTAAATTCCTTACTACCTGTATCAATTAGTATCGATCTTTAAGACAAACACAAGTCTGCCGTATTATACCTATACTTTATACCAATTAGTATGTTACCAAATATATCACCAAATATTACCAATTATCTTAAATACTATCAAGAAAAATTCGTATGCATTTCCATAAATCGTATAAATGTTTCTTATTATCGTGTAGCGATATATGCGAGTGCGCGATATTCTCGGACGGTTTGAAAGTTTTCTTTTTCTACAGCAACGAGATCGAAAGGAAGAGTGTTGCTCAGAGTGCGTCTTTAATGGGTACTCGAGGGACTCGCGACGAGGTGAGGAGAAAGCAATGGGATGAGAGGAAGAAAAGGCTGGGGGGTATAGGATGGGTTGGAATATTAATAGAAGATTTCTGTCCTGACTAATTTACCGCTTCCGTTAGCTTGATGCCGACTTCGAGACTGCTTCTTTGACGCTGTCCTCGCGAGACCTTTGTGTTCGCTTGCGTTCACCGGGGATTTTGTCGAGTCGTCGATCCTCCAGACAATCTCGATACCTTCTGCTACGATTGCTCTAGAAAACGATAGATTTAGAAACATTTTTCGTTCCAATTTTTTCACATTTTTTCTTTCTTTTCTTTCTCTCTCATTTTTATTGGAGCGGAGTGAGTTATTTATCGGTAGGCTGTGGATTTTTATGCATCTATGCGAAATTTAAAGATACAAAAATTTAAAAATGCCTATATATACTATGCAAAAATATATAATATACTTACAGTAGAATACCCGTTATATCTAGACCGCGGGTTTTTGTGTATTTATGGGAAATTTTATGGTGCAAAGATGCACAAAGCGTACATAATATGAAAAGATGTATAAAATATCGAAAGTGTAGTACTCGTTGTAATTTTTAATGGATAAGACAATTCTCTACGTAGGGTCCATTTTTTAAATTATATTTATAGGAATATGAATGTACATAATTATCCGCAGTCTAGTTATAACTTTTGGTAGGTAAAACGAATCTCTATTTAATTTCTGTTTCTTTAATTCTGCCCATAAAAACCTACACTTGTATAAAAGTCCGCACTTTCCTTATTGCAAATGAAGATGTTTCCGTAGACTTATGCGTGTTTATGTGTATATAGGTTTGAATTTGACTTTAATGATTTGAAAGGAGTGCTTGAAGCCTTTATTAGATATCAGAACTATTGACTTGTAATCTGTTTGAAATTGTACTAAATAGATGATTGTAGTTGAGATAGAATATAAATTGATTCTAATTGAAGATCACACGGAAAAACACAATATTTGTTGATTTTCTGATTTTTATATCGCTTGGTAGTTAATAGTAATAATATTAAAAAAGTGTTAATAGCATTAAAGAAAAACGATCTGCCGTGTGTAAAAATACATTATGTTTTAGAAACAGATAGTAAATCCAAGAAATTTTGTATAAAGCCAACGGAATAACTTATGTCGTGACATTGTTACACGTGACACGAAAAAAAGCAATTTACTAACGCTAATTTAGTCGACAGCGTATTAAATTTTTTAATTATTCTCTTATTCTATGTGTCAAAACAGGTCGAAAATTGAAAATGAAACTTCTTGATTTAAAGAGAAAATTGAACTTGAAAACCTGCCAAGTACGCATGAACGCTATAGCGCACTTTCGAAAACAATCGAACATAAGATCAGAACGCTTGAAAATACAAGGAATTCGATCATTCATTGAAGTTAACGTGTTTTGTAACAAGCTCGTTACCAATGAAACGTCAAATGGTGTTAATTGGTTAATGGTGGCAAGAGTTTTCAATTAATTGCGGAAATAAATACGATACATATACAGTTCTTTTTACAGATTTCGTTTATGAGCAAAGAGAAATTTTTGTTGAAGTTCGTGTCAAACATTCTTTTATCGTTATAAAGAAGCGATAAGAAGATGATACTAATTGAATATGCTTCAGAAAGAGAATAAACATTTATGGAAATAACAGGAATTGTTAATTCTTAGGAATTAAGCGTCGAAACGAAACTTTTAGTCATTTCTTCAAGGTTTTATCTAAAGGCGTAAATAGCGTACGAACGTGCCAAACATTGTTCTGACAGCGATGTTTGCATTGTAACGTGAATTGTTTTCTTATCGCTTCACGTGAAAGAAATCGTGACGCATTGGCAATCGCGTTGAAATTCACGTCCATTCGCGTTTTTAGTTTTCGGTGTCATGTTTCGTCAATCAATTGGCTGATAAAACCGAGCTTACTGAATTTACAGGTTGATACAAAAGCGATGGAACCAGTTAATGTTAACAGTTTCGAACTTATTTTAATTATTTTAATTATAATTGATTTCATTTAATCTTTTTAATTGAATGTTTGTTGATCTTAAGTAGTTGTTAAAACTGGCCTTTATATTCGATATGCTGATGTTTTAGAATTGTGAATTCTGGTTATTTCTTACACATCGGGACTAACGTATTCTGATCCGATTAAGCGGCTACCCCAATTATATGAAGTATTATATACGTACTTAAATATAGTAGTTAAAATTATATAAAACAAATAAACTAGAGCCAAACATCAATTATGTACATAGATATTCTTCGTGCAAAACTATTTCCATTCTTTGACTGTCACTTGTGAATAACCATCGTTATCGTTAATACTTTCATCAACTATCTTTAAAGCGCTCCTAAGAAATCCAATTGAAGCAAAATGGAAAACATTCCAAAAAAAAAAAAAATAAGTGAACATTAAGGATTTAGTTTATATAAAAATCTCGTACTTTCGAACAAAAGAGGAATGCGAAACGTAAGTAGTGCGGCTACGAAAAGACGGCGAGCAAAGAAATGCGAGTCTGATTAGTTATTTCTAATAGATTCAATACAATCATATAAACGCTATATGCGTTTATATTATAATATAAACACGCATTTTCACCAATAGAGTCATATTACAAAAAAAGTGATTTAGCAACGCGTGACCATGAATGAGGAAGAAGAGGTAGTCCTCTTGTCCCCGAGTCCTGTGCTGTCCCGGATGCTATCTTTTCTAAAGTACTACAGTCATCTGTCTCAAATAAGGGATACGCTGCGAGCTGTTTCAATTACAGGAAGAAATTAAATTCTATTCTCTAAATTTTGCCCCAAATAAACGACTGTTCCGATTAACCAATACTACAAATAAACGGAATTCGCTGTATTTAATAAGTTACTTGTAAATTTATACATAACTAATTTCACTATCACGATAAGATACCTATTGGAATCGAATTATATTTAAATCACTCATTAGTTATATTTTTTAAAAAACCTTCCTTTAAAACATTTTCGAACACTGAAGAACTGTTACCTATTATTGAGACAACAAAACGAAGACAATTTCTATGTAATTCTAGAATTAAATACAATATTCTGCATTGCGAATCGAATAACATGTTGTATTCATACAACCTAATATTCATACAAATCAATGAAACAGCAATTTCTCAATAAATCTCACCAATGACTAAATTACGAGTAAAGTACAATAGAACTCGATTCATTAAAAATCTCTATAAATACATAGTTTATTTATTTTTATTTATTTATTAGAACTTAGTCCTTGCCTTTTGGCTTTGGACGGACTTCTGGCTTTACAAAATACATAGTTATAGCCACAATACAACACCACAGAGACATCTCATGGACGCCTAGATCTAATATCTAATAAATACCTACAAACACGTTAAAAATATACTTCTAATATCCTATGTTACAAATTAGAACATCTTAAAGAAAAGAATAGGTCTTTTGCTTTATAGCAAACTTTTCGAATTATTCTAAAGATATTATTCTGATCTAATCTTGTTTTACTGAAAATGCAATATTAAACAACAATTATTACCCAACAGGATATCTTTTTTGAGTCAAAATTTATTATATCGTCAAGTCGAACACCTTATTCCAAACATTTTTTAAATGTACAGATTAAGTTCGTTTGAGGGAATCTGAATCTATATGCAAGTATAACTTATATATACATTATTTTCTTAAATTGTTATATTATAATCTATTATTGCTATAATATAATAATTATAATAAGTAAACAAAGTTACTGTAAGTTGGAGTTGATACTTAAAACGACTTAAAATTAGTGCTCAGACTTCAAATGATAGTTCATGTTTAGACAAATGAAATTTAAGCAGTTTACTTAATTAAACATTAAATAGTTTTAAATTAACATGAAATTAAACATTAAGTTTGTCAGAATAAGATTCTGATAAATGAAATTCTACTATGACTTCCTATAAAAGAAATATGAAATCTTCAAACGTTTCGACACAGGAGTAGAATGAAATGCAATTCACTCTGACTTCATTGCAGTTCATTTATTAAAAAATGATGCTCTTGAGCGAGAGAAAAGATTCGCGAGCGAAAAACGAATCACGTCATCCTGTTCAGTCGCGTAATTGTGCTTCACATTATTTAAACGGTCCGCGTGCGCATCATAACAGTGTTTACACGCGTTTGTGCACACGCACTTATACACGATACAACGCATGTAGCTGCACCGTGAACTGTGAGTAATGCGCGTGCATTGGCGCAGCCGACTACCGGATGGATCAAAAACTGCGACATTGCTCTTAATTCGCCCCCGATTCTACAATTGTACATACAGTGGCCCACAAATATATTCCTACACTTTTAGAAACCTTTTATGCATATATTACACAAAATATTTTGAAATCTTATTAGCATTGTAACGAAATACGAATATCATGACTATATTTAATGAAACCATCTTTAGCACTAATTGTAACTGTATGTTTGCAATAAATGTATGGCAATATTTATATACATTTTTGAATCGGTTTCAAATTTTACTATTATAATCATGATTCTATTATTAACTTACTGTTATGATGCACACTCTATGTTGATAAAAAAAATGATCAAATACTTTCGTTATCCATCGTACATTGTAATAGATAGCTACAGGAGAAAAACACGATAAGGCACATTTTTCATTTTCTTCTTTCTTCTTTTTTTTTTTTTTATAGGAGAGAAATTTTTCGATTCATTTACGTTATTATTCATTGGAATTTCTAAAATTTAATAAAAAATGTATCAATTTAACACGCTATTAATTCATTCGTCATTATAAAAATTATACTTTTATTTAATTTTAGGATCATATATATATATGCTATAATGCTGCTGAATAATGCTATAATTTGTTACGTATAATATCGATACGTTGGATGTATCGCTGTATGCGCATTTACATTAATTCGCAATAGATAACACGTATGCCTTCGCGCATCTTCTTAATGTTTTTCTTTATTCTGTGAGGAAGCAAGGATAGATTTGGCACATATTGCAATGCGTAAAGTAAGCCCTATACGATGGATTTGCCTCGAGGCATGCCTCGGGACGAGATCACGTGCGAGGGGATCTGGGTCTCGCAAGATCTACATATAATGTGTAGTATGGACAACTTCCAAGCAATGAAATATTATTTCTATGCGAAAAAAGTTGCAATTGTTCTGGTATAGCAGTAGATAATAGTATTGAAGAGCAAAAAATGCCATTTAAAAAAAGAAAACAGTCTCAAAGAATCGGCTGATTGCCAATAAAATAATATTGTGTTTAACCTCGTTTCAATCAGGAAAATCTCACCAATGTGTTAATGAAATTTTTATTAATAAATTAACTCACGGATACGCCGAAAGGTGAAATGTGCGACCTAATCAAGCGCCTGAGATCAGACGACGGGGACGAGAATCATATTCTTTTCAGGTATGGCTGTGAAAACTGACGATACAAATAAGGCAGTCTCGCCGGAATCGGATGCCCAAGAATGGACTTGTATATAAACAACGAATTCGTATCACGATAAAATCTGTGCAAATCGAAATGAATTCCGAAAAAAAATCGTGCTTTCCAGGAAGATTTGATTATATTACATATACGGAAATTTTCTCTGTTTGTGGGATATAAAGACCAAATTTTAACTGGATCTTTATTTTGGGCAATCAGCTAATTTTCTGAGACCGTTTTATTTTTTTACACGGTATTTTTTCCTTTTCAATGCATATATCTATTGCTATACCTAAACAATTGTAACCTTTTTTCGCATAAAGATGACATTTAATTGCTTGTCCACTTCAAAGTCAAAACGGATACTGGCCATAAATACGGGAAACCTAGGTCTCGTAAGATCTAGAGTAGATCTCATGAGACCCAGCCCGAATGCGAATGTAGTTCACATTCGCGCGTGGCAGTGAACAAACCGAAAGAGTGTTCTATAACAAAACATAATTCATCATCATTACTAATAACCAGATACATGCGCGTGTGTGTACATATGTAGGTGCAATTAATATGACATTAAAACTGAAATTTTATTATTTTCTTTCTGCCACCGTTATATGAAATAATCTTTCTGTTACGAAATAATATGTGTATAATATTTATAGATAATAAAATTATATTCTATTATAATATATAATAATTATATTCTAATATAATTATTATAGGAAGGTATACTAGTAGATAATGTGCTATTAATGTGACAATTAACGAAAGGCTTCAGATAACACATTTTAGCTTTGTAAGGAAAGTGGCACAGAATATTTTAACACAGGAAACGCTCCAAATCGTATTTATTTCATACTTTTAAATGTACAACTTGAACATAAATAACATCAACGTAAACTAGGTTACAAGGAAGCATAGAAACAGAAACAGATAATTGACGAAATTTCACCATGTGTATAATTGGCATCAATCTACAAAATGTATTGTTTATATTTGTATTACGGGCGCAAATAAAGAAGTTGTAAAAAGTGACCTTTAATATTTTCTACGCGATTCTGATCAATTGTAATTTCTTCAAAATTTGTTTACACTAATTTTGGGTTAGATTCCTTCTAACTTCTCAAAAAGACTCGAGTCACTTGGTTTAATTTTTAAAAAATTATTCTGTTTTAAATGGTGTACGAATACGAGTGGCAATAGCTCTATACTAGATCTGTACGAAGTACAAAGTATATAAGGTTTTATACAATAATGTTACTAAGTTAAGATATTAAACAAGTTAAAGTTTAAAAAGTTAAGAGATAAAGACAATTCAAATATTTCAATGTACCTTGAAAAATGGAAAAATGGGTAACGACAATAATTGGAGAGCAACATACGCGTTTCAGAACATTTCGACAAAACAATTTAAGAATAACAATAAATCAGCAAGTGTAGTGTGTTAAGATAACCGATATTACTCGAAATAAAAATTTGTCTAACAAGAGGAAAATACAAGTAGCGAATAACCATATTTTAATATCAGCGAATGCGTTAAAAACAACCGCTTAAAATCACACCATGTATTACGTGTATTCAGTTCGTTACAGGTTAATCCGTTCATGCACAGAAAATTCGAAAACACTAAACGCAATTTCGTTCACGCGACTGTTGAATCGCGACACGGAATTATTCCGCGGATAAAACGCGAACGAAATTATAATGGAACGACGGTGTAACGTTGATAATTTTTTTCCAGCAAAATATATGAACCGATAAATGTCATAAAGGAATGCAGCGGGCATTATTTAAACAGGTATATTACTTTATCTGCTAACCACCGATAACGAGTGGAACGTGCCTCGTTATTGCTCGGTCGAGTGTCTGCGTGAAAAGTTCTCTGACGGTTTAACAACACTTGTGTGTGACACACGGCTCGTTTGCTTATCTGGAACACGCGTTTTCGTTCGCCGGCCCAGCCACTCATTTTTTGATTGTGCACGTCTCCCGCGCGGTCATAATTGGATAAACGCACGCGAAAACACGCTAACCGACCGAACGCTCGTGAAACCACACGGCACTACAGGGTGATCCAAAAGGACCATTTGGATATTTAATTTCGTTCCGAAATGGATTGAAATAATTTACAGGTAGGTTATGAGAATTTGTCATTTAATTGGCATAAATTTTCTGCTGTTAGATCGTGGCTTCACCGCTTTTTGTGGATTAATACTGATTTTTCTTCTATAAAAGATAATATTTAAAGCTTCCAGGAAAGCATCGTTTTGAGGTTACGAGGGAAAAAATTGTTGTTTATTAGTAATAATAGAAATGCTTTTTTCTAGAGATTTTGTGAAAAAGGCAATGCACCAGCACTTACCAACAATTTTATCTGAAAGGAATACATATATCGATTAATTAATTAATAATTTATGAAAGTACGTGGTTAACAAATTTTAATCAAAACTATAACTGCAAACATTTGTAGAACGACCTAATGTTTTCTAAAAATGATAAAACTTAACTTATGATTTTTATTGAATCGCTAACAGTCTATTATAGTTGCGGATACGATTGTAAATAAGCAATTTAAAAAGTTCAAATAATTCAGTTCTATTGTATCGTTTCCAAAATAGGAACATCTTTTATTATTGAAAATTCCTTTATGTAAAGATTTATTATATATTCTGATATTCCTTGATAAATATTTTATTTCATACAGTTACAATTTTGTTCGTCTCTTCCTTAAAATATTATATTGTGAGAAGTATCCTTTAATAAATATTTTGTTCCATAAGTTGCAATTTTGTTCTTGTTTTTCTTTTTCTTAATTATAAACAGGGGAAAAATAGACTATTTTCCATACTAAATTTAAAAAAATTAAATGTACGAAATTTGAAAGAACAAAATATCTGAAAATAACTATTTTTTTAGACCTATGGTATTTATGAATTTAAATACAATTCACGTATTCGAAAGCTATATAACTCATTCATATGCATTTCCATATTGTACGTCTTAAAATCGTCGAACTGCTTTTGTTGCAGATCATCTCGTACAATCATTCTAAGAAAAACAGTTGCTCGATTTCGGAAGAATTTTCAAGACCAAGATCGATCGAAATTCGCAAATTCGAAAACATTGAGGTTCGTTTATACGAATACCATCCTTACATTATATAATATATTTCTTCAATTAGGTTTACATAATGCATAAGTGTAAAAATCTTGTTACTCCAAATTCGATGAAGTGAACCGAGAGAACCTAAATTTAACTGGACAGGATTTAATGTTTTCATAGAGTTTGTTACATTAGCCAATTATATATTTCTTCAAATTGTCGATTAGATTCACATAATGCACAGAAATAATAAATTTAAAAAGTGCAAAACTTATTACTCAAAGTTCAACGAAGAAGCTGAACTTTAACTTAACTGAACAGAATTTAATATTTCTAAAATTTCCAATTTTATCTATATTATCTTAGATATAAAACTATCTTAAATTCGCAATTCCAAAATATTATTTTGGCACAGTATATTCCAAGCTTTAAAAATATAACAAGCATTTGTTACGATAATAAAAGTATTTTATGCTATATGAACTTTGTATTATTCGTATTTCATAGCTTAAAATGTTAAGGCGTGTACTCATCAACAAACATGTTCGTAAGCAACGTTCGCGTACAGTTTACTCGAAAATACTTGATGATCCACTGTACGATTTTGTTGTGAACACTGCTTATAACACAAATATTGTGTATATCTATCACACCATATTCGCCAAGATTTTGGTATGTGTTAGATTTAGGGAACTTAATAGATGCTTCAAAGAAGTACGTTTCACGAAAATATTCACGAACACTATGCAAACTATTCACTTACGTACTTCCAAACTTTCTTTTTAATATTTATCTATTCTATCTCTCTAAAAGGATGTCTGAGAGTATAGAATACAGCATAGAGAATATAGTATGCAATACAGAGTAGAGAACAAAATACAATTATATAGGGAAAGAAAAAAAGATAAATAGAATTGTGTTTTTGTGAAACCGAATATTTATCAGGATATCATAAACAATTTCCACCTTAGAATTCTCTGACAATATCATAGTATCATTATACATGTAAAGACAGAGAGTAAACTGTTTCTAACTACCAATGAAAATGCAACTTCACTTATACACGCAATTATTCGTGCATATTTCTAATTTCGTGCATAAAAGTCTTTACAATACTTCTTAATTCGAAATTGATAGAGATCTTAGCAGGCAATAATGTGTAAATGTGGAAATACAACATCGAAAGTAACAAAAAGGTCTTTAAATACAAAGTTGAAAAACTTATATTAAAAATAATTCTTGCCAAATTTTGCAACTTTTTAAATAACTCATTCTGGTAGTTAGGAATGAAACTCACAACATGGTGGAATATCGATAGCCTGAAAATTAATCATACTGTTCTCGTCACTTTCCTTCACGCTCTCCTTTTTTGAAATTTCTAAATAATTTGTTATTCATAAATTGTGGAATGCACAAAAAGTGGTTAAATTTTAATATGTCGAAACTGCTTAAATATTAAATACATTGAACATTAATTTCAATATATATTGAAATTAACTAAAACTTAAAGCCAATCTAAAAATCTATGTAGAAGTTACAAGATGCTTACTGCAAACGTATATTTGATAAAATATTAGTATACAACAAGAATAGCTACCTTAAGCAAATAATAGGTACTAAAAACCATCCCCATGAATCGGTATTCAATCAATATAATAAATAATTGAATTTATTAAAATACCATTTTCATCTCGTGTTATGTAGACTCTAAATAGTTTTATAACCTGTGTCATTATTCCTCAATTACGTATTTTAATTAAATACACTGATATCAACACAAACGTAAATAGTAGACCATGGATTTTTATGTATTTATATCAAGTTCCTAAGATGCAAAAATGCACAGAATGCACGTAATATGCATAAATATGTAAAATACCCAAAGTACAGTACACTCTACAATATTTAATAAGTAAAACAATTTCCCATTTAGGTTACATTTTTAAATTATATTTATAAAGATATGAATTTTATAAATATATGAAATATCCGCAGTGAGCGGCAATTAGTAATATATAGGTAATTGATATGAGTAATATGTACATTAGTAATACGTAGATAAGTAATATGTAGATAAGTAATATGTACATTAGTAATATGTATATTAAGAATATATACATATAATCAAAATCTAGTAACTAGTAATACGTACATAAAAGGTTTCTGTGATAAGTGTTCAAAGATTTCCATGAACCACTGAACATCTTGTATTAAGCACATGCAAAATTTCATGTGCAGCTACTACTGGAATCCTCGATCACTCTCATACAATCAATGATCACAAGAAGGAGAAAATCATCGCTAAATTGTAAAACAAAAGTGAAACGATGGAAGAACGAACTCTCGAGGCAGAGAACAATCGAAAGCAGTTCGTGAATATAAAATGATCTGTGACTCGTTCGCATGAGTGGCTCGTCTATTCCGAAGGTTCTTTGTCCGAGCGTTCTTTATCGTACGTTCTTTGAACATTTTTCACGCAAAGTAGCGGCAGCTCGGTGATTTCTAGGCGCATGTCGCCGCGAATGGTGATTTATTATGCGCGAGACGCGGCGGTGCGCGAACCAAGCATAAAGACGAGCCACGGCGACGCGACGCTTTATTTCATTTTACGGCCACCCTTTGCCCGTTGCAACTTTATTGCGAAATTCATTTACACTGCATCATGGTGGCCCCTGCTGTTGCTCGACTAAAAGGGCATGAAGACCGCGATAATTAAAGCCGTGACGCGTCACCGCCCTATTAACTATCCTTTATGATCGTTTCTGTTTATTAGCGAGCATCAAAAATTGGGAAAACATCGTGGCATCCGTGTTTGATACGTTTGGATGCTACAGAATTGTATATTATCGAAATAATCTTTTATTCAAACAAAATTGTCACTTTATTTGTTGTTTGCTTTGTTACTTTACCCTAAATAACATTATTCGAATAATAATGCATTTGAAAAATCAATTATTTTAATATTTATATGTACAGAGTTGTTAAAAGTATAAGTTATGTTTGATATATAGGTATTTGTTATTTGAGTTCACTATATAGAAAAATAAAGGTGTTTCTGTATGGTGTATGATTTTATACCAAAATTACAGATTTCTGATAATCTTTACCGGCTTCTATTTTATTGAACAGCATTCTCCTTTTTAGCAAATATTTGTATTCTGATGTAACAACGATGTGACAACACGAATAAGTGATTTCGTCGAATTATAAAGGCTCGCGTATGCTATCAGATAAAAATGCAAAACAGTTGAAGATTAATGATCCTTTATTTTATCAAATTTTATTCAGTTTTATTTGATACACATATTTATACACTGCAAATAATACATTATTGCATTATATATCTACTAGTTAAATAAATCCAACTATTAGAAATTACATATTATTTAGTAGTACTTTCACGCGATTGCAACAATTTTCTATTATGAAAATGAAATACAGAACCTAAGAAAGAAACGCTTGATTGCAAAATGAGAGTATGTACAAATACCTTTGGTAGCCACTATTCTTCTTTCCGTTTCGCGTGCAGAAAAAAAGCGCGCAGAATCTAATCTATATTCACCTTTGAAAACCAATAGTGAAAAAAATAGTGTTCACAAAATGGTTATTGAGTTGATAGTAAACCTCCCATGGAAGAGGTTGTATCGTTACGTCTCTTTTTAATTAGCTTTTCATTTATTGTAAATTGTTATGTCAAAATACAGTTGAACCTTCGTTTTGCAAGACAATTTGATTTTTTATTTATCTTATTTTCTTGTTTTTAGTGTATTTATGTAGAGTATTATTTAGTGTATTTTAGTATATTCATCAAGTGTTAATATATATTTAGTAATGGGTGAATTATTTATATCTCTTACTTATATCTCTTTTCTTGTAATATATAATTTTTTTACTAGCTATACCTAACTAAAATGATAAGTATTTGTTGCGAGTAATATTATCATGTATTCACTGTTATTGCATTGTTCTATTGTAACAATAGTATGAACAATAATCTGTAGTACTGATAATAAGAGAACAAAAACGATAAAATGAATATGAAATTATCAATGTACGATGAAACTCACCCTCCTGCTCTTTGTTAGAAAATAAGGCAGACTAAAATTTTATTGCTTATAACTAAACTGTGGATTTTTATGAAATTTTCATGTGTTTACGTATAGGTATTTCATATTTTATTTGTAAGTAAAGAAACTAAATTTATATAGAAATGTCTCGCCCACTGAATTTTATAACGATTACTTTACCCTGGATATGTTATGTGTTTTTGAATTTTATATATATTTTGTACATCTTCGCACGTTTAGATGTTCCATAAATGAATAAAAATCTGCAATCTAATTATATAACTACATCATAATTTAAATTACAATCATAATTGCAGCAAAGAATTATGCTCATACTTCGCTTAGAAGTTCCATTATTATCGTAAAAATTTGTAAAAACTAAGTGAAATTTTATTATGCAAATTTCACTAACTTTGGAACAATATTTCATATTTTAGGAAGAAACCATAAAAGAGTTACAATATAACGTTTTCTAACTATGTTATATAAATTATGTATCGTTATTGTTTTTATTAATTTGAATCTTATATTTTTGTTCCAGGTAAGTAATACGAAATCATCTGTAACATCTAGACAAAGATGTCTTGGCATTTTCCAAACCATGGTGGTGAGTCCAATTACAAAAATGACATATTTAATAAACAAAGTATTTGGATTTTATAATATTCAAATAATTCTGTACTGCTATATATATTTGAATGTTATAATATTCAAGTATTTTTACATTAAAGTACGATTAATAATTTAGAAGAGGAAATATCTTTTAATATCGACTAAACATTTGGTGCATAAGACGGGATGATTATATTAGACTGCGAATGTGTATGCATTTAAAATATATCTGACTATGCAATTATAATATGAAAATATAAATATATGAACGCGTGCAAAAGTATGTAATATGAGATTATATGAGATAATATGAGATATGTTATAAATATCTACATACATATAATGAAAATGAAATTTTTTTTACAATTTAAATTGAAATAAGTTTTAAGTATTTTTTCCATATTCTTCGCCAGCACAAATTAATTTATAATTTGTCATAGATTCCTGCTTAAGTCAAGGCAAAATACATTCCTATCGAAATTTCGAATATCGGATTTTCTATAAAAATACACATTTCCATAAACTACTGCCGTCTATTTACGTCCATAATAATAAATAATCTACATTACTAATTAATTATTGGTTAATTATTGTTAGTGGTTAATTGTTGTGCGATAGGGCTCCTGGTTTGAAACCTATAAAATCTATAAAAATAGATATTGATTATAGAATCTTAAAATAAACAAATAATTCGTATACCTGTTCAACGTTATAATATAAATTTCGCCTTTACATATAATAACGTTCACTTCCTCCTCGTTTGTATCTACTATGTCTCTTGATTATTGTTTCTTCCCACTTCTGGTAGTATAGGTATTTTATTTATTTTTATTTAAATCTAAATTTCGATCCAAGTTTTAATCTCGTTCGAGTATTGCATCTACGTAATTCATACAAAACATCGTGATGTACTTGAGCTCATCACTACGTACCATTTGCTAACAGTCGTCAATCCCGAAATGGTTCATCTAAAAAGATCCCGGAAAACAAGCAACTCGCGAAACGCGCTTCCAACCACCTGGAAGATCTATCCTCCTCCGTGTATCTGCTTTTGGACGAGCAACAGCTCCCTTTATAAATGTTTGAACATGGAATAGGAGAGAAGTGTGGAGTGGAATCGAACTTCCTCGCGTAGCCTTTCGTTCCGTATCCGCTAACTGAATTAACCGGTCACCGCGCCGCGCCGCGCCGCTTTACCGTTGCATCGTGTATATAACGTGAATTCGCGTGCGTTGTGCGAGCGCGTACACGTTGGTCGACGCGGATCCGCGCATATCTTGCATATGAACGCGGCCCTCCGGCCGCAATATATTACCGTGCGCGATGTCTCGTACAATTTACGTACGATTATGCAGATGCGCTCAAAGCTCGCCCACATATTCGCTCCACGAGACCCGAAACATAGAAACGAGGAGAGGAGAAGTGAGATTGTGATTCGAGCATTAACGAATAGATACTACCCCTGGCAATAACTTTTCGAGCAAATGAAATAGTACCGAGCTAATAGAAAATAGTAAAGTTTGTGGGATGTGACATTTTATGATATAAATATGAGATACATGGGAAAGCTGAACGAGTATTTGAATCAATTAGCAAAGTACAAGTTAAATAAGTCTGATGTGAATACTAAAAAAAAAACTAATCATAATTTTCATTTAAACGACCCTCTTTCTATTATTTAAGCAATATAATAAATATATGTATATTTGATATCTAACTGGAAACAGTATTTATCAAACAGCATTCTGCACAAATACATGATAGATAGATTACTGATATTTATAAAATTCTATATTTTTATCAACATTATAAAAGATTTAGAATCTAAATTGAAATTAGTGTTGTTTACCAAATATTATAAAGTATGTTGTAGCGGGCAGGCGAAGATAATTGATAAAATAATAAATAATAACATAATAAATTAATATATATATATATATATATATATTAATATTATGACGTATATTTTAGTAATTAGCTTCTTTCCTTTATTAGTTTTCATAAAATTTAACTTCTTAGAAATTAGGATTTTTATATGCGTCAAATTGCAACACATTATCGAAGGTATGTAGAAAATTGTCAAAATTGTCCTAAATAAAAATAGGTTTCGTTTATTAATCAAGACTATGATATTATTATTGCAATATTACATAAGCAGAAATATTTATTTAAAGAAGAATACAGTTTCTCTTTCTGTGAGCATCTGACTCATCACTCTTCGTCGAAAAGCAATCCACGAAAGATTGCGTAAAATTGCACCATAATGTGGAAGATCACAGCTTGCAATTCCTCAGACACAGTATGTTAACAGAGCACACTTTGAAATTGCGAAAATATACCATTAAACTGTTTATTTTCTCACAATCTCATTTATATTCGTTTATGCCACAACTTAATTGTGAATAGAAAATCGCATTGAATATTATATAATGTAGCAATTACTGGGAATTTAAAATGTTTCAAAAGTAAATAATACGAATTAAACGAATAAAATAAAATTGAAATATATTAAGTGATTCTGAGAATTTCCATGGTTTTAAATGTATCTAATTTTAAATGCAATATATCTGAAGTTTTACACAAATATGGTTAGACATGTACACGTCATTTAATCAGTAAACATTTGTTACAAATATTTTTGTGTCTTTTATCGAAAGGATCAATTTTAGACATTTTGTACTCCTTGCAGTGAATAGTATGTTTCTAACACTTTATTATGTAATATTCTAAGCTAAAAATACTAAAGATTCAAAATAACAAAATCCAATATGTACAGTCATTGACGACAGTCTACATACACGTATTGAATTTTATGTACTTAATTTACCGAAGAAACCAAAAACGCACTTTGCCACAAGATTATTTATATTTATAAATCAATACAATTATTGTTAATGTATTTCTAAAAGGGATTTAAAAGATTAAAATATTTATTTCATAAAAATCTTGCCATAAAGTTACATTAGAAATTACAAACTTAATTTTTCAACGCCAAGGAAATAGCAGTATATATTGATGCTTACATAGAACCTACAAAATACATATTAATATAATATTAAGCCTATTATTTTTATAATTTCATATAAATATAACAGATGTATGTAATTTTCGTAATGTTGTATCTTATACGTTTTTACTTCTTTTATCTTAATAAAGGTGAAGGTGAGTGAATTGTATTATATTTCAATGATATATATCTTAACGTGTCAAAAACATTCATAGATATGTTTAATATTTAAAGGGTGTACATATGTAAGTGAAATTCATGAAAAATGAGCAATTCATGGAAATATAAAAAGATAGTAACTGGTATATATATATCACGTTGTCCCAAAAGTTTCTTTCGTTTTAGAAGGAAATAATAGAAAAGCTAAACGTTTTTTGTTTTATATTATTGTATTGAAAGTTGAACGAAATGGATCATTTATAATGAAAAGTGTACAAAAAGAAACTTTCGGGACAAGCTAATATATATCTTACAATTATACATATCACTTACAATTTTCAAATAACAATCTAAAGCTTCGTTAAAGCAAACAATGCCTGCAGAACAAATCGTTGATCAAGCTGATCTCATTCTGGAAAGCACAGGTTGCTGTCGGACAAGAAAATCGAGCAGCGATTACCAGAATGACTTTTGCCAGATGGAAACTGGCCTTTTGACGTAGAAACACGGCTCGCGATTATAGGAAGGGGGCTCGAGGGGAAAATACGAGCGCGTGTGTATACGTAAAGATAACGTCTGGTTTATGTATACGTATAAGCGTACAACCCATTAATCCGAGCGTGTCGCATTGATCTATCATTGTCCTGTATACCATGGTGATATACACATCTGAGCTTGATACATAATAGATCGCGAGCACAGCCTGCCACGACGCAAATAGTGGTTGTGAGCACTCGCGAATACACGCAGTTTGCTGTAGACACTATGTGCTTATGAAAAGTTACAAGGTTCGCTTGGATGAAATAGTGCTGACTCCAATAAAATTGATTTTTGTTTCGGTTGGAATTTGATTATGTCCAGGTTATGTGCTTTGTAGATGTGGACGATAGAGTGTTTGGTTAACCTCTAGGTTTTATGATAGGAGGATTGTATGCACGTTACTGCGTTGCTATATATAATAGTAATCTGTAGAGAAAGTTGAGCAGACAACCTATGGCGAGACTCGTCACCTTGTATGAAGCGAGATACGTCTCTGATGCAAATATCATCGTGCATCAATTTCTATGATGTATCGATATAAAGAAAACCTGGAAAGCTCAAGGGGTATATCATCTTTATCTCTATAACTGATTAAAAAAACTGGCAGTCGTTTGGCGATTACTTTTCACCATATTGAAGGTGTCAATGGAAATTTATTACAAAACACGTACACTGTAGTGAATTATTAAGTTTCTTGTGTATACAAGTGTTCCAATATTGCTTTTAACGGTTCTGCAAAGTGTATTACAGCGTTTTAGTAATCAGTAGGTAAGTTGTTGCCGACTATTTCCGTCTTCGTATTTAGTCATAAGTAGGAGCTTATATTATATTATATATTATATTAATGCGTTATGGCGCACAAGATTAATTGCATTTATTATTACTAACAGTGATTTATAATTATTAGATCGCATTTCGTGCTTCACTGTTCATAAGCTACCACTTAATTTTTTGGCGATACCAACGAATTAAAAACGAAGAACGACGAATGGAAAAGCTAAAGCATACAAACGTATAAGAAATAATAATGCAAATAACTTTCGCGTATAATGTCGCCGTAAATAAAATAAATATGGTGTAAACCAGTTAAATAAAGATTATGTACAATGAATAAAACGTGACAGATGCATATAACTATACTGGCTATAGATCTCAAGAACTTGATGATTTTCGATATTCGATTTTCAATATTACTATTATTAGTTTTGATCAGACACGATGTCGCATAGTATATATAGATATTACTTAACGTATGGGTCAACATTAGAGAAGGGAGAGATTTCATTTTATTGTTAATTCGAGTACTACATTTGAACTTTTGAATTTTATTTTCGTTATTTTATGTCCATTATGAGGGCATTTAAGATAATAAATACAATTTTGTGTACACGATTTGTTTAATACATTAATAAAAAGCTGTAAACCTAGAGGTTTCGTATAAGTTTTCCACATTTCTTCGTTTAAAGTTATTGAAACTTCCGATGAATGAAAATCTTCCAATTGAATCGTCCAATTGAGTCTTTCAATTATTTTACTCATTTTTTAGATGCCACGACGAAAGGGTTAAACAATATCTCATTAAAATATTTAATAAGGATTACTCGTTCTCCATTAATATAATACTTAACATCAACACCCTAATTGACTAAATAGAATTAACAAAAATATTCAAATTTATTTCTCTTAAAATTAATACTTTTCCTAATAAAACAGGAAAAGATTCTATTTCATAGTTACTCTACATTTCAAGAATACGACTCTCCACCTTCTTACCAATCTCAGAATTTGATCAACAATTAATTTTACCGGCGAAGGCACGCTCTTTCATCATCTTGAAGCGCGCGTACAGCGTGCCGCTTAATGCAACGTTCAATATTAATTATCATCGCTCGATGCGTCGACGAAGGACTGTATGCATCGAGCCGTTTCAAACAGAAACAGCTAGATCGAAATTAGACTCGACGAATGAATATTTCATGAGCCTCGACGGTTACTCGAAAATCGATAACTCATTAATAGCAAGTAAGAGGTACAAGTAAGAGGGGAAGGAAGACGTACATACGCCGTGGAAATTTTAGCGAGTTAGCTTTATCATTAATCACGAGTTTCGGTGTGAATTAGACTCAATTACACGGTCACGAGTAACCCCGTGCAAACCGAGTATCCATTAATCGAGTTACCTGCAACTTCAAACTTCGCGAGCGGCAAAGTTCGTCTACCATTAAAATCAAGAGTGGTTCAATTCCTCGCTGCTCGACTGGTTTCGACCAACTCGTTCCCCCCTTTTTTTTTATGCTTTTCTCGTTCTCTTTTTTTCTAGTCTTGGTTACGCTGATCTACAAACTTTGCCCTTTAAATAGGACGCGAATTGTCAGATTTACGAGAGATGTGGGTTAAGAAACGATTTGGTAATTGATATTGGAAATCTTTTGTCAATAGCGAGAATTTAGAGAGATTTGAAAACGTTTAGTTTTGCACTTTTTGAGTCATAATTCGAGACGATAGTCATTAGATATTAACGTCGCTTATTGTCACTATCTGCATATTTAAACCTATTTTTCAAATTTTCGTATATCAATTTTACTTTTGTTTCAACGAACAAATATTTTTATTAACATTTCAAGCTAATGTTTGTATATAATATTTGAATGTAATATGCATATCACACACAATAACGATTTCTCATTTTATCTTTGAGTTTAAACAATTATTTAACGATAGAGAATGTATAATATATATACAGAATAGATAATATTTATACAGTTGGATAGTAAATTACCAAACAAGAACAACAGCGTTAATGAACATATATTCTAGGTATATATTCGCATATAAATATATATCTTTTGTTTTAGTTATTACTTGATTAATAGTGACGCTAAATCGGTATTATGCACATATCACAAATATTTCCAATAAGATTTACATGCATAGGTTAAGAAATATAAATAATGTACATGATATACACAATTGTTATAATTAACTATACTACTTTAACGAATAGTTTCAAGAAACTTTTCTTAGGTATATTGAATCGCAATCTTATTGCTTTGAATGCAGATTTTGATTGATTGAACCATATCTTTGATAAAACAGGTTAATTTTGCATTTCGTATATGTAGTAAATGTGTTCGCTCTTTCGGACATAATGAGATAAAGTGTCCCGTTGTTTATATTAAATATTAAGGTAATTTACATGTAATATTATATGTAAATATTAAGGTCACTCGAAGCTAGCGGCAATGAATCCCGTCGATTTTGTTTTTTCACAGATATGATCAACACACGTTTAACAAACGCACAGAAAAGAACGTGTATTAATTTGACCAGCACGTATTTATAACTTATCCAGAGCGGTCGTGATTTGAAATGAAGTTTCTGTACAATTAGAGCCTTTTTTTTCTTAAAGTTCTGTGCCTCGAAGAGTGAAGGCATCCTCTCTCGTTAAAAGGTTTAGACGAAGATATTTTCGGCATACTTCTTTGGTCCGAAAAGAGACTGGTATACGCGAGTTAGCCGCGGGATTCAGGTTTTGTAAATGATGCTCACAGTTCATTCGCAGCCTCGTTCAAAAATTGGTCGTAATGCGCAATTCGCTGATTCTTGTGGCTCGTGCGTATACGCATACTCGTACGGTATTAAAGTATGTTTAGATTGTTTAGATCAAGCGAACGAATGCTCGTTCTTCCCCACTTTAGTAAAATTATTGTCTAACCTAGCATTCGAATAGGAAGTCGAATATTTGAATGCTCTATAAAACTACATTTATATAATTAATTTATATAATTATAATTTCTTCAGCGAACAGCATTGTCATGAAGTCGAGTGAAGACTGATCTGGGAATAACTTGAGCATTCTAGACTTTTGCACTCGAGGATTCTTTCAGTCGGGCAAAGTAGCAGCTCGAGATGATTCAGCGAATACGTGACGCGTGTCTCAATAGGTAGCGTAAAATAATTTTATACACAAATTAATTTACAAAGACATTATATTCCAATAATTTACCTATATTTACATCTCTGAAAATATGATTTTGTAATACTAATTTCTGTACTTTTTGTATGACGATTTATAAAGTATTCACCAAGATGCATCCTTGTCTCCCTATCATTTTTGCAGCATAATTGTTTCTTTCAGTTGTTATTTGACTTAATAGCTCGTCGGCAAAAAATATCTTTAAAAAATCCAACGGTTGTTCGACATTTGAGGATACTTGCGACCCTACGGGTTTTTCGCCGGCTATGAATTTTATTCTCGGTAATGTTTTGCTAGATTCTTCGCAAGCTGTCCATTTTGAATTATTACAATCTTGTGGGGCATCACTGCCACTTTCGGATTCACTATCTATTATTGTAAGTTCTAGATTTCTTACACCTAAAATTTTGTCACTATCTTCATCACTGTTTTCATTTTCTCTGTCAATAATTCTTTCATGAATATAATCGATCTTGTTTCTCAACAGTCAAATATCAAATTCATCTTCGTTTGAGCCAATTTCACTTTCTGAACTATAATACTTTTGCCGTGATCGTCGAATCCGAACTAACGTCGGAGACTGTCAGAACCATAGTTTCGGAGAGATTTAGTATTAAATATTTTATCTCCGTTTTAAAGTGTAGCACTTTACACTTCCTAACAGAGATCATAAAGAGCTAAAGAGCCTATTTACGAATTAATATTGCGCTCGCATCAACTGGAGATGTCGAAATCTAGCATAAACAGGGACTGTCGCCTCTCACTCGCCTCTCAAGTTGCCGCACGAAACGCCGTGGAGACTGAGTCGCTTCTCGAGCTCAAAGGGCTAGATTCTTGGTCTAATCTCTACGAATGTTCGATGGTGTTTATCAAACGAAGAAGCTCTTTTAGTGTAAATGAGTTTACGAATAGATTGCTCGATCATCAGTGACACTAGATAAGTACGAACGAGTGCCCTTGCTCTTCTTCTTGCTTTATGTTTTTCCTCGTTTAATTTAAATACACCTTTATGTTATTGGACAAAATGATGACCCTCCCATCATTTTTATTTATTTTTCACTATTTAGGATGTTTCGTTTATTTTGGATTGCTTAATATTTTAATTACTTTCATCGATACAAAAAATGTGTTAGGATACGATGTTGGTTGGTTAAAAACGTTGAAAACTATGATTCATGTTTTTTTCCCTCGATAGAATCTTTCGCTATCTTTCAAGATCATTGATATTGCGCATTTTTTTCTAGAAGAACTACATATTTTTTTACACACTAGCCGATATAGTTCTTTATTTCTTGCAAAAAGGTATTAAGATAACTGCCTGTAAAAATCATTAGTTTGGAAGTTTAGTTTTAATTTTAACTTTAATTTTATTGAACTTACCTATATGAAACTTAAAGAGAAGATAAACTTGGGAATACATACTGTTTTGAAAGTAAAATCTTTCCTTGTCCTTCATACGATAAGTCTATATCTTTATATGTACAGTATCTTTTAAATTGATCATTTTTAAACACATGTACCTTAATACCTTTTCATACGAAATAGTAACATCGAAGGGAAAATTTATGAATCATAATATTCGTCATTTTTAACTAATTAATTTTGTCCTGGCATGGCTTTTTGTTTTAATAAACGACTATTTTAATAAATACGGAAATGAAAATGATTGACAACAATTTTCCAAATATAATGTAAATACATGTTGTTAACATATTTTTTCGTCTAATTTACCTGCAGATTACTGCAACACCGTAATACACGTTCAAGAACTGAAAGTAAAATCGAAATATTTGAAAACAGGACAGTGTATATATTTTTTAATAGATTCCCATTGACGGACACATACCTACTTGAATAAAGAGAAAAGTAATTGCCAAACAATCTCCTAGTTAATTATGAAATATGTATATAAGCATGATATTACGGTTTTTACTCTGCTGTACGATTTTATATAGGTTTGCCCGTAATAACCTCGATAAATCTATTTTTAATTCTAATATCGTGAATACTACGAAAAGTGGAGAACTATCGAAAAATCGAAATATATAGTAAGTGGATAGAGAGATCGTAAACGAGAAATTGCTGCGTGGATGGGGACACGGTATACATCGAGGTTTCGTTTTACTTGACGATGGTCTGAAAGAACAAGATTTAGTAACGATAACCTCAATGTGTTATATGTTATGCGGTTACACGTGTGCAAAGGAATATAATAGAGGAACGTCGGGGGAGCATGATATGCATGTGACAAATCGCGAAAAGTGTTGATCGAATATCATGCATTACTGACATCGTAAAAGGAGAGGATCGTGTATCGAACGAAAGTGATTTCACGCGACGAAACCAAATCGAGGATGTGAAATACGTATATAAATTATTCGTAGTTCATTTCACTTTTCCAAGATTATCCGATAATTTCTCCTGATAATTACGGCGAGTATCGATATAAATATAATTACCTCTTTGTAAATTCAACTAGTTATTGTGAAAAGCTTCATTTCTATTTCTAGAAATGGAAGAAAAAATATATAATATATATATTTTCAGATTTGTTTCAAAATTTTCCAGTATAATTACGTTAGTTGTACTCGCCGCCGTACTATTCAAATTCCAAGATTGAAACTGGACGCGAAATTTTAAATTGTATTTGTTCGTAAATTTTGTTGATTAAATAGAAATTACGAAACTATAGCTAGTTTCGATAAAGGATTTGAGAATAGCGTATAAAGAATATGTAGAATATACGTATCAAGCGTAAATTTGTAAATAAAAAAGTGTGAATCTTTTTCTCTATATCTTCGAATTTCTAGACGTTTGTGAAAGATGGAAAATGGGCTTACAAGTTTTAATGGGAATTTTATAAATAGGACGTATATTTAAAAAATTCTAAAGTGGATTTTAATCGAGAATTAGCCAATATAAATACGTATATTATTGAAAAATATTCGAAAATAAAATGTACGGTTTCGTGACAAATTTTCAAATTTTATTAACATATATATTTTATTGAAAAATTTAACATTTTATGTTCTCTAACTCGATTTTTATGTTTCTTTTATCAATTTTTTTCACTTTCTAGTGAAAATATCAAAGAACCACTCTGCATCTCCATTCTTTGAATATTTTCAATTTTCTCAGTATTCTCAAATTTCGACGATATTTAAAAACTTTCACAAGCATCTGTGTAATATATACTTGATATATGGTTTCTATGAAGGAACAGGGGAATCGATGATCATGAATCGTCGGCATAGAATATTTCTGCGCCGAAAAAAGCGATGCATCGCGCGTATCGTTTCCCTTTCCGAAGGATTTCGAGGAACAAGGCTTGCGTATCGCCGGATGCGTCGCATTAAGACGAATTAACGTCGTTTATTTAGAAGGAAAAAGCGGAAGGATAATGGCTGACTGCTTGGTATAATGAGTGACGTGATAATAACTTGCACTCTCCTAAGAATCCTGAAATAATAGTTTCTCTCGCGTCCAGATGCCGAGGAATAATTTCTCCAGCCGCTGGTTTACGATTTTTCGTTCTACTTCGCGAAAAAACAAATTTTTTTTCGTTATTCATTTTGTATAATTTTAGAGATTTAGAAGATACGTATGAAAGTAGAATTTTTTAAGATAATTCGATGTGTTTCCTTGTTTGTAGTTAATTTTAGATCGATAATACTTGGAGTGCGGATTTTTATGCATTTATGAAAGATATTAATGTATGAAATTGCACAGAATGCATGTATAATTTAATAATCTCAAGAACTCTGAACGATCGAAAGAATACATTTCATTATTTGAAGACTATCGGATAATTTCTCCTAATAATTATTGCATTGTAAACAGAGAAATGTTTACTTATATGGCATTTTATATAAACTCAACTATTTGTATTATGAAAACCTTATTTCTATAATTTTTCTATTTCATATTATACAATACTTATGTAGGTATACATTTCTTACACTTTGAAACATATGGCATAGAGTACAGAACACATTTGATATAACTTTTATTTGAAAACATAATTTAAAATACATTTAAACAAATTATAAATTATGTAAATTATGTTAAACGTGATACAAGGACTAAGTAAAGTTAAATTATTAAAATTAACTGTTATGAAAAGTTTCACTTCTATTTTTTTTTAAATAAAACTCTATAATACTTATTTTTTATGTTTTTATAATATTTATTTTAGTAGTATATAAAACGGATTTTACATTTTTATCTCGAGTAAAAATTCCAAGCTATACTCGATTCAATGATTTAATAATCCCAAAAACCTTCTAGAGTCGAACAGCGAATATGTATACTACGAGGAAGCAGCAAAACAGAGTAAAGCATACTGGGGGTTGAGATTAGTCAGAAATAGCTTAATTAAAGGTAAAATAGTTATTAAAGCGGCCGAGAGTTGTCAGCGAGAGAGTATCGTTTAAAGAGTAGCCGCGGAGGGTGAAGGGTTAGTGACTGCGAAGCTCGCTCATTAACGCGCTTATTAAGATCGCTCGACGATTAATTTCAAGCCGTGCGGAGTTATTCACGGCGGAAAGACAACAGAATTTCTCGTGTCGTAGCCTCATGCTCGTGGATGGTAATAATTTCTCACGGACTGCGTGCATCCGTGTGTGCATTACCTGCACGATGCTCGGCCTACGCGAAACGCTTTTGCCACCCAATATATACGAGCCATTGTCTCGGGAATCATTATTGTTGTGCAATGTTGAAATTACAGGCGGATCCTTCGCTTTGTGTGTGATACAACTCTCAAGGGGATATCGAAAGATGTACAGGACCGTACAAAAGTTTTGGTCCACCTACCAAATAAAATTTGGTTACATTTTTTTCTCATTTCTATTAAATATACGTATAAGTATACATATAAGATACAGCTCGCGAAAGTATTTGAATATCTATAGACAACTTTTATGGATATGGTACAGCTGTTATACGAAACATTTTGAAATTTCTTTTGATTTTGAAAGTAGACTACGGATTTTTATGCGAATTCATATTCATACTTTTATGAATACAATTAAAAGACTAGCACCTGGGCAAAGGTTTGTTTTACCTATTAGGTATTATAACGAGTAGATACAGTACTTTGGAAATTATATGTAATTCGCACATTATTGCACTTTTGTATCTTTATATTTTGTCATATATACATAAACATTAGCGATCTAATTATCAGATATAAATATCACAATTGTATCGGTGAAATTTCACATGAATCTGTAAATACACGTATTACATTTTTTGATAGCTTTAATTCTTCTTAAGATGTTATATCGTCTCCAATTAAACAAAACATCCTGTATATTAAATATATATTTGTTAAAATACTAATTATTTTCAATCTAAAAAATTCCCTAAAAGTTATAATTAGTTATGATCATGAAACCATTATTGTAAATGGCCCAAGACTTTTGTACTTTATATATATATATATATATATATAGAGAGAGAGAGAGAGAGAAGCTAGTTCTCTTAACTTGTACCATGTCGACGAGTGGCAAATTGTTTATCATAATGATAATAATTTCTTGACTCGATAGAGGCCATTGTTGTCGGATCTCCTAGCGCGCGATAACTTTTCTTTTGAATTCTTAGTGTATGGAGTGGTTGTTGTTAAAGTGAAACGTCGATTGTCTGGTCTAACAACTAGACGAAAGGTTTCTGATAAATGGAGTTTTTGGAGTAAGATTGATACGAGGGTGGAATGATAGAATATGAAGAGGTGGATTGGGTAATAGTTATGTGATTATTTTCAATGTTCTGTTTTTAAAAATAGAACTATTAATTGCGTCAGAATAGCGCTATGTAGCTTTCTTCTCTTCACAATTACTAAATACGATATTAAAATTTAATGAGTTTATATATAGTTTTCTCCTTTTTATGGTTATTAAAAACACGTAAGGATTTTTGACAAAATTAATATTTATAGACATTAATTGAGATTAGCGCACTTAATATATAAGAATGTATCAAATAAACAAAATACTCAAAATAATCAAAAGTAAAGATATGAATTTGCATCAACTTCTGCGATCTAATGATTATATATACTTATTTTACTTTCATCATATTGCTTCTAGATAATTATTCATATATAGTATGTATATTTAAATACACATTAGAAATTAATCTTTTTAGTTTTAATTAATTGGTCTAATCTGATAAATTTAAATCATATCTTTGCAAATGATAAACTATGTGTAAGATAGTATACTTATTTTCTTCTTTTCAAGGCGTGTTTTATAGAGTTTTGGCGATTGGTTTAAAACAATAGTTCAAGCTTCAATGGAAGCACTCTCAGGTACATACGGAAATTCCTTTTAATACAGTATTGAAATTTCTTTATATACTCTAAGCAAAGCTTGAAATATATATATATATATATATATATATATATATATATATAAAGATGTATTTTTTATAATTTATGATAAACAATATATGTTTTAAAAGGTAAATATATAATACTTATTACGATATAAAATATCCGTATAAACCAACACATCCCTCCAAACTTAAGCACATTTTTCCAAGAAATGGCAAAGCAAACATTTCCATCAGACGCGAACAGCACCGCTTGCGCGTGTCATTAACGTCGCGTATATACTCGCGACATCGTGAGACACATAAGTCGTCTCTAAAATAGACACATGCTCGGAGGCTCTGTCTCTAGCCCGTTATCTATTTCTGGTAAGGGTTCGTAAAACGCTTGAAGCCGGATCCTGGAAGCGGCTGCGAACAAATATCGCCTGTACGACCTTTTCGTACGTAACGTTACTATAGCCTGACAGAAATTCGTTCGGGATTTACCGTGTTGTCAATTCGCGGCGCATAAACGTCGCCACGGAAAAATGAAATGCTGATCCCTTTAGCGATTCATTAACGACAATACATTATAGCTCATGGCGCTCTATCGACTGCATTAGTGACATTTCTATGCGGGGTGAAAGGTGTATCGATGTCAGTATAAATCACCACATGAACTGCAAGCATAAACATATCCACGTGATCGCATACTGTTAGACAAAGTATCGTTCTCCGTCTTGTTTCTTGCTGCTGCGGTTCTCGTTGTTACCGGTGTTGGTGCTTCGATCGACTCGACCCACGTGAAAACGTCTTCTGTTCGGATTGAAGATCATGTACGTGTTTGCTTTGCGGGGAAGAGATACAGTTCGTTTAACTCTTCAGGGCACAGGATCTTAAGATAAAAAAGATTCTAGTTATATAAATCTTATTTAAAAACAGCCACTCCAGATGAGTTACAGTGGTTATAAAGAATATTTGTACATACTCTTATCTTCCAATAAAGCATTTCTTGATTCAGGTTTCATATATCATCTTCATAGTATTAGATTTTTCTAGTCGTACGATACCTAATGATAATCATGAAAATGATATTTGGACTTCATTAATTAGTACATATATACATAAATGCTATAATAAATGCAATGGTGTACAAATATTTGTTCGGCCACTGTACGAATACGTACTGACCAAATTAATATATCACTTTTCCCGTACGTTTATTAAACGCGTGTTAGTTATATCTGTCAAAACAAAAGCTGCGGGATATATTGCAATTCATTACGCTTTGAGTTATTTTAATATTTTAAAGTGGAATGTATATATACATAAGTATAAGTGCTAAAAGGGTGGAATATTTTCCTCTCACTGTGTCTCCAAATGTTAAAAACGAAACAATAACTCATGAAAGTATCTGAACACTTACCATAGAACAATTTTATGTATAGAAAATGTTTCGTTTAATGCAAAATACGATTTTTCAGCCATTTATGGCTATGTAACAAAAGATGTTTTGAACCAAAATTTATCGATATCGAGTATGCAGCGAATAATGGTAATACAAATTTCGAAAATAACATAATTATTATTAATCGTAAATTTCTTTTGATAATCTATAGTTGCATATAAAATAAATAAGGTTATGAGAGTAGTCTCTTATTTTTATGGTTTATTTCATTTGTCAAGTTATTTTATTTTCATTTAATATATGTAAATAGTAATTATTAACTGTCTTATTAGTTCCATTAATATTAACAATGTTTTAAAACTTTGTAACAAAGATTAAATATATTTCTTTATATTACAAGAAATTCTCGTACAATTGATAAATATTTTATTTTATCATTAGATGTAAAGTTTTCTATTTTGATCGATAGTTAGACTCGATATGTATATTATTACATTATATATAATATGTATATATATGTATATATGATATTTATATTATATTTAAATACGTTTATGCAAGTAATTTGCGAAACAAATATACAATCGGTAAAGAATACGCAAATATAATAATAACAAAAATAAACAATATACTTAAGACAAATCTCTTGTGAATATTATTTAATTGAATCTCATAAAGGGAAATTTCAGTACTGGAATTAATATGGATTTATGAGTAAATACATATTGAAATCGATTCGATTATTTGTTGCTCTCAGGTTACAAATCGATCCAAAACGAAATTGGGGCCAGTTTGTGATCGCGTAAATTCAGAAATAGAATCGATTGGGCCACAGCCTGTTCCCCGAGATAGGTCGATAAAGCGTCTCGTTAATATCAAGGAAACACGTATGTCCCGGTAAGTTTGACAGTAATAACTGACAATAGCGACGCTTACCGGCGATGTTTAACGACACATCGAAGCACGAAGGGACGATCGCGACGAGAGACACAGCAACGATGTTCACCGTGACACCGAAGCTGCCCTAATTACCTGATTTAATTACCGCGACGGAATTACCGGTCGTTTCCGTGCCAGTCGGCACAATCGTGACACCCGTTACATATCTACGTGACTGTAACCGAACTAACGTGAAATCGAGATACTCGAACAGTTACATATGTATACATCGAACCTCGGTAATTAGACCGTCTATCATTCGCAAAATTCATTGGGATTACAATTTTGTTTCTGAACTATGTACGCTTATATATTATTTTATGAATAGAACAGTATTTTTATTTTTATTATTTCATATGCGGATAGTAGAATATTCCGTGTTCACTCCTACAATGCTTATCGGCGGGCAACGGAAGACTCCGACAACAGTTTCAAATATTATGCGACTTTTAATGGTGTCTAGTATATTTCACGAAATCGCCAAAAAGGCATGTAGCCCGCGGCATGTTTAAGACGTGCAAGATATTCCGCGTATAATGTATTAGATGTAAACATTTCTGACTTTGAAATAGTTTTTGAATATTTTTAAAGGTTTCGAAGTTTTTAATGCATCAAAAGAATTATACTTTTACTGTACTTTGATTTCTCTGCATTAAGATAAGAAAACATTTCATTATTCAAAATACAGTAAGACTATAGAACAATTCGACAATCCCTGTAAGGCTACAATTCATTGGAAAATGTGGAAATCTGTGGAATCATTAGAAAATGACTAAAACTTTCGAAAATTATTATTTCATTTGATACTTTGAACTCTAAGGAATTTATATATGTTACATTTGATGGCAATGTTCATATATGCCGTTACTATTTTCACGGTCAACAGGTTAAAGTGGGTGAATCAGGTTAATTGATGAATTTATTCGAATAGGATAAGTTATGATAATAATTGACAGGTTAGGAAAAGTATTTGTGTTACTGTATTCTTTTTTCTCTAAGTTGATCATAAATATAATCAAGTGGATTATGTGTAGTGACTCCTAAAGTTATTTTCATGTTCATTTCATTTCAATGTTTAGTATATATACGTATATTAATTTTTGAAACTTCGATAGTGCTATATGTAATGAGATACGATTATCGTAATTATGTTGGTAATACTTGAAATTATATGTAGATTGTATTAATTTATAACAGACGTTTTCAAAATTTATGTTAACTTACAATATATCTGAATTGATTTATTTATATCAATAATACAAAGTATTACTTATAACAGTTATTTCGCTCTTCCTGATGCTTGACACTGTGTACTGTATTCTATGTCTGATTATGAGTTGCGTTCTGACTAGAAGGGTGGTTTTTCAGGGTTAAGAATCATAAATGAAAAAATACACCAGAGTCTGATGTACGGAGCATTATTCTTCTTGTCCATAAATGTGATTTGATTATGTTCAAAAACAGTTTTTCGTTTCTTCTAGAAAACATACTTTTTCGAATTGAAACACTTTCCTCGCAAGTGTGTGACATATATCATTTTTAACGAAGAACAACACTCTCTATTACCCTTTATTTATCACAACCAGAAGAATAATCTACAATCTATAGAGTCAAAATCAATGTAAATAGTATGAAATCCGATAACCGATATTCTTAAGAGTACACAGACAGTCTGTGTACCTCTTGCTACGAGCAATGTCGTTGCGTGGTCGCCAATTTTTTCCTGGTCATTTATAACTTATAAATTTTAGGTTGATTGTCCCTCTTTGAGGCGCAGCGTAAATGCAGATGAGCATATATATATACGTATTTACTTACACATGTATACTAGACACGCATAATGCGCGGCAGAAGATACAGTAGACGCTTGGATTTGACGGTGAGTCACCGTATGACATTTGAACCCCACCAGAACCCAATCATTACATTCAGCGATTCTCAACCAAACTTTTTTTCTTTATAATCAAATTTCATTGAATTTTTCTTTCAGTTAATCGTTAGACTGCGAACTTTTATTCATTTATAGAAAATTTAAATATGATATGTGTAAAATATCACTATATGCTATTTGACATTGACTCCCATCAAAGTCCAATCACTTCGTGGCACATCCAGTGGTTCTGAAACAAAATTTCCTTTTTTCTCTTTGTAATCCAATTTTGTATAGTTTTCTAGCTCCAATTCGTAAATGATCCACAAGAGTTTAGATCAAGTTACTTAATTTTAGAGTTTGCTTCGTTTTAATTTGCATTTCATGCTCTATGTATAAACATTGCAAATACCATTTACTGCATAAAATATAGAATATAAATGAAGATTAAACACGATAAAATTAAGTAATTTAACAGAATTTTAACTCAAATTTTTATTTGTTATCATGATTATTATGCTTATTATTTATGGTTACTTTTATGGTTTTATGGGTATTTGTAGCTCAATAATACTAAAAAGAAAACAGTCTGAACCTTTCGAAAAATCAAAATAAAATTTGCATACTCTATATTATAAAGACAGATAATTTTAAAATAGGCATAAGAGTGGAAGAGAAATATATTTAATCCTAAACTCAAACGAAGGAACGATTTTGATAATATACACAGAATTACTTAATAGCGTATTGAATTTTCAAAATTGCAGTAAACGATGCATACGATGAATTGTAAAATTACTTGTCTATAAAAAAACATTCAAGATGTGCCGTACCATATTTTTCTACTATAGCTTTATTCACTTTATTTTTATTCATATCATATTATCAAATAACTGTTTGGACAACTGAAATCTAGTTTGGGGCAGGAGGGGGAGAGTATGGAAATATATTAGAGGTTAACCTTTAATTTTTTGATGGGATAGTATTTTTGTGGAGAGCGAAGTTTGCTTCGTTGTGATGGAAATTTTATGCGTATTTTATTGTAGTGTAATGCGGTAATATGCGACAGGATTGTTTGTAAATAAGTTATAGTTAGTACTACGCGGAAAAGTATAATAATAGAAACTAAGACGCGATGTAATTAAGGAAGTGGAGGGTTGCTACGAGTGTCTTAATAAAGAAATACGGCTGAGAATGGCAAAGGTGTAGATATGTTACAAGTAGAGTATAGCATTAGAAAATCGATTGTTAAGATTAGAAAAATTATCTTCTAAATAGAAAATCTTAACACTGCTATTATATTTCTAGGATAGGTTAAGATAACCTTATTCAGAAAAATTAATTTTCACATTAAAACCAAAAACTAGATAAAAAGATTTAACTGTGTGATAGTAAACATTTGTTATGAATATATTATGTGTACTATAGGTACGAAACATTTTAAAATTCCATCAGCATCGTAATAATAACTATTATGACCATTTTGATAATGTTTGAAACAAATCAGGAAAATATACATCTATAGAAATTACAAGATATTCAGTGCAAGAATATATTTTATAGACATCATAAAAGTATTTAAATGTCAGTTATTCGTTATATTAATAAGTTTTAATATTATTTAATGCGACCGTATTTTGCATACATATCTTTAAAATATCAATTCATACTTTATACTAACTTTTTAATAAAATATGTGTTTATAGTAAATAGTTTGTAACTTATATATTTCTATGTACTTTTTCCATTGTATGTAAATGTGTACTGATTAGTCTCAAATTTTTTCAATATAATTGCAGTTTTCTTAATTGTGGTCTTAACAAAATTTTAAAATATTTTATATAACATGTACGTATAATATAACCATAAAAGTTTTCTGCGGTATGTATTCAAATATTTTCAGTGCATGTGTTAAAATAATGATTTAAACAACATCTTTGATTTTTAGTTGATAATACAGTATTATAAAAGAATAAATGATTACTTCTACAAGAAAGAAAGGATAAAATAGGCAGATAAATAATTTGAGAAATATCGTGTAAACTAAACTGAATCAGTTTGTGTGTGTTAAAATAATAGGTACGAAACAAGTAATCCTCAAATTATTAAATAATTTTTAAATAAATAAGATTTCAATGAAATAAAAAGATGAATTGAAAAAAGAAGGTATGTATTTCTTTTTATTACACCAAAAAAATAATATTCATTAAATAGAAGATTTATTCCACTTAATTAATTAACAACAAGTAAAGTAGGATTTTCAGAATTCTTTTGCTTTAAAAAATATTGATTTGTTAGTAACATACGACGTTGATATCGAGATATCGTTATGATCGAGAAGTTGTTATGGTTGGTTAGTTATTTTTTTAATTTCGATTTAATCCATGCAGCATGTTCGCTGATCTCGTTATCTCTTAAGAGTCCGTTTTCCTTTCTTCCTTATAGTACCATTTCCTCGATGTAAAGTAGACGATATTGTATTAAGTATTCACGTGAAAGTATCTAGAGATAAGTTTAAATAAAACGTCTAGACGGTGGTTATATTGAAAATCTATAACAGATTATAAATGTTTAAGCAAAGAAATTAAATATAAAGAATTATAAAGAATCAACTTTTAGCTTCATTATATTGCCAGATATGATTAAAATGAAGATGGAATATTATAGCTGAAGCATTTTAATAATTCATTAAATAATCGTTATGGTTTCTAATAATATTGAAATTAAGCGGGAACGTTTTATTTTTGATAATGACTATAATTTTAGTAAATTTTATATTATACGTTAAATTTTTAACAGTTTAGTATTATGATTGAAGAACATTAATAATTAATTAACTAATATTTATGAGATTCCTAATAATGATGATAATAATCAAATTTTATTATGTTATTACTAAATTTTGAATACTACATCACATCACATCTCAAATAGTTTAATGTTACGATTGAAGCACATTCATAATTAATTAAATAATTGTATGTATTTAAAATACAGTTTTGCTGCTTTTTACTACTTTGATAATATGATATGGATAAAAATAAAGTGAATTTATTCTTTTATACAGTAAGAGATTGAATAATTGAAAATATTTTTATAGTTAGTCATGCTAAAAGGATCGTTCGTAACAAAATTTTGTGAAAAAGAAGGTAACTTTTTTATTGTATAATAATTATTCTGTTTGTTGTATGTGAATGTATTACGAATAAAATATGGCAACAAAGTTCGATTTATAATATTTATATCAATATCGACGCTATCTTACAACAAAGAAACTGTTCGCGAATCCCCTTCTATAAATCTTTCTTTCATCACTCATCAATTTGCTACAAAATCTATTCTGCATTATAGCACCAATCACCCATCTAAGCCGCAGATATCCATCTTGTTCACACAGCATTTACTCCCTATCTATTACAACCCCTATACCATAAAATACATTATGGCTCAAACATAATCCAGACACTTGCTTATTTTTTAAATGATCTAATATTTGTTGGAACTTCATTTAAAATTCTTGTTGTGGTTTGAAATGAGAGTGCAATGGGGATATAAAAAATCGAGTAATCACAAAACACAGAAAAATATGTATATATAAGTTTATACAAGCATAAATTATATAGAAATATAAAAAGATACGTATATTGACAACAAACTGATCCATTGTTTCCAAAAATTAAAAAATGTTATTTATCAATCATTGTATCTTCATATTTGTAATGTTTCTGTTACCTGCTTTTCTCAGTTGACAAGTTAACTTTGTCATAGTAAGAAAAATAAATATAAAATCGTATATCATGCTTATCTCTATGACAAAATACAAAAATGCACTGATCCTTCCACAATTATTTATTCGTTAGATCAAAATGTTTCTCAACGGAGATTTATTACAGAATACGTACCCTGCAGTAAATTATTAAATATCTTGTGTCTTAATGTGTTCGGATCTTGCTTTTATGTTTCTCAAATATGTTACAACATTTTGATAATCAATAGGTGAAGCGAAGAAATATAAACAGCATCTATCTATATTATATTTCGGAAACTGTCGGCGAATTTTTTTCGTTTTCGTACTTAATCGTAAGCAGATTATATTTGTGCATCATAGGACACAATCCTACCGTTTTCACTTTGGCGATAACAATTAAGAATAAAGAACAAGGAACAAAAAAGCTAAAGCAAACGAACGTAAAAGAAATAATAATGAAAATGTCTTTTGAGTGTATTGTCGTGAGAAATACGATGTAATCCAGTTAAATGAGAATTGTGTACAATGAATAAGATGGTGGATGCATATGACTAGACTGGCTGTGGATGAGAACAACTTGATTTTCATTATCACTGTTAGTTTTGCCCAAGTGCAATATCGTATAGTGTATAGGACAGATTTTACTCAACAAATGGGGAAATCGGGAAATAAAGAGATTTTAATTTGTTATTGATTCGAGTAGGTTCTGTATTTGACACTTTAAATTTTACTTTTGTTATTTTCCGTCCATGAAGACATTATATAAATACTATTTGGTTACACGATTTGTTTCATAAATTAAAACATTCTGGACGATAGGATCTGTATATGTGACATACGGAAATCATCCTCGAGGGATTAAAGTTTAGAGTTTACCAGAGCAAGAAGCTTGGACAGAGATAGAAGAGTGAAATCGTAGCGAAAAGGTGCTGGAGTGTTGCCAATTGACGAGATCGTTAAATCTCGCACCTTCTAACGAGAGACAGAGAGGAATCGCTGAAGGAAGGGACACGGGAGGTTAACGGAGATTGACAGGCAGCATGAAGATACGATTGTACCGTCCTTTTTCTTTCATCTCATGGTGCCTGATATTTTTAAACGAATCACGCTACCGGTTGACATTTTGTCGTCATCGATTGACTGGTCTTCAGCATCGATCTTCAATTTTAACCCGTTATCGAAATCGAACGATCGAACCAAATAATGGATTTCATAGATATAATATTTATTTAATTATTTCTATTTGCAAATCTACTGTTTTTAATGGAGATGCGGTGGCTCGCAAAAGTATTCGGGCGCTTACCACAAAAGGCTTTTATATATGTGTTATATATAACATTTTGAAACTTCATTAACTCTATAACAAGATGCGATTGCATACATTTGATATTGGCAAAATTTGAATCCAATTTAAAAATTTGCACAGAAATTGCAAAATATTTATTACAAACTTATATTTAATCAAAAATTAGTATACACTATGAATGCTCGTTTTGATATTTAAAAATATCAAAGACAATCCCACTGAATACTCAAATTTATTAATATCGTGGATGATTATCTGCTTTTAAATACTTTTGTGATTTGTGAAAAATACATGTACGTACATATATTTGTACTAAATATCTTGTAACTTCTTCTGTTAATATTTAAAATTGTATATAAATTTCATATAACACGCGTAATATGTTCGTGGAAGGTGTCGATAAGTGTACAAATACTGTTGTGAGTCACTGTATGTACATTGTACATATTTGAAATGGCTCGTAACAAATTGATCTATTCTTAGGAGAGTTCAGTTACTTCAATTAATTCTTATTACAAAATTGGTACAGTACAATGTATTTCAAATAATGTTTCTCACGCCGTTTTACAAAAAGATTCATATCAAATGAAATTATTCAAAAAAAGGAATCAATTTCTATTATTAGATCGTTCAAAAATTTCTGAAAATAAAACGTGATTTTTCAGACAGTGATTTTTATTTAGCAGACTCGTATCAAACTATTTCATTCCTTAAAATAATCATATTTCCAACACTAATTCGTATATAAAAGTTAGTAAAATATAAAATACCTTAAATTGGCTTAAATAGCGACTTCTTATATGTATTGCGTTACAAAGAGACTCGTACCAAATTAATTTATCCAAAAATGACTAAAATTTAAATAATACAATTCTTGCAACTCTTTCGCTAACGGAATAATTAACAAAGCATCTTCCCAAAATCTAAAGACTTTCGAATAATTTTCCGAGCACTTTACACGTAAGAGGATAAAATCTGGTGTCGCAGCGAGCATTATGTAATCGTATTAATAAGCGCGCACATGCCTTTCGACTGCAAGAGGATCACGAGCGGAAGAACGGTCGCCTTCGTTTCCACGAAACGGATTCTAATTACGATCAAAGATGATACATGGTTTTCTCTGCTTTTACACGACCCAGCTTTCTCCTCCTTCGCGTTCATCCTGTTCACCTTCGTCCAATTCGTTCCCTAGCGAAGAACTTGATCAAAGAAAACTAAATACCTCGAGCTCTTATTTCTTTTTTCAACGTCTTTCCACTCTTTTCACTTTCTTTCGACGTGAACACGAACTGGGTGGATGATTAACTTCCGATGTGAGCTCCGCTTCCTTTTCTTCTTTCTGAGATTGCACATATTTAATTTTAGGGCATGTTACTTTTTACGTTTCTTAGAAATCTTTAGATATATTGATTATGTATACGAGAAAAAAAGTTGATTCAGTTATATGAAATTGATGAAATTATTATTACGATGTTAAGTATAGGTTCCTTACACTGTAACGTTTCAAACGAGGTAACAATTCTTACGTGTTTTGATTTTTTAATAATTTAAACTTTTCCAAAAAATTATGTTCTTATAAATGTAGTAATATGGTACGGTAGAAACAATTTTCCGAAAGCCTTTTACCCGAACAATGTCGGGTGATAAAAAGTATGTATTAATCTGGTCAGTATGTATTCGTAACTCATCCAGAGTGATCTTAATTTAAATAAAATTTCTATACACCTAGAGTCTTGTCTTGTTTTAAAATTCTGTGTCCCGAAAGATTAATTAAGGTCATACAGTACTTATGAAAGATAATACGGGATTACAAAGGGTTAAAAGTGTCCAAAAGATGCCTAGAATGAAGTAATAGAAAATTACAACTTTCTCCCGAGACAGTCGTTTTGAAACACGGTACGTCGCGTGAAGACCAGAAACAAGAGGAGTCGAGGAGGATACGTCGTAAGGCGGGGGTGCTTGTAAGTTGAACGTCCGCTGCATCGAATATAAATAGCGGTCGGCGACGTTCGTCCACCTCGTCTTTCTCTTCTTACTCTTCTCCGTGTATTCTTTTCTTCTTCTTCCTTTTCTTCCCTTTTTCTTCTTTTACTACAGTCGCCTCTTCGTTCCACTGGCCGCCTCCTCTTTAGGCTCTTCGTCTTCGTCTCGACACTTTCCACTAGAACCCGAGGCTCATCGATTCTTCACCAAGAGTCAAAGAGAAAAGTCTACAAAGCGTAAATTCAATTAGGCAACGATCTGCTTCCTCCAACACCGGATTAATTTTAATGAAATTATAAACTGAGCATTCATTCTTTGCTACGATTCGTGAATGAGACTGACCTCGTTTTCAACAACGAGGCACTCTATTATACGTGAGAAATTTCGTTATGCCTATCTATTCCTATTATTTTTCTATAGGTAATAGTAATTCTATTTTTAAATAGGTATAAAATAAACTCGTTGAGAAAAGAATAATCATTTGTTATTTCCAAACTATATACATTCATTGTGGACTGTAATTCGTGATACGAATACAGTTAGAAAAATATCTTAAAAATAAAAAATAAGACGAAGAATAACGAAGTTATTCATGGGAATGTGACTAAATATGTTCAAACACTTTACTTTCCACAAAATGAGGCTTCAAGTGAAATAATTTTATCGTAAATTAATTTTCAATTAAAACTTTGTTCTAATATATTTCTGTAAATGTTTTAAGAAATTGTAAATGTAATATACTTTTATATACTTTTTACGTATTTATCAGCCAAGTATTTTTTGGTTTTTTCAATTATTCGTTATATAATTAATTGTTGTATCAATTCATTTAATTGTCGCAATTTCTATATACATTTACAAATTTGTTCCAAAATTTAGCAATATGATCATGATAGTCGTGTCTCATTACAGTGCTAATGAAATTTCAAAATGTTTCGTATTATATATTGATACAAAATTTCTCTATAAGTATTCAAACGCATTCTTGAGTCACTGTATCTTTTAACATTGGAAAATATAATTGGACCAACACCGGTGTTAAAGTTTACCAAATATAAATAAAATCTAACTAAATTAAAATTTAAGATCTGCATCTGTAAATTTTCATATATGTGTGATGTAAACTGGATTGTCGGTAATTTCACGTTCCATGGAATTGGAAGCGTTGCACACGTGTACGTGTGTGAAAACTTGACGAACTCCCCTTCTCGGAATATTTTTCATCGAAACAGCCGCGTGTTGCACAGCCTCTTCCGTATTCGGTTGGGTTCAGTCGTAATGATCTTCAGGGATCCCGGGAGTTAACAGGGCTTTATAGGCAGTCAGGAAAACACGTGTTCGTAAACCAGAGCTCGCCTCACGAATCACTCGGGGTGATTTACATCGAATCCTGACCATCCTCTTCAAGCTTTCAATCTCAATTTTATATCGAATGAGGTTTTTTTTCAAACTTTAATTAATTTCGCCAGGTTTTTACAAAGATTAATATGAAAAAAGTTTGAATTTTTCTCCTGAGATATCTTCTTTTCAATTGCGCTATTTTTTTTTTTTTTTGTTATTTTTTATGAAATGCGTTTTAATTAGAAAATTATGAATAAATGGATATGCAATGATTTTATTCTTATAAATAAAGATAATCATTATAAATTCTATTCTAATAAAACTTATAAAGTTTATATTCTTGTAAATACCTCTAAATTGTATCGTTATAAATTCTTACAAATATTGTATTTTTATAAATTTTTACAAATTACATTGTGATACATTCTTATAAATTTCATATCTAATTTTATAAATTGAGATAAAATATAAAAATACTTTTTTATATTTATTATATTTTACTACATACGATACGTAAAAATAAAAATTAGATTCTTGACAAAAGTTTTTCATGTACAAAATTCTAGTTTTCCATTAAATCAATTCTTTTTTTGCACTGGATTAAATATTTCTTTTTTCGTTATGTAATATATATATATATATATATATACATGTGAACCTGTTTTGTTTAATAACTTCAGAAAATATTCTAGTGAAATCTATACATACTGCTGCTCAAAAATGTTTATAGACTTGCTGATTTTAAACAAGATTTATTTTATTTAAAAAGTTACGGATAAACCTAGAATTATGTTGCGAATTGACGAACTTTTTATAAAATCTTTTTTATAATATAAAGTAAGGTAATGGATAGTATGTTATCGACGAAAGTAAATATAAATATTAAAATTGATAAATGTTGTTCGCTTGAGCATTGACCCTCAACAAAAATGTATCGTCGCAACGAACAACGCTGAAAGCGATTTTTTTTTACTTAACTAAAATTTTCTGTGCCGCATGAAGGTTCGCGACTGACGTAAGTTTGTTGGCGTGGAGATAAGTTGCGCTTGAAAACCGCGATAAAGGATGTTCGTCTTCGTCTCTGTTTTACGTCAAACGAATTTCCACGGTGGATGAGGGGCGGAGGGCCGCAGGTGGATGTACTTTATCGATTTTGGCATACCAGACAAGCTGCTTGTGCTTTCGCAGCGATAATCCGGCTACCGCTGCTACTGGCTGGGTTGGTGCGGCTTAAATCGCCTACTTGAAAACTTCATCGACACGCTGCACCCCTGTAACTTTCCCTTGGCCTGTCCCGTTCTGAGAACCGCGTTTTACTTAAAAAATTGAAGAATACACAACGTTTAGTGCGGGGAGAAAAATTAATTCGTCAGATGACAAAAACAGTTTTACGGAAGCAATAGAGAATTAGCTCTCCAGTTCTCATAGGAACCTACAAGTATTATTTTTTACTTGCTTCTTTTACTTACTTTCCATAATATAACTAAATTAATAATTTGTAGATTTGAATGCATTCGAGTTCGTATTTATTTGAAAATGTTACTTTTACTTGAATTCGTAAATAGTAGAGAATTAACTCCTCAATTCTCATAGACACGTGTTACTTTTTATTCGTTCTACGTTGTATAACGATATAACAAACAAATTAACAATTTATACATTTCTTTTACATTGCGGTAATTAGTTTGTAGCTATATATTTTGAGTTTTGAAAGTTCCGCGTGTATACTTGAATTTGACTAATTCCGAGCTGGACAGGGGCGAATAATCGACAAGAGATTATTCTACGTATAAGAATAAATCGAAAATGTGGAGTACAATTTTTTATAGGTTGCATCGTTTCCGAGAAAATGAAATTTACGCGTATAGCAGGTCAATTTTTAACTAAATACGATCAAATTTTATTTTTATTGAGAACAAAGCTTCAAGCGGGAAAATGTTATTCCAAACTTTTGACTTATTTTCGCGTATAGAATAACCCTCTATTAATCGTTTATTCGTACCTACTTGGTAATTAACTAAGTTCATATGTATCAAACAAATTCTCAAACTCAATTTTCTGGAAAACGGAGAGTTGTATGGGAAAATATTGTTCTACATTTCCGATTTATTTTTTCAATGGATGCATCCTCTTGCTAATTGTATCATGATTGCCAGGAAATAGTGTATAATAGGTGAAAAATGATTTTCTTTTAGAAATGGGAAAGGAGAGAAGGAAGTGCATTTCGATTCTTGTAAGTGACGGTGGAAACGCGGCTTAAGTAGGATGTCCTGGCACGAAAGATCGCGTGCATCTATCCTTCAGACGGGAAACTAGGTTAACCATCGCGGAATCGACGTAATGACTCGCAATTAAAATGAAATCAGAGGCGAATTTAATCGTCGTTAGATTTTCTTTACTCGCGTGTTCCTGTTCTTTTTTTGTGTTTGGGGTGGTAGGTGGTTCATGGCACTAGAAAGGAGAGAAATAATGATTTGTCGAGAAGTATGTAGATAGTGGTAGGGAAACTTTTTATGCAAAAGGCTTTGCCTTCGAACGGAGATTAAAGATTCGAGTTCCTATTTAAATTTCATTTCTTACTTCCTTAATGTATACTTTATTTATCTTACGTTATTTTTATTCGATACATATAAACTGCATTAGTATGCAATCTGCTATGTACGAAATCAATTAAATTCCAATTTAATCTTCTCTGTTCTCGTACTGTATTTTTATATGAATGGAATGCCGATTTTATTGAAAATAAATTTTAAATACTAAAATCAATGTCAATTGGTTTATATTGTTATTTCTAACTTCTTATAATTTTTTCGGTCACAATTAAAAAACACGATAATAGTAAATATTAAATATATTAGTTTATTAGTTGTTAGATCGAAATTTATTCGAGTTGGAACTTTTAGATGTTAACGATTAATCGACATGTGAAGTCAACCAATGATAACTAGTAACAATCGAAGAGCACATGATAAAATTTATTAATTAAACAAAATTTTATAGATTTATCTATCTTCAGAAGGCTTATATTGTCTTCTAACTATCTTAGTCACTAATTACAAGCAACATTAAAATTTAAAAATCGACAAAAATATATTTGTCATGTACTCTTCAATTGATAACACGTCAATCAATCGTTACCGTATAAAAGTTCCTTCAAAAATCAAAGAAATCTCAATCCAACAACCTTAATCTCACAAAATACGTCAAACTAGCATCACAGCAAGCTTCTAGTGTAATCTGTAGAGATTCCCATTTCACGTGCATGTAAATACACATGTTTACGTGTGACAAGTGATATATATATATATATATATATATTATTCTAATGTATTCTAACTATATCGGTTGCAAGTTGACATCATGCGGCCCTGAACAGTTTGTTGAAATTTGTTCGTTTTCAGGAATTGCTGAATCGATGATCGAAGAATTTTGAGATCATTCTAACTCTTCGTGTAAATATATATATATATATATATTTAGAAGACATTTTTGATTACTACCTGATTAGTAGGCACTAAATCGGTATCATATACATATCGTAAATGTTTTCAATAAGATTTTCATAGGTTAACAAACTGTGGAGTCAATATGTAATTGTTATAATTAACTATATTATATATTATAATCCTTGTAAACAGTTTCAACAAACTTTCCTTATGTATGTTTATTAAATTATAATCTTGTTAAATACAAATTTTATTTTATTAATCGCTTTCTTGCTAAATTAGGTTAATTTAGTTCACATTTTGTATATGCACTGAATGTGTTAATATTCTTTGGGACATAGCAGAATAAAAAACTTTCCGCCTTCTTGGTACTTATGTACATACGCACAGTAAAATATTTTTTATGCCACCTTAAAATATGAACATACCACCGAGCACAGCGGTTTACAATATATTCCACCGGTTTCGTTTTGCCCGCTGATATGACTAACACGCGTTTAAGATGCACAAGAAAAAATAGGTATTAATTTGGTTAGTAGGTGTTCATAATTCTCTCCAAAGTGGTAGAAATTTCAAATAAAATTTCAGTACAACTAGAGCCTTTTCGAGTCCTTAAATCCAGCATCCTATAGAGTTGATATACGTTTCACGCGCTACGTGTACACAACCAGGATTTCTACCAATTTCCATCTTTCCATGTTCTCGAAATCTCGCCAAGTAGAAACAGATAAAAGTTGGAGCGACCGCAAAATCCTCGAAACTTTTCCCCGAAATAGTCGCGAAAAAGATAGATAGAAGAACCAGAAAAGAGAAGGATCAGTCGATCGTTTGGCAGCATTCTTCTCCGTCTAACCTTCTAACGAGTCGATTCTCAAGGGGCACACAGAGGCGGCTAGGGATCGTCTTCTGCTTCTACGTTCCTCTTCGTCTTTTCTCCCTTTGATTCGTCGACTTCGCCTTGGTTGACGACGAATGCAACAGATCGTGGTTCTCAACTCTGAAGTAAGCAGTTGTAGTTCACCTTCCAAAGATGTTTAAATTCCTCCTCCCTCCTGCATGCTCTTGGCTGAGGGAAACGGATGCGGATTTGTTGCCTTCTTCTGAGGCTTCGGTGCTTTAAAGCTGTATTTCGTTAATTTTCTAGCTGCTCTTGTACCGAGGTGCTGTTTCTGCTTGATTTCTGATTAGGAGACTGGCTGAAACGTCGGTTTGTGCATGGAATAGAAACTTTCTGGGATTTAGAAAATTGGAAGATACATAATCTATTTTTGAAATACCGTAAATATTTCATGCAACATTTTATACGCAAACGAAATTGATTTATTTGAAATTAAATAATTTATTTGTTGCTTTACTATTTAAGCTATTTCTTATTTGTTAGTATGTTTATTCGTTATCTAATTTTGACGAAGACTACAGATTTGTCAATATGCATCCTTATCAAGACTTTTATTAACTATGTACGACTGTTATTATGTTTCTTCCAGTAAGTGGAATTAATTATTTTTTTAAATATTATGTAAAGAACAAATTTGCAATCGATGAATAAACGTTATTGTCTCAGATAAACTATTTCTCGGTGTCTTATTCTCCCAGTTATTTGCTTAGCTTTAAACTTTTGAACTTAAGTAAATAAAGAACGTAGCATTAACTGAAATGCATTATTTATGATATAATACGAATTGAAATATTTATTTAAAAATTGTTATTTCAAGTAAATTTCGTCCAAATCTGATTTAGGAAGATCACGTATATAAAGACGAAATCCATGAATCCCGAAAGCACAAAACCTATTCGCATTTCCTAGCAAACCCGCTCTCACCAATGTCCAAAACCCTCCTCAAAATATTTCCATCAGTACAATTGCCAAACTCGAAACATCTCGATATCGCTTTCAGTTCGCTTCATTCAAATTGATCGCAAAAGAAGTGGAAAGTCGCGGATGTAAAAACGAAAGAAAATAACATATAAACAAGAGAATGAACGGGAGAAGGTGGGACACAGAGAGACGAGACTCTGGGCGTAGGTAATTATCCATAGGAAGGTTGAAACTGGAAAGCAAAGTCGAAGGGTTGCCTCTCCCGTGAGAGGCGTGAATTACACAGCGAGGCAAGCGAGCCGGCAGACAGGCTCATTGTCCTCCGCTAGTTTAATTAATGCAGCTGAACCGGCAGCCTCTCGTTCCTCCTTCTCCTCTTTCCGCTTTCCCTTCGTCTGCATTCTATCCAGCTGTCTCTCCTTTCTTCTCTCCGACATCCGCATGCTTCCAACCGCCACGATCTTCGATCATGTACAGAGAGATAGAGCGAAAGATGAGATACAGGTATATAGAGGAAGAGGTTAGCTTTAGTGTGAGGATGATCCACTGTGGTGTGCACTTGCTACACGGATTTCGACGATGATCTGTCAATTAGAGACGTGACACGAGCGCTTTTGTTGGTCGTGGAACGACACTGTTCGGAGAAAGCTTTATATGTATGCGCATACTTGGTTTCATGGGTTCTTGGAGTATGGCTGTTGACTTTTGTACAGTTGTTGCGAGGATGCATACACAATAATCTGAACACCGTTTGCTACTTGGGTGAAATAAACTTTCCTATACACTTTCCTGAGGAATAAGAATATCATAATTATAGCTTTCATTTTGAAATATAATTGATTGCAGTTTCAATTATATAAAAGAATTCGGTAACAAACTTAGTAATAATGATAATAGTAAAGAATACTTTTTAATAAGACTAGAAGTAAAGATACATTGTAGAAAACCGTAAACGTAAAATGAATGACTAATGGCCACTCAGGTATTAAGTTTAAACTCGATATGTACTTAAACTTAATATTATACGTAGGTATAAACTTATTAAACGTAATATCTCTCGGTAGTTTAACAAATATTCTAAATCTCTAATAAAACTCTTAAACTAAACAATATATAGCGGCTACAAAAAGATATTAGCACATATCCTTATTTTCTAATGAGGCCTTTATTTATGAGGTTCTGCCTTTTATTATCGTAGTATCCAATTCTTGTAGTTACACGAAGATAATACTTAATTTGTACTTGCTTAATTTGTGTATTTCGTAATACTAAATTTAATCTACTTGGACCCGATTACTGAATCTGTGCTCATATAGATGCTACGATAAACATAACAGTACATCAATATTTTTATAATCACTGTACATCGAAATAAACATTCTGTCATAAACGCTGCCTCTATCACTGATTTCGCCAATTTTCGCAAAAAGATTTTCCGTTCCCTCTATCAATCTCTCTAGCGTAAAAATATGTAATTTTCCGGATGTTTCTCTGCGTTTCAGTTGCGCGAGTATCTCGTTATCCCGGCTCTCGTCTCTCGCGAAGCCACTCGGAACTGCGGCGTAAAGTCAAGCGAATGGTTACAAATTGAAGACGCTAATTTACACACGGTTTCGCACTCAAGCTTGCTTAGCTCCGCCGGCCTGGCTGGCTGCTTGCTTGCTTGCTTCTGCTTATTAACTCGCGCAAGTTTACGAGCTAGCTTCTAACGGCTAACAAGGTAAACAATGTTTGGCAATTATTTCGGTTAAATGATCCTCCTGAGACGCGGCTGCTGGATACAACAGCCAGGTAAAGGAAACTACCTTTTACGTGTGTCTCCGCTATTTGCTCGCGTTTATCCTCTCCCCTTCCTCTCTCTCCTTCTCTCTCTCTCTCTCTCTCTCTCTCTCTCCTCCGATCTCTGAAATATTTGAAGTGAAACATTATAGAAAATAATGTTTTTAAAAGAGTATAAACATATACAGTGCCTACAAACAATGTCTGCGCGCAGTGATATTTATTATAGTATTTATACACTAATGAATTAGGGTGCAAGTGTAAATTTCATATTATTTAGTAATACTTTCATAGGAGTATAAAAATCCGGTATTATGAAAATGAGAGAACCTTGTATAAAACATTTTACTGAAAAATAAAGATGTGTAATATTTTTTATAGCTACTGTATATTAAATCTCAAAATCAAATAAAATTTTCGGATTTTTATGATCTCCAATAAAACATCGTTTATATATATTGCTTATATTAAGAAAAGGATTAAAATAGAATTAAAAGAGGTTAAAAAAAGATTTTACCATTAAAATTTAACGTAATATTCTTTTTAAATAACATAATTTATTAGATAAAATGATGACACTTGAATCCTAGAAGATAATTTACTTTTAGAGTAAATTTTAGGTATCTCGGAAAATGTACAATTTTTTAAACATATGTATATAATATAGGTAATATAATATAATTGATTTCATCGGTAGTCGTTGTGTTAAGTCAATATTAATAAAAATCTATATTATACGAACATTATTATTTATAACGTCTCTTACCTCTCTTACCTCAGTTCTTTCTTTTATATTTATTTTCATTATTATGAATTTTTAGTGAATTTTGTCTCAGTAGGGTATAAAATAAATCACAAATAGATCATTACGTATAATATTAATCGATTTACAGCCATCACAGCAAATTACAATTCCAGTTACCGTGCAACACGATTGACAAAGATGGAGAACACCTCGAACACCGAACTCATTTACGTCATTCGACTTAATTTTCCTGTCACTCGTTGTGTAGGCTCGGGTCAACTTTACGATCGTTCGATACACGTTTTCTGTTTTCCTTGCTGGATCGTTGCCGCGTAACGTGCTCTCCTGTAATTACGTGAATTATACTCCGATGTACCCAGTTTTTCCTCTCTTATTTTTCAGTCAAACTAGTTTGTCACTTTGTACACTTACTAATGTCCAAATCGGCTTTCCTCTTATGCAAATTGATTAACGGTACGTCCGTACAGCGCGTCTGTCTGTTTCCTTCTTTTTCGTTTCGCTTTTCGTTTTTCCGCTTGTCCCTTGTTCTATCAGTTATATTGGTTGATAAATATGTATTCAGCGTACCTTGTATCTGGTTATCATTTTCAAAAGTGATACATCCGTTCATTGCAAAGATAAGGAGAACGATGTTTGTTTCTATTTTTGATAGTCGTTCGCTTATTACAATTTAGCATTTATAATATACGATTCTTATCTCGTAGATTCTTATAATATTAATACGTAGTAGCATTTGTAATATACTTGCTGTACTCTACTTATGTAGCATACTTATGCACTTCTATATAAAACTAACGTAACTTGTCCGAATATTTTTGCGATCTGAAATTACTTAATTTTTCCCCGTTATCTAAAATAGTATGTGCATCAAATAAAATCAATAAGTGTTTTTATCAATTACAATGTTCATTTTAACACACTAGAAAGCACAATCATCTAACCCCAATCTGTTTTATACTTTTATAAACAGGTATATGTATATAATAATATATAACATCTCGGACACCTTCGTGACCGAATATTAATACGGCTCATTGTAGGATCAATTTATTTAAACAGTTGGAATTAATACATACAGAAATAGATAACATTTTGACAATATCTACATCCATTTTTGAGAATGATAATATTCCGCAATCCACTTGAAGATTACACGAAGTATAATTGCTGCCGAGATAAGCGTTCATTGCCAAGAATAAAAAATTGATTTCATATAGATCTGTGAGCAGAGAAAAACTAGGCAGAAATAGTAATTTCCATGTGATCATTGTCTCTTAACTGGTATCATTTGATCATCATGAACCATAATCATTTAGGCTTAAATTATAATTTAATCTAATAATTTTGGAGTTTTTAATTCAATTTAATTTTATTGTGAATCTCTACCACGGAGAATGTAAAATAAAATGAAATTAATTTTAGTAAATTTATAGATCGAATTCAACCTGTCCGATTTCGATCGTTTTTAAGCCTTTGCGCTCAAGAGGCGACTCTCAGTCGCTAAGACGTTCCGTGCTGCAACTCCAGTGGCGAGTCGAGAGGCGACAGTCCCCGTTTATGCTAGATTTCGACATCTCCAATTGATGAGAGTGTACTATTGATTCGTAAATAGGTTCCTTAGCTCCTTATGTTCTTTATTGGGAAGTGTGAAGTTTTAGACTTTAAAACGGAGATAAAATATTTAATAATAAATCTCTTCGAAACTATAGTTCTGACAGTTTCTAACGTTAATTCGAATTCGACGATCATGGCAAAAGTATTATAGTTCAGAAATCCTAAAAAAAGTGAAATTAGCTCAAATGAAGATGAACTTGATTTTGAACTGTTGAGAAACGGGATCAATTATATTTAAGAATGCATCTTGGTGAGTGCTTTATAAATTATCATACAAAAAAACACAGAAATTAATATTACAAAATTAATTTGTATATAAAATCATTTTACACTACCTGTAAGACGCTAAATCATCTGAAGTTGCTGCTACGCTCGACCGAAAGTCTTCTGCTCAAAGGGTTAATATGTGGTGAAGGGCATGATTCTATACAACAATTTGGAATTTGGTAGTTTCCAAGATATTCGCAAAAAACTACAATGGTACTATTACAATGAATTCTGCATACAGTTGTCCATCCGTGACAGCGTATGCATCAGTATTGCTTGCCAGCCGGCGGCCGCTTATCTTCTGTTTACAAACGAGGGTCAGGCGAACTTACAGACCCCTTGCACATTGTACATTTGCGAATCTGTAAGAAACGTCTGTTACAACTTATAGTTCGATTAAATATGAATATCATATTTAATTTGATGTACATATTGGATTTGGATTTAGTTTAGTTTTTACAAATGTGTAAAATAATAAAAAATAAAGAATAAAAAGTAATAAAAAAATAAACACTAATACAAACTCAAACTCAATACATTAATGATATTTTTTTTAATTGAATTATAACAGGTATTTCTTGCAATCTTGCATATGCAAATATGCATGTTGAAGCATAGGACCTTCAAGCTCAGCCGACGCTCGTTTGTAAACAAAAGATAAGCAGTCGCCGGCAACCAACAGTACGTTGCACAATGCAGTATAGGCAAAATTCATTGCAGTGGTATCGATAGTTTTTTGCGAATATCTTGGAAATTTCGCGAAACCGCCGGTTATATGTATAGAAAAAAGTTATATAGAATCATGCTCCCCACCATATATTAAAAAATCATCGAAATCGGAGAGGTTGAGTTCAATCTGTACATTTACCTTAATTTTTATCAATTAAGTTTAATATTAATTAGTTAAGTACTGTGAAAAGTTTCAGTTCTATAATATTCTTTTTTTCTAAAATATTCAAGTCATGATTCGACTTAACGTAAATTGAACGAGAAGACGATGAACAGAAAGAAAAATAATAAGAGGGAAAAATAGCAAACAGTAAGAAACCACAGACAAAGAACAAAACAAAAAGAAAAAGGAGGAGGAGAAGACGAAGAAGAAGAAGAGGATAGAAGAAAAAAAGAGATGGGGAACCGGTTGTTGTCTCTAGACTCTGAAGCACTGTCTTCTGTAGCTGAGAGGAGAAAGATCGAAGAGGAGACTCTAAGTTGGACGATCGACAAGCCGGACGTTACTGAAAACGAGGAGACCACGATTTCGCTTCTCCAGTTCCTTCTTTTCTGCGCTGTTGAACATTTTATTGCGCTCGTTCTACGGCGTGCACCAGTATGTTACGTGTTACATGTAAACCGATACCATGGATATAACGTTTCCAGCGCTAACCCGTAGAAATCAGCTGTTCGACGAAATGGTCTATAAAAAACAGATTCTGAAGGGATCAACCATCGAACGTAGACTAATATCAACTTTGCAAATTGCGTTCCTTCTGTTGTGAACATAATAGTTTATTGTCTTTGTGAATTACTGACACATTAAGGACGAACGAATGGTTTATTGCAATTAAACTGTGTATTTTATAGATTTAAAGGATTTTTAAAAATACCAATATGCACAGAATGCACATGATACACAAAGACACTTGACGTATTTAAAGTACAATATTCGTTACTATATTTAGTGAGTAAAACAAATATTTGTTGAAATTTTATTTGTTAATATTATTCATAAAAATAAATTTGCATAAATATCCGCAGACTAATCACAATGTTATAAATAAAGTGGGTATAAAAAGCAGCCATTTTCGACGAAAATTTTGTTGAACTTCGTTTATTTCAACATTGTAACAGTAGATGTTCTAGGTAGTCTCCAGAATGAATTTCATAAGAAAGATATTATATATTTATCAAATATCTTTTTTCAATACATTCATAAATATCCAGAAATCAACGGAAAATATATGTGTAATTTTATTTTTGGCTGGGAAGAAATTTGTAAATAATAAATATAAAATGCAAATAAATTTGCATTTGTAAAAGTTTTAAAAAATCGAATTGACGAGAACTGCTAGTGTTGCATTAAATCTTCTACATTTCTACGCCTATCTACTTTAACGAACACACACAAACCGAGTTAATAGCTTCTCTGATAACCACTGTCGATCTCAGCAAATTCAATTTGAAAATACTGCAGACTGAATCAAATAATATTTGTACAAAATTATTGTTTTTGACATTGATATGCAAATACAAAATGAAATTAGTTAAAGTAAGACTAATCTTACTTAAAGAAGCAGTTTGCACTTTACTGAATTAAGATGGTGTCATTAGCTAAAAAAAAATTGAACAAAAACATATTTGTATAAACATTTGAATAATTTTATAAAAATAAATTTCTTACAAAATATAAATGGTGTAGAAATTAAGTGCGATTATGAGTAATTTTTTTTGTTTCTTAATATAATATATAAGATAAACGAATAATAAGTTAAATAATTTCCTTAAGGATTAAAGGAATTATTTTTTAAATTCGATATATTAAAGTAAACTTTATCTCAATGTGGTACGCCACCATGAAGTATTTAAAAATATGTAAGGTTTGGAAATTTTATTCATAAATAATTACAAAATGAGAAATCTTTTTGAATGCTATTAATGCTAATAACTTTTAATCTTATTTTCTAATGTTTTTTTCTAACAGTGCTAATGAAATTTCAAAGTCTTACATAAAAATAAATTCATAAAAGATGTTTACTGTCAATGGGTTAGATCTATTTATTTACTTCCTAGTTTTAATGTAAAAAATTAATATTTTCGAATAAGGTTGACGTTATAGTTAAAGTTAACTTAATCTACAAACATAATTAAGATTTGTCATTTTCAAAATAACTTTCCTGACCTCAATAAATCATCAGTTCTCTAATTCTATACTCGAACATTTTCATAAGTCTATGTATTTATAATCAGAACTATTAAATAACCAAGAAAATGTCATTTTAATAGATGTGAGATAAATGTGACAGAGAAGACAAAGTGGATCAAACACAATAATTTATTCAGGAAAATAGTCAGCTTCGGTTTCCTATTACTTTTTGTAACGTTTCAACAACTTCTCTACTCCCTTTTTATAAAATTTTTCTTCTCAGGTATCGAAAAAGCACTTCAACTCCTTTTCGACGTCTTATCGATTTTGAAATCATGTAAATCTCTGAAATCACTTTCGATTGCAATGTTCGCTCACTATATCATCTCTGATTACGAAGGACTTTGATACGTTCATACTGAAATCACTTTTTCAAAATTTTAAACGATTAATTTTCATAAGTGTTACGCAATGGCAGATTCTCTATTAAATAAATATACATAATCACGCTTCTAATTGACAGAGTATGTGCATGTACAGTGTAACGATGAGAAAACAGTACTAGAAACAGCACAAACTTTCTTCATATAATCCCTGTTACGGATATGACTCGATATTATAAGGCAAGAGGTTAACAGAATAAGATTCAATTTAAATCTTTCGATAGACGTGGCAGAACTTCTCGAGCAATCACGTTGTGAGATCATAACCTCGACCTAAAGCTTCACAGAATATGTTCACACAGGTGCTATCTTGAATTTAATCATCTAAAGTCGTGACATCGACATTGAGCCGTTCTTGCTAGACTGTGAACTCCCTGACCGTGGAAACTTGGGGATTCACCTTAGATCTACGCACGTGCTCCGAATACTTCATTCTTCATTGCTCAGGATCCAGAACTTCGACCATAGATTGTGAACTCTTGAAATCAAATTGTAGATTCATAAACTAAAATCTCGAATTAGATCCAACGATTTTTAACTCGATAAATTAAACGTTGTATTGTAGATTCTGACCAGTCTATTCTCTAAGTATTAAGACACTTATAAAATCTTATATAACACACTGTAACATCAGATAGTATGATATATTTCAATACTTCTTCAAATTTCTATACATATTTCTGTAAATTGTTACGAGTTGTAGCTTCGAACAGCGCACCGCGCCGATAGTATTTATGTAGTATTATGCAGTATTGTGTAGTATTTTATTGAATATGGTTGCAGTATGTTAACAAATATGCGGATAAACTTGATACGAGGTGAGGGAGCCACAGGTTTATTGCTTGCGAGAGTGAGCCTGATCTGCAATCACTAATCAGGGATCCTCTAGGATGAAGTCATTCGCGGACTAACCTGGCTCGAAGTCAGGGAGCCACAGAAGGTTAAAACTTAATTTAGTGCGAAATCGGTAGAGGTATGGTATTATGGTAGAGGTGGACCAAGAGTTTGTGTGCATATGAAAAAGTAATCGTTCAAGATTTCTGAGAAAAGTACCCTCCGGACGTTTATCACAAATGATATCCCAGCATAACCGCGGCTGTGTTTCATTGTTTAGATAAATGTTTTAAAATGGAGGCGTTTCTGTTTTAGTTTCGAAGAATTGGAAAAGTGCAGATGGAGGCCGAATATTCTTCATCTGTAACAATATTATGACTTTCTAAATTGCTATATGTTTTATATTTTTTTTAAATTTTTATATATTTTCCTATATATTTTATGTTTCTTTAAATTTTTATACAACATATTTTTAAATGAGCCTCCGATACCAAATGAGAAAAATTACGTAGTACTATTTATAAAAGTCAAGTTTTTGAAAATTCTTGTTACTAAATTTGTTGTCAACTTTTGATTGGAACAATTTTTAATAAATTAGCCGAAGAGCCTGAAAAATTATGGCAATGATAAATATTTTGTATATTTATGCTTCTTGACATTTTGCTATATTTTTCTATGTATTTCTGCAACTCTAAATTTCCCCAAAAATGCAAGACGTCCGCTAACTCAAGTGCGAGTTCAACTAGTAGAAGAGTCTACAAATTCGATTCTATCTGTAATTATCTAATATTTTCTCCAAGTTATTTCTTTGCTTTCAGCTTTACTGTATTTATCAATTTTTACTTAAATTCTATAGCTTATTGTATGCCTTTTATATGTATTTTATAACATTTAATTTAGGATTCAATTCCTTTAAATATTTCTAAAAAAATTGTGAACCAAAAGTAACTGTAAACAGTATTGCCACAAAAGGAAAATTTCTTAAAAATATGATTAGTTAGCATAGTGAGATCATTATTATATGCTGTTATGTCCTGCGACCCAACCAGATGCTCTCATCCATCTTTCGGTCAAGATGGCCAACAACCGTGTAAACATATTCGCTCGGACCCGCAATAATCTTAAGGAACCGTTAATTGTTGTCATAAGATTTAACATCTTTTTCTTTACTGTCGAGACAATAATTATATTAATTGCCACAATACATCTTTCAAGTCGAGACGCTCCTTAGGGTTATTGCTCATGACGCTAAAATATGGGATAAGTGGGTTTCTCATGTACGATGTTCGAAGGCTACTTCCATCCACGAGTGACCGTTAGTGGGGGGGGGGGCGGCCAGTACCCATCACTAGTTTTCCTTCTAGACATCATCGTCACCGAACTTCACTTGCTAACAACTCTTCGGTCAGAACGCTACTTGCTAACTCTTTGCTCAAAACACTTGCTAATAACTCTTTGCTCAAAACACTTCTACATCTCGCATTACTCGCAGACACTTATATTCTTTAAAAGTTGTTGGAAATGAAGAGTATATTTAAACTGTTCACTCAGTCAACTTACAATCATTCAAATCACCCCTGTTATCTTAACCGAAGTAGGGGATCGGTTAATTCGTGGCGTCGATTATCGTATCGAGACGAGAACTTACGACTCTCGTTGACACGTTATACTTCAAACGCGTATCCCCTCGACACGGTGGAACATATGTCTTTTGTACGATAGTGTATATGAACATGAACATAAATCATTTGAAGTTTTATTAACAAATTGTAACAAAAATGGGAAAGAAGATTTTGACAGTATATACTATCCTTTAGAACGTTTAACTACTGTAACAGCATAACATTTTATAGCCTTTGTCCACATACGTGCATTACTAATAGACGAATAATGTTATTATTTGGCCTGATATAAAGAAAATATTCATCGAGTAATGAAAATAACTCACTTTCTAAATCACATTTTCACGCCCGTTACTTCATTTTTAGCCTTGTTTTCCGCATCACAAAATTTACGTTATAATTTTCCCGGTAATTCGGCGTCAGTGGTATTTTCGAGGGAAGTGTAATCACTCTTCTTCTCCGCGTCTTGAGGCCTCGTTACATCGCAGCAGTGTCTCTGTGGTCTTTGTCGGGAGATTGCATTATTCGCCATTTAAAACGATACTAACTCTCGCGACGTGCGTCGTGTAGTTCACTCGTGCTTATGTACAAAGTAGACGGTATTAAAATGAAATTTCCACCGTGCACGATACACCCATATATATCGTTGTTCCAGGTGTAACGTGTACATACGTCGCGTTTAATGCCCGATCTTTGTCATAATCTAACTTATTTTCAACGTTTTTGTTTTTCAAATGCAATTGCAGATGCTTCTTTAACATTTTTACAACATTTAAGAAATTTGTTTCAGTACAAAATACAACATTGGACCAGAAAATTTTATCAAGATTTTTTAAACAAATTTTTACCAAATATATCCATAATGACACAATTTCAACATACAATACCTACATCTAATTGAAACGTTTTTCTATGCTTTATTTAAGATATGGATTTTATTATACTCGAAGACCGCAGGTGAAAAACATTTTCTATATTTTATAGAAGAGTAATCTGAAAATTCAATACGATTCATTTGATTTCGTTGATTAAATATGTGCTTTTATCAGCCTTTCGAACAATTATTAACATAACATTAATTATGCAGATTGATATTAATTAAATTAAACTAATGTAATAAATAAACTAATATTATTCATTTCTTACAAAACGTCATGGATTTATTAGTTACTTCTATAAGGTTTATATTTTCAGATGTATAAAATAGTTCTGTTTGTAGCTTTTAAGTGATATAAGAATCAGAAATTCAATGAAAATCGACTTGTCATATTCTTCACATGTGATCTTCATACGTGTTATTTGAAATGAATACCATAATTGACGAGACTAAAGCTTTAATGAAATTTAGTAACTCGTAAAAATTTCTAGGACAAATTAATATTAAATTAATTATCAGATTAAAACAAGAAGGATTCTATGATACTATACACATATGTATTTGTTAACTATGAGCTAATTCTATTGCTCCTATAAATGATATAAGAATTTCATTTAGGTTAACTAACTTGTAAATATTTGATGTTATATTGTATATTTTATTTCCTAATAGTATCGATAGTTTTTATCTGCTGAAATACAATAGAAAATAAAATGAAATAAGATAGAATAGACATAATAAATAGTAGATAATTTTACCCTTTTATATATGCGTGTGTGTGTGTGTGTGTGTGTTCTTATATAGGTTTTCTCTACTTATCATTATTAATTCAGTTCTAATTTTCCAAAATCAGTTGAATATACATTCACAATACATTTCTATTTGTACCCTCATCACACTATCACGTTATCTTTCCAACACAAACATCCACGAACCCAATCTGCACTTCCAACGGAACTTATTCTCGGTTTGAGTATTAATTACGGATGCATCTTTGTCACTGCTGTTTCCTCGTAGCAATTATTATTATTTATACTCGGTCGAACCCATCGTAACGTTGCTCGTCGAGCACACGGTGCTTTCCATTAAATCATGAAGATGGATCGATCGGAACTCGAGCGTACGCGACGCGACGCAATGCTTCATAAATCGCTCGCGGAGCAATTACAGATAAGATAATAATTCGCGATAGGACGTCTCTCTCTTATCTCTTTCTCTTTATTTTTCTTTTTCTGGCTTGCTCGCTGCATTGATTCCCTTTCTTATTTTCGATCGACTCTCAAACCGCGAAATTGTCGCGCAGTCTCGTTAAAAACTGACCCGTGAAATATGCGCATAAATCGCCGGACGATTCGCGTCGCAACGTTCGTATTGTTGCTCGCAATTAGTGGGATTAATTTACATATTGCCGGATTAACCGTTCGACCATGAATTATTCAGCGTATGCTAATGCACTGCCTTTGAATTGAAGTCTATAATTGAATGCTTCTCGAGAATAAGGAAAGAGCCGCGACCCCCGCTGCGACCGCTGCTAAAGAACCAGCATTAACCGTATTATAGTCGATGGAGAACCGGGACGCGTCGTGTGCAGTCGTCAAACGGGAATTAATAAATGTAAGTCTGAAATTACCCTCTGTCTGACATGAGTATGTAATTAAAGAGTTAAAAGAAAAATGATTGCAGTCTATCTTAAATTGAAATTGAGGTTTTATTTAAAAAGACACACACACACGCGTATATATATTAATTTTTATAATAAAATTAATTCTTCGTATTATATTTTTAGATTATTTGTATTATGTTATCTATATATTATTTATATTATACATATATACAATAATAAAATTAGTGTCTTCGATAGATGACAAATTTTGTAAAATTGTATAGTTATTTAAAAAATTCTTTAACTTCAATTTATTTGATTCCGAAGTTATAACTCGTAGAATTAACGTACACCTGATTTGAATATATTAATAGCAGAAAAAACGTCTTAAGGCAAAATTAAATAAAGTCTTGCGATTGGTGGATTTTGTTCGTAGATGGAGGTATTTTAAAGGTATATTTCTATAAACGTAATTAAGTTCTTCAAATTTTTCTCGATTTATTTCATTTGTCAAATGGTCTATGTACAAATATAAACGGAGCAATTAAAACAAGTTAAGAATCTTATTACTGCTCTATAGAAATATTTTTCGCCGATCTCCTAAATCGAGCTAACCCCAGTCTAACAAGCAACCAGGTCGAAAAGTGAAATTCAAAAAGCACACACTGAATCGCATAACGTCGTTAACGAACGAATCGTAATAGTTAAAAAAAAAAAACAAATATAATAGAACAGACACAATCCAACAACCATAAAAAAGAGACAATCCCAAAAGAGGACCATAGAAAAAGAGTCTACATTAAAGAGCGCGTAAATAAATTTTACGTTAATTCCACGAAGATTCTTTTCATCGAGAACAAATTACTTCGTTCTAATTTAGCGTAACGAACTAGCTGCTGCGGTAATTGCTTCGCTAATCGGTTTTCCGCAGGTTTGTCGCGAACCGACACGGTTGAAAAGCTGCCGAAAACCGAGGAAACGCGCGCGAATTCACCGGATACTCCGATTCTTTTCAACAACGTACGGATTGAGAGCTGGTCCATTCAGTTGGTCATTAACGGTTGGAAAAGCGTATTAACGACATGCATACCGTCATCGTCGCGACGATCCGCTAATTGAAGAGTCTCCATTCGTTGTCGATCCTCTTCCCTTCCTGCTTTTTCCTGCCAGGTTGGGCGGAATCGCAATTAAGGATTGAAAAAATACGTGTGAAGATGGAAGCCGAAAGGGAGACGCGGAAAAAGGGAGACGCGAAGCCGCTCTTCTGTTTCCCGTCTTGTTTCTAGCGTCAATGGCGACCTGCCGCATAGTCTCTAACTGTGAACAGCCAGTTTTTATTTCGTGTTGTGGCTTTTGTTGATGGTGTGGTGATGACGCTCTTTTACTGGGATTTATTGGGAGCGGCAGCTACGTGGCACGAGTGATAGAGTTGCGTTTAATGGAAATGATATTTTTTCCAAAGGATGGATCTTTATGTTGGGAAGGTGAATATTGTGGCGAGTGTAAATAGGAAAGAATTAGATGGGGTAGAAGTAGGTTAGTGCTAGAAATGTTAGTTATTACGGAGGATGGATTTTTGTGTCATAAAACATTCTGGTCGCTCCAAAGGCTCGCAGGCATTTGCGGGTCCTCGTTCTCACACAACAATAATTTTATAATTTGTCGAATATGTTTGACATCGACCTACGAAGAATTTACCTGCTATTATGTACTGGGAGTAAATATTTGGCTGATAGATCACTTTCCAAAGAGAGAAACGTGTTAAGGCAATATTTCAAAGTTTTCGTTTATTTTCTATGGGGGACAAAAAATTATGCATTTCATAGTCTTTAATAGATATCGAAACATACTCTGATAAAATTTATCGTTGACAAGAAGGTCCAAAATCAGCCAACTTTTATTATTCTCCTCTATATGCACATAAAACATAAATTTATAAATTTGTATATTATGGAATTGCACACATCTTAAAGTTTCGTGAACTCTATATTCAATATAATATTTGTTCGCTGCTCCAATTCTGTAAAAATTCAAACATTTTCACCGATAAGATAGCAAAAAATTTGCGCACGAAGGACTTAATCCTAAGTAATAAAAATTAAATTAAAAAGTAAATCCTAAAAATAATAGTTCATTTTCTCGCGAATAAAATTTCTTAATCTCTCCTCTTGTATACTAAATTAGAATTATGTTAGGTTGTCCCAAAAGTTTCTTTCATTTTATAAGGAAATAATAGATGCACAACATGTTTTATATTATTTTATTGAATTACGTATGATCCATTTTGTCTCAATAGAATAAACTTTCGGCACAATCTAATACTTCAAAGTTGAAAAGTATTTACACGCATCTAAGCCAATAAAGAATGCCTACGTTAAGTACATTACCAAGAATCAAATCGCCAAAATGAAAATTCATCTTATCGCGTGTCACAAGTACCAGTTGTATAATCCGGGAAATTCGAATAAGAAAACAGGAAGAGACAACAAAGAAAGAATGAAAAACAGAGACTATGCTGAATTCAGTTTTCTAGTTTTTTGTCCACCCCTTTTCAATTCTCAATTCTCTGCAGCCTCGACCTACTGTAAACTTACGACTCGAGATATAACCTGCGAAGCGGGGAACGTTTCGAGTACCTTTATTATTTCTTCTGCGAACTGCGCATGCGTCACTCTCTGTCTATCTCTTTCACGGTTTCCCTCTCCACTCGTACTAGTGGGTGAATCACTGTTGAAGCTCATGTGGCCGCGAACAAGTGGATATATGCGAGGAAACGAGGCGCGAATTGGGCTCGATTTTTTCCTTTCTTTTTTCTCCTTCTTTCCAGGGGCAAAACAGTGGCGGGATAGAGGGAAAGAGGGTGGCAGAGAAAAGCGGGAAACGGCCAGGGAGAGATTAATTACTGTCATGCACTGAATGAATGCACCTGTGGCCTCGAAGCAAGCTTTTTTCTATCGGGTGCTCCAGGAAATTAACCTTCCCCACTTGCCAGTTGAATTCTCGAGTTTTTACGGCTCTTCGCTGCGCGTCGCTTCTTCTTTTCCCTTTTTCTCCCCACTATTCGAGTTTTTGTTCCATCTAACTGTCTCTCTGCGAGGTAAAAGAGCGAACGTTAGCGATGGAACGGACACCTTCTCGCGTGTTTAATGCTCTTCTAATTGCATCAGCCGTCTTTTGATTGCTGTTTGCCAGCCTGAATGCAGGCTGTGTCGCGGGTAATTCAAGTGTTAGGGGAGGTTCGAGTCAAGCTGAACCTTTTCACTGTATAATGAAATAACGCGGGATATGAGGGTAAAAGTGTTTAGTTTTTTTTATAGACAACACGGTTTATAGTCGCGATGGCATATAGATGAGGTTCCAGTGATTTTAGATGACTGTGCATAATAGATTTTTGTAAGCATGAGTATAGGGAAAGTATTTATAGCAAATTTTATGAGAAGTATTTATTGTGCTTCAGATTGCAAGAAATTTATTGTTAAATAAGTATTGTACAATATTTTATGGAAAATGACGTAGAAACAGAGGAAATAAATTACGCAATATTATAGAAGAAACTATTCGATTCTACTATTCGAACTTAAAATTTGAAGGTCTGTTTAGAAGTAAGAAATCTAATTTGCTTTAATATCATAGAATATGAATAAATTAATGAAATAAAACTCTTTATAATTTCCTCTTTTTAAGTGTAAAATAAACAATCTAATCCAACTTTCTTCGTACAAAATATTCCGAATAGTCGGTATACCTAGTAAAAAAGTACGCATCTCCATCTAAAATTTCATTTTGATCAAATAAAACTGTACTTAATTCTCTTAAGTGCAAAGTTGGTCTTCTCATGCCATTTGTGGTTTTCCTTTACCAATTTTTTCTAATTCCAAGCTAAAACGAGTCACAATTCGTTCCAATTACTCGAATCATCTTATATAATTAACGAACTAATAAAATAACGAACAATGTAGAGTAATTAATAGGATAAACTTCCAGTTGTTTTAGAAAATTAACTTTTAATTAAAAATTTTGTAAAATAGACTTTTCATGCCATTTAGATTTCTTTTCGCTTTAACAATTATGCTATGTCCAACCACGAAAGAGACGTGATTCATTCCACTTGCATAAATCATCCTCTACAATTATCACGATAATAAACAAATAATACCAATTAGTTTTAATTACATAAAGATTTATTGTAATATAAATATAATATTTTATAATATATTAATATAAATTAATACCAATTTATAATGAAAGTTTCCTTTGTAATAGATTTATAATAAACATAATAAATTGATAATAACACAATTTATCATTTTCGCCCATTTATCACGTTCATCCTCTCCGAGTTCAACTCGGAAGAACGCACAGACGATGAGAATTCTCACCTTACAGAAAGTCCTTGAGAAGGAGCTCGTTCACTTTGTAAAGTATCTTGAGCATCACGTACGTAGCACGTACGGAGCGCAAACCCTTCGGCTACTTCTTCTTCTTTTTAAACGACATCTTGTCAAAGCGGAAAACATTCTTTTACCCTTGTGCCATGTGACCCGTAAACCGTGTACTTAGAGCACGTCACCTTATTACCCTTCAATAATTCAAAGATAAGCGTCGTTAGAACCGCTTCTCAAGATTATACGCTTCTTAAGATTACGCTCTGCTTAATCTTGCGTAAAGGGCAGTCTCGAATAACCCTTTTATAATTTAATAAAATGAGAAAAACAAGAAGCATCTTTAATATAAATATGCATCATATGTATAGGACACATCTAAAGGAAAATGTTTAAGAATTATTCAAGAACCGGCTATACATATAATGAATTAGATTTTTGTATTAGACCAAGATTAGAGAAATAATAAATTATTAAATTTGGAGAAAAATATCTTACGCACGCTAATTGGCTTAGTTTCAAAGAAAAATGGTCTTGTTTACATTAATAAATTGAATAATTTTAAAAACTACATTATCTATAAGTGAATAATTATAAAGCGCTTATATTAAGTTCAAAGAATGTCTTGTCTACATTAATAAATTCAAAAGTTAAATTATGTATATTGTCATCAACTTAAAGAAGGATATCTTATATTAGAAAGTAGGAACATTTTGAAACCTTAATACTCTACAAATTAACAAATATGAAGTATATTAATCTGTTCAAATAAAGAAACTAAGAAATTAAAAAATTGTCAAACTTTCTTAAACGCAATTTAATATTTAATAAGTTTAAAAACTTATAAATTTTGATAAATATTAAATTCAAGAAAGAATATCTTGTTTCCCGACTAAAGGTACATATTTACATAGTAAATATATAGCATCTTACTCTACATTTCGAGGTAAGATGTACTATTAATTTAAAAGCTCTCAAATGGTGAAAAGGTAAAGTCGACGGCTCTCAACTGTCGTTCTACTTACCTGAAAGACGTAGTTCTACGTCATTGGTAGTGAAAGTGTTAATTGCCGGTGTAGTATACCTTAAAACATGAATCAACGTCATGATATTGCCTTTATACAGTATTGTCTCTTCTTCTTGTTCCTTCCTCATCAATTCCTCAAAAGCACTTTCCATTTTTATTTGCCGGATGTAAAACGTATAAAAGACCTTTCATTTTGACCTTTCATGTAAATCATCAATTTAGAGGTCATCGAGAATCTACTCTTTAGACTGGTTCCTGACAATCTAATGATAGAGGGTCCAGTACCATCTTTTGAGAGTTGCGTAAATTTTAAATTTAATCCATATTCTGTTATGCGTGTGAATTCACGTTTACTATAAAACATAAGAGTTTTTAAAGCATTACAATTTAATCTTACATTGTAGTATTTGTTTAATACTCATTAAATCTACGATAGTATTTTAATAGATAGTAAAAGTTCTTTATGATGTTCTGGAATAATAATTGTCATTGTATGCAGTCACCTATAAAAACAGAACATACTATAAGAATGTTATTTTTGTTAAAATAAAATGCATTAAACTTTCTTTGGAATCATAGAGCGTTCTGAACGAAGATCATTCTATTATTAATACTTTTTTATTATTGCTATAGTTTTATTATGACATAATAGTAGCAAGAAATAAATATATATTAATTAAATACAAATAATATATTTATAAGATCTACGAAGATTTTTAGGGTGATTGTCCGTACTTATAACATTGCTTTGGAAAAGCTAAACTTTTGACACTCGATTATGAAAGCTTCTTCTTCGAAGAATTTACATATGTACTTCAAGTTACATAATTTTGTTCTTTGAGAAGGAAATCTATTTTCTAGGTAATATAATAATCGAATAAAACAAACTTGCTTTAAAATTAAGTAAAGTTAAGTAAAATTAAGGTTTAACATTAAGTTCTGAATTTTGCCTTCTGTGCGCTTCTTACATGTACGTATTTACATGTTTATAATACTTCTTGTCGATATGATAATATGTAATTTAATCTTAGCTTAAATTTTCAAAATCATGTATTATGATAGATTACAAATAACGCTAAAAGATATTTTTATACGCTATTCTTTGTCGGCTCCCAAATAAATAAAATGATAAATAACAATAATAAAATAATTATTAGAGAGTAACACAAAGAATTAACCAATATCATAATCTGATTTTACTAATTGAAGATTTACAGAAAATAGAATTCTTCGATTTGACTTCTGAATATCTTAAACATCAATGTATAAACTAATTTACAAAACCTATAAAATGAAATATATTGGGTAAAAAGTATAGACTATATAAAATAAAATATAGTGGAACAAAATATCAATTAATTTACATATATGAGCTATACAAAATGAAAATATTGTATGAGCTAATCTATATACAACGAAACATATTGATCATAGTTAAATGCTCTTAGATAAAAACAACTAACAAAAGGTACAAATATCTGTAGACAATTGACACTAGACACAATGCTTCATCTTAATAACAGATCGCGAGATATCATTTTTGTAATACTAAATCATATATCACCTCGATATTAAATGACGAAAAGGTCAAAACCGATTTGTTTTACTCATAAAATTCTTCAGCTAGGCTTGATTAGAATTCTTAATGATTCGTGTAAAGAACGCAACATTCACTCCCGTTAATAAGTACATATTAGGACTTTTTATACGAAACGTAAAAATTAATCTAAATTATCAAGGAAACGATTAATTGATCAGAATTTTGTATTCATGCAAGATTTCCATCTAATACTCGTATACGTGTGATAGCAAAAATTTCTTAAAATTATTTGCAAAGGTACATTTGTCGTGTTAGAAAATTTGTTATAATAGGCTCATTTACTTACCTACGTCGTAAATAGATTTGAATATTGGTTGACTATATTCGAACCCTCTATAAGCATTTCTAAAAAAAAAAACAGTACTTTTAAGTAGATTCAAAACTAAACGCTAGCTAAGTACTTTGAGAGATAAAAAAATAAAGTCGATCACTGCTCACACATGTTCGAAACATTCAATACCTTACCAGCTCCTTAGTAGAAGTTTTTCATTCGCTTAAAATCATTTTTCTCGTCTTCTAGTTCTTAAATAATTACAAGTACAAATGTTCAGTTACATTTTATAAGAATCTCACCTATCGTTTATAATTTGTAGAATTTTCCTAAGTTTGTTAGAAGAATTCAATGAAATGGTAATGCGTTTCCAACTCTCGTGATTCTATCGCTACTTGCAAAGGCTTCGACTCGTTCGAATATCGAAGTGATTATAGGTAAATTTTCGAAACTGTTCCGAGTTCCTAAAATCGAACTTGCGAAAATGAATACCTATGTAAGTGATCCAATGAACGAACCATTATATCTTCCACATAGTATTTAAACCCTGTGAAACGTATCTTAGGTATCGAATTTAATTCAAATTTTTTAATACATATTAAACTCGATTCCATTATTAAAAACTTGAAATTCAAAAATTTTGGTAATGAAGAACAAAAGAACAGAATCAAAAGGAAAGAATTAACCTCATTACAAATTGACGAGACTATTATCAGTTACATTATATTCTTATTTCAAACTATATAATAATTCTTAAGATTATCGATAACTTCTTAATGATTTTTCAAGTTTACTTAAGTTTTCGTAAGTGTTGTAATACTTATCAACGCATAAGTCCGTGAAGCGTCGCCTCTTAATAAATTTTACGGCATGATAGCTCGCAAGCGCGCAGCGTCAAGATAATAATTAATTTCCTGGAGTATTTTCCAACGAGAATATCCCTTTATGTGGGTTAAACGTAGATTTAATTATATTATATTAAAACTACTATGTACCTTCAGTATCGTCGCCATAATATCCTGTGAATGGTAATTTAATTCCTTTCACAAAGGTATGAAAATTATAATATCCATTCATGTTACACCAGCCGATCCTGGCTTTCTCTCTCTCTCTCTCTCTCTTTCTCTTTCTCTCTCTCGCTTATTGCCTTCCTCTTTTGGTATCTTTGACATCGACCAATTGCATTTCAGCGTCGATCTTCTCGCACCGTTGACGAAAATATAGCACGCTGTTTTAATTGCAACGTGGAAACATTTTGATGTAATCTTGATATTTTATGGTAATTTCATTTGTACTTCGCGACAGTTACGGAGCGTGTGAATAATGGTAAATTTATAATGAAAGAAATAATATGAGAATTATCATTATTTTATCGTTTTTGTGAAATAAATTTCGCGGAAAATTGAAATGGACGGAGCCTTAAGAACTAATGAGAACATTTTTATTGCCATTATTTACAATTAGATTACAAATATTTATGCAGATAAGTATTTTTATCAACACAAGTAGAATCTAAGAAAAGATTTTTTTCACCTACTAAAAGGTATGACTGATACATTTTGGATATATTTTATATAATTTTCATACTACATAGACTGCACAAATATTCGCAGTTTATTATAACAAATAGCAAGCAATTCGTTTATTGTAAATGTATGTGATATATACAGTAATTATGTCTTTTAATAAGTAGTTTCGATTTGTAATCTGATGATTCCATATTACTGATATATTTCATATATTTTTTACGCATATTTAAATACGTATTTTGTTTCATACGTAACATGCATAAACGTCCGGCAGTTCAGTAATTAGTATGTTTTTCTTTTTTGAAGATTTCTATAAGTCGTCCACGATATTTATCGTGAAAACCTACTATAACAAGGGACCGGTTCACATGTCCATGTGAATTTATTTATTAGGTTTATTTATTAGGACGAGAGTCCCAATTCGAAAAAATATCAATTCGCGAAACCTCATAGCGGGAGAAAGACATATTTTTTAGGAGCAATTTTCTTTATTTTTCTTGTACATACCTACAAGTAACACATGCGTAAGTACATACATACATACAAGTAAATACAGAAAATACAAAAATACTCGTGGGATAAATTGTTCGTCGACATTGTACGAAGGATATCGTGTCGCGAGATACCACCTCGCCCATGATTGCGCAGCTGTTAACACATTGTTGATCGGAAACGCATCAATACATCTTTTCTTACCCGAATATTGTTGAGTATTTTTGAGTGTGACGTATTCAAACGTGTTTAGAGAAAGATACAAATCAACGTAAGAAGTTGTTAGAGTTTAAAATTGATAAAATGTTTATTGTAGAATTTATGATTGTGTTTATCATTTACCTTTTGTTATGTTAGGCTCTTTTCTGATCTTTTATATATTATAAACACAATTTTGTTACCATTAAATTTTGAGTAAAGAAGAAATTTTTGGTGAATTTTATGCCGATGCTTTATCCGATTGTCCAAGTGACAATGCTAATAATTCGGAAGATGAAAGTTCTTCAAAATATAATTCTAATACGGACGATGTGAATATTACTAACTGATTCTAATACCAAAAGTGAAAATAATATTCGCTGTGCCGAAGAATGCTTTTTTACTTTCGCAGTGGATTCCGGAGTGGATTGAAAACAGCATTTCACAAAAATCAGGAGACTTTACAGGTATAACTATTTCGGTTAACAATACCCAAAGTGACAATTAAGTTGTAGAATCAATTTTTGGTAACGACTTTTTAGATTTGGTAATTTGTCATACAAACTTGTATCATTAACAGAACGAAAGACCGCAAGCGCGCTTATAAAACTTATAAAACTTATAAGACTTTAAAATAAACTGATATAACGAATAGCGATATAAACAAATTTGTAGGATTAAGGCCCGATGCAGACGAGAGACATTTGTCTGCGTGATGTCGTTGCAATCATATGTTCTTTTCTGTATCCCCAGCTAAGAACAACGAAGACAGGCATATGATTGCAGCGATGTTGCGCGGGTAAAAGTTACTTGTCTGCATCGGATCTAATAATTTTAGTAATGCAAACATTTTGGTGATGTTCCAATATTATCACGCGTGAAAAATAGCCAGTCACAGGCGTTTCTGTATAAGTCCTGGTCAGCAATGTATTAAAGTTCCTAAGTTTAACTAAAACGGCCCATGTGCGGTATCACAATGCTATCCATCCGACGCACTCAAAAAATCCTGCAGGGCACGAATAAACGCAGTAGGGAGAATTCGTCGAGTTTTCGTAGCGTATGCATATGTCGGAAAAACGTAGAACGAGTCAATGTCGCCAAGGGGTCGTAGGTGGATCGTGTGATCCACGTGTATGTGTGTTTGTACGTGTTATAGCGTGCGGTACGGGCAACGTAGGGACAAGAGAGGCGATATATAATGTTCCGCGATATTAAACGGGACGCATTCCACCGAAGCCACCCTCTGGTCCCTGCTATGAATGCTTCTACGATCCCCATCTCCTGTCTCACCCTTCCTCATACATCCTCACGCACATACATAGACACGTACCCACCCCTATCAGGCGCACAACTACCCACGGGAGCTGGCAAAGCTGGCCTACTCGACCAGAGCTACCCCCGAATGGTTATATGCCAAATTTACAGCTTAGCCAGAGCCACTACTACCCACGAACACGCCATTTACTACACCCCCGGGGACCAAGAACCGGATACGCGGTTCTATGACGTGTTTGCTCAAGGATAAAGCTGCTTCGAACGATTTACGGATGTCACTGATAGGAGCGGCGGGACATGCCGTTCGAGTGCCCCACGATTTTTAAGGGGATAACTGGAGGGATTGGTTTAATGCTGTCGATTGCTGTTTGAGTTTCGAATGAACGGTGTGGCAGGTTTGCTTGAAAAGCGGTTTCTTATGGGGGAAATTGTTTTTCACTGATATGATGAAGAAATTGAGATATTGAACGTTCATTAAACTTTTCTTTTACTAGAGCAACTGTTTCGTTCGATGTACAACATATGGCATCGTTTACATAGACAAACATTCTTTGCAGAACTGCCGAGAAAGAAGATGGACCTCGTCACTGAAAACGATTTTGTTCCCCAAATTGTTAACAGCTGGGAACTTTTCCAAAGCCCAATTAGATAATTCACGACGCATAGAATGATCTCAACGCGGCAAATCTTGCGTCAGTTGGATCTTATACGGCGTAATTACAAATCCTTTGTAAAATATGGACGGCGAGGAATTGATAGGTTTGGATTTCCTTCCACGCTATCACGTACGTCAGCAATATTTTCAGAAGAGCCAACTAAACGTTGATAAATACGTGTTGCATCGCAAACCGAGCCAGTCTCTTCCAATTTCTGCGCAGTTCGACGAATTATACGCTCGAAAGGCCGCTTTCGGTTAAAAAAAAAACAAGCTCGAGCAAAACTTTACTTTGTGTAATAGATTTTCACAATTTACACGCATTGCTACAGTGTTCTATAGCGATTTGTTTATATTTTCTGATGAAATGTATCAGATGATATCATGAAAGATTTGTCAAACCGTTTTGCGGTGCCACCTTCTGAAACATGTGACACTCAATTTCAATAACCTTATATTAAAAAGAACGGTTGCGTTGATTTATGTTTGTGTTTGAAGTAAATAGTGCAGTAGATTTAGTAAGTTTAGATGAAGACAGATGTAGGCTGGCTTTTTGAATTTTTTGATAAAATGATATTTAATAGTAGATTCGGAGATGGAAGTTGTTGAAGAAATTAGTTATCTATACATAAAATATGTTAAATCGAATCCTATCGTGCTTTTAAAACTAAAACGTTATATTCGAAAATATTGAACGATAAATGTAATTTGTTTTTGATAAAATTGTTAATTTTAGTGGTAAGTTTCAACGTTTGTGTTAGTCTATACGTATACTTTAAAACGAGCTTCTCAACATTAAGTTCCTACAGCTTCCATATACATTTTAGCATTCGTTTGAAATTTCAATAATACGAACATTATCTGTCATTGCTAGACTGCAGATTTTTATGCATTTATGGCGAATATAAGATTGCAGAAATGCTCGGAATCTACATGCATAACATGTAAAAATTCATAAAGTACGCAAAGCTCAGCATCTATTATAATATTTAGTAAGTAAAACAAATTTCTGGTTACGTACTATCCCTTTATTTGCCTTTATAAACATATGGATTTGCGTAAATATTCACGTCTGCTCGTTACAGGGTTAATAAAATAAGCTGCTTTGTATAACACGTATAATAATTATATATGCATGTTCATAAAAGCGTTCTCTAAATGTTCAAATGCACGAGCCACTGTCTATCGGCACAGAACTACAAAATTATAACTATCTGTACTGAAACTACCTCCAACTGAAATTCTGGAAATCGACCAGACGGTGACCCGAAATCGTCGTGGTGGAAGCGAAAAGGAAGCAAGAAATTTAGTTACGCGTACGGAATAGGATGAGGAAAGCGGAGAAGAGAAGGCCGAGAGTGCAAGGCGTGCATTGCCGGACAAGGACGTGTCCTGGGATCTCCCGTGACCAGGAGTAGCCACGACATTCCAAAATGCTTTCTCCCACCCCCTGCTCGAGTTCCTGCGCCGTATCACGGTTGACCCGGCCATTCCCTATCCTTCATCCGCGCATTTCCATCCCTCTGGCGACGGAGCTCGAGCCCCGTCGACCGGCGGGCACACCGAATGCAACCATGCGTCATCCACCATGATCTATGCTTTCTGCCGCTCTGGCATTACGCCCCGTGTGCACGCGCGAGCGCAAACTGACTATACTACTCTTCAAAAGTACACTACCCTCCACAAGTATTTAGAGACAAATTATTTTAATACAAGTAAAATAGAATTTTGCTGACTCGAAACTGTATAATTGAAAGATCTCTATAAGACTAGAGTTTTATGCTTGAATTACATACGACATAGAGTGGATCACGAAAATATTCGAACACTTATAAAAACTTTCTGTGAATATATTACGTGCGTTCTATGAAATATTTTAGAATTTTATCAGCACTGTAGCGAAATATGATTATCATTAATTGTATCGATTAAAATGGGGAAGGAAATTTGAAATTCTACGTAGAAACACTGATATCCAGTGGAATGGAACGCACATATACATACGTATATTTACAGTAAATATCTTGTAACTTCTATATACATTTTCAGATTAATTTCAAATTTCATCAATGTAATCGTGATAACTGTGTCTCACTATGAGATGAGCGTTCAAATAGATTGCACGTATTATTTTATAAATGAGCAAGAACTTATCTACTTTAATTAAAAAAGGATTCTGACTTTTGAATAGCTCTTGAATATTTTTAAAGGTTTCAAAGAATTTAAAACATCAGAAGAGACGATTGCACTTTTACCACACTTTTGTATCTTTGTATCGAGATAAGGATAATAAAATAGAAATTCCAACATGGTTGTAATCGTTCAAAAGTCACATTAATGAACTCTATAAACTGAAAGATACAGAAAACTGCCGATATTACAAACGCTGTTTTTTAGATTTCCTTTGGAATTTACCACTATTTATGTTATTTCCTTGCGGTAAATGACTTTACGAGAAGTTGTTTGTGTTTTTAGAATTACGTATTAAATGTGTACAGTAGAACCTTTATAATCCGAAAACTTCGGAAAAGTATTATTTTATTATGCAAATACTTCGTTATTATTTTTGTATTATTATGTACGAAAGTATATTATTATATGCAAGTATGTGTACATTTATACGCATTTGTATACGTATTTGTATGCACGGTTAAATCGCCTATACGGGGATAGGTACGCGACATTTACATAAGGGTGTACACCAGGTTGGTTCGGAGTTCAGAGATATATGAATTTGATGGTCACACATGCGTATGCGTGACCCTCTCTGTTTCTCTGACTTCTCTCTGACTGTCGCTGTTCGCCTGTGTTCGCGTCTCTATTAAAGCTCCGCTCATTTTCAGCTGCATATTGTGCCCGTGCGCACTCTCATCCAAGCGCTGCGAATATTCAGTGAGCTCGTGGAATACGAGTGTGTTTCATTGTTTTTGTGTGCCTTTCTTAGGAAGGGGAGCTTTTTTAGTAGATTGATTTGAGATCTATTGAAAGATCTATTGAAAAGTGATGGATTTACATTAGCTACAAAAAGTATTCATATTTATACCAAAATATAAATAAATGAAGTATAAATATATTATATTTATACGCCACTATATTCATCAAAGCATTTACATATATATTAATTAGTCGATTAATAGGTGTACGTATATTAAGTATTTAAAGATTTATTATCATTTAGTAGTTTATATGAACTATAAAAACATCCGATGCTAAGAAAATGAGATACAAAACTTAATAAAAAGCTCTTTATTGAAAAATAAGAGTATGTACAAATACTTGTTGAAACCATTGTAGTTTGTGGAAGTCATTGATTTTAAAAGTTTGGTTTCTGGATAGTTTCTTCTACTACTATGAACAACTATGCTATCTCTGATGATAAGTTGTCAATCAAACATAATCGGATAAAATTATAATGAAATTCCATTTATATGAACGAAATTTTACTGATGACGCCACATTGACGTCACGGCCTAGTTGGTCCTGGAGGCAGATGTCGCCCACTGATGTGACGCCACGTTTACGTGGTGTGCGAATGATTTTCAAACAGCATTGGAAAGATTGACGAATTTTAAGAAAATAAATTTCAATCACGATAGAAGTCACGCACATTGGCCCAACAGTCAATGTATTAAATAAATTCTTATTTGTTCAAACTACCTACTTCTCTGAATATGAATTCCTATTGTATGAACGAAAAGTTATAGTTAGCGGGAAGAATCATTGATCTCCTATCATATAAATTTGGATTATAGATACAGAGCGTTTTGTTTATCTCGGATTATTTAATATTTTAGTTACTCTTATTGATACAAAAAGTTATATCAGGCCAAAGTCAATTAGTTTAAAAGATATTTTAACTTCAATTTTGTATGTATAAATTACACGTATACAGTGTACAAATTACATATATATATTTTTTTTTTTTCTGATAAGTTCCTATAAACGGAGTTTTACTGTAACTGAAAATCTGTACTAAATTTTTTGAACTATAAAGCGTTATGATATAGATATAAAATACATAGGAAAGTGAAATCAATTCGATATGAAGCAAATACAAAAAAAGCAATCAAGGTTTGTCCATCAGTTTAGCGTTCTTGCAGATACACAAATGCACAGAATGCATAGAATTGTATAAGGTATCTGAAATAAAGTTCTCGTTATGATTTTCAATGAAACACATCTCCACTTAAATTCTATTTCTATAATTGTGCCTATAAAAATATAAATTTGCATATACAGTAGTTTGTTGTATTTTACTGATAAAGCACAGAAATTTTGTAGTGATGAATAGTCATCGTATAAATATATGGAACTTTCTTGTTCCAGGCGTAAAGTATTCATGTATTATTAAAAACGCTACTTAAAAAGCAGAAGATTGCAGAGTTTTGTTAAAACTCTTCTACAGTTTTAAACACATTTGGATAAAATTTTCGCACTAGCTAGTGCACTTGGCTGTTTTAAACATGTATGTCATTTCAAAATGCCAGATTTAAAAACTAGTGTCAAGTCAAATCAATCCATAGGACTATATGTACCTAATACATAGATTGCGAATGTTTCTGCATTTATAAAAAATTAAAAAGTGGAAAAATTTATAGAATATACATGACAACATATATAAAAATATATAAAATACTCGAATACTTGTTATAATATTGGTATATAAATATTTCTATTCTGATTTCATTATTTTCTTTCTTCGTTACTTTAGTTATTAAAGGCATACATTTGCAACAAGATAATACAATTTTCTACTAATACAATTTTCCGTATTAGACGTCAATTTTCTACATGAAGGCACCGCATTAATGAAAGTTTCCAGTGTAATAGGCCCACCCAGTCAAATCTTTCAAAATAAAACGAAAACTTCCAATGTATGCAACAGTCTCGTCGCTTGAAGCTGAATCTCCCAACATAAAACTCTATTAATGAAAGCTTGCGATGTAACATTCCATCTAGTCCAATTAAACACAAAAAAATAATAAAGATTTACGGTGCAACAGCTCTGTCCAATTATCAAATTATTCAACCCGATCAACTTTTTACAAATAAAATTCAATTAGAGTTCCCAGTGCAATAACAGTCTCGTCGAGGTAAATTTCCCAAAATAAACTTCAATTAATAAAAGTTCGCAGCGTAACATCTCCATCAAATTCAGTCGAACCTTTGAAAATAAAATCCAAACATCCTGACCTAGCGAAAAACGCGAAAAACACACCTTGCACTCTCCAATTCCTATACTTTTTCTCCGCTCAAAGAGTATCCCGTCGCGTCTCCCTCAAAGAAGCGCAAAAGCCAAGTACGGCCGCCAACGCCGCCGCCACCAGTTCCCCGAGATTAGAGGCTCGCGTGGAACGCGACAGGATGCAGTTTCCCCCGGCGTGTTACGGGGGTTCGTTGCTGTGAGAAAGGGGATCCGGTATTGCGGTCGGAAGCGAGGAGTCAGGGGCTCTTCCGGGGGCTTAACACACACACTCCACCCCCTGTAGGCGGAGTGTTCCGCCTCCAATCTACCCCCACCACTCAACCAAGCACTGATACGCGATATCAGCAAACACTTGTTGCTCCGACGTATAGAGAATCTAGAAAGCCGCGCCAACTGCCGCTCGTGCCGCGATTTTTCACGTGCTGATTTTTCCACCACCCTCCATACTCCCACCTCTGTGCAACCCCTCTTGTTCCACCTTCGCCAAACTGCAGTGAAATTTTCGCGCGTGCTTTCCCTATATAGAGATTTCCCTCTCTTTCTTTCTATAAGGTTTCTCTTTCTATTTGACTGTTAGTGGGTGTCTCTCTCTCTCTCTCTCTCTCTCTCTCTCTCTCTCTCTCTATTTTACTGAGACTGTCTCTCTCTTTGTTTTGCTTGGTGAAAGACTTGGACGAGGGGTTGGGTCGGGTTGTGTGGCGGATTGTGATATTCGAGGCTTGAAAACGAGCCGCGCGGATTCCGTCACGCGGCCGCGGCCCGGAGTCCGAGATATGTCGGCGGTGCAACGCTGTAAATCTTCTTCGTTTGTTGCGATGCGCGCGGAACTTCCGGCACAGGCCGCCTCGATATGATACGCGCGCGGCCACGACTCCGAACGCGTTCACAGTAATTTGTTTACGATTGCTTATATTGGATTCGGAGAGTTTACGATTATTTATACCTATTGGATTTAAGGAGTTTAATGCAGTGGAGTGAAAAAGTTTTTCGTCTGATAGATATTTTTATTTGTATTTGTATAAAAGCGATATGTCAAAGAATTTTGAGTCAGAATAGTGTTTATTAGTTTTACTATTTTCTTTTACTTATTTTAAGCACTTACACCCAATGTTAGTTGAATTTCTTTTAGATTTTAGATTTAAATTTCTTCGCAATTTTGTTTTACAATTACAACTTATATTGGATTAGAGGAGTTCAATGCAGTGATATGAGAAAGTTTCTAGCCAGACAGACTTTTTTTTATTTGGATATGTGTATAAAAGAGCGAGGTTTTATGAAATTTTTAGTAGTACTAGTATTTATTATTTAATAATATTGTTCATTAACTGTACTGTTTCCTTCTATTTTTTTTATGCATTTATACACAATGTTAGTTAAAATTCTTTTAGATTCCAGATTTAGACTTGTTTTAGGATTATTTATATTGGATTTAGAAAACTTTATATGGTATTGTGAGAAAGTTTTTGGGCAAATGGATTTTGCCTAAGAAATTTCGACTTCAAAAGTGATTTTTCATAGAATTTTAAGTAATGATAGTGTTTATTTGCTCTATTCTTTTACATGTACTTATATTTAATTTTAATTAAAATTTTTTGAAATATTGGTTTCGTCATATTAGGTGAAAGCTTTATCTGACTTATTGTTAGAACTTCAAAATTTTTGCATACCAGTGTAACTTGATCGTTGTCTCGTGTAATGTTTATTATTTTTTTTTTTTTTTTTTTGAATGTGAAATTTCTGTGTTTGAGTGGTTGTTAATTTTTGAAGTGTAAAGCAATTTACATATAAGAACCCGTTGGTTTATGTTGTATTTATCGAGTGTAGGAACTCCGTTTGATTTTTCTTTTCTGATTTGTCCTTTTTTAAGTCTGATGAAATTACTGGACTTTAGAAACGAGTTTAATTTCTCTTCTCTTCTTTTTCTCCTTTGTTTTTTTCTAATGTGAAAAATTGTAGGACATATATATATATATATATATGTTGGATTATATTGCATTTATCCAGTTTAATACATTCTTTATGGTTTCTTTCTTTCTCTTTTTTGGTACTTTTATGTTTGAAAAGTTTATGCAGGAAATTAATGTATAATTATGTTATTGTTCTCCTTCGGGATTCTCCCTACATTAAAAATATACAATACGACTATATTACATTTCAACTATTACTAGATATACATTGTACTATGTGTACTTATTTTATCTATGCTTAGACTTGCTTATCCTACTTTTATCTTAAATAACCTATTTATTTATCCGTACTTGATTGCACTTTTTAACGGTATCTAAATTACTAATTAAAATCGTATTTCCTTGGCTTGATGATTGTAAGGGATTAATGTATTGGATGTATTCGATTGTTACAGGCAGTGCGGTGGCTGCAGCCGACACCATTTCCGCGCCGTGGACTCCCACGAGTTCCGGGCCGCCGCCCGACGCGAACGGCTCCGGCTCGGATACCAAGAACCTCGACGTTGGCGAAATTAGCGATGTAAGTTCATTTACTACGAGTAACGATAAATATTCGAACGATAATCTGTTCCTTTTTCCTTCTATAAAGTTCTGCGACATAGTTGTGCGAGTACTTCTTTGTTAAATCAGCAAATATTGATACCAATTTCGGCGCAGATATTTCATTATTATTCCGCACGGATTTTTCATTATGTCACGAGAAGCTGTTCTTTCTACTCATTTTTTCTACTCACTTTGATTCTCACTCATTGACGAACTTGTTTTCGTGTACTTAGGAGCGTAGTGAAGACCATTTGCTTAGATTTAGGTCTTTTATACGTGTTTATAAATGGAGATAGAATCACAGGTAGAAAAATTGACGAAGGTTGAGTTAAGTACTATTAGAGAATTGGAAGACTTGTGTATATGAACGAATTTTGTGCTTTTTAGCGACGAATATGGCTATGTAAATAAGTTTTGTAATTGGTTATTAATTTTTCTTATAAATATTTATCGATCTTTATGCTTTAAGTATATAAATAAAAAATGAAAGTGTCGAATATTTAATCATTGCACTATAAATTTCCAAAGTTTCGTCAAAATTGGCGTATCATATTTTGATGATACCCCTTGTCGGTATGAATGACATGATATCTCAATTTTATGATTTAAAAATGATTTGAATAACTAAATCGTATTATTCTATATAAATGTACAATCTGTATAAGATATGCAATTCAGCATCAAGGGGTTAATTAACACTGAGAGGCAGACAATTATGAAAGATCACGATCATGTAAAGCATTCATGAATCGTGCATGAAAAGACATCGTAGGCTAATGAAGTTTATTTATATACATGTATTAACAATCATTGTTTACAATCTTTATCGAGTATTTAATTTGTTAACAAATTAGAAAATTATGTCATTTTATAACATGCCACAAAATGATTCGTTAAAGGTACATGGTGATTATCTTCTACTACCACAGATACACCGAAAATGAATCTGTCAATGGCCTAGATAATTAATATTACAATAATGAGAAACATTATTCGATAGACTAGAAATCTCAATTTAAGCTGTGATTTGTTAATTAGATTGCTCTATGGTTCTCTATACGTAAGTAAAATTTAATTCATCGTTTCGGAATTATAAATTGTCGAAGGATATTTCTTTTTTCTGTAAATTTTTCAGTCGTTAATAATATACTAAGTAAAATAATAATTTCGAATAATTTCATCTTCGTTAATTATGATTTCAAGATAAGTTCAGTCATAACAACATTTATATCTTGTTTTGCATTGTGTAAACGATAAATCACATGTTCAGAACTGTCGCTTTTAATTTAATTTGTTATATCATAAAATTGCAAAACTTGTAAAGACTTCCGATTTGATTAATCGATCCGCATTGATTAAACATCGATTAAGCCTGGTAGTTTAATACGAGACACTTCAACATTTTAAAGGTTTATTAATATAAAGTTAACTAAATTCACAAAAGAGCAACCATTGCTGAAAAATTTTAATCGCTATTCTTTCAATATTCATTCCTTTCTGCCGTTAATTCCTTATCCTGATTAACAATCCCATAAATTCTTCTTTCAATTACAATAACTTACTTTTCACGTAATGTAATAAAATTTCTTACACATCTATGACTCTGACACTTGTGAGGATACAAGCACAAACGAGTTCTTAGCTCCAGAGGAATTGCGTGCCAGCCAATATTATAAACGTGACTGGACTTCTCAGAAAAGACTTTCCCCTGCTCGCAGAATCGTTTCACCTTCTATCTTTTTACGCTTGATCTAAACGGCCGAAGTAATCTCATTATTTTGTTCATGCAGCACTAACCTCTCTCATTCTTTGAAATTTTTAATTAACCCGTAACTTGCATTCAATCATCCTGTTGATAAACGTTAAACATAATCGACCATAAATGTTAGAACGCTTAAAGTCAGCCACAAAAATCTATATACACATATTAAATATAAAATGTTATGGTAAAAACGTCAGCACTACGAATTTTATAGACCAAGATCAGATTAAGAAAAAAGAGATAAAAGGACATAAAATATAATATTAAAGAAGTACATATGTGTGTTAACATGTCTATGTAATGATAAAAATCGGCTTAATATTATATTAATAATTTGTAGGACATCGTTTTTAGTTTCCTTGGTAAATGAAACACACAAAATTCAATAGTATAGTATAGTATATAGTATAGTATATAGTATATAGTATAGTATATAGTATAGTATATATATATAGTATATATATATATATATATATATATATATATATATAGTGTATATATATATATATAGTGTATATATATATATATATATATATATATATATATACTTATACACAATATATAATATATATACTTATTACGTACATTTGTAATTACAAAATTTACTATTACATTCTTAACAAATTTTATTTCATTTAATATTGTATATGATGTACATCGTAAGACGCGTATAATATGACTGAATAACATTATAACAAAATAACTAGAAAATAAAAACAGGGAATGTATTCAATTTGCTCAAAATGTCAATAGGTATCTTAATATTGAAGAAAAGTAATCATCTGAATCTAGTGATAATGAATTGATCACGTTACTATGTAATGTAGTTAGCTGATGTTTTAAATTTGTAGGTTCTTTTGTCATAAAAAGAAGACGGCTAAATAAATTCAAATTTTCCTCGATTCTTCAATATCATAATGATTATATTCATAGAAACAATGTTGACTATAACAATTTAGGTTGGGTTGCCTAATCTTAAGATAAGAATAAAACATTATCAGCAATGAACAAAGCGATGATTGCAATTAATGGAAATGAATTTACAATTGAGAGAATATACAACATGGAATACTAAATTAAATGGAATATCTTACAATTAAATAACCTATATAAACTAAATCAAGCTATTATGATGTAAAATCCAACGAGGAATATCGAGGCTTAAATCTCCAAACGATACATAGATAGATTAACCAAGAATCTTAGACGATCACAAACATTTCACGAGAGTTTCCGTATCAGCTAAAGAGTCTGTGAGAAATCCTATCTGAGGCGTTCGTATTTTGCAGGACGAGAAGGACCTATCGGCAGCGGACGCGGAGGGTGTATGGTCGCCGGATATCGAGCAGAGCTTCCAGGAAGCTCTCACTATATATCCGCCATGTGGCCGACGCAAAATCATCCTGTCCGACGAAGGGAAGATGTACGGTGAGTCGAGCAATTTCCTGGCAAATCTCTCTTCGACGTTTTCGCTAGAGTGAAGAAAATAAAAAAATAAAAAGACGGAAGTAGAAAACAACGATGGAGAAAGAAGTAGCACTAGTATACAGAATATTCCGTCTAAAATTTTTCAATCATTTACGGTTATGTAACAATACAAAGTCTTCAACCAAAATATAAAAGAAATGGCCACAATAAAAATTTTGAAAATAGTTCGTTTTCACAACGAAACCAAAGTTACCTTAGTTTTCTTAAACAGGACCATATATTTATTTTCTCATTAGATTGTAGCGAATGTTAAGACTACTTCAAAAAGCATATTACATGATATTTTTATTAACATAATACCGCGTTATCTATAGTCCGTTGTATACTAATCGGCTAATTAATGATATTGAAAATCTGCCAAAGAGGATTAGTGTAGAGCTGTGTATCCAGCCAGTTTAGTAACAGCAACACATTCAAACTTCTGCCATCTATCTTTTTTCTTAATTATGACGCAAGATCTAAATCAAAAAATATATTTGTTATGTTGTTGTTGTGTTTTACGCTAGAAATGTTTTAATCGTTTCGTTACCTGATGCACTGTAAAAGAAGAAGAGCATAAACTGCAGGTACAGTTGAAGTATGTTAATATAATTATTTTTTAACTAAATTCTGTAAAAAAAAGGCTAAAATTTCAGGAGCTAAACTATCAAATCAAGCTCAAATCTAACAGAAGGTTTAAAGTACTACTCAAACAAATTACAATGACTACAAAAAATATTTGCACACCATTACATTTATTATGTTAATTAATTAGTATCTATTAATGGGGCTCAAGTACATATGTAAAATTTCGTATCAGTTAGCGACACTTCCATATAACTACGAAAATTTGATACTGAGAATGAAATATATAGAAGTTGATAAAAGAAATGCTTCATTGGGAAATAAAAGTATGTGCAAATATTTTTAATAGTCACTGCAATTTTTGCTTCCAAGAACCGATTTATTCGCAAAGAATATCTCGGCAAAGAAAAACATCGTTGCACGAAGGACTATTCCTTCTGCTTCACGTACGGGCGTTGCGATGGTAGAAATGCCCAGCCGAGCTCGTTATTGCTCGATGCTGAGGTCAGTCTACGTGACCGACCAGATATTGCCTACTACGACCACGGGTACCACTGTAGTCGCCACCATTAACCGCCATGAACTCACCACCGAGGCAATAATGCCACGCCTCAAAAGATAGCCCCTCGACCAGCATCTTTGTCCTAATATAGATTCCCATTTTCCACTATCTCTTTTCAGTCCTTCTTAACGAACTTTTCGTCAATTTATACGGTTAGGTGAATGATATTTTCTCTTTGCGATTTAACGATTTAACAATTTAAACCTCAAGCATATTAAATTTTATATTATTTAGTATAGATACTTTCATAAGTTTCATATGATCAGAAAAATTTAATATTGCAAAAAAAGAATACGTGCAAATATTTTTTATAACCACTGTATTTTCCTATTTTCTATTTTATTTTTTATTTTATTTTTTATTTTCGAATTATAGTGTTCTACCGTTACAAAATTTTTTAATTTAAAGTTAAGATTGATTTAAATGTTTTAGATATATTATAATGTTTACGATATATTTATACACACATGTATATACTAATATGTATAATTTCTCGTTTCGATTTTATAGTAAAGATTTTCCTTAAATATCAAAACTCTCTGAGAAGTGCGATGAAACTTAATTTTGTGACCTACTGCGTTGTTTAGATCATTTTTGGCAGAATCGTTATCTTGTTGTTTTAGTTACAAAATTTCTGAAACTTGACGGATATGAGAAAATAGCCATCAACATATATGATCTCTCGTTTCAACTCTATGCTGAAGATTTTCTTAAAATACTCAAATTCGTTTTCTCGGTTAAAATAAAGCTAAGATCGAAACTAAAACGATAAAATTTTATAGAAAAGAAGCTAAACTATCATCCTACCTATAATTATATCATACCTACTACCTTTTAAATTTATTCAACACGAAGACAAATTTTTCACGAATCATATCATAAAACAAAAATTGATTACAATAATAATCCTTTTTCTGATCTCAATCCCACCTCCAGTCCTTCTTGCCATATTTTTTCAGGCAGATGTAGGCTTGAATCCCTATTCGTTAAGGCACAATGTCGCTTAATTTTCGAAAGCACTCCGCGGCAAAAGCCGACGGGTGGCTATTCAATCTTGGCCCGTGGCCGCTCATGAAAACGAAGCTTAATTCAGACGTCTGGCTCGCTAACAACGAGCGAAAACAAGGAGAACGACAATCGACAAAGCTGCGTATCGTCCTTTACTTGCTGTATTACACGAGGAAATTTCATTTTATTCTAGTAGGACAATTCTTGAAGCTTTCACGGCTCGAATTGTCACATCTAACACTGTTACTTGGTATTATCGTAGATAACATTTGCCAGGCACAATACTGTTTGAAGATTCCGCTGAATACACTGTGTCTAAGAGGGAGATGTTTCCAAGGTTTCGCTAACATTGCAGCTACCAAAATGTTAGAAACTTTTTCGTTTGGACACAGCTTACTTTTATAAGTCTCAAGCAGTGCCGTACATAGCAGTAGCATTTATCTTATCTACCATAGTAGGAATTAATTTACAATAACGTTTAGTTTTGATCTATTTTTATTGAAGCAATTGCACTCTATACATAGAAATTATTCGTGTGGCAATTCATTGTACATTGTTAACCAAATTGTAATTAAAATTATTATAATTAGACTATATTACAGGAGGACCCCTATAACGTATCTCCTACTCGTATAACGCGATCAGAAAATTGCTACCACACACCCGTCTAACGCAATTGTAAAATTGCTTAAAAAGATTCTTTTACATATACGTGTAGTATGTGCCGAACAAAAACAGTACATACTGATAATCGTTTCGTTACGCTTGCCTTTTGTGCTTTGTTGCAAGCTTGATTCATTCCCGACATGCAAATGTATGCGTTCTTTGATCGATTAAAAAATGAAATAACTTTTATAAGATAAGTATTGCGATACGTATTGCGTGACAGTTATTTCTATACAGAATCAGCTGCATTACTCCCATATAGAATTTATTTTAGTTTTCTTGCTGGATGAGTTCTGTAAAATAGGGAATTCGGACAACGCAAAATATATCTTCCGTATTATAGGGTCTCCTACTGTGTATTTTCTTATACTATTGATTACAATTCTTAAAAAACGAAATGGAGGAAAGGATTATTATTATTATCCCACTAGAGTAATAAGAAATATCATTATTATTATTATTATTACTATTAAGAGAATTATTATTACGAATACCTATAGCCTGCTGACGCGAAGAACTTTTTATAACAATTATGAATGACAAAACAAACCCTTATATGACTGCATGCGTAATTCCAAATTCAATGTCCGAATCTCCAACATTTCTATAATCTGGTCCTAATAAGCCACTGATCGGAATGGTCGAAAACGAGACACGATACAAAATTGATCGTCCCGCTCAAGATAGGAAAGAAAAGGAAGAGAAACCTAGAAAGAGACCGAGAGTAACGGCATCGACGTTCGTCGAACGCAGATGGAAACAAAGGATAACGAGGCGCGAAAATCGCTTAACGCGATTGGCTATCGATCCTATGGGAAACTTATCTTGCCCGTTGCTCACTCGCCGAGCCAATAAAGGATCCCTCGGCCTTTCCACGGGATTAAATATCTCGGGGCAATTTACCTCCTTCGATCTCTCGTCCTTTCCTCGCACTCCACTGCCTCTCTTTTCACTCTTCTTTTTTCCATCAGGACGTCGACGCCCACACCGAGATTTCTCTACGAAGGAGCGATCGTTTTTGCAGCGGACGAACGCCAAGGGAAATCAACCCCAGAAACTGCGCAATTCGCCGCGCTTATTCAAATATTATTACACCTCGTATAATTTTCGACGATTTTTTGGTGTTTTCAGTAAAAGTGATGATCTCTTTTTTTTTCGATTTTGTGTCAAGGATGAGGATTTTTCAGATTCTTTGGGGTATTTAAAAAAATTTTTCATTTTTAATTCAAATATTTTTTAGGATCCTCGGAATTATTTGATTGAAAACGCGTAAATATATTGTTCATAGAAATTTGGATACTTTGGTCGATTCATACTTTCATAGTATGAAAATCCCGTCTAAAACCATATATGTACTTAAGGTTTCTAGATACATAACTAAATTGTGAATTTTTACGCAAATTCATATTTTTATAGACATAACTATACATTTTAAATATACACTAAAATAGACATTCCTTTTACCTACTAAAAGTTATAATCAGTATTTTACTTTGGATATTTTATATGTTTTTTATACATTATATCCATTTTCTGCATCTTTTCATTTCGCACGAATGCATATAAATTCACAGTTTATTTATAAATTTTTAATTTACGAAATAAATAAATAAAATTGTATTCATTATCTTTTATTATATAATTTATTATCATTACTTTGCAATGAACATAAAGTAACAAAAATAGAATTGAAAACTTTAAATGTAGTACTGAGATACTGAAACAAAATCTCTTTTTCTTCCAATTTTGGCCCATGAACTCTATATCGAAACTTGTATCCAGTGGAAAAAGTAAAACCAGATAAAAGATAATGGATAACTTAAAAGAAGATAGACAATTTTTAAATGATAAATAATATGACACATTTTATAGTGGCTTTAGTTAATAGATCATTTAATTACTTATTTTGAATTGCATAAAACAGCAGGAACTTTCAAGATAACCTAATATGTAGGAATAATAGAATGTAAAAGTGTGAAAAGTCCGATACTACTCAAATTTAATCGTCTTACCAATCGACAAAAGTACTATGCGCGGAGGTGTCGCAAATGCTAGAATTCCGATGATAAATAGCGCTTTATCTGGTTGGTGGAAACTTTATCGCAGATTATGCTTGGTGAAACGAAGTGCCGCAGCGTGCAGTATCTTTCGATCGGAATGGTTCCTCAGAGAATTCGTGTTTGGCTTTGATCACCAACTATGAACTTAGTCGGGGCGCATCGATGGCGACTTTGAAACATTAATCAGACGTACCTCGAAACATTAATCATTTAATGGAAGCGGAACAGCTTAACTCGGTTTCGATCCTCAAAATTCCACTCTAGGGACTCGATCGAGATAATCTTTAGACTCGCAGGCATTTTTAACGTTAACTGACGAACTATTATATGCATTACAATTTGAGAAGTTAGTTGAGATAGATGAAATAAAATAGTTCAAACAAATTAATTAAATGAAGAATTTAAAGATAGTAAACTGATAAAAGAAATAAAAAAGGAAAACTATCGCGAATTGTTGACAGAAAAGCGTTTTATAGATGATACAACGAGATTTTAATATATATTATTAATCTTATTCAAATTATTAAATATATATTATAGATGTTGTTATAATTATTTAGGTATTATACAATTTATAGAATAGATATCCATATTTACATTTATATTATTTATATTTACGTTTAGATATTAACTAATTTCTAGATATACCGAGAAAACTTTTTCTATAGTGACTCACAAAAGTATTTGAATTTGTAAAAACATTTTCTGAATATATTATATGTGTTATACAAAATGTTTTAAAGTTTGACTAACACTATAATGACGCGTGATTGGTATTATTGTATTGGTACAATTTCAAAGAAAACTGAAATTGCGTAGACATACAAGATTTTATTACACACATATGAAAAACCCGTGCAAAAAGGTATATTTAAGTTTTTAAACTTTAGTGAAAAATGGTGATGTTCTATATAAACACCGCTTCTTAAATTTTTGTCAGAGTTTACGATTATTTACAGTTAGTCGTGAGTGCTTATTTATCGAATTTTGCGTCTGACTTACCAAAGAAAGTAAAATCGCACTTTTACGTCATAAAATTATTTATGTTTATATATTAATATTATATAATTATTATTGATGTATTTCTATAAAAATTTTTGAAAACTAAAACATTTCACTCGCAAAAATCTTGGAATAACATTACGCCAGAAATTACAAAACCTTTAATTTTTTCAATGCTAAGGAGATAGCAGGATGTCCATCTTAACGTGTCAAAAGAATACGTAAAATCGTGTCATAGTGTTATCGTTTTTACTATAATATTTTATACTTAAAAGGTGTAGTATGTAGACTTAAGAGACTGACTGTATATCATCTTCTTACGATGAATGAACTTATGGAAGTAATTTATTTCTTAAGAACCGAATATTAATCGTATATTGATATAATGAGAATACACTGCGAATTTTTATGCAAGTTCATATTTTCGAAAATATATTTAAAAACGAATAATCTCTACGAAATTGTTCTGCCTATCAAATATTATAAAAACATTATACTTGAAATGTTTTATAACAATGACAATGACAGTGACAGTGACAATGACAATTTATTAATTTCAGGCCTCTCGGCCATGAAACGAATTTCGTTTGCACTTCAGTGTCTAACATCCACACATATATATCCGCTACGTCTGTATCCCTTCTCTATTCCCCCCTTCCTCTTCTAGGTATTTTACATATATTTTCTTATTACGAGCGTTCTCTGCAATTTTGTGTTTTTAAATTTTCTTCTAAAAATTCGCATTGTAGTAACGAAATTGGAAAATTAATAAAATGTGGAATCGATCAGTTTGGCTCAATAGAGGCTCATATACAGTCTTGCAAAAGAAATTTAGTCGACAAGGCGGATGATCGTAAAGCGCGGCGCGTCTTTTGAAACAGCGGTTTCGGTCGAGGGGGAGGGTGCGATTGGCGAAGAGGGACGAATGAAGAAAATTTGCAAGAAAAGATAGTTACGGCGTAGTCCGGTCACGGAACGTTGACCCATACTGTTCGAAGAAACTCGAATACGTTCCTCGGCCGCAGCTACACGGACTCTTTTTCTTTTCTTTCCTGTAGAAACTCGGCAAGAAGCTAAACGCTTCTCTAACTCTAAGCACTCCTCCATGCTCCACAGAACGCGCATCCTTCTATTTCTACTGGTTTATTGGATGCCGGACGCGGACGACCGGGAGTCTTGCTCCTTTTTCGCTTTGTTCGCCTCTCGACACAGCCTCTCTAAACAGACCAGAGAAAAAGAACATACTATCTGTCCGTTGAATTGAACGGTTTTTGCGGAATTACTATTATGTATTATTATTAGCAAATGATAAGCTTATTGTCTTCCCATTTCATGCCATATTTATGTTGCTCTTCGAAAAACTCTCTATTATTTCTTATGTCTTTCATCAGCCTTTCGATACAGGTGCTATTCACATTTGTGAGTTAACGGTAGCTACTTTTTAAACAAATAATGATATATTACTTTTTAACGAAACACGTACGAATAGTAAAGAATATGCATTCAATGGTCTTAAAAAAATTGCATCAACGACTACAAATGTATATAACATATTTGTTATAATGTATATAGCAGTAAGTATAAAATTTAATGTAGTTAAAGGGGATTCTCTAAATCTTTTTAAAGAAATAAAGAATGTTAGTATATTTGGTAATTGTACTAAAGAATTGAATAAATCAAGATCTTTTTCTCTTAAACCGAATTTACACTGTTTTACTTTAGACGAACACCGCGGACGATTCATCGAAAAACGCCGCTGTCGCCCTCGTTTAATCCACAATATTCCTCTAAAGTGAACACTGAACTGGGTAGAGCCGAGTTCTACTTTGGATGGACAGAATGGATAATACACTCGTAGCGAAATGACACTAACAAGGAATATAAACGTATGCTGAATGCGTATTCCGACTACCAATTCGCATTTCTGCATATTTCATACATACATCGTACAAAATGAATATAGAAACGAATACCGATAAATCAGAATTTTGTTTTTTGCAAATTAACGGATATAATTATATCGATATTTGCTAGAACATAGTAAGTTAATTTGGAATGTTATCCTAAATACAAAATATCTAATAAGCAGATTATTACTTTTAGTGCGCTGCAAATGATGATCTGGTCTAATAAATTTTTATATAAGATATAAGAGATCTGTAGTACTGTTTCCTATATGTGCAGTTACTTCTACCCTAATTTTATTAGATTTATACGAAAACCTTAAAATGCAGTTAGAAAAATCCCGAATACCCATTTAAGCGTTTTATGTAAATAGCCCTTATATAAGAGAGAAGGGGTAGAAAGAGTGAGAGAACTCAACTTTTTATATTGTAAAAATAGGATAACTTTGGAGAGAGCTGATATATTATAAAGCATTCGTATAGGAAACGATAAAATAAACGTAACAAGCTTGTTGTTGCTCTTACTACACGTATATTTAGAAAATGCTATATTATTTTTTGTTCGTTATATTTTTATGATTATAAAAGGTTTCATCTCGTCATAAAGAAGTCACATAGAATTAAAACGTATTCCCTATTAATAATTTTCATTAATCGCTTCTAATTGGTTTTAATTCATTTTTTTGTGGGAATAATTTCATCATAGTACGTAGAAATATCAAGCTTGAAACGATGCGCCGGCGTTAGAGTTGTATTCGCTAATTTGAAAAAAATCAAACCCTTGAATTATTGGTGTTTTGAGTTTAGATACGTAATCCGCGTAAACAAGTTTACGTGAAAATCGATAAACATATACGAGAAATATTAATGGAAAGTAACAATTTTTAATATCTTATTTAAACAAATGGACTTTTGAAAAATCTATAAACCCGATCATATTTCCCATTCAAAAGCATAAAATTCGCCAATCTGCACCGTTCCTCTACCTTGAATAGTTTTCGAAGTAATCCAGGAAATGCGTTTTCGACTCCAATTTAGAAGCTGTCTTCATCCAATAAATGTGGACGATTGACGCTAAAAAAGATACGTGTTGAATATTTGTAGCTACTTTATGTATCTGCAAAGTTTCATTAATATCGGTGTGTCACGTTTGAGTAATGTCCTTTGCCTTCATTTGGAGTATTCATCCAGTGAAGTGTTGTAAATATTCCGGGTTTCGTTCTTCACTTTCACCGTGCAGGAATCATCCGCAATGATTCTCTAACGTGAAACAGTGTAAATTCGGCTTTACGTGTTACAATCTTTTTCGAGGCTTATAGTTCGCGATAATTAAGCTTCAATGTTATTATATTCAACATATTCAACATATATTCGTTAATCTAGCGATTATTAGCGACCACAATGGCTACAGTGTCTCAGTAACTCTGTTAATCAGATGTTACAAAACGATATCTCCGTTACCTTTAATGATACGAGTAAAGGCATACGGAACGAATTGTTTCGATCGAAAGGGCACATATTATGAGGTAAAAGATTTTCTTTCATGGTCATATTTTTAGAGATTTAAACGTCGTATTGATCGCAAACGCATCGATTATATACAAAAAATAGTTAAACGAAAATATGTTAAACGAAATACTGTATGAACTATACGTATAAAACAATATATCGAAACGAAGTATCAATTAATCTATATGTACAACCCATACAAAGTGAAAATATAAGCTTATCGCTATAACGTTAAAACGAAACATATTGATTATAACTAAATACAATTCATAAAACAAAAGGTTAATACTCTTAAATAAAGATCCAACTATCTCATTGACACTAGACAATTGACACTAGACACAATGCTACATCTTAATAACAGATCGCGAGATATCATTTTTAATACTAAATCATATATCACTTCGATATTAAATAACGAAAAGGTCAAAACCGATTTGTTCTACTCATAAAATTCTTCAGCTATTATGAAGCTAAGATTTTTTAGGATCGATTAGAATTCTTAATGACTCGTATAAAGAACACAACATTCACTCCCGTTGATAAATACATACCAGGACGTGCTGGTTTTATACAAAATGTAAAAATTAATATCTATCAAAGAAACGATGGATCGATCAGCATGCGTGTTTACACAAAATTCCAATCTAATATACATATATATGTATATGTAGTAAAAATTTGTTAAAACTGTTTACAAAAGTCGCATTTATCATGTTAAAGAATTTATAGCGATGGGCTCAAGCACGTCAAATAGTTTCAATTACTAACCAATTACATACGTATATAAATTCGAATCCTCTATAAGTGTTTCAAAAAGAAAAAACAATAAATGTATATATAATATTATATTCTTTTATATATCTATGTATATATAACTAATATTAAGGAAGAAGAATTTAAAGAAGTAGTATTCAAAGCCTATGAAGTCGATCTGAAAAAGAATACAATATATTTTAATATGAAATCGCTAAAAGTGAAAAGAATCTGTTACGTTCAAAAAGGTAATAAAGACTGTATCACAAATTTGCAAGCTTATTAAATAATTTAATCTTCCAATATTTTAAATTGCATGGTACTTTGTCCAAACTAAATACCAAAGTCTATCGATTTAATCCGATTTTTGCTTCGAATATTTAATGTTTATATATTATTCTACGAATAAAATACTCTTGACAATATTTATTACTTAATATTATATAATAAATTGATTTATAAAATTTTGTTGAAGTTTTGTAGAATCGTGTACAATTATATTGTTATTCAAAGATTTTCTACGCTTTTCTACGATTTTCTAAGATATCTATTTTATTTTACGTATTTCATGTATGAAGATGAACAAGAACATAAAATGTCCCATAAAAAAGATCGAACAAACGGAATCGCATTTAAATTCAAGCACGCTTATTAAATTTTCGAGATATTTCTCCTCGAAAATGAGGACTCATGTGCAAAAAATTCTGCAGCTATCTTTTATCTTTGGGCAACCTGGAAGATGACGTTGATTATATTAAATTTCCTTTATTTAATTCGCAGATTTTTAACAAAGAAAAATGCTTTGCAGAGATTTTTTTACGGTAGAAGATTGATATCCATCAAACATTTACTTTTAGAATACAAAAAAGATTCAAAAACGAAACAAACAGTTTTTAAGTAGCTGCCCTAACTCTTTGTATAAATTATAAATATCTTGGTATATTATAATTTTCATTATAGATTTAAACATCTTGGTATACATATTATTAATTCATATTAATACATATTCAGTTTCGTTTGTCTGGTTTTCTTATATGAACTTACATTTGAAAAAAGTCCCATGACAATTTCTGAAAACGTAAATCTAGCATTTGCTTGAAGACATACTTCAGTTCACTTAAACGATATTAAGGAAAACGAAGAGAAACGAAATGGAAAAACTGTAACAATTCTATTCAAAAAATTGTTTTATTCGAGAGCCAAATAATTCTTAAAAATTTAGAACGATGTTAATTAAAGAATCTCAATGAACATACTTTTGATTAAATATATGTTTTTCTAAAGAAACTATACATATACACTACCACTCTCAATTATTTAACTAATATGTAGCAGTAGGTCACAGATATTAGTAAAATGCACAAATTAATGAGAAACTTATAGTCGTTTATGTAGCATCGCAAATAATAGATTATTTGTATAAAAATATAGAGTGATAATATATTAAATTTTGAAACACGATTCATTAATATATCTAGAATGATTTCAAATATTTTATTTAGCTCTTAACTGGTCATTCATATCATTGAATCATCGAGCACAATAACAATTTAAAGTTAGCTCACTTAGTTTTGGAATTTTTAATTTAATTGAATTTTATTACTAATCTTTATCGCGGAGAACGTAAAGTACAAGATAAAATTAAATATCTGAAATTTCAGTAATCCAGCATAAATTACTATAGGTAGTCATCTGTAGTACAACGATGCTATTTGAAAATTAAATAATGCCTAAGACTTAGAGACTAAATTAATTAGAAACGTGTATTGAATCGCATTAAAATTCTTTTGGTTATGTATACCATACTTTAAAGAAGCCATTTAAAAATTATCAGAGCTACAGTAAAGCTATACGTGATATACTTAACTTAAACTTTAATAAAAAGTGAAGGGACACAATAAACGGCAAGAATCAAAAGAACCTCGAGTAGCTATATAACGCTGACACATTATATCTGAAATAAGTAACAAATAGGGTCGGCAATAAGGTAATTCGAGCAAATGATTCTCTAATTACCTGGAGCACGGTGCTAATTAAAACTTCAACAGTTGAAAACGAATTCCATTAACGCGAGCGTTTCTAGCGTCAACTAGGATAAAATCATCGAACGTTTCGCTCGAATTTACGCGTTATACTTGTGTATACTGGTGCACGAAAGGTGCACGACGTAAATGGCAGGAAATGATTTTATGGCAAGTTCGGTGGAAACTTTCACGCGGCAAGCGAGAGGTAGCGAGCAAGAACGCGAAAGATCAGGTAGCAAGCCGTTTAAACATGAGCGCGGCTGTGCATCGCCTCGGGTCGTATTTAAACAGATAAATCGCGAACCCACCATATCTTTACCGGTAGCCGGCGAAACCTCTTATACAATGTGTTCCATTCTTATTGAAATAACAGAGAATGAAATTGTATATAATATATATATATATATATATATATATATATACAGATATTCGTATACAATTGATAAATCTTTAGTTTTTTATTTTTCACCGATTTTGATGATTTCGAAATATATTGTCAAGACTTACATTCCAAATATGTAATTCTTTCTTACACATACATATAACTGCTGCGGCGCGTTGCTTGGCTTTAGTTCTCAACCTATAAATTATAAAGCAATTTATGTTCAATACACCATGTGTTACTTAAAAATCTACTTTAAAAAATTTCTGTTCTACATTTTTTACCAATTGCAGATAAAAGCAATCAAAATAAAGTGCAACATTCCATTTATCAATTGATTCATCGAAAATTACTTCACGCTAATATTGTCAATATTGTAGCCTAACATATGATCCATTGATGTCTTTTTCTTCTTTATTTATATTAAAAATGATTATCACCAATGAATTAGGATTTAGATTGGTCTCTACATATGAAAATGTGGTCGCCGCTCTCTGATGATCACCTATATGAATGTAGTCAAATGTAGTGTAATCGTAATTTCTTCGCTCAAGTTTTTTGAAAATATCTCTGAAAGCAGTATTAAGAATTAGTATTAAAGATTATTAGTCTTAAGGAACTTAGTATTAAGGGTTGTTATTAATATGTGGCCTATTCTGAATAATTACCGGAAAGATTTTAAGTTCCTTAGATATTTGCAACAACCGAAGAAAGTTAATTTAAATATCAAGATATGTAGTACTTTTCTGAACTTTTATATTGAGATTAGATATTTCAAAAGATTGGAAGAAATATAAAAGATGGATATTGAAGTTTTGTTTTCGTTTCGTTTCGAAGAGATCAAATAGTTATCAGCTGAATCCCAGTAGGCACTTCAAGATCATCACTCATACCTCTTATCAAAAGAACTTACCCTACAATGCGAAGAGTGCAATACACAAACAAAAGTAGACTACCTGATCCTGAGCTGCCCAAAATATATAGTACATTCCGACAGACACACGCATTGAAATCCATTCTCACAGATAACTTACAAGATGGAAAAAGACACGATCTCTTAAGATGTAGCTATTTAAAAAGCCAGACTATTCAATAGAATAGTATAATGTAAAATACCACAATATACAACGCACCCGTTTCCCATGGTGTCGCTAATTATCACGTAGTTGATGTGACCTAAAATTTGAAATCTTAATTAAAGAGGAATATGAATATTTAAGTTTTACATACTTCTACTTCGAAATTAGGTGTTTTTAGAAAATTTAAAGAAAATATTGTATCTCTTAATATTGTACCTGTATGGGATTAAATATCTCGATTGATTGAAAGACGCAAAAGATATATAAGTTTCTACATTAAAAGTAGATATCTTTGGAAGGAACAATCAGAATACTATAGAACAGGGATGGCCAACTTCATTACATACATGATCGACTATATTTCTTAAAAATCTGTCACGATCTACCTACTACAATCTTGACATTTAACACATTCAGACTTGTGTACTAATAAGTGACAATGGGAGAGGGGATATTAAATGTTATTTCATTAAATAATATTCATAGTTACTATGATACTAAAAGGTGCCACGACCGCGTGTTTCTACGAGTCACGACTAAGTTGCATTTGTGTGTTGAAATCGTCTCCTGTCGGCTATTATCGACCAAAACTCGCTTTGCGATCGACCGCGCTCGACTTATTGGCCATTTCTATTATAGAAAATAAGAATATTCAAATATTATTATCTAGCGCCTTTTCTGGAGAGATCCCCTTTGAGATTAGGATATTTCGAAAATTCAGAACAAGTAGAATATTAAAAAGTATTAAAGTATTTGTAGAAAATAAGGATATATAAGTAATATTTTGTTATATTTGGTACTTTTTCCAAAAAGTAAATATGTTCCCATTTGAAAAAATTTTCACAAAAAGAACAACTTACTGTTAATTATTATTCACTTCTATCCAGTCCGTATATTTGATAATTTTCAAATTCGATTTTCTCAAAAACAAAGCTTTCAGTGTAATTTTGTTATTCTTAATTTTCGTCTTACTTCCTGCCACAGTATACTCCTATAATTTCACCATGAATTATGAATCACGATGTATATTATAATCGTCTATAAGTTTGAGATATATACTCAAAGATAACGAACTCGTAAAACTTGGAACACATTTGTTCTTAAAATTTTGAAACATTCAACCTTGAATACAGAATAGAAATCCCAAAATTCTTCACTGAAATTCTCTAGACTCACCCAGTAAATTATGGTATTTAAGATCGTTTACATACCGGATGCAGTAGACAAACATCGCCACGAACACCGGTGTCTAAACCTGTTAACCATTGCGTCATCAGCTTCTGTGCAGTGAAAAAGTTAGAATACCCAGAAAACTCGTTTTCAATACGCTGATAATAATGACTCAAGACTAAGACACTACGCTATACTGTGATACAGATATCTATATCAAAAATTGTTGAAAGTTTAAAAGAGCACTTACAACACCATATTTATTAATACATGTACTTTTCTGTACAATAGAATTTAAATATTTCATATACTATTTATATAATACATATAAGAAGTTATACATTTCACATAACATTTCATAACAAAGTAGTATATTACGATTAGGAATTTGAATATGTAGTTAAAAAAGTTTAAGATGTATTTATAGGTACTTATAATTAGACTGCGAATATTTATCTACAATACAATTTTTAGCAATAGATATTTTAAAACACTTTTGCAATTATTCTGGTATGTACGGTTTATGTTATAGCAAATTACAAGCACTCTGACCAAATTTTCAGTTGTTAACCGATGTTGTTTCTACTCGTCTGCTTTTCTAAATATTTTTTTTTAATTGAAAAATCTTCCCGTTCGTTTGCTTCCCATTCCTTATACAATTTATATTACAAGTAATAATGAGATGAACTTAATCAAACCAAATTCTTCTAATTCGAAATACGACTACGTCTTACGTTTAATCAGTCATTCAAAATTGCAATACATGAGTTGTCGTGGTCTATATTTGACATTGATTACATATTATTGTTACTTGCACTTTACGTGGCTATCAATTTCACATAAGTATATACTTGTTATGCAATTTGCTTTTGCATATATTCTTAAACATAAATATGCAAAACATATGCATTATGCCAAGAACATGGAATAAAAAACCCATTTCTGTAATTTTCTAATCATGTGGTGAACTTATACAACCATTCCGTCCTCTCCAGTTTCGATCTCCAGTCATCGATATCGAAGAGGAGGGATCTGTCCTACAAGTTCACCAGGAATTTTTATGTACTTAAGTTTTATTTCCTTATTTACATTCTATAAAAATACACTGTGTACGTAAAACTACAATATATAACTGACTGATTTTCATTATCAATAGCCTTTAAACAAAATAAAGAACAACAAATAATCTTTTAATACAAGTCATTTATTAATACTTGGAAATTATGTATAGAATTTAATATCAGAAGGATATCCGCCTCTAGATGGTATAGAAAGTCAAGCCCTCCTGATCGCATTTTTCATTACATTTTCACACGTTTTGGAAGATATATTATTCACTATCGCTTCTCGAATTACATCTTTTAGATATTTTTTTCGTGTAGCTGCTCAATTGCGTTTGCTTTATTAACATACACTGTACTTAAAAAAAAAACTCCGTAAAAAGGGGACTGATAGAGTTAATCAGATGATATAGCTAGCCAGATGATCACCGTCGTCGATGAATTACCTTGACAAAGAGTTTTAACAATTTTTACTCATCCTTGAACTATATAATGCTCCATGATTATTTTGCCACGTATCCATAAAACAACAGCTACAGCGAAACAAAAGACGTGCCATCGTGTATCATTCTAGAATGGCAGAACTTTGAAATTAGTCAGTTATATATTGTCCACCCTGTATATAACATATATAATATCTGCAGTCTATTTACTAGTATAACAAGTTCGAAAAGATTAAAACGTAAAGTAATGAAATGTGAGAATCACTAAAGATAAATATACGGTAATCCCGTTTACAGCAGTTCTGTAAGTTTGGAAAAAGCTCACGTGGTTTTGCTTTTACGCTCGTCCGTGGTAACAATTGTAAAATAAATGCAAAGTACCCTCGGCGTTGCAACCGCGCAGAAAGTCAGAGACCGCTAGCCTGTGTTCTATCCAGGGAGAGGGCGTAACTATCGACACCCTCACGTGTTTTCGCTATCTCTAGCTTCTACTTAGGCAATCGCAATCGCAAGACGTCGGGACCGCTGGCCCACACACCATGCCTTAAGTGTTGACGTCTGCTTTTCCATAGCCGAAGGTAACAAAGGACAGGCGGTTGCCCCGGCCTTTCGAATTTCACATTTTCTTACATTCGGCCAATCTGACTTTATAGTCTTATAAAGTCTTAGACTTATAAAATCAGGACTTTGTAGTCCCGACTTTATACTTGTCCGTCCTTGGATAAAAGCAATTATCAGTTCAAGTTCACGGGAACTCCAGATACTATAAATAATAGGTCCTTTCTGCGCGATAACACGATGATTGTGGCGCGAGGGCAGCTTTAGTCGATCAGTCGATGCAAGTAACCGAGACCGTCGTAGTTCCTCGCAGGAACTACGTAGTTCTTGCAGATGTATCCCATGTTTGTGGTCCATCTCCCTCTCGACTGTTCTGAGATCGGTTATGATCGCGTCTCGTTCTAAACTGATAATCGGTGTCAGCTGTATTCATCCTCGGTTACACTCCAAAACGGGACGTGTCTGTATCATCCAATCGAACACACACCATGGATCTTTCCCGGTTGTGTCCCTAAGACGGATCGCATCCGCTCTGCAATCGAGTGCAGCACTTTTCTTTCTCGTTGTATTCGCGGGACGGGCCGTGCCCGCTTCGTACAACCGGAGGCTACCAAAAACCTTCCCCGGTTGCATTCCCAGAACGGTCCGCGTCTGTCCTACAACCGAGTACAGCACCTTTCTTCTAGGTCTTCGATGCCCCTTTCCTTCTTTCTCGGTCATCGCCGGCCGTTCCGTCGCTTTCCAACGGTCTCCGTCGATGGCCGTCTGCTACGGCATGTCACCAAGGGTGTTCATAAACGCATATAACGCGTTGGGGTTGTTCGGAATTTTGAGTGGTCGTCAGTTTGTGACACGGACAACACATCTGCCTTTTTTGGAGAAGTTGGAATTTCCTACCTCACAAGTTGTAACCTTTACAATGCGGACCTCGTCAAGAGACTAATTGATCCCTAAGTGCTCGATGGGTTCACTCTAAAATGAATATCTGGTATTAATCATCAACATCAGATATGATACGCCCTCGAGGTTCAACAGTTACAAGATTAGATAGGACTAGATTCCCACCTCACAGAAACCATGGAGAGAAGGACATCCCCTGAGTTAGCATATAAAGACCAAGCGCTTCAAGAGACGACAGTCTTCAAACAATCTTCATACAGTCTTCATACAGTCTTCATACAGTCTTCATACAGTCATCTTCACACAGTCAGCAAAAGAGACTCATCACACACCAGCATTAGTATAAATAAACTCCTTACGTACAGTTCATACTCTTCGGTTTATACTAAACAGTACATATAAACTAATTTTTTTTTTTACGTGGAGGAAACCTTCATAGGCGTCCTCCGGGGAGAGAACGCGGGGTAGTGCCGGATTCTTACCGACTAAAATCTCCACGATGACCGTCCCTAGCGTGTACGGGAGGGGCCCTGAAACCGCAAGAGCATACTCACGGGCCCGCTCCGCGCAGATGGCTTCGTTCCTGTACAGGCGCGGTGTGCGGTCATAGCACACTGCGCCTCATCTCCGACCCCGCCGTACTGTACTACACCGCCCAGTTCCCCAGCCAGGTAGCTTGGCGGTGCCGCGACGCCAGTCCTGCTGGCGCCAGAGTCCCTTCGGATGAAGACGAGGCAGCCCGAACTCACCCTCTCGAGGAGACGCGTCCACAACCTCGACCTTGTCCTCGGTCCTCGTCTTCGAACCCTCTCAGGATGGGAGCCACGCTCCCTCTCTCGTTCGGCCGCCTCCTTCCGGAGCATCACCCGCTCACAGAAGGAACATATAAACCAACTAAACACATTACTCTGTATCTTTAATCTACTTCCACCTTGAGCGTTAATAACATTCAAGATTCGTGATATCAACCGACCAATTGCAACCTGACTGATCGCCATCTAGTTCGCAATAAAGGCCATCATGCTGCGCCGAGCGCACGGTCCGGGCAACGGCATCGTCCGGTATGCCGCCGATCAACATATATAATATCCACCTGATATTTATCGGGTACGTCGATGTCCAACTTCGAGCTAGCTATTTGCATAGCTTCTGGAGACAATAATCTCGTAAGCTCTGTCCAGGCCGTGCTTTATACGACGCTGCCTTCTTAAACAGACAGCTAAATGACACCGTCTTCCAGAATTGGGCCACCAGCAGTACTTTCGTCTGCGCCCAGGTGGTGGTGATACGTTGGCAGGTGTCGTACCACTGCCTGGCATGGTCCCGCAGTCGCGTAGCGATCAACTGTATCACCATCAAGTCATCCCAACCATACTGCTTGGCAAGTTCGTCCACATAACGGACCCATTGCTTAATCACGACCTCGTCTTTCATGGGGTCGAATACAGGGATTAACGATTTGTCGCCGAGTCGGGTATACGTCGGCGTGTGTCCTGCGAGTGTGAGCGGTGGTTCGGGTCCACGAGCATTCGCTCTAGGTGGTCTAAATCGACCGCCGTTGGTCGGGGTCCTACGATATCCACGTAGTGGGCGCGAACGCGAACGGAGCATCTCCTGCACCAATCGGTCCAGTCGTTTCAATCGTACTGCTCAGTCTTCGTTTTCCACGTTTTCCGCGTTCCCGCGTCGTACCAACGAGACGTCCTGGAAAGAATCATGTTCCCTCCTCGAGCTCACAACGGACGCACCGCGAAGTAGTGGTCGCTCATTTCTTCCTTTTCTATTTCCTCTTCTCTTTTTTTTTTTCACATCTTCACACTGCATGCGATCACTGTGAAATGTTTCGCACTATTATAACACGTGGGCGAACCCCACTTCTGACATGTAAAAAGCATTAAAAGCGAATTCGCGTTTACAGCACGTTTTGTAAGCTCGGAAAATGAAGAACTCGCGAGGTTTTACTTTTACATTCGTCCGTGATGATGATTGTACAATGAATGCAAAATACCTCCGGCGTTGCAGCCGCGCAGAAGGTCAGAGCCCTCTCTAACCTATGTTCTACCGAGGGAGAGGGCATAGCTAGCTTTCGACACCCTCACGTGGCTTCGTTGTCTCTTCCTAGAATTCAGTCAATCGCAGTCGCAAGATGTCGAGACCACTGAACCACACACCATGCGGATGAGTGATTAATCTCTAACGCCTTTAAGTATTGACGCTTGCTTCTCCATAACCGAAGGTGACGAAGGACAAGCGGTCGCCCCGGGCTCTCGAACTTCGCCATTTTCTTACAGAAATACCAAACAAAATAAGTTAAGTTTAAATTATGTTCAATTTTAATTATAAAATTATATGTATATAGAAAATATATAATACCCATGTATAAAGATATATGTACATATCCTACTACGTATACCTTAATACAAAGAATGCATAACTCAACATTACAAATATGGCGCGGTAAATTATTAAGGGACCAACATACTACATCCTCTCGATTGGTATCACAAATATCCAAACACGTGACGTGTAAACAAGCAGCGCCTGTTGCACTCCTAATCCCTTCAACGATAAAGCTCTCGTCGCGCAAGAAATTTCAAACACCCAATAGATACTGACACAGAGACCCGCAAGCATACATCCTGGTAATACGTAGGGCGAGTAACGTCTGTTAGGAGCATATTCATTCAACGAAGCTCACAAGAACTGCCATCGTGTGCCTTGATACACAGTAATATATACACAGGCTCACAAAAGTATTCGAATATTTATAGATATCTTTTATGAACACATTGGCAAAGTTTGAAACAACTTTGAAAATATATATAGAAAGTATAAGTAGATACAATGATCCAAATAATGTTAGATTCACCTTAGTTTTGTAAAACACATAAGAGTAACATGTTTTATGTAGTATTTTTGTCTTTACCTATCATAGTTAGTTCTTTTTTATACAAAACATAGTTTAGCTGCATAGTATAATTTTTATTAATGTTCATAACAAAACTATTAGAAAAAAGAAATGATGTGCGAAATAAACATAGATTCATTCTGTATTTTCCTAATAAAAATTCAAAAAGTGTTTAATAAGATAATAGAAAATATACACAACGATAGTTAGTATACAAAAACAAAAAGGACATTTATTAGTCCTCCTTTATACTTAATGCAAAAGAGTAAAAATACAGTAAAGTACAATTCTTTTGATATATTCAATTCTTCCTAAAACATTCAAGCGTTCTTTAAAAGTCAAGGATCTCATATATAAAAATAAAAATCCTTTCTTATTTGTAAAATAATATGCATGTAGTCCAAAAACAAAATTATAGTCTTATAGAGGTCTTCGAATTATAAGAATTCAACTGTCCTAATTATCACATTTCAAATGTGTACAATGTGCATACAAAAATGTACCTGCGTCTAATTATTAAAAATTTCATTATTGATTTCTAATATTGAAAATCACATGAAGAAAACATAATAAGAGTCTATTTTGTCCGTTTCCTAATTTTGAACGAGGATACACGCATGATGTGTGTGTGTGTGTGTGTGTGTGTGTGTGTATACACATATTCTGATTTATGGGTGATCCGGTTAATCCACTCAAGGAAATCGTACATGGCGGCATAGTTACCTGTGAATCATAGTCGGGAGAATCGGTTCCCGCATATTCCCGCTAGCAACCGTTCGTTTCTGAATGGTCATCAAGCGATTCTCCGAATCCTTTGTGTCACAAAATACCTTTGTAACGGGAGTAGCTGGAAATCATTTTGCGCGTTGTAAACGCTGACGAAGCCTGAGCTAACGTTTGGAAACTAGTCTCTTCACGTGCTTTAGTGTCGTCACTGTCGCTACACAGGATAGTTTTTGCCGATAGTTTCGTCTTTCTACGAGAACTGCATTGGCGGATCAGTTAGTAGAAAAAGTTAAATCACTCTTTCTTTGTAGAGCTTTTATGTAAGCTTTTATTGGATACAAAATTGTTGAATTATAAGTTACAAATTATTAGTATCTATGAATATTTCATAAATAATTACATAACACTAACAAGTTTGGTAATAATGTAAATGAAATTTTAGAGGAACAAATGGTGATTATCGATATCTGAACCACTTTACCTTTTTCGATGATTTTTTAATATGTTGGAGGAATTAACATTTTAAACAACTTTTTACTATATATGTTATCGCTGGACTGTTTTAGTTTTCGAGATATTTGCAAAAAACTGTCGATACCACCACGGTGAATTCTGCCTATCGGTGAGGTACTTGATGTACCAATAATAATTACCGTCAGTTATTTTCATAACTGTGACACGAATCCCAAAAGGATGTTCATAAAACATTTATAAAAAATGATAAGTCAACTCAATCAATTATTTCATAACATGCCATAATAATAAAATTCAGAAGTATAAATGTCGAGAATATGTAGAATCTGCTAAAATAGAATATGTAAATAAATAAGTAATTAAATTCCTTAACAATTTAATTAATAAAATAAAAATCGGAAAAAATTTCAAGTTTTTCGTTCGTTTACAAAATTTCTTGTTCCATATCAATACCAAAATTCGCCTATTTTTTTAACGTTATCCTTTATAAGTGCAAAATAACTTGCAACATAACATGCAAAAATGAACTTATAAAGTATTCAATGTAAAACATTTTTATTTTATAGCTGGACTGCAGTTTTTTCTGCGTTTATGAGAAATTCAATTCAAGAATAGATACGTGTAATATTCAAAAATATGAAAAATTAAATTAAAATTATTTATTATAATATCCAATGGGTGAACTGAATTCCTATGTAGGTTCCATTTTCTTAATTATCCTTTAAAAATAAAAATTTGTAAATAATAAATAATAAATATTCACAGTCTAGTTGTAATATTTATGGCACAAATGCAAAATGCTCACAATCTATTTATAATTTCTTAATTTTCCACAAAAATTTCACTAAATTATATATAATTATAATAATACATATATTGTAAAATTCCAAGAATCTGTGCCCTTTCAGACATTAACCTCATAACTAAACAAATAAAGTGGCTCGATAACGTAAACATTTTCACTTCATGGATTTTATAATCCCATAGAAGAAGATGCAATATTCGTCTCCGATATAACAAGAATGTATTCTGTTGCGTTGCATTTCCCTCGAAGACGTAGGAGACAGACAGAGGTGGGAAGGCGAGCAAAATGTAAGAGAGAGAGATAGGATGAGAGACCACGAATGCGGTATGGAACAAGATTGTGTAGAGGGTGGAGAGAAGGCAGTGTCCAGTTATTGACCGGTGGAGAGTGTCTCAACCGTCTGCGACGCTTTCTCTCGCAATTCTGAAAGCGCGCGATCTTGATCCGCGAGCTAACAAACGAACGCTTCTGCCAGGATAGTTTTGTCCACGAAATGCGCAAATTAAAATAATTTTCAATCGAAAATGTAGTCAACGATTGAAAAGATTCTTCTTAATATATGTATATGTATGTAAATTTTTAATTAGCAGACTCAAAAATTCTAGAGAAATAAGTGAAGATTTGGAGAATTTGAATTTAATCACGCACGTATTTTAATTATTATAAGTATTTTAATTATAAAGTATCGTCCTTTTGATTTTGTAATTACAGCGACAACAAAATTTATTTGTACATACTCTTAATTTCGAATGACGCATTTATCAGGTTCTATACATTCCATACTTATAGTATTAAATTTGTGTAATCATATGAAAGTATTAAAATTATATGTTTAATATACATACTTTGGTGGTGTGCAAATACATACTTTTTGTAGTCATTGTAATTAAGTTATAACTCAACCGCGATTTTTTAATGGAAATTTCTATTTTTATGAACACAACTATACACTTCAAAATTACACTTCAAAAATAGCATAAATACGATTACACTTTAAAAATAGTATCAACACTTTTATACAATAAAAATTAATTCATCATTGATTTATGCGCTTTGATCAAATTCAAATTCTATTACTGCAAATCCAAAAAATCCTGAGCAGCTATCAAAAACCGATATTTTCGGGGAAAAAAGTTATTATTCTCATAATATAAAATCCTACTAAAATATTCGATGATGTATAATACACATAAAAGACTGCCGTCAAACGAGAGAAAAGATCGATCAAGCTACAAGAGGAAGAATTTTTGAGAGTTAAAAAGATTCGGAAGCAGTGTTCCGGCCGGCAATTTCGATCGGTCTTTCATCTTTTCCGAGGCTATGGCCAGTCCCCCAGGGTCTTCGTTCTGTTGTAAGGACGTCCATTCTACTCTTTTTGGTGTGGGACAACGATCGCTAGGACCACTCTTTCTTCCTTTCTTGATATCCGATCCAATAATCCGATGCCGAGACGTCGTTGAAGCGTGAAATTATGGGCATTGACACGGCACGGTGGATTCTCCTCTTGGGGATTATCCCGCGACGTTGAGGTTGAAAAGACGCGAAACAAGTCGCAAAGAGATGAAACTCGCTACGAGAGAATCTATATACACCCGGCACAAGATTTTGACGAACGACTTTTTCCTAGGTTCAACGATTTTTACACCTTTCTTGAGAATTTAACATTTGCCATAGATAGCTTGTATAAATATACATGCGTATTATGTTAGCAGTGTAATGAGATACGACTGGTATTATTATATTGGTAAAATTTTGAAACCAATCTAAACATAAATAAATTAATTCCGAAATATTTATTGCAAACACATATTTAGTACAAAATTATTACACAGCGTGGACAGCTATTTTAGGCATACAGTAAGTGTTAAATATGGTCCCACTGAATATATATTGAAGTTTATGCATATAACGAATAATCGACTGTTTAAATATTTTTACCATCTTTGCGAAATACATACACATATACTTATACTAAGAAACAAAATCATTGTAGTTTGATTTATCCGCAATGTTGTAATTAATATATATAACAAAATAAGTAAGTGATATATTCGTACGTGCAATAAATATTACCACTGCTTTTGTTTAAAATATTGTAAATTTTTCTATTAATTGTTGTCTCTAAAATCTCAATGAAGGTTTATTTCACTTACATTTGTTACAATTTTTACTTACTTTTCTTATTTTTATAATTACATATTTCTAGATGTCTGGAGATTACAGTTTCTTCTAGGAAAAATATTATATGCTTACAATGTAAAACATTTAATTTGACACTATTAATTTGGTTTTATAGTATTACAGATAATTGTTATATTACAACAATTACCTTTCTTGAAGGACTGTAACATAATGACATTTCAAACGAAATCTTAGTCCCGATTTTATGTTTCTATAGTTTTTGACAAAATTCACGTGATTGTTAATTTTAAACATACTTTTCTCAGTGATAAAAGATTCATTTTATAAACAAGTTTACTTTTTTCAGATCAAATTTAAAATATAACTTTGTTTTTAACCATTAAAATAATTATATAATTTTGCTGCCCATGTTTACTTACTTCGTAATATTTTGATAATAATTAATTAAGAGTAATAATTAGCGAATGTCAATGGAGTTATTTGATTTTAATGACTATTTACATTATTGTACTCTATATGAACTTTGGATTGTGCTTGAATTTTACCTAGGGTATATGTATGTAATTCGTGTTTGTCTCGATTTAATCATAATTTGTTCCACATGAGCACTGCAAAATAACTTTCGTATATATTTATATAAAATAATTTGTGTTAATTAAGTTCAGTAGGATGAAACACTGTAAATATAATTTTGCTTGTTATAAAAGTAAACTTCATTTTCACATTCGTTATGACAATATATACCTAGCCGTGAATATTATATAAACAGTAACATTTTATTACAAACATGGTAATAATTGAAATGCAATGAAAATGAATAACTATTCTATTGTTTTACATAGAATTAATAAAATTTATTTAATAAATTTAACATATCGCAATGAAAGTTCTACAAAAAGACTCAATTCTCATATTAAGTTTCTGAATTATATGTTGTTGTATCTTACTATTTATGTCTAAATTAATATTATTGTACTGTGAACTGAAATATTCCCAAAACTGTTAATAAGCAGATGCAAAAGGACCAATATATATCTGAAATCTATAAACAAAAGTTAATTTCAGTTATTAGAAGCTTTTGTATAACGTATAAAAGAAATTTCTTTTTATTACTTATTTAAACTTTATAATTTCTAAGTAATACAACAAGTATTCTAGAAAAAGAAAAAGAAAATTTATTTTCTTTAATTCGTTTTAATTTACGTTCATTTTATTCAAACCACTCACTTTTAACTTTACTCAAGTATATTTTTCGAGAGACTATCTGCTATATTCTTAAAACTTCCACGACCTACTTCCTTACAATTAAAGCCGTTGTCCCGGCAATTCTACTAAAGCATCAAAATCATTTCACCAAGAAATCCTCAACTTTCATCTAAACTTCCGCCAACTCCAATCACAGTAATGTTCTCAGTTTAGTATACTCCAAATACCTAAACATTATCTTATTCCAAATTAAATAATTAAGTATCCTAATTACGAAAAGAACATTTAAAAATCACAATCTTACGTAACAAAATGATCTTATAGAACATTAAGAGATTCTGCAAGACTAATATAACATATTTTTACACAATTTATTAATTCTGTTAGTTACTCCACAAAATACTTTGTTTCGCTTAATCATTATTTAAAATATCACGATAATATCAGATAAATAAACATAACTACTGAAATTAAATATATCGTGTATTCATATTGACATTTCTGCGACCCTATGAATATATAAAATAGAAAACTATTTTTCTACTATGATATTCTCATTGTCAATGGTAATTATTATAATTCAGTAGCTTGTGGCTATTATTTTATTTTTGAAAGTTGTATCGTTTCTTGTTTTATTAGTTCCTGTATAATATTTATTTATCACGATCATAGATTATTGGAATCATTTCCCCGTTTTTGATATTTTTTTTGCTAAACCTAAAGTACACGGATATTTCCCATTTTTGCGTTATGATATCATATACGTACAATAAATTTGATTATTCTGTGTGGAAGATAGAATTTTAACATGTTGAAGATTAAGTGACTGAAATAATTCTACCTTACAGCATGTACAAGGAATAGCTCTAAATAACACAATTCTCCTGCAAGCTTCAAATTTACAGTGAGGTATAGCGCATGACGATACAATAGCTATGTGGAAGCAGTTTCTGCGTCCGACGGATGTCGTAGTCGTTATATGAGAGGATAAAACGATGCAGGTGCCGACGAAATGTTAGACGCGACGCTACGTTCGGTAGCGGGCGTCGGACAACGACGTTGGACCTCGGCTCGCCTTCTCGACGGGGAGCTATTATACGCTCGAGTTTAATTAAACTTCGCGAGATGTCAAAGGACTCGGCCATGCCAGCAAGACGGACAATGCGGACGCAGATTATTACATCCCTCGTCGTCGTGTCCTCTTATCCTCGCCTGCGTGTGCGCGCGTACGTGTATGTGTCTTCTGTCTACATACTTCACGCTCTTTTATATGCTCGTTGCACTCGATTGTGGAATCTCTATCCGCATCTTCTTATGGATACATTGTACACTGGTTCGGTATTGGGCCACTTGTAGAAACATTTTATGAATGTGTTATGTCTGGTATAGGAAACATTCTGATATTCTATTAGCACTGTTATAATTATGTTGATAAAATCTGAAATAAATCTGAAGACGTACATAAAAATTACAAAATATTTAGTAAGCATATGTTTAATAATTTATGTAAGCATATGTTTCGCAGGCAACACAAAAATATTTAAACATAATACTTGAAATTTGTTATTAAGTATATGTTTGCAATAAGCGTTTCGTAACTTGTAATATACATTTACAGATTGCTTTCAAATTTTACGATAATTATGATAGTCCTATTTCATTATAATGAAATTTCAAAAAGTTTAGCAAATAAAATACATAGAACATTTCTGTTTATTTAAAAGGTAAAAAACACGGGGAACTACAAATATCTTTATCCTATTCAACATATCTTGAAAGGTGAAAAATTTTGATTAAGACAGGCGACATAAATGTCAAGTATTCAATACTTAATGCGTTCCTGTATATTCCATAAGCTGCTTCAGAAATCTCTCGAACACGAACACAGTCTTTCACTAGCATAAAAATTCTAGTAATAAATATTGGATCCGCAGTAAACGTGTTAATTGATAAATCTTCGTTCGCTTTTCATTAAAAGTTAGCTACTTAAATAGCTGCCAAGATTCCTAAATAGTTCAAAAGAAATTACTGTACAGCCTTTAAAGATCATAAACGTCGAATATTCAACGTTCACACATTCATCAACATAAGTACTTTAAGAAGTGGAATGGTCCAGAGATTTTTAGAATACAAGAATCTTTCACGTTTCTCCACGTATATATATATATATATATCAGTACCCTTATACACACATTTGAATAGAGGAAACGAAACGAAACGATTGAGATCTTAAGCAGCTGGATAGAAACATCTTTGCCGTAGATTCGTTTCCTCGAGAGTGGCCATCAGTTTCCAGTGGAATATACAAAGAAAGAGGATGCTACGGATCTCGTTCAGCCAAGAAAGAGGTCAGGTATTTTAATTAGCGCAACAACGTCGTTTCATATTTGTACAAGCCGGAGCAGGCCGCTTTGCCGTTCCACGAGGTAATGAATATTAATTCGTGGCCGTTGCACCCCCTTACATGCCCAGAAACCAGGGCTGTATCTCCTTTCGAAGGCGAGCCAGCCGAGCTTTTCTTTCTCTGCTCCTTTGAACTCTCTACCATCCCCTTCCTCCCTTCTTTACTCATCCTGCCGCTTCCTTCATATGCCAATTTAGATTGCAACGATGTTTTACTGTACGAGAACCTTCAATATCCCGTTTGTAAATGCGCAGAACAAATAGAAAAATTATTGAATTAATGAAATTATCAATGATTACAAGTGAGGAATTGATGGTGTAGATAGGAAAAAAATTATTTCAGATAGAAAAGTAAATTGGGAAGGAAATAATGAAACATTTTTTTGTTCAACTCTTTGCGATCCCGCCGGCATTTGATATTTATTCTAGAATATATTCATAGTTAATCTCTTTTCAAAAACCCTTTAGAATTTGAATGTACTTTTACATTCTACCAATATACATTTTACCATTTAGCAAACCAATAACGTATCAAAGTTTACGTATTTCTATTCTATTAAGAAGAATATATTGTATATATTAAAATATATATTAAAATACAGAAACACGTTCACTGAAATATATAAAATGTTGAATCCAATTATATAATACAATATAATACAGATGAAATTAATAATACTATTACCACAAAGGACTAAGAGGGCATTTTCATTTAGAGGCGTTATTTCAAGACTACAATTAAGATGGAAAATTATTTCGCAATTATAAACCAATTGTATCAATGCTAGAAGTAGTTTCTACTACCTTTAAGTCCAAGTTTAAATTCATATCAGGGAGGCATTCGAATTTAATTTTGATCTGTGGTTTCATTTGATACGCATTCTGTTACTTCCTAATATTATTTAGAGAGAAGAAAATTGACAAAATATAATATCATAAAAGAATTGATGAAATCCTGGACATAATTTGCATCGCATTTTAAAAATTACGTTCAAACTATTCTTTTAACAGAAATCCGCTTCAAAACGGTTAAACATGGAATGTGCATAAAATTATTTAATTATTAAAAATTTTACTAGGAAATAAATTCAATAAACAGACATATAGAAATCTATTTAAAAAATATACCTACGTATACTATAATTGTATTTGAGAAATTAATTTATAACTTCGATATATATTTTTTAATAATATTATAAATTTTCGTATTAATCTACAATAAAATTGTGAATATTGCATATTTTATTAAATAAACCATTAAATTTATAATTTTAGTGCAGACTATTTCTTGGAAATTTACATCTTTAGAGAAATAGAAAAGAGGAGTCACAAAGTGAAATTATACATGATACTTGATACAATAATTATAGGTTACTTTGTAATTTACGAATAGAAGGATTGGAAATAACGAACTGTTTGTAGAAGGTATTTTAATTAATAACTTTTTGGGTGTAAATTTCTAGTCGTTTGAAATTTTGTCAAAGTTCATCAAGACGTATGAAGTTTGAGAATTTCTAACAAAAAGTTCTCAAATTATTGAAAAGTTTCCAGGTAATATGAATCACAACTTAAGAGTTCAGAAATACTTGTAACGCTTACAACTAATTTCTTATTTCTTTTTTTTTTTTAATTTAATTTTAAATTAAAGATTACGAAAACGAAGACTGACGCATAAAGGCTTTTTTATACAAAAAATACCTTTTATAACATTCTCTATAATTTCCTCGTTATGAAGAAGGGCTTGAAGTTATTCAATGAATTGCAAACTACAGGTAGATACATATTTCTTTTCTTTTTTTTACGTGGGGGAAATCCTCATGGACACCCCGCCGCCGATGAGCGGCGGGGTAGTGACGGACTCCTACCGACTAAAACCTCACGGTGGTCTTCCTGACGTTTGACAGGAGTGCCCCGGGCCCTCACAGGTAGATACATACTATCATCTGATTAAGAGAATCAACATTTCTTCTAATCTGCAAATAATTATTATTTCATCTTTAAACTTAATATTTTTAACCTTAAATAATTATTAAATTTCACTCAGTTTTAATAAATATTCCGGTTCCCGTCAAGTGACATTACGCGGCACACACGTCCTGCACAGAAGAGGTTAAACAAAACGTGAAGGCTTACTACACAAATACAATGTTACCAAATATAAATTCAAGTATTCTAGTCTTATAGTTAGCTTCTAAAAATACATTATCCAACTAAATCCACCTCTACCAAGCCCTTTTCTCTTTCAGTTTCTCAGTCCATCTTAAACCTCCTCCTAAATTAAAACATACAACAACAAAAAATAATGAAATAATTAATCAAAAGACGAAAGATTCTAGAAGAGAAACTACATGTGTATAACGAAAAATGAAGAGCGAAACGAAGAGGAAGGAGATGAAATCAAATATCGGTTGGAAATAGATGAGAAAAAACGTTCGGAGGAAACGTCGCGTCGGAAACGAATTCAAAGACAACACGGGGCGAAGAGAAGGATGGAGGCGGAGAGAAATAGCCGCCTTACGCAAACTATGCGCTTACTCGAAAGATCGTTTCAAGGTTTACGGAAGGCGTATAATCCCGTTTATCGTGCTCGTAAATCCGGAGATATACACTCCTTGGTTTTTGCCCTTCCTTCAACCTCTCTCACTCTCTCTCTCTCTTTCTCTCTCTCTCTCTCTCTCTCTCTCTCTTTCTCTCTTTCTCTATCTATCTATCTATCTCTCTTTCGGCTACCCTTCTCGCTAGTGAAACCCGGCCGTTGCCTTTAATCTCTTTTCATTTTACGATCATCTTTTACGAGACGTCTAGCTCGATCGCGAGCAACCATCCACAGCTTTTGGAAACAAACAGACCAACCTCGAAAAGGACTGCCATTATTTTGAAAGAGTTTATTTCTAGAGAAATTTTGGTGTTTTTGAAGATAGAAGGGAAGGGAATGAGAGAATGAAGAAGAAGAATGTTGGAAAGTATGTTTCTGATGTAAAAATAAAAAAATGTTTAGACGTTAAGATATAAAGATCAGTTGGATACGAAATGATAAATCCATAAAATTGTGTGACGATCAAGGACCTAACTATTATAACAATTGATATTTTTATAAACTACTTTAAAAAAAGAAAATGTTAGTATTGTTTATAATGTTTCTTGAAATTGTTGATCATTGGAAATTCATAATTTATATTGAATATTATATCGGATATTATACTAAATATTTATACTGATTTAGAGTTTTATTGAAAATAACAAATGTCACAAAATTTTAGAGTGAATTTACAAATACTTTTAATAGGATTTATGTTGAAAACCGTAAGCAAAAAGAGGATGACAGAAAGCAACTTGACAGTTTAATACATTACAAAAAAATCACATCCACGTCACGCACGATTTGCTGCAAAAAAAAGATTTCTCGTTTAAACTATCCTTCATATATACGAATCGTTTTCTCTTTTCATTTAACGAACTCGCAAAGAAAAAAAGAGAAAACAAAGAGAAAAGAGATAGAGATAAAAAAATAGAGGAAAATGAATGAACAGAGAGTGCAACGCGTGTTCATTCGGCGAGTTTGAAAACTTCCCGTGAGCGAATCTCGTTTCCTGTGTCCTCCATAAAATCACCGCAATCGAATAAAATCTTCCGCATATATACTACCACTCATAAATATATTTTGGCCAATTTGTAGTAACATGTATATTTTACCAAAATGTTTAAAAATCATTTACGACACATACGACAGAATATAACGCAAATACGACGTACTTGCATATAACATGACAAACTCATATACACACTCAACATGCTCTATTATACACCGCTAAGGCGATAATAAACAACAAAATCATTCGATAATTCAAATTCGATTTGTTCATAACTTTGTAACTAAAATCTTGTCAACAATAAGCAAGTACCAAATATTTTTCACAGTTATTATACGTCACAAAAATTACACAGAACAAGAGAAATATATATATATGCCATAGTCTATAAAAAGACACGGTTTATATCGGCGACGATGTGTGTTATCATGAACAGGCCGAATTTATTTGCAAACATTTTATTTGAATACTGCTCGTCGTTTAAATAAACGTCGCTGTTGCTGAAATATAACCGCGCAGGAACATCTCTTGCCATTGTATCAAGTCGTGTTCCTCGCGTTATCAGGATTTTCACCTTTTTTCTTTTCTTTTCGATCATTTAAAAATCGTCCAATTAATAATTTGGTTTATTTTTGGTTAACGTATCGTGGTTAAATTTAAAGATGAATGATTAAAGATAAAAGTTGTGAAAATACAGCATTTTACACGTTTATTTACGTTCGAAGTGTGAAAATTAACGTAAAGTGTCGAAGAAACGATTAATCGATCAGAATTTTGAAATGTATTCATGCAAAATTATTAGGTTGTCCCAAAAGTTTCTTTCGTTTTATAAGGAAATAATAGATGCACAAACATTTTTTGTTTTATATTATTTTATTGAATTATGTATGATTCATTTTGTAATAATAGAACAAAATAGATCATACACAATTCAATAAAATAATGTAAAACAAAAAATGTTTTGTGCATCTATTATTTCCTTATAAAACGAAAGAAACTTTTGGGACAACCTAATATTATTCGATACATGTACTCATATTTCATTATCATTAGATTAATATCGACTTTCCAGAAAGCAAAGCCTGCTTTGAATAAATTTCATCTTTGATCTTTATATCTTTAATTTCATATATTTATATTTGATTAAATTTTTAATCATACTTTGCTCCATATTATTACACGTTTACTACTAATTATTTTTATGTAACATAAATATCTTAATTAACATTATTCGAATAAATCAATAATTATGTTGCTATCACGAATCGTTCCACAGATCGACTTCCTATAAATAATCACAAATTGTTCATACTCGATAGTAATAAATTAAAAATAATTATAATCTCAGTATAGATGTCACTTTGACCAAATTCAATCATTATTTAAAAATTTTAAAGGATCTAAAAGATATCCACATATACGTACGTATACTGTGATCAGAATGTAATTAGAATTGCATATTCCCAACTCTAATTCTGTTTCTTCTGTATTTAGTTTTAATTTAAAGCCAAACGATTACCCAATAGACCATTTTGAAACATACACACCATTTGAAAAAAGAGGGCCAAAGTGGTAAGCGTGTATTGGCGTGAATCGGTGTACGAAGTTTTATAGGGTTGTACGTGAGAAAAGCGTGCAGATTCAACGACAAACGAACGTGTCTGGTCTCGCGTCAGCAAGCTTTACCGAGAGAAAATTTATTTTCCGGTTACAACCACAACTTATCCCGACGTCTTTACCTTTTCACGGCCCTCCATTCAATTTCTGATCGTTTGTGGGATGGCGGCGTCATTTTGAAACCTGCCGCGTTTTCGTCGATTAAAGGTCGGTTTCTCTACGCTGAAATAAAAATTCCATAGACGTACAGTGAAAAAAATGTCAGCATTTATACAGATATTTCATGAAAATACAAGGTCTAACCGAATAACATGTACAAACGGGCATGAGGTAACTCCTTACAGGAAAATAAGAAAAGCATAGAAAAACAATTTTTCGTCGGAGACTTAGTTTTCGAAAAAATCTAGCTAAAAGACTTGTCATTACTACAGAATTTTGCTAATTACCAACTGGATATCAGCAGAAAGTTATTCTGCATGCGAAAATAAATCCCAATGTGGAGTAAAATTTGTCCATTTAAAGTTTATACTTCATGTTCGAAAAAATTTAGTTTGAACATATTTAGTTAAGAATTGGCTTGGTACAGACGTATAATACATCTTTTTATTTATTTTTCTCGGAAACATCTTGTAAAAAAATTGTATTTCATATTTTTTTACTTATTTTCGCACGAAGCTCCTATAGAAGAACCTCCTGTTTATTACTTACTCCTGTTCAGTCTGGAATTAATCATATTCAAATATACTCGATAAAGTATCGAAGTCGATTTTCTCAAAAACAAAACATCGTGTGAAAAAATTTGACTCTATTTTTTTTTTCTTATATTTTCATAAGGAATCGCCTTATGTTTGCTCGTATGAATGTGAATCATCTTAAAATTTCATTAACACTGTAATGATATGTTAATTTTTCAAAGTCTGTTTACACAGATATGTTCGCCGTTCAAAGCACAAAATTCGTCCATTGACACAATTCCTCTATTTCTGGTAGTTTTCCAAGATGTATTCCAAAAAATGTATTTTCAATTCCAACTTTAAGATCTGCGTTCACTCCCTAAAATGGATAATTGCCGATAAAGAAAGATACGAGCCAAATGTATTTGGTATATATTTGGTATATATTTGTGAATTTGCAAGAGTTCGTCAAAACGGGCATGTTATGCTTGGTTAATGGCCCTTGTAAATCTTTCAACTATGTTTCGTAAAGACCAAGATAAATAATAATAAGACTAAATTATATTCAATGAATGCAACAAATGCAGGTGGACATTTCAACTACGATACAAAGTTTCTTGGAAAAACAACTTCTTCAACAATTTGAATATTCTAGTTACAATTCAAAATTTGTCGGATATCTGAAGTTCACCATTGTTTCACTGAAAAAAGTAGAAATATGATTTATTAGCGAAGTTTCGATGTCTCAATTAATTTTAATATCCAAATAAAAGTACTATTTCATTATTTGATAGAAATGCATAATAAAAATGCTACGAACTTTTTGTAAAACCCAATACATCAATTATCTTAATCCCATCATTAATACCTAAAAACCTTCCATCTTAAAATTCAATCATAAATAACTGTTTTAAACGAAGAAAAGGACAACGAATATTTTAAACTTTCTAAACAAAAAAGAAACATTTCCAGCATCGGTCGAGAAGGGTTTTTACAATATTTTGATAGCAATAATTAGATTAGCAATTTCAAATTTTTATGTTAACATGATTGAAGAAATGTTGTTTGTTCCATCTACCGTATATGAGAATTATTGTTTAGCTTTGGATATTATCTTCTGTTACTGGAAGTAATGTTGATAATTTTATTTTACTCTTATTTTATATAGTTTTATATGTTATACATCCTTGCATTTTTAAATTGCCTATAAATGCACAAATATACGCACTCGAGAAATGTGTTCTTATTTTACTTTCAAAACCAGTCTGTAATATTCCAAAGAATTAACATAAAGATCTATTGACAAGTCAAAAACCGCGTTCTTATATTATTTTCGATTATTCCACAGAATCACAACATAAAAATCGTCCCATAATCGTATGTATCTCTCTCTCACCACTTACTCCTTCAGTCTTCACCTCTCTTGTATATGAACGCTCGCCGTACTTGGGGTGACACAAAACACACAGTCTCAGTTTCACACACGTGATTTCCGGGAAGCGTGGACTCACTGAGTTAGCGGCACAAAAGTATGGGGGATGCTCGAACGAGGGTATCCGTGAAAGGAGTATGAAGCAAGAGAAATACTACTACCGAGCAAAAAGGATACATTCCGCGATATAGTACGTGCTATGAACATATGAGTCCATGTGAGCGACAAAGACTGCCACTGAAAAGCGTCGAAGGTTGAAGGGAAACGATCCGACGCAGAACCGTGGGAAACTAGAGCGAGATAGATAGAAAGACAGAGAGGGTGGTTGTATGTGTCGAGGGCTTACAATCCCCTTTCGCGTCCGTCCTTGGCGTGGATGGGGATTGGCAGGGGAGGAGGGTGGCGAAACTATGCGAAGAATGTGCAATTAGTGAACAGAGCACGAGGCGCGGGTTTTGGGGGACGGGGATAGTCCCGGAAAGGGAGCGAGCAAGGGGTTTCTGGTATGGTGTGCCACGACGCTAGCTCTACTACTACCTCTGTGGAGAGAATACTCCCTGTTTGTGTGTGTGTGTGTGTGTGTGCGTGCGCGCGCGCGTGTGTGTGTGTGTGTGTAGTGATAGCGATATAGAGAGAGAGGATGATGGGGTCTCTCTGGTAGTGGTAGCATAGCAGCGAAGAAAATGGAAAGAAAGGAAGATGGATGGAATGGCGGGCAGGGATGATAAGAAGAAGAGAGGACTGGCTATGTGGAGAGTTGGTAGGGGTTTTGCAATGGGGCTTTGAAGAACGGGGTGGGGGTCACCGTGTCAAGATGCGAGAGGATCCTCCTTCTGGCGCAAGGACACTTATCGACTTCTATCTTCTCCTCGCCCTCTCGTCTACGAAAAGGCGACGAGTATACACGCCCATCAAACAGGGTGGAGGATGCAACTTTTGGTGTATCAAACATTTGTGAATCTTTGTGTTAGTGGCACGGTATTTCTTGCTGAATGGTCTTACCGGATCAGCTGCTTGACGACTCACTTGCGTCGTGTCCGAATACTTTGTTTTGCTGCGAATGCATCGGCCATCGTGACAACATCTTAAGTTCTTACTGAAAATACAGTCAGTTAGAAAAGTCTACATATATCACTTACAATAAAATACAAAACATTGTAATAAAACCGTCAGCACTACGAATTTTTTCACACATTATGACACATGTTGAAATGTAACACAACTTATCCACCTGTTATATCTATACATATTTATGTATATAAAAATAGACTTAACATTATGTTGTAATTAGATCGGTGTTCTTAATACACGTGTACATAAATATGGTAATAAAATACATAGATAGTTAGCCTGATTATGAAATTAGCTAATCGAATTTATATGATTTTCGTCTCGTCAATTCGCCGATTTCTGAGAACAAACAAATTTTAAACCACGTTTAGGTTCACTTCACATTTGTCTGTTCAACGGCTATGAATGTTTGTGAATTTAGATACACGTACTCACATACGTGTGATAGAAACGCACGTCTACCTGTGTGCTAAAAACTACACAGAATAAAGCTTGGATTTGTTTATCACTCATGTACACATATATTTATATACACGTGCAATAAAGATGTCCAGAATCCATGGTTTACCATATCCTTATCAACAAGCAAGTTCTAGAATATCCATTCAATTCAATACTCACCACCTTTCGCGTGAATCGCGTTATTAGATCAAACTTCACAGCGAAGGAAAAGCTTTTTTGAAGTATTCAAAGAGGCGCAAGTGCGGGCAGTGTGAAAGGAGCTTGAAGGCCGGTTTTCGAGTATCCCTTGACTCGATCGGATTACTCGACGATTACTAATTGACTAAACGAGCTTAAACGCACTTGGACGGGTTGGAGGAGCGCCGGCATAGAACCACTGTTTGCAGAGCATCGATTAACGACGGTACTCGGTGGTGAAGTCCGGAATAGCCCGGAGGACCACTGTAACGCTGGGATCCTCGACATGTCAAAAGCGATCTCTTCCGTCAACGGAAGCCAAGCACCAAGATCGCTGATCCGTGTGCCTTTAACCAGGGACCAACACAGCGTAACACTGGCTATGCACTTGGCGGTTCTCTTCGAGAGGGACGGCTAATTGAAAGTGGATTGCCAAGAATGCTCGCTGTAAGCCCTACTAATTAATTATCTCTTTAAGCACGCCCTCGACCTACTTATTACTCCGTCAAACTAATTAGCATTTGTGCGTTAATGTTTGCCTGGTCGACGCGACGGTCGCGACGACCATGGGCATCGTTCAGCTATTGAAGGTTAAGAGAGTACACGTACTCGTTTAAAACTGGCATCTTTTAGTGATTTTTGGGTAATTATTAACGACGGGATTAAGTTTAATATGTATTAGGTTGTACCAAAAGTCTCTTTCGTCTTGTAAGGAAATAATAGATGCACCACATTCTCTGCTTTATATTATTTTTGTCGACTCATGTATGATCATAATAATAGAAATAGAACAAAACGGATCGTCCATGATTCAATAAAATAATGTAAAACGAAAAGAGGTTATGCATCTATTATTTCCTTACAAAAGGAAAGAACCTTTCGGGACAACCTAATGTTAGATTATTCGCAATGCTCGCAGATTCTTATTATGAATTTCTGTCAAATAATAAACTGTTGGGACGAATATTGCTCTTAATTGGATATTAAAGAGAATTGTAGAATACTAAAGCCATTTCTGGCTACTTTTTGGGTAATTCTTAATGATGGGCCTGAGTTATGTGTTAAGTTGTTCGAATAGTTCGTAGTACATTTATCATTGCGAAAATTTTTATCAAATAATGCAATGACTGAACAAATTATTTGAATACCGAAGAAAATTAAGGAGAAACATCCAAAATTCGTTAGTAGAGCAATCTTTATCAGAAAAATGTAGAACCTGATAAAAAAAACGCTTTATTGGATAATAAGGATATGTGCCAATACTTTCTGTATTCACTACTCATTTAAATATTTTTAATTATATTCGTATATTTTTAATAGGAAAGGTTTACTTTTTTATTTCTACACTCTAACTATTTAAATAGTTTTGTCCCTCACTATATGTGAATTACCTGTCTTTCAACAGTTTCGTACAAAGCAAAAATCTACTATAAACACTTTTTTTCTGTTTCGGTTGCTCATAACCACAGCTTTGGTAAATCTTGTCGTCCATCCTATTCTGTTTGTTCACGTGTTGTTATCAGATGATCTACATAGATGCCTGTTCCACCTCTTTGCTTCTTTCGAAAAATGCGTTTCGCTGATTGTTGCGAAAATTTAATACACTTAACGCGTAGTAAAAGTCAAGGCTAAGAACTATGTTCCTTTGGCGGGTTGGTAGTGAACAGATGGAGAACGAGCAGAATCCCGATCCTCGTTGTTCTACTCGCTTTTATCTGTCTCTTTCGTTCGCCCTCCATGGTTAACTCAGTAGTTAATTGCAGTTAAGTTATACCTCGTGTTTCGTGAGAGGCTCCGGGACACTCCTGTTGAACGTCACCGTGGAGTTTTAGTCGGTAGGTCCGACACTACTTCGCTGCTTCCCAGAAAGCGACGGAGCGTCCATGAGGATTTCCCCACATATAAAAAAAAGTGTTATACCTCGCGTATCGGGTTCCAGTTATTATTGTGTTCCGGAAGAAAAAGCGAGAATTTCCAATGAAAATGGATGATTCGCAATTACGTTGTTTTGGAGTAGAATTGACAGATATGAAATGTCTTTGAGGATTTTGTATATGTACGTATATAGTTGTTTACGAAAGTATTCGAACCCTTACCAGAGAGAAATTTTATGAATGTATTATATGCGTTACACGAAAGTTCCTGAAATTTCATTAGTACTGTAGTGAGATACGACTATCGCAATTATAATACTAAAATTTGAAACCAATCCGAAAATGTATGTAGAAACTACAAAACGTTGATTACAAATATACACTTATGATTGGTGAAAAATTAGTATACAACAACGTGACTAGTACTTTTAAACGTATCATTAGTGCTAAAAATGTGACTTACTAATATAATGAATAACTGACCGTATAAGTTGGTGATCCTTACGGGACGTATACTTCCAACAAATATCTTGTAACTTGTATATACATTTCCAGATCCGTTTCAAACTGCATGAATATAATCAGGATAGTCGTGCCTCTAACGAAATTTCAAAATGTTTTTTATAATATACATAAGCATAAAAAACTTTTAGGAATATTCAAATATTTTTTACGGGCCATTGTAGTTATATTGCTGTTTCATCTATTATGGGGTTTATGGTTATAAATTATAAGTTTTTATTACTATGTAAGAAATTATTTAACGGGTGAATAATGCTGTAATAATAGTTTGCTTTTAGTTAAACTCCACGATAAAATAATTTCAATCGAAATCATTTCATAATTTTATAACATGAAAATCAAAAAATCAAGAAATTTTCTCATAGTTAGTATTAATATTAATTTTATTATTTTCTTCACCTCTGCCGTTCGATCTATTTTCTCAAAAGTTTCTCATATACATAATAGTCTGTATATAGTAAATCCTAACATTTATTATTGCTACGTCCTTTTAGAGGTAGTTGAAATTTATAGGCTACTTCATAAAAACTAACTATTTCTTCTAATTATTAACCCATACCAAATACAATAAAGAATGTATCAACTGTCAAAAACACTATGGGCTCTTTAAACGATCTAATAAATAAATAACGAAAATTGAAAAATTGACGTTCGATCATGAAATGGCACTTTTCAGAGTACTGTGCAACGTTTACACAAAGCGTTTACACATATGTGCGTAACGAGTCTTGTTGCAATAAACTGTACTTTGCACAGTATTCCCGGTGGATTTCTACGAGAGCCAACGATAGGGTAACCAGAGAGAAACAGGGACAGCACTCTCCTCGTGTTTGTTACTTCGAGTTCGCGATCATAATGGCCTTTCTTGTTAAATTGAGCATCAGCCAAGTGATTTACGTTGATTGCTCGTCGCGTCGCGCATCTACTCCTCTTCCTCTATCTCTGTATATATTTTGTATCTTCTCTTTCACTCTTTCATCGTAACTTTCCCCACTGAAACTGTTCGTGTATTGTGTGTGGATCTTGTCGATCTCGCCTACGTCCTACGTCCTGCAACACCCATTGATCTACGATATTCCATTGAATCGTCCCTTGAAAGATTCTTTGGGAAAAAGAAGGACTTTTTAAACGTTTTTCTGTTGTTGTTGATATTTAAAGCAGATTTAATTTCTTCATGCTCGATGTTACTTATATCTATGCATGCAACATTGTACTTCAACCCTTAAATTCGCCATTTCTCTACCAGCTTTTTTGTTTTTTCTTTAAGAAATCAATTATGCTAACTGAAAGATATTTATGCTCCAATTTTGTAAATTGGGATATAGGAGTTTCAGTATCTTTTGTGAGTGGAACATGTATGTCCCTGATATTAAGATAAGTTGAACGACATATGTACTATGACCTTGAAGTGACCCTGAATCTTGAAATATTATTGTTAAAAATTATTTTAACTAATTATTTACATCAGGATATACGCCATCGATTTTAATGACCTTCAAATATATCATCAGGGTTAGTATTCAGAATAACATTTCCCTATGCATGTTACTCGTCACTCGGCCTTACTTTCCGCAATATCGCGAAAAATTCCAATAGAGTTTAATTAGAAAATACTATTACACCTTATTTTAGAGTACATGGCCGCCTTTTTATATAACTCAACCTAAACTTAATTCATCAAAGAAGGAGATCACAATTTTTAATAGTATATAAACAAAAAAGAAAGAGTAATGGGTTATGGATTCGGCTAGAGTAATATCCCACCGCCACTATTTTTGTAACTTTGTGTTTTCATCATTTATATTCAAGATCAATCTTTCATTCGATTGCAGATGGTGAAATAGTCTGAAATTTCTCCAGGGAAATAGTCCACTCTGTAGTCTCTTTTTATTGGATTTCAACGCTTTGAAACTCAAGTTCTTTATAGCTAAGCTATATTTTTAGCCAAAAGCATATCCAATTTATCGTTGATTTTACTAGAAATATACAATTTTTCAAATATTTTAAATCAAACGCTATACTTGTAAAATTAAATTCGTAAAGTATATTAAATATAAGTTACGCCACCATAAATTATAATACATATATTTGACAACATTATAGTACATTAAATTACAGCTTATAAGCAATTTTTTATATAAAAATGTTATATATTTATCACTTTATAAACATATAAAATTCTACCACATTATTGATTACTATCAAATTTATTTGAAGGTAACTAGATGACAAGCGTGACAATTATTATTAATGTATTCCTAAAAGGAATGAAAAAAAATGAAGAAATATAACTTACAAAATTCTTAGGATAAAATTTATCAAAAATTACAAAACCTTCAATTTATTTAACTTATTTAAGGAAAGTGGAATCTACAAGTTATCAATATAATATTAAACCTATTATTTGTATAATTTCTTGTAGATATAACAAGTGTATGTAATTTTTGTGATATTGCATTTTATACTGTTTTATTTCTTTTTTCTTAGTAACAATGAAATTGAATAAATTGTATTACGCATGAATAGTATATGTCTGAATGTATCAACAAAATTCATGGAGTTAACGTCTTTACCATAATATTTTATATTTGAGGAATGTTTATAGACTTTTACGACTGACTGTACACTCGTATACCTACTTATTTTCATCATATCATCTCATACTATATACTTATCCTCAGGTCAATCTTCACTTGGACTCGTAATAATGATATCTGACAAAGAAATTATAATTATAAATGCATTCTTTTATAGAGAATCTGGATGTTTATAGAGGATCTGCGATTCAGCGAATAATCGTCAAACGTTCGTTTGCGCTTTAATTTTACTAAAGTGGAGAAAGAACGAGCACTCGCTCGTTTAATTTAAACCCACCTAAACGCACCTTAACACGTTGCCTTGAGAAACACAACGTAATATAATGCAGGGAGGATCCATTACAATAGCCGCAAGTATGAGCAATTGATTCTCAAGCACTGCAAGTTTTAATAGCCGGGGAAGTATGAATCAGCGTATGAATCACATGAACTTTAATGCAAACTTCAACTATGTGGGTCGCATAAATCATATGTTGTTTCTCAGCAAACAAACAGTGAAGAGGTACGGCTTTCCGAAAAAATACATTCATTGACACTTAAATCACTATTGTATTCAAGAATAGAACATTTCCAGTCAGAAGAAACCAGATATTTATGATTATTGCGACAGTTAAAATATTAACGTGTGTGAATATTGAACAAAGAATTAACTTCAAGGAATAGAACTCTCTAAGTATTCTCTACAAGCTATTCGCTGAAAAATTGGTCAAATCTAAACGGAAATCTCAAGAAAATGATCGTTTCAATACACCAAACTCGAGAAAAGACAAATAAACTCGAAGTAGCTCCTTTGTAACATGGTTTTCCGCGCGGATCCAATTCGACGCGAGCAACCCCCGTTCGAAGAATGTTCGGCCTTCAAAAACAGAGGAGAAACGCGACCAGTAGCGGCGCGTGGTTCATAGCGGGCCATTTAACGGTCTTTGCGAAATTGAGTCATCACGCGGTTCGCCTGGAATCTCGAATATTTTCCTTCCGATGCTTCAGAGTTCTCCGTAACCTTCCCCCGCCTATTTTCCCCTTTGCCATACCACCCTCTCACCATCTCTCTTACGATATCCGCTTTCTCTCCTTTATCAACAACCACCATCACTCTATTCGAGACGTCTTCGAGGATGTTCAAGTTGTCCGTAAGATATCCGCCAATGAAATGGAAGAACGAACGACTTAAGCCAAGTCAAGTATAAGGAATAATCATGTAGTGTGGAAGTAGTATTTTTTGACTTGAGCATTTTTACGCATTTGTGAGAAATTTAAGGACGGGAAACTGTATAGAATATACGTATAAAATATCTAGTTTCCGTCTCTATTTAGGTTCCGAGCATTTCAATACTATTTTACTTTCGATGTCTTTGGTATTTTAGTCTTTCTTTAGGCGTATTTCTGTAGAAAACCAGACTTTTAAATACCTGTTATAATATAAATCCGTATCCGAAAGATATAAAATTCAATGAAAAAATGTCGGTTTTTCTAAAAAATACAACATCTCAATTCATCCATAATTCACTGTAATTTCGTTAAATACTTCTCGAAAAAGTTTCTCTTTTAAAAATATAATATCTCAATTCACTCATAATAATTCACGACAATCCCACTCAAAGAGACACAAAAATTCTTGAGAAACTAAATCGTTGTTTAATTTTAAATGTTTGCTTATCATTTGTCACCAGTGTCCCGCAACATAAATTTCAATTAAAGAAACGCAATTCCTAACTAAACAACCACATTAATATATTTTAATTTCATCCAATAGAAATCCCGGTCCCACAATCGAATAGTCCCTTAAGTAACAATTTCTACAATTATGGCATTAAAAATTAACGGTAAAGAGAAATCAATTTTAGTTATGGCAGTTTTAATCTTTAGAAATATAAATAAGATATATTTTATTTCTAACAAAAATGGTATTAGGTATATATAAAAAGGCAACTCATCTTCCATACCAAATTTCCTAGAAATATATTTCAGTCTAACCATAATATTCACCCCAAATCTATCCAGAGAATCAAAAACTCTTCTAAAAAATAAATTCACCTGTCCCATCGAACATTCGTATCTATTCATCGACTAAAGAACATCCGTAAACTTTCTCGCGAATCGAAAACGTTGGAAATGAATCGGTTGATCGATTGAAAAATGGTCTCGATCAATGCAATCTGAATGGGACAATCCAGCGGGAAATGACAAGCGATATTCGATCATGGAACGTAATCTAAGAGGCAGAAACAAAAACAAACGAGAGAGAATAGAACCGAGGGGGGGGGGGGTGAACGATGAATTGATTTCCAGCCGATTGAATCCAGTAAATGGCATTCTATGTGGCACCTTATCGTTGCTTAGATTTCACAGCCGTTAAGACTTTACGGCCGTGCCCATAAAACCGGCGCCAGACGACATCAAACGTGTCGTAATTGAAATAACGTTTACCATGCAGTAACCAGAATCACGCCACTTGTTTCGATGTACAGCTGTGGTCGAAAAAAAGTTTAAAATTGTAGTTGGCATATGAATATTAGTAACTCTGTACTAGATACTTCTCACCATGTTAATATTATTATTTTGGTAATCTATTCTTTATTTATGTCTATGCATTGCTCTTGCAGAATAGAATTTCGTTTTCTAAAATTATAATAAATTAATACTTTATTAAACTATATTTCGATCGTCGCTGTACATATCGTTGCTCCAAAGAATTCCTCGTTTGAGATTCTATGATATATCGTAAAGTCGAGATTAATTCAAAAAGATGGGTTTTAAATTGTTTTGCGCACAATTTATCGATATTGATCCTAAATATGTATAGGTTAGGAGAGTAACATGTTGCAAATGTAAGACAGATATATACAATAGAATACTGAAACAATCTTGAAGTAAAGAAATCTTCAATCTTGAAGAAATATATATATATATATATATATATATATATATAGAGAGAGAGAGAGAGAGAGAACATTTGTATTGTGCAAAAAGTACTTGAAAGAAAGTTAATTTTTCTTCAAATTCATTAAATTTTCAAAAGACTTTTCAAAAAATTAGATAATCAAAAGCATTAATTTTTAAGTGTCTGGTTACAAATAACGTTATCTACTAACCAAAAAAAAATGTGCCATCGATAATGGTTACCAGTAACCAAAGAGGTTTTGATTAAAAAATAAAATTCTTTTGCATTACAGAGTAATAAGTTTGATAATACGTATAAGAGAGGAAATTTTTTTAAACAGTAAGCTTTACAAATTACAAATTCTCTAACTGTCCTATTTGACGCAAGATTGTAAAATTTTGAAAAAGTAGTATATAACCTACAACTTGTAACTTGCAAGTAGTCTTACAGTACAGTATAGTCGTACAGTGTTTTACAATTTATAAGTTATATCATTAACATTATGAGTTTACTTTGATGTTACTAATTTGATATTATTAGCAGTTTACAAGCGATCATAGCAAAATCATTGTTGTGCCTATATTACAAATTAATTAACTAAGTAAAACTTGTTTATAACTTTTTTTAGCCTTATTCCAAATCTAAGTTTGTAGCGTGTTATAAGTTTTATCACTTTAGTTACAAAAGCACGAAAACTATCTGAAACTCTGTATTCAGAATGCTATGTTGATCGTATATCAATTGTATTCAACGAAAATTTTTAGTAGAAACTGACTATGTATAACTATTCGCCTTCTGAAAACGTTATACAGTTGCGAAACAATGTACAAATTTACACTATCGATGAAAAATTTTAAATAAAAACATGTTATTTTTTATATAGGGATGTTGAATTGCGAATAGGTTTTTGCTCATTAAATATAAAGTGGTCATAAAATGGAAATAATTCAGTAACAATTTAATTCTATAATAATTCTCACTCAAACTCTCACTTGACTAATCATCTCGAATCAGAATATTTTTTTAATCCTAAAATGTTTCGCATAATTAAAAGCCACAGAACTTCTCTTTTTATTATTCAAGTACATATCATTCTCTACTCTTGTATATCACATTTGTTTTAACAAAAGTAGATTTTTAATATTTTAAGAAATACTGTAGCGTATACGCATATACTATTTATATTACGCGTATACTACGCGTAGGAGAAAAAATCATGAACATTACAATAACAATTCTCGTATATAGCGATAAGTAGACTGCGGATATTTGTGCAAATATTATTTTTGTAAACATAATTTACAAAATGAAACTTACAACTAGACAGAGATATTAGATAGAGTTTCATCTATTAAACATTGTAAAAGGTACTGTACTTTAAATATCTGATATATTTCTATATATTACGTGCATTCTGCACATTTCTTTATCTTTAAATTTCTCATAAATGCATACAAACTCGCAGTCTAATGATAAGTAACAAGAAGATTGAAGAAATTTGTTAAAAATAAAAAGACACGTTTAGATTGGGTCTAAAACGAATAGGATTAAAATTACTATAAGTGATCTATAAATTCTAAAGTGCACTTTTAAATCGCGTGACCCTTTTTATAATTATTAATCCTAACAATAATAATTGTTAACTTCAATTGTTATTAATAATTATCAACTTATAAATCTAAGGATAACGAACACAATCATATTAAAAAAGAGGCACTCGTTTCTCGACTTCTCTCATATTGAAATAACGATTCTCGTACGAAATTTCGGACGAATCGAAATCATGAAACAAACGACGCGCATGGGGTGATGTGAAATATTTAATCGTAAATACATGGAAGCGGGCGGTAGCGATCGAATATTTTTTACGATTTCGCACAGCTCAATAAACCTTGATAACTTCACTGTATTATTTCGGGAACACGGACGCAAAAGAGCGCCACTCAATTCAATCGACCGACTTCCATTATAAAAAACAGAGAAAAAAATCAAACAAAAGGAAAACGAAATGAGGGAGAGAGGAAAAAGCGATCAACACTGGCATGATTCAACACAAAAAGAGAAAAAGTCGCTTAAACGCGCAAATAGAACGTCCGCTCATTGTCGAGCGAAAGACCCTTCCGCATTTTCATCGGCCCTCAAAAACTGAATGTAGCCTGCACTCGAATTAATTCGAGTTCACATGCGTCCATCAGTTTCCCCGATTTTCACCCTTTTCAAATTCATCATGATGCAACCTAATTGTTTTGCTATGAAACAATGTCTTCGTTTCATCGTTTCTTCGTTTGTTTTTGAATTTCTACACGACGCTCTTTTTTCTTTGTATCGCGCCATTCCGTGAATAATTTTATTTCCGTAGAATTATATCTATAGAATATAAATATTAACTTGCTTATATATTTTTTTCATTTGCCAATAATAATGACATAACTGAAAATTTGTAGTTTTTTAGTTATTTGTACATTGATCATTCGAGTTTGTACTCTGCTATGACAATGAAAAATTCGCTCATGTATTTCATCAATAAAGATATACAATGCAAACAAGAAACGTAGTTCGCATTAAATAAAACTGTCTCAGAAGCCAAACTTTTTGTTATTACTTTCCTAATTTCATTATGTAAATATATGACTAATATTCAACTCTCAAGGAACAGATGACTTACTATATATAATTTCTATAATGTTTATAAATTTATTTATCGCAAAAAAACATACGTAATAATAAATTTCAAGGTAAATATAAAAAATGTAGTAAGTAAAACGTGTGCGTAATGTTATTCCTTTTCTCAAATGATGGAGTTGTGGCTTCTGAACGCCTCAAACGATAAAAGACTAGTTTTAGGCGAGGTTGAATGTAGAAAGACGACGAGCTTTCGAATTGGTTGCTGAGGAAAGCTGAAGGTGCAATCTTTGCCGACTAGTAAAATTCATGAAAGGGCGCGAAGTGATCTCGATGCATTTAAAAGTTTCCTCTTTTCCAGCTTAATTTGAGTTCATAAAGCAAATGGGACAATGTTTTCATTGAATCTTCTTTAATTAAAAGCATGTCTTTTTGAAAATTGTTTCTATGTTTATCATATTAATTGGATATGAGATTAATCCTTAACTGATATGATTGAATCATGGATTGGATTTGAGTTAAGTTACTTAACACTAATGACCGATTTTAAACTTCGGATTAAAAATTCTATAAATTCAGTGTTATCACTTTTTCTCACTTTACTTCTCACAACGTTTCCTATAATATACATATATTCAATTTGTCAATATCTATCTTTCTTTTATTTCTTCTAAAAAACATATTACATACTCGTCTATCGCAATCGGTCATTTGACCGGTTGAAATATTCATATTATATTATAAATATCATGTATCTTAGCAGTAAGAAAAAAAGCAAGACGTATAAAGGAACATCGATAGATTCAACTACAATTTCTTACATACGTACAATATATTAATTGTAAAATTTTAAACAATAATAAAGCCACAAGGATTTGTTGTAGATGTAAGAAATATATTTGTGAAAAATATACACTGGAGAAATCCTGCATCTGTGAAAAATGCTGGACAATGAATTATATACTTTATTGCTAAATAAAAACAAAAACAATTAAGATATTGATACTATTAAACAATAAAAAAGTAAAAGAAGCTGCACCAATATTATTTATTTTTCTGTCTCTAAAATTATGTAAATGTTATTTTACTTACTGATCATTAAGTTTTTGTTTTTATTTATAATTAAAATGGAAAAAATGAAATTTTAATTTGTCATCTAAATATTATTTTTGTCTTCTTATTGCCTGTGCTAAATCCGACTATTATTTACATTCAATTAAAAACATAACTTTTAATAAAATTAATATACTGGTATTTAACCATGATCATTTGACCGATTCAGTAGAAATAGGTATACATATATAAATTATTGATAGTTTTAGTATTAATTTTAGAATATTTCATTTCAACTCATTATAGGCAAATTAGTTGATTGATGAATCGAATGAAATTTTAACCATGAATTTACTCGGAAATTATTTTTATTTTTATTGAAAATGGATGGAAATGTTTCTCTTAATGGTTACATGATGTATTATGATAATTGTAGAAATGCCAACGTGAGACCCCGCTCGCCACCTATGTGCGGATGCTCTAGCCACAAAAAAAATAGTGACTAGATGCGACTTCTATATGCAGTCTTAGCATTAAGATGCACTTTTGTTTCTTTGTCTAGTTCGTTCAGTTCCGTATGTAAGAAGTGTGCAATAAAAAGGTTTTTCTAGTTCAAACGAGTGTGGTAAATTAATACAATTAATAAATCCAATAGCTATCACGATCCTACCTCTGAATACACAAATATCAACAGGTTATGGGCCCAGGATCACTAAATAGTTATTATTTATTAAAAAATATTATTAATTTCGACGAGCGCAGAAGATAACCTAAAAAAGGAACACGTGGTGATTCAGTATTGAATACAAAACAAAGAAAGGGAACACGTAGTTGGTAATTCAGTATTGAATACAACAAAAAAGGGAACACGTAGTTGGTGATTCAGTATTGAATACAACAAAAAAAAAAAAGGAAAAAAGCACTTCATTAAATAAATAAAATAAACGTTTTAAGTGACAATACAAAAATGTTGAGTGGAACAAGTTCAAGTGTTGAAAAGTTAACAAAGGACAATACGACACGTGGAAATTGCAAATGATGGCAATACTCGTAAAAAAACCGTTTATGGGAATATGTAAATGGTTCAGTAACTAAACCGGAAGCAGCGGAAGAAGCCTGCTCATGGAGCATAAAGGATGATGAAGCCAAAGTCGACCTAATTCTTACCATAAGCTCGAGTCAATTATGCCATGTGAAGAATTGCCAAATCTCACATGAAATATGGAATAAAGTAAAGAAAATTCATCAATTCAAAGGACCTGCAAGAAAGGCTATGATGTTCAAGCGATTATTAGTCACAAAAATGGCTAATGGTGAAAAGATGTCCGATCACATAAATAAAATGGATGTCATATTAAATAATGATATGCTGTCAATCATACTATTATATTGTAGTCTCCCGGATACATATGAAAATTTTAGATGTGCAATTAAAAGAAGCCCTCCAAGTGGAAGAACCAAGCAAATACAAAAGGTATGACAAAAATAGAAATTCTTCAAATAAAAATGGAATTAAGACAAAACTTCTTGAATGCTTTCATTGTCATAAACGTGGACATAAAGCAAATCAATGGTTGAAGAAGAAAAACGATCATAAAGCTAAATTAACACAAGACTCTGAAATACCCAAAACTGGACAGTGCTTGTATGCTTCAAATATTCAGTCTGAAGATAATCGAGTTAATAGTATTATTACTGATGTTTCACTGAATACAAACACGGGACTACCGGAGGAATGGTACATTGACAGCGGCGCTACATCACATATGTGCTGTGACATAAACTGTTTTGAATCCATAGAACCAATTAAAAATCGAACAGTGAGATTAGCAAATAACAAGTTAGCTGAAATCAAAGGTAAGGGTACCACAATATTATTTAGTAATATAAAGGATGAACTTGAGAAATTTTGATTGGAAAACACACTATATATACCAAAGCTAAAAGCAAATTTTATCTCAGTATCAAAGGGCTACAATACTTGGAACAAAGGATGAAATCATTATTGCCGCTAATCGCAGAAGGAATTTATATATTATAGATAGAAGATCTGAATATGTTGGTATGACATATGAAAACAAGAATGCACTTGTGGATTGGCACTATCGATATGGACACTTAAATGAATCTGATCTTCGGAAATTAATAAATAAAAATATGGTGAATGGTTTACCCAACGTAACATTGAGCAAGATGGATACTTGCAAGATATGTTTGAAAGGCAAGCAAACAGCGACTCCAATGCCAATAAGATCCGAATCAAAACAATTGGAAGTATTAGAACTAATACATTCTGACAAATGCGGCCCTACAAGACAAACACTACTTTGGGTGGAGCAAAGTATTTTGCCACTTTTATTGATGCCAGATCAAGATTTGTGTACGTGTATATCCTCAAAACAAAGGACCAAGTCAAGGACGCATTTTGGAAATTCAAAGCTTTGGTTGAAAGGCAAAAAGGTAAGAAAATAAAAACCCTCAGAACTGATAACAGCTTAGAATATTTAGGAATGGACCTCACAAATGAATTGGAGAACTCTGGTATCTGTAGGGAATTCACAACTCCCTATACACCTCAGCAAAATGGAATAGCTGAGAGAATGAACAGAACACTTGTTGAGATGGCCAGATGTATGTTAATACACTCAAAGTTACCAATTAATTTTTGGGCGGAAACTGTCAATAAGGCATCATACATCAGAAATAGATGTCCAATAATTCATGGCAAAACACTGTATGAAGTTTGGCACAAGAGAAAACCAAATGTGAATCGTCTCAAGATTTTTGGTACCGAAGTTTATGCACTAAATAAAAGGCCTGATAAAAGCAAATTCAAACCTAGAAAGACAAAATGCATTTTTACTAGATATTGCAAGGAATCAAAAGCATTTCAACTATGGGATCCGAGTGAAAGAAGAACCATAATAAGTAGAGATGTCTCATTCTTAAGAAATATTGAGTATCACAACAATGAAATTAAAAATAAGCCGAAACCATTTGAATATCAGTTGATAGATCAGAAACCTAAAGAAGAAATCATAGGAGACACTCAAAGTGAAGAATGTAATGACGACGAAAACATAAGTCAAAATGATGATTGCGTTCAAGGTGAACTTGAGGTTAAGAAGGGGCGAGGAAGACCAAAGATAATACAAACAGGAAATGTTGGCCGACCAAAGAAAGCTTACAAAATTGTCCCAATTGAGCAAGAAACTGTACAAATGGTCAATGATAACTCAAATGAGTCGATAGACGAATTATTATCCGGACCTCATGCAGAAAAATGGAAAGAAGCTATGAAAAAGGAATTTGATGAAAAAATTCGAAATGATGGACTTTGGAAGATTAAATTTTTGTCTAGGCCTACAATTTTATCAAAATGAGGAGACCAAGGAAGTCAAAATAAGTCGAGAGAAATATATTAAAGATATGGTGAAGAAATTTGGTCTTGAAGATGCAAAAATTGCAATTACTCCATTGGAAGCCAAAATCAACTTAAATAAAAATAACCAAAAATTGATTCTAACACATACCAGTTGATTGATTGGATCATTAATGTATGCTGTCATAGTTACTAGATCTGATATAATGTATGCTGTGAGCGCATTAAGTTGTTTTAACGACAACCCAAAGAAGAGTCATTGGTCATCAGCCAAAAGGATCTTACGTTATCTTAAGGGAACATCTAATATTGGTTTATGTTTCAGGGATATTGATGACGAACTTACAGGGTATGTTGACTCAGACTGGGGAGGTGATGTTGATGACAGGAAATCCAGAACTGGCTTCATATTTAAACTGTCAAACAGTGCAATATCGTGGGAATCCAAAAAGCAAAAAAGTATGGCGATTTTCAATACCGAGGCTGAATATATGGTACTGACAGAAGCTACTAGAGAAGCTGTATACCTACAACGGTTTCTCAGCAAATTCAGAGTGATGGCTGAAAAAGGGACGACCAAAATATACTGCGACAACCAAAGTACAGCAAAGTTGGTCCAAAATCCAGCATTCCATGGTCACACTAAACATATAGACATACGCATCATTATGTTTGTGAGATTTTCCAACAGGGAATCATTGGAATAAACTATATGCCCACAAATGAAATGCCAACAGATTTGCTAACCAAAAGTTTGGGCAAACCAAGCCATAATGCTCACCTAGGCACCATTGGTTTGACGAGCATTCAGACTCCGTTGATAGGGGGTGTTGAAATGACAATGTGAGTCCCCGCTCGCCATCTATGTGCGGATGCACTAGCCACAAAAAAAAAAATAGTGACTAGATGCGATTTCTATATGCAGTCTTAGCATTAAGATGCTCTTTTGTTTCTTTGTTTAGTTCGTTCAGTTCCGTATGTAAAAAGTGTGCAATAAAAAGGTTTTTATTAGTTCAATAGTTTAGTTTTTTTTTTATTAGTTTAATAGTTCAAACGAGTGTAGTAAATTAATCCAATTAATAAATCCAACAGCTATCACGATCCATCCTACCTCTGAATACACAAATATCAACAATAATGACATTGAGAAATATTGTAGAATTTTTTGGAATTGTGTACAAGTTTATGATGGTAAAAGAATTAGGATCGAACATAAATGATCAAATTTGCCTATGAAGGTTTTATTTGCATTCTATATGTGAGACGATAATCTTTATTACATAAAATACAGAATATAATAGACGATAAATAAAACCATGTATGCTAAACAAAAGTAATTCAATCTCCAAACTATAACTACACAAAGTGCAGCCGAATCTCGGTAACTCGATCCTCAAGGGAAAAACTAAAATCTTGAAATTATAGAAATTCTGACTTATCGAAATTTTCAAGTAAAGGAGGTTTAACAAACGAAAATTCGACATACAGAAGCTTTATATGAAGGCACAATTACATTCACCTTTTCAGAGAGCGTTAGAATTTTAAACTTCCTATTAGAACTTATTTTATTCAACGTACATAAATGCAAAAGTAAAAGACGCGGAAGATGACAACAATTATATGTCCGTCATCTTGTTTTCCGCCTTATGTTATATTGATATAATCATAACATTGGGGAAAATGATACAATATCGAATGATTGGCTTCTCACTTTTACATATTATAACACATAGTATAGGTACACTTTGAATTGCAGAAACAGAAGCGATAGAAGTTCATCTTATAAAAGTGAATTTCGAGTTGTAAAAGTCTGGCTATTCTAGACTCGAGTTACAGAGGTAAAATAATGCAGATAGCATATAATTCGAATTAAAGAAGGTTTTATTTCAACTTTTCGCAGCGGAGTGGAAGGGAATGAACAAAATTTTAATCTTATAGAAATTAGAATTATTGAGGTTCGACTGTATTAGTACGTACATTCACATTTATCTTCCAATAAAATGTTCTTTCATTTTCATAATATCAAATTTTTATAATCATACGAAAGTACTATTAGATCATAAGAAATTTAATATATGTATCTATACTTAAATAATAAATACGAGTGCCTAATGATATATCAATACCTTTTACAGCCACTGTATATCATCTATAGCTGTATGATCCAACGATATTACCTGAGAGTTAGGATGATTCACTCTAATAATTTAATTAATACTTTAGTTCACATTTTCTATAAATTTGAAATGAGTCAGAAATGAAGAACAAATGCAGTTTTCTAATCACTTACTTTTTGGCGTTTTTCAGGTCGAAACGAGCTGATTGCTCGTTACATCAAACTGAGAACAGGCAAGACGAGAACGCGAAAGCAGGTCTCTTCGCACATACAAGTGCTTGCTAGGCGAAAACTTCGCGAGATCCAAGCGAAACTCAAAGTGGTAAGTATCTGAATACCTCTTGTTACCGTGTACTTTTCTTACACTTTTATTTCCATTTTCCGTTCACTTTTTCATTTACATATATCTATACCTGACAAACGCATAACAACGATGTCAAACATTTTTATCGACTCTCATATACGCTTTACAAAGGTAAAACGTAATCATTTTGTTTAAGCAGTAATATCAAAATTTATTATTTCTGATTGTTTAAAAATGAATATTCGTATTACTACTAACTTTTAGTATTATTTTTGAAGCGAGCAAATATAGTACTAAACATGATTCTTTTTGTTTGTTCAGAGAAATTAATAATAAAAGGTATCTTTTTTATTTGTTTAAGAATTATTAAAAATTATTATTTATATTATCTGGCGATGAAGTATTTGAAACACAATTTTATTTAGCATCATACACACTACCACTCATAAGCATTCAAATATGTAGAAATAAAATGTGAACAACAGAAAAATAATATTTGATATATGATAAATTTTTATAAGACGATTGTAGATTAAAATTAATTATTGCAATATTTATGAATAAGATGTTCGAATTAAACACACGATTTATGGATGGTTTAAGGGAAGAAACACTGCAAAATAAGATGAAAAATAAAATCGTTTTGACAATTTTTTTCAAGCAAACAATGCAAGTAATTGATTTATGTTTTACTGTGATGAATATATATCTATATGTATTGAAATGTGACAAAAATTGTTGAATCAATTTTATCAATCTTCCTGCTTTATTTCTTTTCCGAGGATATGCTGCAGCTTTTACAATAACAATAGTACATAATTAACGTGAAATAAAAACAAAAATATTTAAAAAATATTATATAATCGAAACCTATGTGTGTCGCAGGGCATGTGAGGAAAAGTGAGTATCTTAGAATAAAACTATACAATACAGCCCTTTTTAAAAGAAAACATCAATAAAAAGAATATCTTTTAGTAATTTAATTAATTCTCTCAGTTATTACTCTCTTTACTATACCAGATTTATAAAAAAAACAAGAAAGCAGAAAGTAATAATTTATGAGAATTATATAAATATATATAAGTTGTAAACATTCATTTATTAAAAAAAATAATAATTTTTAACTTTAGATGTAGGACGTTTCGTAACACATTGGAACATGGAGTATATTCTAAATAATGAATCAATCATTCCAATTCATGACATTTCTATAATTTACATAGAAAAATCAATTTTTCACATTATAATGTTTTATAATAGTTACATATCACTATAATACCATTCAGAGAACAAACAATTAAGATAATGAAACTACCTATAAAGTAGTTTATAACAATTAAATAAGTGTCCAAATATTTTTGAGCAAAAATAGAGACGAAGACTACCTACACGAAACACAACATGATTTATAATATATAGATCACATTTTAATTTTATAGGAAAGAAATTTTGTGCGAATATTTAAGATATAATGATATTTAACATAGAGGAAACATTTGTTATTCGGTCTTTGTAACTAATCCTTCTAATATTAAAAATGTCCTTAGATTTTACAAAATTTCGTGAATTCATCAATTATTTAAGAATTATTTTATTAATTGCAAACATTATTCTCCTTTTCAACTATGTTATATGTTTAATACATTATTGGCCGGAGATATATCAATATGCATTGCGTTACCTGAATGTTGTTGAACGGAAACGTATTTCTACGTATTTCAAGAGAAAAATGCAGTTAAGACCACCGTACGTAGTTGTATAGTGTAAAATTGATAAAGTGTTTATCATATTAGATTTTTTCCTGCCCTTATATATATATAAATTATAATATTATAATACTTATATAAAATTATAATATCATAAACATAATTATGTTATCATTTAATTTTCAAAAATGGCGTATCGCGAATTTTTTAGCGAAGAAGTTTTTGGTGAATTTTATGCAGATACTTTGTCTGATTATTCAGAAAATACGTAGTTCTGATTCATTACGGTATGAATATTAGACTAATAAAAAGATGTAAAATCTCCGTAATCGATTTTGATACTGAAAGTGAAAATGGTACTCACGGTGCTGGAGAATATTCTTTTACTTTCATTGAAGATCAAATTGAAAATATTTCACAAAAATTAAAATTGCATAAAAAATAACCGATCATAGGCTATTCTATATAAATCCTCCAGTCAACAATGTGTTGAGCAAGTACTTTCTTTCAAATAGATATCAGAGCATTTTATAAAAACGCATTTATTACATTTTTCTTCTGTCATTTTCATGTACAATTATATGAATCTAATATTGAGTTTTCGAAAACAGCACATTCGCGCGTACGACACTCGATATTTTCAATTTTTCGCGTCAGTTCATTAATTTCTCTTCCTCTCTCTCTCTCTCTCTCTCTCTCTCTCTCTCTCTCTCTTACACAAATTTTTCTTTTTTATTTGCACCCGCAAACGATTCGGGTCGCTCCAGAATTAATTGTCAATAGAGAATTCGTTCGATCAAGTACGGCGTACAGGGAGGTTTGTAGCAGAATAAATCACGCGTAAAAATGAACCCGGGCCCGTTTAATCAACAGCTGAATTATTAAAGCGATTTGGGAACAATTGCGCGGCTGTTAATAAATCACAGAACGCTGCGTTCGCCGCTTTCATTCAGCGATGAGGACCGCCGATATAAACCGGAGGAAAACAGAAAGAGAAAGAGAGAGAGAGAGAGAGAACCATGCAACACAGGATTGTTCGCACAGGGAACAGTCAATAGTGAATGCACAAATATAAAAAGGAGACAAAACGAACGTGTAAATTAAGCAATTCGATCGTGTTTTACGCAGTTAATCAGCACTAATGTATAGAGGTACGCGTTACTCAAGCATGAGTTTATTTCCGGCTTCGATGTAGCTGTCACGAGACAATGGAAAAAAACAGTTAGTTTCAACTGGAAGGAATTTGTTTGAATACGTGACTTTGGAGAATCGGTTTCGTCTTCATAATGGAGAAAATAATAGGGAATAAATTATCATAAGAAATTAATAGAAATATTGTTATAAACAAGATATGTTAGAAACAGGATTACTGTGAAAAGTAATTATAAATTAATTCTTATAAACAATAAAAAATAAAACAATAAAAAAAGGATTATAGATAGTAAAAGAGAAGAGATGAACAAATAACAGTTCATTTCAGCTGAGAATCGCATGATTTTAGAATCGGTTTCGTTTTCATAATGAAGGAACAGTTTGTGTTAAATTTAATAGTTGTAAAAAGTATTTGGTAATATCATTATAGAGGAGATTTAAAAGAGAATTGTTACAGAAAGTGTTTTCTAGTATATGAAAAAAGTACAAAACGCGAGAAATTTTTAATATTTCAATATATCTTGAAAAATGGAAAACGCTAAATATACATATTGGTCCATGATTAGTCCACGATTAAATTTCAAAGAAACATATCATGTGCGTTAACTTGATACAAAAGATGTATTCTCAAAAGTACTACAGATTTTATTCATGGAAAGCTGAAAACCTAAAATATCAACGGCAACAAATTTCATAGATATTGTAGACCGCAAATACAAGTTATAAATCTTTTTGTGAAACCTATTAATAACTCTGACTACGTTAATTAATAAACCGCAAAAACTGGGGGTCAAAGTTACAAATCGTCAAAAAATTGCAAAAAAAGCCTGATGTGCACATCGAAACGCTTGAAACTTTGTCGGAATTGCAGAGCGACTGCATCTGGTACTGCAGTGGCCGCATACCGCGAGCATTATTCAGAGAAGCACCCGGTGGCAGGACAGGCCAGTGTGTGACGTAATTTTCTGGTTTCCGCGTTTCACGTAGGGTGTGAAACACCAGCCGGTGACCCTGCTTATGCTACCCAACCGGAGGCCGATTTATTCCGCGAGAAAAGAATTTTTAGGCACAGTGTTTACGTTTCCTGTGGTCAAACCTTATTTAATTTTCTACGCGGTCGAGCGGGCGTTAAAGACCATTCGCGGCGAACCGTACCGTCGCCGTATTTTTTCCAAAATTCGCCAGCGTTCTCTTATCAAAGTTCTCTGAACTACTGGGAACGACACTGTTAACTTCCGTGGAACGGTAAAATTCTCGAAGTTTGTGGTATGATATCCTAGGATAATTGAAAAGTACGTAGGATTTTTTTTAGAGGATTATATGGAAATTGCTAATGAATAGGTTTAAAATATTCTTTGATTGCTAAGGATAAAATGAATTTAAAGATGAAGCAAATACAAAAAGCTATGTTAGAATGAATTAATTGATTTTAGAATTTTCGTTTTAGAGTTTTCGTTGCATGAGTTCATTTTAGTATCTATTGAACTAAATATGTAATGTATATTTAGTATTTAGAAACAATGTGTTCTGGTCACAATCTATGCAGAACAAAATTATTACCTAATACAATGATTTAAATGGGAGAGTTTTAATACAAATGTAAACATTCTACTAATTTTTTCATACTCTATCTACAAAATTTATGTAATTTGTACACTTTATATTCATACTTACATTAATTAGCTTCCTCGCTATATACTCACGACTTATGACTAAAGCTATATAATATAATAATTAATGGGAATATTTTTGTTATTAGAGACGATTAATAAAAAGCATTCAAATAAAGCATTCATTCTTATTGTTTACTCTATATATTCGCAATAGATATATAAATCTATATAGATATATAAAGATATAAGAAACCATTCATGGTAATGAAGATATAAGAAAATTGATAGTATCAAATCAATTGATAAAATTTTTTCCATGTTCGTTATAGCATCCTAATTTTACTCGTAATAGCTGCTCATTATAGCATCCATACGTTTTAGAATCGTTTGTTGTAGCAATTTCTACTATATCAAGAACGTGATAAGTAAGTAAATACGTACATTTTTGTTGATTTTCTAATTTTAATGTCATTTTATGATTAAACAGGAGAAGAACATACATTGCGTTAGTAACACATTTGATAATAAGACAAGAGAAATTTTATGAATAAATGTTACAAATTAATCTGATTATCGTATTTGACGAAAAATGATAAAATCGTAAAAACGAATTCTATATAACCTGTAACTTGTATTTTATTAATTTAATGATATTTACTGATATTATCGACATCGGAGAATGCATGGTGCGTCTACACTTAAATAAGCTATCTCTTTTTTCGAAATGACAATTATTTAACTTTATAGAACACACATTGGGCCCTTAGACCTTCGCTATATGCTTTTTGCTATAAGATACACAGGTTTGTGTCTCGAAACAAGCAACTCGATATTCTTTCTTCTTTACTTGAACTCGCTGACAGAGCGAGAGAACCGAGAACAAGAGGTCAGTACAAGCGAAAAGCTATAAATTTTTGTGGTTGAATGGACAGTGGCATCGTTTAGTAGAAGACGAATAGAATATGTGTGATGCTGTCTCACTTTAGTATTAGTAATCCTGACGTGTTATATGCTCTTCTATGATTTGTCGCTATCTGGAGCCTCTTGCTGTGTCCTTCTCTGTATCCTTTCTTGTTCCGTTCGAGAAAAAAGTCAAGCCGAATAGTATACCTGTCTCATATATTTGCCTCGAAATAAGCAGTTGTGTTGCTTTCGAGGGAAAGTTGTACATTTCTTTAATTACACCTTTTTACTACAATACTTTGAACTATTAATATTAATAGAAAAATATATCTTTGAATTTTGATGAGTTGACTTCCACATCAAAACTGATAAAATAATAATTAAAGTAAGGACAAAGGTGTAATAGGCCTGTTAGGTCCTGCATGCAAACGTGCACTAATCTGATTATTATTCACGTTTGCACTATACCGTTCGCAATGCATCTAAAGTGCCAAAAATTTAACCCTTAAGTGGTATCACACATTTATAGGTGACATATGTATAATAATTTGGAGATTAAATTATTGTATTGCACTTCATTTTAGAGTACATCATTTTAGCCTATATTCTGTATTCTGTATCTGTATGTCTAACATATAGAATACAAATTAAAATCTTGGCAGTCAAACTTGGTCATTTATGTTTAACCCTAATTATTTTACTGTTATAAACTCTTAAAAAATTCCAAAACATTCTATATTTATCAACATCGTTTTATTACGTTATAAAATTATTAAAACAAATATTTTCATACAATTCATTTTCAATAAAAATAAAAATTCTTTCCGAAGAAACCTATACCAGAATGTTGTGTAATTCTGATCTTTTCACTCATGTTTTTTTTTTAAATATCTCGAAAACTATAGCCGAGCGATATTATATGTATGTATATGCAAAAGTTGTTCAAGATGCTGATCTTGACAATATATCTCAAAGTTGTTGAAATAGGTGAGGTATACCGTATTCTACATAATTATACGAGTTCAATTAAAACTGTTGTAGTCTCTGATAACTCAATGATACTAGTTAAGAGTTAGATCGCATCAAACTGAAAGTCTTAAAACAATTAATTCGTTTCACCCTTTTTACGTATTTTGAATTCAATAGACTTGGATTCAATAGATTAGTCGTCGGTACACGAATTTTTCCAGGAAGCACATTCTTCGGAGAATCAGGCCGCATCATCTATATCTTCGAAATAATCCTGCATCAAGCATTATAGTGCAATTGATTGTTGCGGTGTAAACGTGGCTCTCTCTCTCCCAATAACTGACGATACACCCAAAAACGGGCGAACGGCATTTCAGAATGTCGATAAACATGTCCAGCCCGTTACCCGGGCCAATCCTGCATTCCTCGCGTGTATTTGCGCGATGAGGGGCTGGCCGCGGACAGGGACAGAGCGATTGTACCGTGACAGACAAAGAACAAGCGAAAATTGAAAAAAAAAGAGGTTGGAAAAAATAGAAAAAGGGAAGATGGAAAATAAAACAGAAAAAAACGAGGTGGAAGAAAAAAAAATAACACGAGAACAGCCACCCTCTCAATTAACCGAATTGATTTTCTACTGCAGATTTGTCGGTAAAGAACGGTCCCGCGGAATGAAATGGATTTTTCGCATGCAGTACGCGCCCGATTTCAGGATAATAATTTTTCCCTCTCTATCTGTCTTTATCTCTCTATCTGTACCCTTTCTTCCTCCCGTACGTTTTCCCCCTTTTTTCTATTAAATTCGAAAATTCGCTCGTCTGCATTCCTTTCAAAGAAATCGCACCGCGTGGAAAATAGGAGCAGTACCTATACATTTTACATATTTATAAAAACGACGTGGTCGATTTTTATGTGAAATATTGTATATAGCTTTCTGTGTATGTGTGATTGAATTTGCAATTATGTGTACTTGTGAATGAGACGTGAGTGAGTGAAAGCACTCAACCATCTGACGAATAAAGAGAAGTAAGTGGTTTTTAGGCTTATAATGGTGAATGTTTAAAGTGGAAAATGCTTACATGTAGATTTAACTAATTATATTATAGTTTTATTTCTGTAATATAGCATTTAAATATACATTTCTTGCAATTTGAAGCATTACAAATTTCAAATTCAAGCATTACAGGTTTCAAATTTTTATTTTAAGTAATAATTACAAATCAAAAGCAGAATTAGTATTTAGAACTGCCAGAGTAGTCAAGATAATCAATTTGAAATTTTTCGTAGAAATGTCGTAAGTTTACAACAGTTTTGTAGATTATTGCACTTTTAACTTAAATGAGTTTTTGTAAAATATATAAATGAAAGCTGTAAAAAGAATTTTTAATACTTGAAAAAAACGTTTGATATAAAATTGAAACGAGAAATCACGCATATCAATAATATTTCCTCACATGTTGTTGAATCTTGAAATATTTTTTAATATTAGAAAAATACGACTGAAACGAGAACAACTAAAATAATGCAGCGATATTAATTCCTTTGGTATAAATTTTTATACTTTAGTCATCCATCAGTAGTTACAGTATTAAGTTTATAAAGACTTTCATACTATGAACGCAATATTTCATAAAGACGAAATTTATAAGTTGACATACATATTATGGAACAAAAAATTTGAAATAATTTATAAGCGTATAGATTACTATCACTTGTAAATCGTTGGCCTGAAGCAAAATTTTTTTAGATGCCATAGTAAGTTCGCCATTTCACGTTTATAGAGTGACGCAATATTTAAAAGATTCTTTAAGATTGAGGTCTGCTGTTTGAAAAAGTCGTTGATATATAACTTTCGATAAAAAATTGAAGATTCCAATTCTGTACGTAAACATAACCGTACTTGTAAATTTTAGTCCATGCCCCGTGGGGGACAATGATTATACTATTATACCGAATTATATCATTTTATCATTGTATTATCGTCAAGTACTGTATTAATGCTTATACTTATTTGTAAATGCAGACGTCTCCTACAGACATCAGATTGAAAACTGTCAATTCAATATAAATATTCCTTGCTTTTTAAATAAAAATAGATTATACAGATTATACAGTAGTTTGTAAACATGTATATATTTAACTAAAGAGTTAGATCTAAGCAAATAGTACTTGAAAGCAAGTTTGCCCATAACTGATAATCATGAATGGTGAAAAATCGGAAGCAAGTAAACCTGAAAAAGGAAATTGTTGTTAAATTACACAAAAAAGAAAATCGCAAAAAGAAATTGCGGCTTGAATGAACAGAAGTAAATCAGCAATTCATTTCAAGATAGGAAAGTACAAAAGTGACAGAAATATTGCAAATAAATCACGATTTGAGCGTTGAAAGAAATTAACATTAAGAGTAGGAAATACAATTCTTCGAAGGTAATGAAAAATCCGTATATGTATATCTGCACTGGAATTGGAATCGATGGTTACTACAATTATATCAAAAAATTTTGTGGAAAAACCGAAAGAATATGAAAAATTCGCAAGAAAAATAACCTTTGAATACTTTCGTTATTCGCTATAATTCAAAACATCTACCTACATCATTCTCATCAAACCAACCGAACCTTCTAAATCTCACTACAATACATATAACAACAAGAACTCAACCAAAAAGCTAAATCAATCAATAAAAGGAAGCGACAATTAAATTTGAACCAATCCAGCAGCCGATTTCGTAAAAATGGTGTTCCCTCGCTACATATAAAAGGATAGAAGAGAACAGAGAGAGAGAGAGAAAGGTAAAAGTTCACAGTTTTTCACCGTACACGTTGACCGAAGAGAAAGGCTTTATCGCTGTGCATTGTTACGCGGCACGCTTCATTTCGAATGGGCAGAGCTTGTAATGGCTCTTCCATTACGGATTTATGAACGAAATTGAAAAGGCCTGTACCGGGTGGAGGGGTGGAGAACGTGGGAGGGGATCATGGAAGGGTTGGTACATGCCAATTTCCCGGATATCACGGGAACGAAGCTCTCGCGTTCGCCTCGTCAGCAATTTTCGACAGCGCGGGGGTGGCGCTGATTAAAACGACGGCTTTCCGATAAAAGCACAAAATTCCCGCGAATTTCGCGACCCAAAACCAGCCTTGTTTCTGCAATCAACTGCATTGCCGTTCCACTCGATAGCGATCGATGACATCAACCGCGCTCAGGTCGGGCTTAAAACAGCGACAGAACGAAGGCGGCGAGGGGATGGGGATGCAAGGGGTTGGAAATTCAACGGCGAGAACGAAATTATGCAGGCAACCAGGGGAAATCGTTCATCGATTTAATTTTACACAGTTTGTTCTGTGTGGATACACAATAGGGAATAAATAAAAGCTTTCTTCGATCTTTCATGGAAATTTTAAATTTTCTAATGAAATATTCTTTTTTTTTTTTAGTAGTGTGTATTAGTAATTTCATTGATGTTGTTTGTTATTTTATGTTGTGTTTGGTTTTTATAGACAATTTATTCGTGAATTTAGATTCTCTTTCTTCTTTTAATTTGCTTTAACACATTGTGGACTGGATTTGTGCGGTTTTGCGCCTGTGGCCGATGTAGTGTCTCCTAATTTTCGTGAAACGTTGTTTTCAATCTACTTATAAAAGCAAATGAGCATTTTCTAACACCATAAATGTCATTTTCATTTTCAACATCAGAATCGATTATTATGGTTTTCTGATTTTTTGTCTTCTTGTTGATCTAATATTCATATCGTCTGAATAAGAACCGTATTCTGTCGAACTGTCATCATCTGAATAACTAATATTGTCGCTCGAACAATCAAAGTATCTGCATAAAATTTACCGAAAATTTCTTCTTCTCTTGCAATAAAATTATATTTATAATGTATGAAAGATCAGAAAAAATCCTAACATAATCAAATGTGAATGATAAATCATCACAAATTTTATAACGAACATTTCATTAATTTTAAGCTCTGTATATATATCTCCAACCAACAATGTATTAATAATGAATTTTTCGATGCTGAAACACACCTGTTGAAAAGTCTTAAAATAGTTATTGTATTTACTCCATAATTGAAAAAAATTATAGATGATTTATGTTGTAATACAATTTAATTTAATGCTTGGCACGATAAAGAAGCTTTATGAAACTACTGATATATTAACAATTTTATAAAGACATACGTGCAATTTAAAATTTATAATCTACATCAAATACTAAAGTTTTATTAAGAATAGAAAATAATCTAAAAATTGTAAACAAGTATTAAGATAAATAAGTATTAAGTTTAAGATAAATGAAACTTTCTTTCGGATTATTCTTAATGTTACCAAAGTTGTACAATCTTTCTGTTAAATTATAATTGCTTAGTAAATATATAATTTAATCCTTAAATGCATAATATTGTAATTCGGCAACATAATGTAGAAGACACACGACATTTTTTGGATTTTATTTTATTCGAATATATTTAATACCACAGACAATACATACCGAAATGTAAGATATCGTCATAACGGAATAAATGGAGCTTCTATATCCAGACAACAATTATTTTTTGTTTCATAGTTTTTGCGTGCTATAAATCTACTATGTCTTTTACATTTACGATATTACAATGCTTATATTTAGAGTGGTAAAATACTTTAGAAATCGTACTATGCAACCAACAGAATATGCAATACATACATTACTTTTTCGCAATAATCCAGTATTGTGCACATATGCATGTTCTATACATATAATCATTTGGCAATAGACAAAATTCTAGATAGAAATACACAAAGCTAATTTATATTAGGAGATGCCTCATCGATTTTCGTGATCTCAAAATATATTGCCAAGGTCATCATTCCGAACAACCTTTCCGTGTACATGTTACCGCCAATCGACCTTAGTTCCTGAGATGTTCACAGAAATTAATCCAATAGAATTTAGGTTCCTATGTTTCGATTATTTTATTCTGGAATAGGTGGCCGCATTTTTATATAGTTCAACCTATCGATGAGAAAAATAACCAAAAAATAATGGGTTATGGATTGGGTTAGAGTAGTATAATTTTCGATAAATTTATTGGTATATGGAATATTGCATTTTATTTTGACCTTTAATTGGTTAAAATAATAGACACAAAATGTATACATACATATCCCCCACATGCAACCTAGTGATAACAATAAATTTATAAAATCGAATAAAATAAAGTTAAGTCATGCTAGCGCTTTTGGCTGCCTCACGGCGCGACTCGGCGCCGAATATTAACTTAAATCAACCTATATCTTTTTATCGATTTATCTTTTTTTATTTTTATTAAAGATGATTAACATTAATGAATTGTTTAGGTTAGGCTGTGTAAAAAAGCGGCCACTTATGTGTATGAATAAAGTGTAACGAGAACTACATTTAGTTGAAGCTTTCTGTGAATATCTCGGAAATTAATGTCGAGCGATATTAATTTTATAATTTTATAACATATACAAGGAAAAGTTGTTCAGGATGATGATCTTGACAACATATTTCAAGGTCATAAAAATCGATGAGGTGTGACCTAATGTAAATAATTACGTATACAAAATATTATATAAAACAATGAGATAAATATAAAAAGATTATTTTTGGATGATTTCATGACACATTGAATTTACAATTTTTAAATGTTCTATTTTATTTAGAAAAATCATTCAGTGGTGAAAACACTGAGTCATAAAAGTGAGATTTTTGGTAAAAGCAAATTAGAAGACTCGAATGCTGTTATTATTAGAAGAGAGATATCCAATGAATAATTCAATTAATATACACAAATTGCATAGTACAATTTCCCAAAATACCAATATATATATTTTTCCTGAAAAAATAGTAATAATACATTTGTTTTAAGTATTCCAATTAAACGAAACAAATTTAAACACAATAAAATAAACAGTATCTGAAAAATTCTTTTCTAAATACTTACTTTTTTTCTAAAAAGTATTTGCTTTCGCAACTAATCAAAGTCGATCGCAAAACCAAGTCACTCCAGAAATTTTCTTCGCAAATCACTGTCAATTATCATCGTTAACTCCTTAATCACATTTAACTCCTTATCTTGTGATTTGTTTATTTCATATTTAAATGAATACAAATTAATTATTATACAGTCATTCACAAAAGTCACCGTACTCCTTTAGATATAAAATATTATAGTAAAATTAATAAAAACATTAGCGCTACAAATTTTTTTGACACATTAAGGCGTACATATTGTTAAAATGTAACACAGTTTATTAATTTTCATCTTTATTAAAAGAGAAAACGTAAAAGAATATAAAATACAATGTTACAAAAATTACATACATCTCTTATGTCTAAATTAAATCATAAAAATAATAGGCTTAATATTATTTTTTAATTATATTATCTTGTAAGCCTTCTCCTCATCTTCTAACTCTTTTGCGTTGAAGAAATTAACGGTTTTGTAATTTCGAATGTAACTTTATCCAAAGAATTACGTTAAATGTTTTAATGTTTATAATTATTCTCTGGTATACATTAATAATTACCTAACAAAAACACAATATCAATTTAAATGAATTTTCAAATTTAATTTTCTCGAAGACAAAGCCTCGAACAAAAAAATTGTATTGTATACTTTTTTCTTATCTTTCTACAAAAAATCATTTCGTGCATGCCTGTATTATTATACAATAAATTAAACTTTCTATTAAATCAGAATTATAACTACTGCGACGATTATGATTCAATAGGTAAGATAACCTAACACTTAACTAGCATTAGGTGATATGCGAACAGTTTGAATTGGATTTAAGATTAGGTTACTTAATTTCCGGATATTTAAATTTAATTTATATTTTACATATTACATCTTAAATACCATTGATGTTTTTTATTATAAAAAATATAAAATATAAATTAAAAAACGTATTCTACAATTGAGTAATCTAAGGTAGATTATTAAATTGTTAATGATACCTATAAAAGTTTAAAATATGGCAAGGTTAATCACAACCATCATCAATAAGACAAAACATTCACCAGCAACGATCAAACAACAATAACAAGTATAATCTACTGTTATAACCAAAAAATGAAACAAGTATGTGAAGAACTTCAGAATTTTAAAGCTTAACTATCGTGAATTATGAACATAAAAAAACGTTAATATATTGTAGTAATGAAAAAAAACAGATTTTGATTTACGTAATTCTTTATTAAAATCAACAAGTATAATAAAATTATTAAATTATATTACATTATATTATGTTATAAAATTATTTATAAAAAATTCTCTTTAATTTCATTAAATTTATAGTTACTGCTATGTGCATATAAAAAATAAATGCATACATATGTTTTCGAATGATACGTATATTGATTCAAAAGGCTATCATGGATTGAAGATTGTAAATGTAATCTAATAAACACTTTAAGCCCACGACATGCATTTGATACATTTATGGTCATTACGTACAATATTGCTTGATACCACTACGTTTATTTACTTTATTATTCCTATGTGTTTCATTAAACATTAATATATCACTATTTGCAAAAAAATACTTGCTCTTAACTCATCAATGTACCAACAAATGCATTAAAAAGCAATACCAAGCCATCAGAAATAATAGATAATTTTTCAGAAACTAATATAAAAGTCTTACGAAACAGGGAAAACAATAAACTCATAATTCGCGAAAAAAGAAAACAAACAAGACAATCATACCATCGAGATTTCACCGACAATCGGCAATGCGTTGTAATCGGTTTGACGATTTGTTAGGATCATGCCGCCAAGGAGAAGGCGCTGCAGACTATGTCGAGCATGTCGAGCGCCCAGATAGTATCAGCTGGGAGTGCGATACACAACAAGATGCCCCCCGCCCTCGTGGGGCCCCTTGCCCTTCATGCTTCCACCCCTGTCTCCTATCCCGGAGCGGTAAGTCCCGATCACGGAGCACCCCTTGGAACAAATTTTTTTTCTCTTCGAACGATCTATTTTTTCTGTTTACATATTACGCAACCAGAAAAATATTCCAGAGAAAAAAAAAATGAGCCACGAGCTTTGGGGTGAGACGACGAGACACGCTTGCTCGATACGATACGTAAAGAGAGAAAGATTCAACTAAAAACCACAGATTTCTTTTCTTTTTTACACTAGCACTAGACTGAGGATGTTTATGCAAATTGGTGTTTTGTTAATTTAATTAAGAAAATGGAAACTAAGCAAAAATTTTTAGTAAGGACTGTACTTATATATTTGGATATTTTATATATTTTTACATATTATGTGCATTCTTTGTATTTTTGTAACACTGAATTTTTCATAAATGCATAAACATTCGCAAACTAATCATCACTATACTGCGGATTTTTGTACAAATTTATATCTTTACAAGTGTAAAAAGAAAGATAGATTCTAAATATTTATTTCGAATATTTTATATATTTATTATACGCTATACATTATGTACTTTTAAATTTTTCGCCCATGCATAAACATCCGCAATCTATTTATTCATCTATATCACTACGATTGTTAGATCAATCATAATTTTCAAGGTGGAGATGTATTATATGTATACATAGAAAAGAGGTAATACGGAAGTTGATTTAGAAAATAAAATGTGTTCCTGATCAACGACGCTGGCGATTTCTCGATCAACTGCCCCTCGTAATCGCTTTTATTTCTCGTTGGACGAACGATCGGTGTCTCGTCGTCTTGAGGATGTAAACTTTAATTGCTATCACACACACTGTCAGTTTGGCTTCTTCTTTGACGTCGTATCTGTTTTCTTTTTATTCTAACCGCTTCGCCCTGTAACCGTCTCTAATCCGCTTGCAAGGGACCAATCACACACGTGTGATTTTGTTTAAACTCACTTCACCTGTAACGTTTTTTTGAAATATCTCGTGAATAACATATACATACACATAGTAGAAAAAAATACTCTCGTATTTGTTCTCTAACTTTTTTCTTCGATATCCAGGAATTACTCGTTCAAACATTTCTGAAACAATCAATTATTATCAATTCAATCAATTATTACCTCAAATTTATTTCGCTTCTTAAATATAAATTCATACAACAATACTTATTCAAAAACATATTTGAAGACTTGACCAATCATTATATCAAATTTATTTCATTCCTCAAATATAAATTTGTATAACAATTCATTTTATTGCATGATGATTCTTAAAAAAATATGCTTGATGAAAGTATAAAAAGTGAAATTATATATAAATGATGCAAATAACCTCTTAATCTTTTCTAAATTCAATTCTTTAGTTCCTTAATTTTCACTTTTACATATACATCTACACAATTACAATTTCTATATTTTTTTTCTATCCAGTTGGCTACTGTTCTTTCCAATCTTCTTTTCATTCGCCTTGCAGCTTACTATCGTCACTTAAAAAAAGAAGAACGTTACAGGACAGTAATACTAGAGGACTGTAAGAGGACAGTGAAATTATCATCTCCACCTTCGATTACTTTCCTTATTATTCTTTCTGCTGTTTCTCTCTCTCTCTCTCTCTCTCTCTCTCTCTCTCTCTCTCTCTTAATCATGGAAGCTTATGCGAAAAACACTAACCATCCTCATATAAATGGAACCCCCTTGCTCTCTGCTGCTACGCCCCTGGGGGCCCTTGTTGTGTATTGTTCAATTTGTCCGTCGCTCTATCTTTTTTAAGTATATATATCACCTGAACATATATACACATACATATACGGATTTGCATATCGTATACGAAATTTTTGGACATTAATTACATGTTGTGAGGCGTCGTTGTGTCTTACCAAACTGTCTTTCTCTCTTCACGTAATACAGTTACTACTTATATAATATATAATATAATATAACATATATATACCCTTCATTGTTGTACGCGTACGTTTCTCTCGTACATATATTTTTTTATTTTTTACAATTTAATTTTTCGTGCATTTAGTATTATATTCATTTTTTTGTAGTAAATTTTTCTGTGCCCTGTTCCAAAGTGTCACGATCACTGCTCACCCGAGGGCTCGATGGCTTACAAAGAAAAATGAATCTCTTCCTGTTACTACATTTCGGAACCTACCAACTGCATTGTTTGATATGTTCAATTGATATTTCTAATTAATGGATCATAAGTTACAGTAGCGAGCATGTAAAAAGAAAAAGCTATGCCAAATTTAAGACTGACTAAACAATAAAATTTGTACTAAAAGAATTGTAAAGTACATGAAGAAATATATACTAAATGCAAGGAAGAAAAGCTCATTTAAACTCCCAAAACTGTACAGCTGTAAACTTACCAACTAGGATTGATTATTTCGATTACTGTGATAGTTCTAATGTTGATTTAGTTTGTAACTGTTATTCGGAATAGGAATTTAAAGAATTTCCACATACATATATAGTACTTTAAAAACTACGAGAAATATATTAAAAAATTCTGTATTATTAGAAAAACATTAAAAAAAACTCGTCATAATATTTATAATTAGTAAGCACATTTTCTTATTTATACGCTCGTCACTGTATGTTTCTGATAAACAGAATGCATTATTGGTTGAAAACAATTGTTCAGAAATTTCTTATATATACATAAATGTATTAGCAAATCACTGTTAATTTTATTTTGATATTTATATATTAAAGATTTATATGTATGAATTAATATTAAATTTATTGTGATGAGACTGTAAAATACAAAAAGTAACCAAAAATTCAAAATATTTAGAAAGAAATGCTTTTTGTATATTAGCTTGAGTTATGATTCACGAACCGAAAATATTTTTCTAGAAAGTTGAACACGTTAAACATGTTAAATATACGTATAATAAAATTTATCTTGCAAAAATCAGCAGCACAATACGGCATTAGAAACTGGAAGAAACATCATTTTCTCTTTCAAGATCAGCAACTAATATATTCGAAGCTATTTTAGTTCGGTGAAACTAAGAGATCATAGAATATATATACAATTGGTACGGAAAATATTTGTCATATTTAGACTACGGATTTTCATATAGCTATGAGAAATACACAAAATGCACATAATTTATAAAAATGCATAAAATATTCAGAATATAGTAATCTCTATAATATTCAGTAAATAAGATAATTTTCTATCTAAATTCTATTTTCTTAATTATATTCATAAACATTTGAATAGACACAAAAATCCGCAGTGTAGTCATAGAGGCACCTAGAATCAAAGAGATGCAAGTGACATTTCCTTCTATATCGAGAATATTGAGTTTGAATTTCAAAGCTGTTAAAAAAATTCTACATAAAGTCATGAAAATGAAGTTATATTTAATGCTTGACATATAGTATACACAAATTTCTAACGCATTTCATCTTTTAGTTTATGCGTTATTGGTAATAAATTACTTGCATCCTTTTGACATGAACTTTTTTCAATATTATTGTTTAACAGTCAATTTTTCTAGTCTTTAAATGACGCTTTTATACAACATTGGATTACTTAAATTATTTACAGCATTATATTTAACGATTTAACTAACTATTTCTGTTTTTAATTCGAAAATGTCAAAAGTAGCACTTGCATTCCTTTGGTTCTAAGTACCTCATATTTTAACCGAGGCATTTTTAATGACCTATTCTTTTCTGAAAAAATGTTCCTTAATATGATCTCAAATATACAAAAATTGAAAACTTTAGGGTGGTTTTATAGTTATGGAAGGCAATGCAGTAAAAATTATAGGATCCAGTGCAGGCGAGCAGTTTGCGTCAACGTGTCACGCGTCGCAGCAATTTGCCGCAGCGTTTATGCGTCCAATTTTTCTTCCAACTCACAAGAGCGTTTTGCGTTAATTTGCCACAGCATTTTGCGTTTGCTTTCATATCGTATATTTGCTTAATTATAATTTATCCGTGGATGCGGTAAACCACTAACAAAATTATTAAAAACTGCTTTTTCTTTATATGTGTTGTTTAAGGCTATATCAATCTATGACAAGGAGAAACTATTGAACACATTTCTTTATTACTGACATGAGGGAAACCGAGAAAATATTTTGTAATTATTTTCATATGACCCTGAAATCTTTTGATGAATTAATTCCAAAAGTAATATAAATTTGATATAGCGTCCAATAGCTACAAACCGCTTGCGTAAAAAGATTGGGTTATATAAATTAATATAAAGCAATGTACTTTCGAGTGTCAACAATTCGTTCGCGGCCAAGCAGTCCGAACGTCTGTTTTGATGCACGTAAACTCACTGCCTATAGTAGCCGAACAAAGTTGCATCCCGTGCGAACTGCTTCATATAAATATATGCTGTTCTAAGACGCAGCAGCAAATTGCAGCGACACGACGCAGCGCGACGCAGCGGTAATGCTGACGCAAATCGTTCGTCTGCACCAGACCTAAATGTATTCACCTTATATCTTATAAACTATTAATATTTCACTAAGAAATAAGAAAGGCAAATAAAATCACATCGTGAAGACCTATTCAAAATTTTTCTCCATGAACAGTTCACCAATTAGAGTAATATGATTTTTATTTGATAAAGAAAAATAATCATAAAAATAAAAGTGAATATCTATGTAATTAAAAAGACATAAATATATGCAAGTACTAATACCGTAACCATCGTAGTGCTTGAATGGTTAGACGCTTGGTAAATTTGTTCAGCGTTACAAGGGGGAAAAAAGCAGATATCCTGTTTTCAGCAATTCTGGCAACCGGGTCTGCAGCCAGGAACGTCACAAGATGTCAAACCGTTTTCGCAGCCGGCATATACCGGAAAACCAGCGACAGCGGTTTCAAGCGGCGACATGGTCCAGGCTCAACCACCCCCGCCTTGGGAAGGACGTGCCATCGCAACCCATAAGCTTAGGCTTGTCGAGTTCTCGGCCTACATGGAGCAACAGAGAGACCAAGATATTGTAAGTACTCCTACGCAAAATAAAGTGGCCACAAATATTCAGCTTGACTGTTAGATGAATGGTCATTTGTTTCGTACAGAAAGTGGAAAAAAGTACGGATGGTAAAAATGAAAACGAATTAAGCTTTCAATTCCTATAATTCAAAATTCCGGTAATTTTTATCTTGAATGTCGCAAGATAACAGATTTTAAGAATTTATTTTGGGATATATATAAAATACAGTCGGACCTTAATAATTCGAATCTCAAGGTATTTTGAATTTTTCGAGCAAAAGAAATTTTTTCAAACAAAAACAACTTATAGAGGAATTCTACAAAGATTAAAATTTTCCGAATTGTAAAGTTTCAAAAAAGACAAATTCAACTTTTAAAGGCCAATTATTTATTTAGAAAGATAAACTAAAGTTTACATCGTATAGGATGTATGTGAAGGATATGCATGTGATGCTAGAGTCAGAAGGGTGCACGTACACTTTGACTTGCAGAAGTTAAGCTTCTTGAATTCGAGTCAAACAGGTAAAACATCATATCTAAATGCGTAATAAATAATTCAAGGTAAAGTAAAATTATGTGTATTTCGATCTGTAAAAGTTTTTGAATTATAGAAGATCCGAGTTAGATTCGACTACATAATTTTCAGGAATGTGAAGGAAAAGATCATTAATTGATTAGAATTTTGTATTCACGTAAGATTATGATGCAATATATATGTTGTACGTATAAATAATGTAGATATAAAGATGGATTTTCTAGAAAACTAAAGTTTGTTTAAACAAATTTTATTTTTGGTGTATGTTTATATAGAGAATGATATCCTGTTCGATAGCGTTACATTTTGCACGATATCATTACGTTATTATTTTTGTATAAAAAGCGTATATAAATATATGTTATATATATATTCGTTGAATAAACAATTTTTCTTGAATTAATATTATTCATTAGATTTGTTGAACGCATGTTGAACAACAATTACATTATTTTGAAGTGATATATGAAATGATCTATAGAAATAAAAATATTTGTTGAAGGAAAGAAAGGTTTGGGAAGTTGGTATAATGAAATCGGATATTTTTCGTTGATCTTACAACCTAATAATGCAAATACCAAGAAAATGAATACAATAATCCAGAGACATAGAGAGAATGATAGGTTTTGTTATACATATGTAGTATTAAATGTATAAATTCCTTACAATTCAGAATTTCAAACGATATAATAATTTTCGAATATTTCTAGTAAATTCTCAGATTTACCATATTTTCTACTAAATTGTAGTTTTGTAAATGTTCCCAGATTATAGAGATTCAAATTACAGAGGTTCCACTGTATTATAAAATAAATAAAATATGGTGCTTGTAGGTGAATTGGAAAATTAAATCCTGTTAAGGTCGTTGAATTATTTTGGATTCAATCTTGTTCTTCTTTTGTTTTTTAATTTTCTAATTTTGAGGCAATTAAAATCGTACTAGAAAAAGTTGTTGTTAACTCTCTCGTGGATTACTGTTATACATACTATATCATGAATATTTTTTTTAAATTCCTTAGATATTTTTACATATTACATTACTTTCAACTATCCTATGTACTTTACGCTATATATCTTGGATATTTTTACATATTATACATATACATATACTCTGTACATTTTTGTACATTTAACAGTCAAATAATAGCTAAATTTATTCAAAAAGTAAAATCACCATATATTCATAAATCAATCATTCATAGTTTAATAGAATAATAACAATGTAATTTTAAAGGTAATAAAAATTTTATATTATATTTAAATGTAGCTTTGAAAGTAATAAATATGAAATATTTGAATGAACCAAAGTGATCCAGCTTTCATGGTTCATACATACAGATTCATTAGAACTCAAAATTAGAAAAACTTTTTAAAGAAATAAAAATATGATAGAAAAAAAACATGATTGAAGAAACAATTAAATAGAAAAAATCCTAAAGGCCATAAAAAGCTTACTAGAATAACGTATATTAAGATAACGTATAATGAACAAAACTTCTTATTTTTATAATATTAATCCTTATTTCATTCGATGTTTATAAACGGTCAAGAGAAAAATTTGTAATAGTACTACTCACATATATTGTGTTATACTTGTAATCTCTATTTTTCTTTATAGAAAATATATTGTGTATTTGAATAAACGTGTTAAAAGTGGTTTTATTTATGATCAATGCTTTCCAAACGTCACATCTAACGATTTATATATTAATGTATATGTGAAATTAAATAGCAAAACTATTAATTAGATAATATACAAGGTGACTCGATCTTGTTTCCGTAAAATGATACCAGTATATTCTATAATTAAAGATAAGAAAGAAATGTTATATAAATATAGACTTATATCAGGAAAGAAATTATATAAGAAAACAACATATTGATAACATTGGGAAACATATTGACAATATTTCAATTAACTGTCTTTCATAAAATTAAAATATAGGTGTACATATATTTATGTACAGTAAAAATTGAATTCATACCATTCCTACTTCTACATTTTTTTAATGTTTTGCAACATCTCGGTTGAAACTTTCTGCCATTACAAAAGAAAAACTATAAAAACGGTTATACCACTTAACAAATCGTATATTCAATGTTATACTCAGATTAACGAGAGCTTTTTTCCAACTGTACGAAGTAGTCGCAGTAAAGTCGAATAGCTATTCGTTTATTTCGAGTTCTCAAAGAGTCGGCTGATATTTAAAAAGAAACGAAGACTGAATTGTTGCCGTTAAATTAATGCTTGGAGTAATCAGGGATAGGCGTTGCTGGCCGGAAGTCGCAATATCATCCCAACAAACAATTCGAATTGTTTTTTTTCGTTTTTTTCCTTTACAGTACCACAAGCATCTGTTCGTCCACATAGGAGGTTCCGCGACTTACGCGGATCCATTACTAGAGGCTGTCGATGTCAGGCAAATATATGACAAATTCCCAGAGAAAAAAGGCGGTCTGAAGGAACTTTACGACAAAGGACCACAGGCGGCCTTCTTCCTGGTTAAATTCTGGGCTGATCTCAATACGAACATTCAGGATGAGGCTGGAGCTTTCTACGGCGTAACAAGCCAGTAAGTAATGAAATGCTTAATTAACGAGGATTTAACACAAACCAGGATCCTTTTATACAGTAATTTAGTAATTGAAATTCATAAAAACATGATAAATTAGTACATTTCTTTCATTTTTTTATTTCAATGTCACTTTATGATTACACAGGACAATTTTAAGGACATATAATGGGTCATAAAATTATTTGAACTTTTTTGAAAATTGAAATACGTTGAAAAAAAATTTAATATAAATTAGAATGATCTTTTGTTTTCCTTAAAAGAAAACAAACATAGACGAGTGTAGTTTTTATTACGAGTCTTTAATTGTCCCGTTTGTCATTTAATGGAACTTTTAATTTTTCCTGGAGCACGAATTAAATAAAATAAGCAATTTCTTTTGTAAAACAAAAGGTAATGTTTTTCCATGATTAAATTTGAGGCATATATGATAAAAGAAATACAATGAGAACATAGATTAGGACATTGATAGATGACACAATTCATTGATATTAGAGTTATACGCATTCTACAAAAATAGCTTAAATCTTAAACGACAGTGATATTTATAAATTGATATATAAGATCTTTTTATACACCTAGTTCTTTTTACACAATTTAGAAAGAACATTCAATTCTCTTTTTACGTAATTTAATTTGATCTAATATGATTCAAATGGCACTTTTCAATAAATTTCCCTTTGAATTTTACTATTAATATTCGAAGTTTTATTTGATATATTTTTCTTGAATTTGTACTGTAATTTTGGTTTATGTTTTTTTTCTGGAATTTAATTACCGACTATCAGCTGTTGTTTTTATTTTACTCTCTATTTCACGGAAAAATTACACAAAATCTGCTCCATTCAAAATAAATCGGTAACATTAATTCCGGAGATTCCCTTCGATACATTGAATTACGGAATTACGAATACATTGAATTCTACTCAATTTTACATTCAATCGATACGTTTAAAGTTGTTTACCGAGCAGAAGTAAAGTCTCTAATGCGTATGTATATGTGTGTAATTATCTTTATAAATTTCTAAGATAAAAAAATGTATTCGAGCGAATAAACATCAAATAAAGATTATATCAAAGATTTTGTTACGATTTGTTTGAAAATAACTTATTATTAGAACTAGAATTTTACGATTGGAACCAATTTTACATTTTTTCCAAAATAATTTCTAATTAATTATCAAAAATTACCAAAAGGATCTGTCGCACCGGTTAAACTTGTTTTTTATAGGTACGAGAGTAACGAGAACATGACGATAACGTGTTCGACCAAAGTCTGCTCTTTCGGGAAACAGGTGGTGGAAAAAGTGGAAACAGAATATGCTAGGTTCGAGAATGGCAGGTTCGTCTATCGTATTAGCCGTTCACCTATGTGCGAGTATATGATCAACTTTATACATAAATTGAAGCACCTGCCGGAAAAGTACATGATGAATAGCGTTCTCGAGAATTTCACCATTCTCCAGGTATGATACACAATTTCTTACCAAAATATTTTTCTCTTTTCCCAACATACACAATTTTGAAAATTGATAGTTTCAATAATTAGTTATTTAAACACGTATAGTAATTATAGTAATTATAAAAAGTATTTGTGCAGCAGTGCAATTATTGATGCATTTATATACCTATTAATTAAGTCAGATTATAATAAATTTCGTATCACTTATTATTAGTAGTAACTTCATATGATTACAAAAATTTCGTACCTAAGAACCTAATAAAAAACGCTTTATTGAAAAACAAAGGTATGTACAAATATGTATGTACTATGTATATTTTGTAGCTACTGTACATAATCACTTGATCGATTATGAGTGTGAAGTAATTTAAAATACTATCTGCTATTAAAATATACTTTAAATAAATAAATCATTTACAAATGCATATACATAATAATTTTAATTAACTCTTTTAAATAAAAAAGCGAATAATTTAGATTTTAATATTAATTTGAATTTTTAATATTTTTTACATATGCTTGAGTTATGGACAATATAGCTGAATTTTTTTACAGCTTGAAACACTATGAAAATATTAATATTTCTGATAGAATTGACAGTTTTGTCATACTAGAATCAGAAATTATTTTAAATATTATTTCAGAAAACATTTCATATACAAAATATTAGATAAAATGAAGAATTATTATATTTTACAACTGAGTAATAATATATATAAATTGTTTTTAAAATAGTATGCTATACAGAATTTACGTAAATAATTTACGTGTGAATATGTGGTATATTTGATTTTTAAGTTACGTATTCTTTCTATTGTTTCTAGAAATTAAATATACTGTAGCAGAAAAAATACGCAATTTAAGAATTAAATACATCTAATATATACTTTAAATTAAATATACTAAGGTAGAATTCTGAATTCATACCGTATGTCCCAAATTGTTGTTTAGGCTTTCGACAGTGATGTCCAAAATCGATCAATTTCTACTACCCTCTTTTTTTATAAATATCAAAATATTTTGATTTCTTATTTTAAATTGCAGGTTGTAACGAACAGGGATACGCAGGAAACTTTATTGTGCACAGCATACGTGTTTGAGGTGTCGACGTCCGAGCACGGTGCACAGCATCACATATACAGATTGATCAAGGATTAACCTGCTTGAACCTGCTCGCCATGCAGCCATCCACCCCCATCAGTGCCTACCATCACATAAAAAAATTCATCCATACGCGCATACACACGATTATACATAAAAATGTTAACCCTTTAAAGCGTCATGGTTATTTCATACAACCACCAATATTAAGTTTCTATTATTTCATTCCATATTCGTTTTTTCATCTTTCACCAGGGATATAAATATGATATTTGTAGAATAAATATGATATTCATATCATGCATTACGTGAATACTAAAATTTGATTTTAATTCATTTACATATGAAATATGTAAATATTTCTAAAATTTAATTTTTTCATTTTTTCTAAACTGTAAATTTTTGTAAGCGGTTTTATAATGCACGCTTCAAGGGGTTAAGCGTGAATACATGATTGTAAACACGCTCTTACTATACACGAGTACATACATTTCGCATCTATGTATAACAAAGTTTCTATCGAAAATGTTCTGTTATTAAATGAAGGAAAAAAATATATATGAAACATATAGAATTACGTGTTTATTCGATGTTTATTTTTACAAACAGAAAGTAGATCGGGCGATTGTTGTATAAATGTATTTCTTTTGCATGATTTTTAATCTTATCATGTAATTTTCAATCCTAATTAGGTGTTGTTTTGTTCAGTATTTCCGAACATTTTCTATAAAACTCCTTAAAGAGAACTTGAAATACACGATACATAAATATATTACACATACATACAGGGATACATGTACACCTTCACACGTTCGAAGTACTGGCCAGCCCGAGCTTGAGTTTGATTCAAAAAGCTGAAAGAAATTGTACTAAAAACAAAAAGAATTGGTACGCGTGTTTTAACGTATCGTGGAAAGGATTTCCTGCTTGTGATCCGCAGGAAGCGCGTTCCAGATTACGAAATTGTAAATTCTATATTAAAACAGATATAAATATATATATATATATATAAATATATATATATATATATATAAATATATATATATATATATATATATATATATATATATATATATATATATATATATATATATATATATATATATATATATATATATATATATATATATATATATATATATATATATATATATATATATATATATATATATATATATATATATATATATATATATATATATTATGAATATTCCGTCATTCGCTTGTAAACGATCGAATTTGTCGCGGTTTTAATAAAAGAGATATAATAAAAGTTAAGTTGAAATTAACGACAATAAATTTGGTATGGGAAAAAATGCGTGTCGGGGATATATAGTGTATGTATACCAAAATGAAGAAGAGAAAAAAATAGAAAAAATGCATAAAAAAATAAGAATAATATGAGAAACAGACTCTGACCTCGGAAAGGCGTGGTACCAACATAATTTAGTATTATAGTTTTATTATTAAACTAGGAAATAGATCAGACAAGACATCCACACACAGATATACATATATTACATATAAGAATATATATGTTAAATATTAATGCAATGATTACAATTTACATTGTTATAAATGATCGTGTATAAAGTTATCTAAGTGATTTCTAAGTTTTAAACGAAATGGAAGTTGAATAGAGAGATAATGCCATTATGATTTCTTAAGTTTCCTTGGTTACAATTATCATTATAATTCTCTTTTTCTCTTTTTTTAATTATCCAACCAAGTAAGGTCGAGGAGTAATCATTACAACAGATCTTTTCTTAATCTTTTTGTTGGTAGAACTGTTTTTTCTTTTTTTTCTTAGCTGTATTACGATTAACGGTAAGATTTTTTCGCTGCAGAGCTTTTTAATCCTCAATGATCAGATGAAAGAAAATAATGACTTTTTACGTACTTTTTGAAAGAGATAGTCTTTTAATAAACGCACTTACAGTTGTGCAAACCCACTCACTCTTAGGCAGCGACATTTAGATTAGAGGGATGTGTTTGTATTTCTTGTAATCATTTTATTTCTTACTCTAAGATCTTTCTTCCTTATTTTCCTTTTTTTGTTCTTTTCCTTTTTCTATAGTTCTTACACGAATGACGTTTCTTACTTAGCGTACTTTGTTTGTTTTTATCTTTCTACTACACATTTACTGAAGCGAGTACATCAGATTCTATCGATTGCGCGCACCAGATACGGACGACGTCCATCGAACAGAGATATTCTTCTCTCTAACTTGGTGATACAATCATCTTAATCTTTTCAACCGGAGAACATTGAAATTAGTTCAAGAGCATAAAAATAAAATCCGATCCTTGAGCGTAATTTTCCATTTTTTTAACGAAGAAGTACTACGTAATAACGCGACTTCATCGCAGCTCTCTAAATTTGAGCATACTTTCAACAGAGTTCATTCAAAACCTTGTTTGTGTTTCGTACTTAATATCATTTCGATGTATGGACCAGAAATGTTTGACATTCAAATTCTGTTTTTCAGTAACAATCATATAAAATAGTAGAGGACCATATATTAAAAATCCTACAGTTAATTTTATTTAGTCACATCTTGAGACTACACACATTGTGAATGCACAGGAATCTTTTTTTCGTATTCTTTAATCTGATCAATTCCTTGTTCTGAAACAGGACTTGCCTATGGAGCAGTGAATATTAAGATAATACAGAAACAAATTATGTATACTTTTAAGGAGATAATTAATACTTACTGTATTCTTTACTTTAATTAACTTTTACGCAACAAGTGGCAATGTATTTTGATCTCTCTTTTAGTCAGAAATATGTCGCTTTTTATTCGGGGTGAGAATTAAATTCGCTAAGTGATTGACTGAATAACGAAGGAACTTACATATTTAAATAATAATATATGTGGCTTTCGTTCAATAACTGGCAGCTTTCACAATTTTCGCAGTTTTTACTTATTGTTACCTTTTTTTGTAATAATTCATTGTAAGATTCGTTTTTACATATTATATCTATAAATTGTAATTTTGCGCTAAATTGTGTGTATATTAAGGCGGAGTTGGAACCATTAATATGATTTCAGAAATCGTGACTGATTTCAAATTTGCTTATTAGTTTTTGTTACTAATAATTATTAATATTAAAGAGTATTTATACGGAAGAATATAAAATGAAAACATATAAAAAGAAAATAAAAATATAATGCGATGAAAATGAATTTGTTGATGTTAATTAAATAAAGAAACATTTGATGGTTCTAACTCGACCCGAAATAAATCGTTATTATTAAAAAAAGCAAGGAATTATGCAATATATTTAGAAGATACTCAAATATCGTTTTGGTTATGCGAATTTTTATTTTAACAAAAAAGAAAAATTACGAGGAAAAACGGGAGGAGTTTGAAATCGCAAAAAAGAAGCACCGACACTAATATTATTAACATTAACGAATAATGATTTTAAAATAAGCGAATTACATTTATAAGGAAAGATTATGAAAATATATATTTATCTATGTCTTCTGTGAAGATAGAAAATAGCACTCTCTCACTCTATATTGATGATATCAGATAAAAAGGAAAAAAATTGAAATCCATAAAGATAAAAACGCAGAAGTAGATTAGGGAGGAAATGAAAGAATTCGCACTGTACACAATACATGATATAATCGATGACAAACCGACGAAATTTGTTAAATATCTTTGTACATATTTACATAAAAAAGAAATCATCAAAAGAGAAAGTTCCAGTGGCTACGTTTTGTGTACTGCATAAAATACTCTGGCGAGAACAAAAAATTCATTTATTGTAATTCGTAAAATCTTTTCAAATTAAAAAACGCTGCAATTTTTTTGTCAGTATTTTCATAGAGACTTGTGTATAAAAATTATTTGTTTATAGTAATTTGTTTAGTCATTAAAAATTACAGTAATAAAATAGTTGAAATATTAACATTTTTTAAATAAATAATTATTGATTTAAAAATAATTCGATTTTTTTAATTTTAACTTTACAAAATTACTATCTCTATGAAAACATCGATTATGATTCTTACAATAGCTAAATTATTTACGAAAATGGGAAACTCACTGATCTATTTGCAATTTATATTTCTTCATATCCTGGAACTGCCATATCAAAGAATTGAGCTTGATTATAAAAATGATTAAATGAAATAATGATCAGAAAGAATGGGATCTACTTGTATATTATCATAAATAAAACGACACGAGGATCAAAGTAGTTGATTTAACAAGTAAATAAAGAATGAAATGATATATCATTAAATTAGAGGTTTAAAAATATAATAGAATTCAGTATATGTACAGTATTTGAAAAACATGTTTATAATTTGTATGGAAAATAAATAATTGATATAAAAAGAAATTCTACTTCTTTAACTACCCTTTTAAGTGATTTAGTCAACAAAATCTATTTTGTTTTACATCCCATAATATTTCACAACTTACAATTAAAATTAAACTAAAAATTATACAGATATTGCATAAGAGATAATGAAAAATTCCTGCTCTTTAGCAGGTAAATTACATTTATCTATCGATTAAATGTATTTTTCCGGAAAAAATTAATATATATCTTGTCAATTAATTAACTTTTTAGTTTTTTATTGAATAATACATTTGTATTTATTTACAATAAAATTATGCAAATATTTACTGTAAGAAGGCCCGTTAATTTATATGAGCTATAGTTTAAATAAGCACATATGTACATACATATCTGTATATACATAAAATTATGAATATATTTTAAATCTTTTTCTTACATTTGATTTCATATTATATATTATTTACATTTATAATTTACTATTAATATGATCTGATTCCGAATTTTGGATCAAGTAACGGAGAAATCAAATATTTTGGAAGATCCACGTGCATTATTTTTGTAGAATCTCCGAAAGTAAACTTTTAATAGAATGACCACCATAAATTTGGAAAATTTCCACAAAAGAGCAGCCGAAGCGGTAAAGTACATTATTGATTTGTATTTGCTGTTTAAGAATTTAACAAAACCTGCGAAATGTAATCTTTGAAGTTGTCATTTATCCCCTATATAGGTTATAATGTTTGCATATGTGTATTGCAGGAAATAGAAATAGCTCTTTTAAGGAAAGAAATTGAATTTTTACAACAGAATGTTACAACTAATAATTCTATGGTAAATTCTGTACCTATAGATGAATATGTAAAATTAGAACAAGAAAATATTAAATTGAAGTACAGAGTGGCTATCCTAAAAAGGGTCTGTTTTATCTAAAATACTGCTAATAATTTTATAACTTTCACTTCATTGTGAACAAAATAATGATACGTTTTTGTTTAATCTAAACAGACTGTCAAAGCTGAAAGAGGAAAGTTAGGAAACAAATTGAAAATGACAAAAAACAATGTAATCAGTATATATGATACACTATCTAATTTATTTAAGGAAGCAATTTCAGTTGCATATCCTGATGTTTGTGATCCTCCAGTAATTATAACATCTAGTAATAATCCAAAATTTGGAGATTACCAATGTAACAGTGCTATGCCACTTTCTAAACAACTCAATAACGATGGTAAGAGAGATCATATGAGTATTGATATATAGTAATATCAATATTAAATTTTAATATATTGGATATATTGATATACGTATTTTTATATTCATACAGAAATTCGAACAAAGCCACAAGATGTTGCAAAGAACATTATGTCAAAAGTGGAAGAATCAAGCTTAATCTCCAAGTTGGAAGTCATTGGTGCAGGTTTTATAAATATATATTTAAAAAAGGAATTTGCACAATCAACCTTAAACACATTAGTAAAAAATGGGAAAGCATTTCCACCATATACAAAAAGACAAAAAGTAATTGTAGATTTCTCTAGTCCCAATATCGCTAAAGAAATGCATGTTGGACATTTAAGGTCTACCATAATTGGAGATAGTATCGCAAGGTTGCTAGAATTTTTAGGACATGATGTATTGAGAATAAATCATGTTGGTGATTGGGGTACTCAATTTGGAATGTTGATAGCTCATCTTCAAGATAAGTTCCCTGATTATTTATCTATCTCTCCACCTATTACGGATCTTCAAGTAATTTTAAATACATTTTTATTCTATGATTAGCTCTATATATATTATAATTGTAAAGAACTATTTTGATACATTATTATAAAATTTGTAGAGTTTTTATAAAGAATCAAAAACGAGATTCGATAAAGATGAAGAATTTAAAAAGCGCGCCTACAACTGTGTTGTTAAGTTACAAGCATCCGATCCTGATATGATAAAAGCATGGCAACTAATTTGTGATGTTTCCAGAAAAGGTAAAACAATTGATGCGAAAATTAAAAAACTGGAATATTTATAATCGTAATGTAAAATACCTATGTTTTAAATACAGAATTCGAGAAGATATACACTCGATTAGATATCAAGTTGATAGAAAGAGGGGAATCTTTTTATCAAAAACATATGGAAGCTATAGTAAAAGATTTAGAAGTGAAAGGGCTATTAGAAGAAGACGAAGGACGAAAAGTAATGTGGAGCAAACACAATAATGAAATTCCTCTGACCATTGTAAAATCCGATGGTGGTTTTACTTACGATACGTCAGACATGGCGGCTATTAAGCAACGTATAGAAGAGGAAAAAGCAGATTGGGTATATTTTACATATATTTCAATACTATATTTTAGTAAAATATATTATTTTTATATCTGTGTGTATTCTTTTTATATATAGGTAATATATGTAACAGATGCTGGTCAATCTATGCATTTTCAAGTATTAAAGAACTGTGCTAAGCGAGCAAATATTATAGAAAGTCGTCATAGAATAGACCACGTTGGATTTGGTGTAGTTCTTGGCAATGATAAAAAGAAATTTAAAACTAGATCTGGAGATACAGTAAAATTAAGTGATTTACTTGATGAAGGTAATTTACCTTGTAAAGTTATGAAACCTTATAAAACTGTCATCATATTATAATTAGGACAATTTTTTCACATCTCTATTCATTATTTAAGGTTTGAAGAGAGCACTCGAGAAACTGATAGAAAAGGGACGTGACAAAGTACTCACGGAAGAAGAATTAAAAATTGCTCAAGAATCTATTGCTTATGGGTGTATAAAATATGCAGACTTATCGCATAACAGAAATCATGAATACGTATTTTCTTTTGATAAAATGTTGGAAGATAAAGGCAATACCGCAGTGTATTTGCTATATGCTTTAACAAGAATACGTTCTATTGCAAGAGCTGCTAATATCTCGCAGGAAAAATTACGTGAAATAGCAGAAGATACTCCAATTTCACTGGAACATGAGAAGGAGTGGAAGTTAGCCAAAGTATTAATTAAATTTCCTGATGTACTAATAAAAATTACAAACAATTTATACTTGCATCAGCTCTGCGAGTACTGTTACGAGATTTCATGCGCCTTTTCGGAATTTTATGATAACTGTTATTGCGTTGAAAAGAATGAGCTTGGGGAGATAGTGAACGTGAATATCGGTCGTATTTTATTAACAGAAGCTACCGCAATTATAATGGAAAAATGTTTTTCAATATTAGGTTTAAAGTCAGTTACACGTATGTAAACTATTTATATAAATCTATAATGTAAAATAGCAATAAAATCCGTATTGTTTATAAAGAACTGTGAAGTAAAATTAATACATTTATGCTTCTCAAAATATGTTTTATAAATATAAATAAATTAAATACGATAAATAAAACCTTTTACTTACTAAAAACTTATTTGTTTCCATATTTATCGAAGATTGTTGTTTATTCTAATATACTATCTTTTACTTTCATTTTGTGAAACCAATTCTTAAATATATAAAAATCTTGCATTTTTGTATAAATTTACCGCGCTGCAATTTTTGGCGTGTAGCTAAATTTTCTTTCTGCTAATACGAAATGTAGCAGTAGTTTTATTTATTACTTGCCTTTTGGCATTGCAAGGGATACAATGTGTTCTACATACATCTTACATTTAATTTTAATTATACTATATTTTGATAACATCTATTTATTATATTTCTTGTTCTTGTCCTATATCTGCTTTCTAGCGTGGTTCCTTGATTATTTCCCTGCCTTTGCTCCCTTGAATTGCCTATTTTTTTATGGTATCTCCTCCGTCCATGTGTATGTTTTCCCAGATTCATCGAATATTCTTTGAATCTTTTCCAGCTTTTCCTAATTTCTTGCATCTCCTCGTTATATATTCCACTGTTTCACATTCTTTTTCGCAAAATCTGCATGTTTCGTTTTGTTCGGCTTCCTAATATTTGTTGCCTAGTTCCTCATTCCCGCATTTAAACCTTGCTATGATCCTTTGCTTCTTCTCCGCTTTGCTTTCTTTTTCCGTTAAATAGCTTGGCAATTCCTTGTATCGTTTGTCATATCTCGATTCTTATTGAATTACTATTATCCTTACATATATAATACAAACGATACAAGGAATATATATACACACACACATACACATTTTTCATTGTCGTTTCCGCCGCTATGCTGATTCCTCCCTCACTTTTCCTCTTTACTTCTTTCGTTACTATTCTATTTCTCTGATAATACTCTTTCCTTTTTCCTTCTCATTTTGTCTTCTTACCTTGTCATTTTTCTGTTTCCTTTAAACATTCTTTTAGGATTTTATTGTCAGACCCCAATTTATTTTTTCTACTCTCTACTCTCAATTTCATTCTTTAAGTTTCTTCTTTTGCTATATACCCAGGTGTATTCCAATCGAATCCTAAGATCCATTTCAAATATTTATCTTGTACCGCTTCTATGCTGTTCCATTCTTTCCATTCTCAGATTTCTGTCTATGCAGACAGTCGAACATTCGTATTTTTCTATTATAATCTCTTTCAATTTCCTTTGGTCAATTCCCCAAATCTGTTTCATTGCCATCGTTGCCTTTTTGTGCTAATATGCAATGAAATACATATTTTAAATTGATAAATGAATATTTCTCATCACCACTTTAACTATAAACTAAAAATTTTTTAAATAAAATATATGGATAGCTTTAAATATACATGAAAATATCTTTTTCTGATATAGATTTCTTTATATAGTTTAGTAAAATTTGTTTGAAAAGTTTACTTTTATGTTTTATCAAATGCTGTATCACTTAATGAAATATTTATCATCTACCCATTTACCTATGTAAACTGCATCATTTTCTATTGAACCTGTTCAGTATCTTGTAAGAACGTTGACACGTGGTATTTGGCACTTACGTACTTAAGTCAGATTTTCTTGGATTTTGTAACTTTAACAAAATGGTACGTACTAATACTACTTTTTTAGAAACTATATTTATCCATTATTAATGTACTTAATCAAAATCTGAATAGTAATTGGCAAGTTAAGATAAATAACCTCTATAGAAATAAAATGTACCAGCTGCAATTAATAAAATTCAATCAATTGGCTCCTTGTATTGCTTAAACAGAGAGACTATTCTGTTTGATTGTTTTATTTTAAATGTTAATTAAATCTTATTTAAAAAGATCTATATTCGAATTTATTTATATAATTTATATATTTTAATTTATATATTTACTTATTTACTAAAGTTGAAAGCTTTATAGTTAAAATTATTTATTAAATTGCTGTATAAAATAAGAATTTATGATACAAACTTTATTTACAATTCTTTTAAAAATAATTTATGCATTAAAAATTATCTGAACGAAATAGGTTTTTAACCTTCCCAAACACTAAATTTATGTTTCAAAAAACTTTTATGGCATTTTTCTAAATTTAAAGTTTCATAAAAATATTTCTTGAGTATTTTGATTATTAATGGCAGCTAATTGTGAAATTTTCACATTTATTGTAAATATTCTTAACATTGATTGTAATTTCTTCTTCTTTAATATGATTGATAATTAACGATAAAATAAAATTTAATATGTAATATTGGTGTGTCAAATTCAAATTTTAAAGAAACAACATATATATCAACCTAATATTTATAATTATTTGTTACAAATAGGCAACAGAAAGGAAGGGGACATTTAAAGTAGAATATCTTCAAAAAATTGAGAGAGATGTGCAAGCAAAATGGGAAGTTGAGAAATTATTTGAGGCAGATGCACCTTTGGAACCAAAGATAAATTCTGACGAAAAGTTTCTTGCGACATTTCCTTTTCCTTACATGAATGGACGACTTCATCTTGGTCATACATTTTCATTATCAAAATGTGAGGTAAGCATTTCATAATAACAAGATAATTTATACAAATATAAATTAAATAAGAGCTTTAATTTATTTTATAACTTATAGTTTGCAATAAGGTACAACCGTCTTTTAGGGAAGAAAGTCCTTTTTCCATTTGGCTTTCATTGTACCGGTATGCCTATTAAAGCATGTGCTGATAAGTTAAAGAGAGAAATGGAATTATATGGATATCCACCACAATTTCCAAATGAAGAAAGAATTGAGGAAGTTATAGAAGATGTAATAATAAAAGATAAAAGCAAAGGAACAAAGGTAAAAAATCCATTATTAATTCATAAAATATTCTTATATGTTTTTTCTTAATGACTATTACTTTTAGAGTAAAGCAGTTGCAAAAAATGTTACTGCAAAATATCAATGGCAAATTATGCAAACACTTGGTTTAAAAGATGAGGACATAAAGAAATTTTCGGATGCTACATATTGGTTAGACTATTTTCCACCTCTTGCTGTGAAAGATCTAAAATCAATTGGTTTACATGTAAGAAACAATATATAATTTGATAATAAATATGTAATAATTTTTGAAAAAAGAAACAATATAAAACTTGTTCTAGGTGGATTGGCGCAGAACATTTATTACAACTGATGCAAACCCATTCTTTGATTCATTTGTGCGTTGGCAGTTTCAACATCTAAAAACTAGAAACAAAATAAAATATGGAAAAAGATATTCAATTTATTCACCAAAAGATGGACAACCTTGTATGGATCACGACAGATCAATTGGAGAAGGTGTGGGTCCACAAGAATATACATTAATTAAAATGAAACTGCGAGAACCTTATCCTCTAAGTTTAAAGTAGGTATCACAAAACAATGTATAAAATGTGATCTAAATATTGAACATTTCATATATTCCTATAGATCTCTTTCTGGTAAACCAGTTTATTTAGTCGCTGGTACTTTAAGACCAGAAACAATGTATGGTCAAACAAATTGCTGGGTTCATCCAGATATAAATTACATTGCTTATACACTATTGAATGGAGATGTTTATATTTCAACAAAAAGAGCAGCTCGAAATATGGCTTACCAAGATTTCTTTAAAGAGGAGGGGAAGATACAAATTGAATTAGAACTTACTGGAAAAGTAATATTCTTCTTTACTATTTATAAGGAAAAATCTGTTTGTAATGATAATTTGATAAATGTGAATAATATAAAATTGATAGGACATATTAGGGCTACCACTAGAAGCGCCTCTTACATTTAATAAAGTGATTTACACATTGCCAATGTTAACCATTAAAGAAAACAAAGGTACTGGAATTGTTACCTCTGTACCTAGCGATTCTCCTGATGATTATGCAGCTTTAACAGATCTAAAAAAGAAACAAGCTCTCAGACAGAAGTATGGTATAACTGATGAAATGGTGCTGCCTTATGATCCTGTAAGTGTATTGTATTTTTGTAATGATAAAAGTATCAAATTATAAGCTAAAATGTAATTAATAAAATTGTATATGATAGATATCTATTCTCGAAATACCCGAATTCGGAAATTTATCTGCAGTATTTTTATACAATAAACTAAAAATCCAATCTCAAAATGACACAGCTAAACTATTAGAAGCCAAAGAAATGGTATATCTGAAAGGATTTTATGATGGTATATTGCTAGTTGGTCCATATAAAGGAAAAAAAATTCAAGAAGTTAAAAAGCTAATACAAAAAGAATTGATAAATGAGGGAAAAGCAGTCATATATTATGAACCTGAAAAAACTATAATCTCACGATCAAATGATGAGTGTGTAGTAGCTTTATGTAACCAATGGTATTTGGATTATGGTGAAGAAACTTGGAGAAAGGAAGCAATGGAAGCTTTAAATAATCTCAATACTTTCCATGAAGAAGTGAGGAAAAATTTTATAGCCTGTCTTAATTGGTTACATGAATATGCGTGTTCAAGAACTTATGGACTTGGTAAAATACATACTTTGTAAGGAAAAGATGTTATGTAATTTTTCTAGTGTATAATTTTATAAATTCTAGGTACTAGATTACCATGGGATGAAAGTTGGTTGATAGAATCACTCTCAGACTCAACAATATACATGGCTTATTATACCGTGGCACATTTATTACAAGGAGGAACTTTTAAAGGCGATAAACCAAATACTTACAATATAAAGTAACATTCCAAAAATTATTATCATAATTATTATCAATAAATTATTATTATTATTTGCTTTAACATTAACTTTTTTTTATAAAAAGAAATTATGTTTAAATTATTTTGAAAAATGTTATCTTTAAATATTAGATGTTAATGCAATACTTTTTATAGGGCTAATGAAATGACATCCGAAGTATGGGATTATATATTTTTCAAAGATGCAAAGTTTCCGAAAACTGATATAAAGAAAGAGGCATTAGATCATATGCGACGTGAATTTAATTATTGGTATCCAGTAGATTTACGAGTATCTGGGAAAGATTTAGTACAAAATCATTTAACATTCTTCATTTATAATCATACTGCAATCTGGCCTAAACAATCTGAGTTATGGCCAAAAGGTATCAGAGCAAATGGTCATCTCCTCTTAAATTCAGCAAAGGTAAGCAATATAAGTTTATAATACACCTCACAATTACTGGAAAAAATGACAAGAAGTTTTCTTAGATGTCTAAATCAGAGGGTAACTTTTTAACACTTACTGAAGCTGTAGAGAAGTTTTCTGCAGATGGTATGCGACTTTGTTTAGCCAATTCTGGTGATTCAGTAGAAGATGCTAATTTCGTAGAAAGCATGGCTGATGCTGGAATTCTTAGATTATATAATTTTATTGAATGGGTTAAAGAAGTGTTGGATTCAAAAGATACCTATAAACAAAGACAATCATCTACATTTAATGACAAAGTTTTCGAAAGGTACTTATGAAAATATTTATAAAGTTTTATTTCGAAAAATTTATAAAATCTATATTAAATTCACAATTATACCAGTGAAATGAACCTGAAAATGCAAGAAACTGGAGAAAATTATTCAAAAATGTTATACAAAGAAGCACTAAGAACAGGATTCTTTGAATTACAAGCAGCAAGAGATAAATATTTACAATTGAGTTCTCTAGATGGCATTAGTTGGACATTAATTATGAAATTCATAGAACTTCAAATTATTCTCTTGTCTCCAATTTGTCCACATGTAGCAGAACATGTGTGGTCTCTAATTGGGAAAGTAAGTTTTTTCTACTTAATACAACTTCTAAGCAACGACTACAACAAATTTAAATGAAATAAATAAAATTCAATAATAAACTTATTAATATTAAAAATATTGAAGTAACATTTTTACAGGAAGGTAGCATATTAAATGCCAAATGGCCTCAAGTAGGAGAAATAGATGAAGTTCTTATAAAATCATCACAATATCTTATGGATACTGCGCATTCATTTAGGATTCTCTTAAAAAATTATTTAACGCCAAAGAAAGCACCCAAGAGAAAAAATGAAACATCAGTTATAGATAAACCTAATCAAGGTACTATTTGGGTAGCTAAAATATATCCTCCTTGGCAAAGTACTATTTTATCTACAATGAAAGACTTATATCTTGTAAGTAATATATAATAGGATATTCGAAATATTCTATTATTATTATTATTTATTATATATAGTTCTGGCCTATCGGCTTAGGACATATTTCCAACTTAATATTTTTTCTCTTATTTCCTACGTTTACCTATTGCACTCTCACCTGATTTAATTATGCTTTTCTAAGTTACTAATAGTTAATCTCTAATCTACTCTCTTGTTCATACCATATGTGAATATTAGAAATATAATTAAATTATGTGTTTATACTAAAATATTTTATACAAATTATTTTTCAGAAAAATGACAATAAACTACCAGAAAATAAAATTATTGCAACAGAATTGGGAAAACTACAAGAATTAAAAAGATATACGAAACGAGTAATGCCATTTGTACAAGTTATGAAAGAGAAAATGCAACTTCTCGGATTAAGTGCATTGAATTTAACATTAGATTTTGACGAGTTTAAGGTTCTCCAAGATAACAAAAAATATCTTCAAAATACATTAGATGTAAGTATTATATTATTTTTAATATTTCTTATTAGATTTAATAATTTTCTATTCACATCTAGCTAGACGATATTATGATAAGGTATACGGATGAAGCTCCAGAAAAAACGAGGGAAGAATGTTGTCCAGGTGCACCTTATATGAACTTTTCTACTAAACAAGGAGTGTCAATATGCATCATAAATCCACAGAAGTACAGTGGTTTATTTAGAATGGACATTATAATAGCAGATGGAGACACTATAGAGGATATAATATCACGAATATTAAAAGAAAACAAAATTATAAAGAGTATGCAATCAGTAAAAAGTGAGTATGCATAAATCAAATTCATTTGACCTAACCTATATTTATTTTTTTTAGGTCCAAGGTCAGTTTCTCTGTATCGCTATAATGATCCTCTCATGGGACCGAGGACAAAGACTAGGACCGGTAATATATTAAAAGGTAAAACTCATATTCCACCCAATTGTGTATTTAATGTTGATATGGAAAACAAAAATGTAAATGTAAATGTAGAAGGAACTTTATATTATGTAGGTAATGAATTGGTTTATATTTTCCAATCTTTGGAGAGTTAATATATAGATATTCACATTACGTATAACTGTTTGTAATAATGTCAATATTGTAAAATATTCGATATTGAAGTATGTATTTGTTTTATTGTTTAAATATTTCTTCATACATAAATGTGAATTTTTTTATATATGATATAAATAATATATAATTTATATTGATAAATTGAATGTATTTTGATAGATAATAAACTTACACTGTTCTGTAACCAATATTTTACGTGTTTAATAAATAGTTATGAAATCTTTTGACGTATTCTTTTTTTGAGCTTTAATTATAAAAAATATTTAAAGATTTTTAGATTTTATTAATTATATTATTAAGCTTAATCATTAAATATATACATATTATATAATTTATTATACATATATTTTGTTAAAGGAGAAATTGTGCAAAAAACTGTTTTCTCAATTTACATATATATTTTTACATTTAAAAATGTAAGTTTCTTAAATACAAATATCCAATACAAATGTAATCCATAAATGATTATAGGAGAAATATTTTATATTAATTATTTATATATAAGATATTTTAATAAATCTGCTCATATTCTTAAGGATTTATTTTTATCCTACAGTTAAATGTGCAATATATGCAACAGAATTTCAACATTTAATTACTTTTCCATTTTGCAACTTCTGCTCGTATTTCCTTCACATCTACAGCATTTGTTCTACAACATCCACCTATGTATCGAACACCTAAATCAAGCCATTCATGTATAAATTTCTGTAAAGAATATCCTTCTCCTTTTTTCACCCAACCATGTTCTACTGTATATTTTTCACCACTGTTAGGATATACTACCAGTGGTATAAAGTTTTGTTTACAACTTTCATTTATTCCCTTTAATAAAGAAGTTACATTTTGTGGTGCAATACAATTAACTCCAATTGCTAAAATTTGTCCTGGCAAGGCTTCCTTATAACACCATAGTGCTATGTCTTGGAAATGAGAGCCATCTGCTATGCTCTTTCTATCGTAGCTGCATGAGAAAGACAACCAAGCTTTACTATTTGGAAACTCTTTCAATAATTTAACCAAAGCTTGTGCTTCTTGCTTGCATGGAATTGTTTCTATAGCTAGCATATCAACGCCACTTTCTATTAATTTTTGAATACGTGGTCTGTGCCAATTCATAAGAATTTCTTCTGACACAGTTGAGCAATATTTTCCAGTATATTCTGAAGCATCATGCAAACAGGCTCCATAAGGCCCAACTGATCCAGCAATTAGTGGATTTGCATTTATAACATTTTTTTTATTTTTTATCTCTTCTTTGTATAAATTTATAGCTTCTTTGGCATAATCTACAGCTTTAGAAAACAAATTAAGACCTTCCTTTTCCGAGAGGTTCATATACTTTGAAAAACCATCAACAGATGTTTGATAAGTATTTGTCTGAATTATGTCTGCTCCAGCTTTTAAAAAATCCAAATGCGTAGAAATAACTGCATTAGGATTTGTAACAAGAAATCGTGCAGTCCATAAAGGATCACCATCTATTATATCACCAACATGAGTTGCTAATTGTGTAGAAAATCCACCATCTAACACCTTCACTTCTTGCATTATTTTCTTTTAAAATTATTATCAAATATTTTTAATATCAAGGATATCTATTCACGAATAAAAATATAAAATTATTTTTCAGTTTTAAACATTTTAAATATAATTATAATTTTGTGTAATAACAATGCGTTTGTAATATCGAGAAAACCAACTTTTATTATTTCACGCACGTCTTGGCCGTTTAGATGTGTTTGCAAGTCTGAGGCAATAACTTCTACAATTGGCTTTATGAAATATACTTATTCCAAAGTCCATAACGAATCAGTGAGATAAATATTAACGCGAACAAAAGCTTAAGTATTTGTTTCAAAAACCGTTAATTTTCTTCTTGTACTACACTGTACAATTTTTATATTAAGATCAGATTTAGTCACGTGTTTACGTATATTACGATAAACTACGTGTTATGATATCTATCATATGTATATCTAACACTTAATTTAGCAAACTACATGGATGTGATAAGCATTAACTGATAATCAACATTAGCTGATATTTTTTGTTACAGAAATTGGAAGTTGTTTTTTATTATCATTACTAACGGTGCTGAATTTAAATTTTCATAGTGTTTTTATATTATTGTAATGCAGTACACAACAAATGACCAAGACTAGTACACAGTTTGTTTTATGACAAAAAGAAATATAACAATATATATGTATGTGCAATGAATATATAAGAAAGATGTATATATTTTCCTTCCTTAGTAGTAAATAATATTAACTGAAAATTATTAATTGTAATATATATAGATGTTATTAATTTTTATATATTTTGTTAAGATATATTAGTTAAAATATAAAATTATATAAAAACATATATATATTTTCTAAATATTTAATATATAAATCACAGTACTTTACTTAAAATAAACAGCAAAAAAATAATTGATTTAACATAATTATGTATTTTAAATAATTGATTAAATAAAACAGTTAATCCATTATGACTCCTTTTTTCTCTTGAAATGATAACGTATTTCAAGTTCTAGCCATTCAGGAATAAAATTTTCAAATGCAGCAGAGTTTCCATTTTTTATTCAGCCTTCACTTTGTGAATAGATTTCACTGCTATTAGAATATGTGATTAATGGTATAAACTCATTTGCTAGCCCTGTATTGACATTTTTTAGTAAAGGAGTTACATTTTCTGGAGCAATGCAATTTACATATGGCAACTATTTGTCCTGGTAATGCTGTTTTATAGCAATGCAAAACATGTTCTTAGAAATTACTCCCATCTACTATATTTTGACTGTCTTTTTTGCAAGAAAATGAAAGCCATGCCTTAATGTTTGAATATTCTCGTAGAAGTTCAATTAATGCTTCAGCTTCCTGATAGTAAGGTATAGTTTCTAGTACTAATAAATTTATATCAGCATCTGCAGGAGCATTTATATGTGATCTGTGCCATTCAATGATGATATCACGAGATGTTGTTTTACCTTAGGTTCCATTATATTCGGAACCATCATGCAGGCTAACTCCATAAGGTCCACAGGAGCCAGCAATAATAGGATTCTTATTTTCAACATCATTATTCTCTATAATTTCTTTAATATAATCATTCAGAGCATTTTTAGTAAGATTTACAGCTTTGTGTAACAATTTTATACTTTCCTCTTTACAGTTACAGATAAATATTTGATTAAATTAGAAATTGAAGCTTGAAATGTACTTGTTTCAATAATATTTGCACCTACTCGTAGAAAATTTAAATGCATAGCATAAACTACACCAAGATTTGTTGCTAAAAATTTTGCTGTCCACAGAGAATCGCCATCAATTTTTGCACCAATATGAGTGGATCATTGTGAACCAAATCCACTATCCAAAATCTTAATATCCGTATTTTTCAATATTATATCAAGTTATGTATTTTGTAATACGAAGGTTAACAGATTTTGCTATTAAAAATTTAAATAATGAACTTGATAATGAAATGATGATATTGTGATTAATTTCAAATTAATTTAATATTTAATAGTATTTAATAAAATAAAAGTATCTCACAATCGGATACGGAGTTGAACTATACTGGCTATTTGATAACTCTGTAATTTAATTGCGATAACCTTTCATGTCTATTGTGGATAGTGCTGAATATTTATTTTTCTTTGGACAAAACGCTGTTTTCTGCTAGGTTATTTAAAACAAAGAGTAAATAAAATCTATTGTCACAAAATAACGTTGTAAGGAAATTAATTCTAATTATTACCCAATTTATTACATACCTACAATGCATACAACATGTAACACATATAACATTGAATTTTATCGCGCGTAAAATAATCGAATATGATTTCTTACAAATTTTAAATAATGTTTTGTAATACAGATAATATTCTATGAAAAATATTGTAAATTGAATAATTTGAGTTTTACATTAGGTTAAAATATTTAAATACCTTGTATATAAAACACATATTTTCTCAAATATACTTTTGTTTGTAATTAAATCTAGATATTTATAATATTTCGAAAATTATTATGTTTCTAAAATATACATTCGATTAAATATAATGCATTTCTAAAGTTTTTATCGTGAATAATTTAAACTTTATTTGTTTAATATTTTAAATCATAATATTTAAACAAGAGATTTATACACATTGAAACATATAATATCTAAAAATCCATTGCTTCAATCAATTCAAAAAATCATTGCTTCAAATACATTTACTCATATTTATTTAAATTTTTATATTTTTCGAATACTACTAAATTTTTAAAACGTACATTCAATTAAATATAATAGATTTTCGAAATCATTATCGTTCTTTAAACTATTGCATTTATATTGTATTTAGACATACAGGTATAATTAAGTAAATTTTAAGTAATATTTAAGTAAATTTTAGTATATGAGAGAATAATTAATATTATTTAAAAACAATATTTAAATACGTTTATGTATTTATATAATGAATTATGATGCATTTATTTTATTTAATACATATGTAGATCTCTCTTTATCTGTGACCTTGAATTTGATTTGCCAATAATGGAACATAGTTAAGCGTTAATAGTTCGATACATGTCGAAGATCTTTTTATATTTTTAACGAAACGTAATTTATATTTATAATTGTTATTGTTATTAATGTTATTGATATATAAATGTCAAAGATAAGTACTTACACCCCGAAAAATAATCGTAATTTATTTTAAAAATTTTGTTTCAAATACGTGAAATTAATTACTGATAATCTTCTGAACTTTGTGCATGCTTCTCTCCAATGGAGTTTGAAGAAATTTATATCTCAAGAAAGAAACAGAACGGTATCAATGGTACGTATCCTCACTATGAAACTTATCATTTTTCAATTATTTTATTGCATGTATATAATTAGAATTATACAATTTTTATTAAAAAATATAAATTTAAAAGAAAATAACAGTGTTTTAAATGTTAATATATTTCTAGTTGTATAGATAATATTTATTATGAATGGTGGGGCTTTAGTTAAGTTTTAATGCATGTAAATTTAATGCTTTTTAATTATACATTTTGTGTATTAAATATGTATTTAGGTGGGATTTTAAGTATATCAGAAGTATATGCTTTAACTTCTGAACAATTTGAATGGCTTTTTGGAAATATTGTTGAACATTACAGGTCATTTGTATCAGTTAAAAATACTAAAAGATGTTTTTATGAATATTTAGATAATTTGGATACTTCTAGTAAAAACAGTGTATAATAATAATCATTATTATGTAATTTTAATTTCATAATTTTATGACATGGACTTTTTTATGTGATACAATAAATATTCTCAACAAAATCCTAAACTCAAATCTATGTCAAAACAAGAAAAACAATTATTAGATACTTACAATAATTTGTAAATAAATTAAAAAAAATTATAGTTTAATCATATAATTTTATTGCGAATAAAGGATTATAAAATGTAGTGTTATATGTGTATTTACTATTTCACATACAAGGAAAAATTTCATATTCCTTTTGTAATACATAATATGCAGGGAAATAAAGTGCAAACAATTCTTACAACAATTCAAACGCGTTTGCGTTTATAGATACGAAAGATAACGAATTACGTGTTGCAATTCAAGAAGCTAAGAAAATATATAATAGCAGAATAAATCATCTCGTATGGTCAGATATATGTAACAAAATTTAATTTTTCACTTAAATAAATGTAGCCATTTAAAATAAATTACCTAATTGTAAGGACTAAACATTTATTGTTACTTAAGATATTCAATAATACAAAGCCAAACTCATTATAAATAGAAATTTTTGTGTTTATAATATTCCAAGACTTTTTTCAACAACAGCATGTGGTTGCCCCATTTGTTCTCTAAATTCAGGTATGTTTAATATGTCTTCAAACCTAAGCATATAAAAAGTTATTAAAATCTTAATATTATAAAGTTATATAAATCTTAATCAACATTTCAGAAATTATGAACTAATAATGTCCTGAGGGTACATGTATAATTATAAATAGATAAGGAATATTTATGCAAATACATATTTTTATGAATATAATGAAGAAGAACCTAAATACAAAATAGTTTTACTTATTAAAAATTGCAATGGGTACTCTACTTTTCTATTGTACCTTATAAGCATTCTGTTTATTTTTATAGCTTTAAATTTCATATAAATGCGTAAATTTATGCAATCTAATTATATTAGATATAGAAATTAATTCAATGTCTCTTTTGTATAAGGCTTTTAGATATTTATGATTTAGCATTTATTTATCTTTGTTACTTTTGGACCAATTTTAGTTTATTTAAATGACAGGAAATTGTTTTTTGGGTTACTTGCAGTTGGGTAAGTTGTACAAGTTCTTATTACATTTAATTATTATGTTACTTGTTATGTCAATTCATGGTTAAAATTGATACTTTAAAATCAAAAAATAGAGGAAAATGTTGGATTTCAGATACGCCTGTAGTTAGTTCAATGTAAAGGTATCAAATTAATTTCTCTACCTAATAAATTATTTGATTTAAATAGATGAAATATACTTATTAATTTACCCTATTTCTTCATCCTTCCCAAGTAACACATCTTTCATCATGTGTGATGATGGAAGAAATGGAAGTCTTCCAATTTTTTCAGTAGTTTTTAATTCCATTGCTAGACGCATTGGAGCATGTAATCCTTGCGTGTTTCTTAATAACACCATGTCCATGCGAGTACGATTTTTCTCATACTAAAAAATATACACATATATAATATATATTATAAATTTTTGTACAAATAATTGAAAATCACAAGAGAAGACAATAAGTCACAATTCTTATTCTTTACAAAAAAGCAGTTTTAAAATTTATTATGTTGTCAATTATTCTTATATTATCAAAATTATTCCTATATTTAATTTTGGAACTAAATATATATCTAGAAAAATATATTTTTTCCCCACTTTCTATGATTCTAGAAATATTGTTTTCCACATATAAAAATATTATTTGTTTTAATAGTTATATATTTGACTTCTAAGAAACATCATGGACTATATCTTTGGATCTAACAGACTCTTCCTACTTTTAACTATGTATTTTATTAATTTATTTTAAAATATCGCTTTCAAGTCATGAAGTGACAATGAAATAAGAACATGAACAGTCTTGCCCTTTCCCTATGATTTTCAATTGTACTGCAATAAATAAAATTTTCTTTTTTACACTTCTCTCAGATACTTCCAATGGATGTGCATAACCTATGTGCTGCCTAGATGCTGTTAATCTAACAAGAAATAATAATATGATTAATATGAAATGTTAGAAATTCAACTGCTAATAAAATTGTGTAATAATTTAGTCGTACCCTGAAACCATTGGATTAGGTATACCATAAGTGTCATTGTGAATGTTGAACTGGTCATTTACAGTAGGTTTTGGAACAAGTGGTGGCAAACCGAAACTCTGAAACATATTATTTTAACATTGTTACCTTGAATCAAGCAATGAAAGTTTGTACTTTTTTCTTTAGTTACAAACTCGTTTCATAATGAGGTAAAGCTGTAAAAAATATTTACAAATATCTTTTATAACAACATTACCTTACATTACCTTATTATGAAACAAATGTTTTTCGAAAATATATATTTAAAATATTATAAATTGTTTCTAATGTGTATAAAATAATTAATGTTTGTATTATTTCTTACCATTATTACTTAGTTATATGAAATTCAAGCCTTTATGGAAACCAAAAGTCACGATAGATGAATTCACAGCATATGTATATATTCATTGAGTTCATAAACTCATTGAAATGTGCCTTGACGTTTCACATGTACAAACAGTGCAAGTCAGTGGTAACACCATTAATAATGTTTGATATAGAGTTTGTATCGAAAAACGTTTTTCGATGTAAAAACTATATTATCGATAATGCTCAATTTATTTTTTGAATTTTGTATATAGTTTTGTTAGAGAGGAAATGATCCGGTTGTTCCCGGATTAGTGCTGCTCCCAGCGGCCAAGTATTGAAGATGTTCCATGCTAGCATATACAAGATCCTATTTAGTTCCGTTATAAACGAGGTATTACTCGCTGTGGCTCTATGCTACAAGAGTCTATTTTATTGTATAGTTCGATTGAAAAATTCATACCTTTTTATCTGAAATAAACACAAGTATGAAAATAACAAAATTACGAAATAATTAAACGAAGTTGCTTCAGGAAGAAAAATTGTTTATTATATCTTTTTTGAAGCAGAAAAGAAAGTCTTATCTTTTAAACGATAATGGATCAATGGAATGTTAATGGATGTAATAATTTTAATATATTCTCTATGCACAATAACTTTCTAGATTTAATATTAAATTTACTTTCCTTTCGATAATGTTTTTATTATAATAAAATTTAAATTTCATTTTAATAGTAATTTTAATAGTTGATAGGCTGCGAATAATATTTCTAACATGATGTATCTGTTTTGCCATACGTATATATTCGTTTACAAAAACAATAAAAACAGACGAAAAAATTAACTGCAGACAAGATTTGACGTCATGACTAATTTGTAATCCACGATTTTTATTATCCACGATATTTATGTTTTCTTAATAAAACTTATTAATTCTCTGAATTTCAATCTATAGTTAAAATTATCAAGATTATACATATTAAGATTGATAAGTTAACAAGAGGTATTTAATAAATTGCTGATGACCAATACCTCTCCTTCTGAGATAGTCAGTGATTGCCTTTTGTCTACATGCTTAGCATTAAAAATATTAACATGTAATGGCGTAAGAAAAAGAAAAAAGAAAGAAAGGACAATGTGCTAGTGTGCTATGGTGCATCGTATTCGTGTCTATTTATATCGCCCATTAAACAAGTGTAAGCTTTAGGCCTTAGGGCTAAGTCCTCAGCCTATGTTCTAACAACTAGGAGGCAGCTGGATATTGTACAGCAACAAGTACAACCAAGGAAGATTCGTAAGCACAATAGCAGCATAACATAACCAAATTTTATAACAATATTATGTTTGGCCTTATTTCAATCGGAAAAGTCTCACTAATATGTTAATGAAATTTTTATTAACAAAAGATAAAATATAAAGAAGTTTCATTGTTTCATTAGCATTGTCTCAGAGATACGAAGGCGATATGGATTTTGAAAGAAAAGCCGCTACTGTGTCACATTACTCGTGACACTAGCTTAAGTCAGTTCTGCTCGAGCAGCCGAGCTAAGTAGATGTGAGAAATTGTGCTTCAGTGCAAGTGTGACAAATAGAGTGAACTTAAGTGATTAAAACGTCAACGAACATTGCTAAACGGTAGAAGTTCAATAATGCAGCAACAGATACCGCCAATCAAAATCACAAATAAAGGTGGAACATACTATATAAACAAAGCTACAAACATAGCTAAGCCGAAAACAACCATTTAACAAAGAACAGGAAAACACAGCTATATAAAAGAAATTGAAACACTGCAAAAGCAAAAGGAGAACAGCTACAAAGACGAACTATCCTACCAAGATGAAAATTGGAAGGTAGTAACAGCTCACAAAAAGCGTAAAATAATACTAGGCACAAGCACTATAAAAAATTCTGACACAGAAAAGCAACGATAGTTATAAGATATCCCACTCAGCAACTCCTTCAACTCATTGATGGAAGATGTAGACACGGACTCAATAGAAGAAACCACAACTCATATCGTTAAACAACCACCGACCTATATTGATGCCCAAATTAGATCTCCTCATTGAACTATTAAACAACATTGCCCGAAAAGAAAACTACGCTATAAAGTAATTAGAACTTGAACAAGTAAAAGTGCAAACAAATTCTTCAGAAACCTTTAGAAAAGTGACACAAGTGTAGCGGCACGTGACTTTGACCTATCGTTTAAATCCTACAAGGACACCGCATACCAGTAACCGTCTAATCGCTAACAACAAAACGAGCAATGCAAAGTCGAACGGAAAAACATCACCTCGGCCGCGAACGAGGACGACTCACAGGTGAAACAAAGCATAGACGGTTACAGGGGACGCGGAGCGAGGAAGGAACGATAGGTTACGTCGAAAACAGATTCGGTAAGTATCTTCAGTATCTTCCGAACAGCGATTACGAATGAGCGAACCGAAGCATCCGCTCCTTGCGATCGCGGGCAGTGCTTGGAGACGTAATTTAGAGACGCACGCATTGCCAACAACGACACAGAGTGGATGAATCGTTGGCGACGACCACAGTGTCACGAGTGAATTTCGAGTCACCACGCGATAAGAGAAGCAAATTCCTAGCGCCCCATCGTGAGTGACCACCGGGATAGCATCCGGTCACTTTATCCATTCTTAGAAAATGTAAGCCAAGTGCGACCATGATCTTTTCCCGCTCCCACGCATAAGGAATATAAATACTGCTCCCACACTCACCCCGGCCAGTCTATGCAAGTCCAACCAAGTGTGAATATTAAAAAAGTTTGTGAAAATAAAGAACTCGACCTCTTGTTCAGAGATCAACATTTGTTTTCTCTTTCCTCTTTTCGTCACTTGTCGAATTTTACGCGACATTTTAACGATCCTGCCAGGATCCATTAGCTTCAGTGAAAACGAAATTACAATTTCGGCGTACGCGCATCATTGGAGATTAAGGATCAGCGGAACACTGCGAAGCCCTGCAGCAACTTTCAACGTTCCACTACGGTGAAACTAGAAGAGAGGACTACGGTCAGCGCAAAGCCTACAAATAAGATTCGGAATCCAGAACCAACCAGAGAGGAAACATCCCAGAGATTCCTTAACAACCATAGCTACTAAGGTAAGCTGGAAATCTGGATTCATTTATACATTACCGTGCGAGAAAACCAAGTTTCTCAAGCGTGTCGAGCTCAAATAGCAACGATAGTTCAAACTCGATAAGCCCGATTAAAATTATGTCCACACCACGAAAAGACAAAATCGAGACTATTAATACCGCTTCTACAACCGGAGTCATGGATAATTCGATTCGTGCCATACTTGACGCGATACAGAATCAAAACGAGAATTTCAATAAACAGATCGAACTTCTTACGCGACGTACTGAAGAAACACAACGGATAGCCGACAGTGAAAACAAGAAACGTACAGCAGAAATAGAATTATTGGGAAAAAATATCTCTAAAATAAAATTAGGACATGACGCTACTACAGAATTAGGTTCCCTTATTACCATAGACGAATCTATTACCGCAAGAGACAAAATTCCACCACCATCCGCTCCGATTCGACCAGAAACAGACAACCACTTCTCCTATGAGGACCGTTTACCGCAATTCACTTCTCCAAGCTTACGAGCCAAAGACGTGATAGCATGTATCCCACAGTTAAACGGCGAAGAAGATATCGGAGTAGAAGAGTTCATACGCGAAGTGCGTGAAATGCGAGCCACGTGTAAAGAACCAACGCTCTTACTTAAGATGATTAAGATCGCAATGGCCATCCGCAATATACCAATCAGCGAATACGGACAACTGTACGATGCCCTACGACGAAATGTAGCCACTCAAGCCTCCGTTAGGGAACAACAAGATCAGCTACGCGAAACAAGACAGCGCGACGACGAAAGTGTTCAAAGCTACATCATCAGGTTCCGCAGAGCGTTCAATAAGCTACAATACAGCATAACAAACGAATACTTTGACGAAATCACCAGACGAGCAATGAATGATAGAATTTTAAAAGATTCCGTAACCGATTTCATTCGAGGCCTAAAAACCGAAATAGGACGAATACTACTCGCTAATCCACCATACAATATCGTCGAAGCTGAAAAGAGAGCCGCCGACACCAAGCGATACTTCAGAGAAGATCGGAATTGACGACCAAGACCAATGGAACGACCACGATTCCCCGAGCAACGACGACCAACGACCAATAAATCCAACCCAACCATTAGAAAACCAACTCCAACACCTAATCCAATACCTGAACGGACGCCATTTGTCCAAAAAACTCAACTGAAATGTTTCAAATGTAACCAAATCGGACATATCTCCAGTCAATGCAGAAATTTTCAAACACCCAGCCAACATCCGAGACCACCAGCAGTCTACAATCTCGAGACCGAAACAGAAGAACCAATAGACCAGACCTACGAAATAAACTCCACAACAGGAAGACTACCCACAGTGCTTCTACGATCCAACGAACGACAACATAAATTCCTCGTTGACAGCGGATCAGGAATTAACTTACTCAAGCGAAGATGTGTATTACAACCAAGAACAGTGAAAGAACGAAATTTCTCGATGGGACATTCAACATTTAAGACTAACGAACACGCCTTTATAAAATTATTCGATAAAACTTTAGAATTCTTCATAGTAGATGATAACTTTCCAATTATAGAAGACGGCATACTCGGTTTGCCAGCCTTATCTAAATTCAAATTTGAACTCTCGAACCAACAACTAAAACTTGACAATAATATCCTCTTATTACAAGAGGAAAACGACGTACTTCCAAAACAAGCAGTGTCAAAGACAGCCTACCTGGAAGGAAAACCAACAACAGTATGCTTTATGAATGGTGGTGAGTACCAAGCCAAAATAACAAATCTTATAAAAAACTCAAATACGTACGATCAAGTCTCCATATTCAAAGATTTAGTCAGACTTTCGCATATAGAGAAAACTCTCCGTGAACCAATCGAAAAGATATTGCTGTTTTACCTCGACGTATTCAATTTAGAGACCGACCTTTTACCATTCACTAACCTTGCTAAGCACACAATAATTCTAAAAGAAAACAAAATTGTTAACACAAAATCCTACCAATCACCCGAATGCCACAAAGAAGAAATTAAGCGACAGACGGACGAAATGCTACAAAAAACATCATAGAACCATCTGACTCCCCTTACAATTCACCAGTCTGGGTAGTACCAAAAAAGGTAGATGCCTCAGGGAAACAGAAGTGGCGAATCGTAATAGACTTTAGAAAAATAAACGAGCTAACTGACCAAGACGCGTACCCATTATCCGACATAGAAGACATACTATCCCAACTAGGCAACTTAAAATTCTTCTCAGCCCTCGATCTATCCTCCGGATTCCATCAAATCCCAATGGACACAGACTCTAAGAAATACACAGCGTTCTCTACACCACAAGGACACTATCATTACAATAGAATGCCATTCGGTTTAAAAAATGCACTTGCAACGTTCCAACGCATGACGGATACCGTGCTAAGAGGACTCATAAATAAACACTGTTTTGTATATCTAGATGACATTATAATATTCGGACAGTCGATCGAACAGCACAATAGCAACCTCGCGATAGTATTGCAACGTTTATGTGAACTCGGACTCAAAATACAGCCGGACAAATGCGAATTCCTCAAACCGGAACTAGAATATCTAGGACACATAGTAACCGCCGAAGGTGTAAAGCCAAACCCCAAAAAGTTAGAAGCCGTTAGTAACTTCAGACAGCCACGTAATCCCACAGACGTCAAATCTTTCTTAGGACTGGCAGGTTATTACCGTAAATTCATCAGAAACTTTTCTAAAATCGCAGAACCATTAACTGAACTTACAAAGAAAGAAACATCATTTCATTGGACAGATAAAACCCAGGAAGCGTTCCAGACATTAAAAGACAAACTCTGTTCATCACCTGTATTAAAATTCCCAGACTTTACAAAACAATTCACATTAACGACCGACGCCAGTAACGAAGGCATAGGTGCTATCTTGTCACAGGACGGACACCCATATTGCTACGTCTCACGAACTTTAAACCCACCGGAACAAAATTACTCCACAACCGAAAAGGAACTTTTGGCGATCGTATGGGCCGTGAAACGCCTTCGACAATATCTGTTAGGCCGAAAATTCCTTATTCGAACCGACCACCAAGCGCTAAAATGGTTACAGAACTGCAAAGACCCCTCATCACGCCTGATGAGATAGCGACTAAAATTAGAGGAATATGAATACAATATAGAGTACACAAAAGGAAAAGATAATACTGCAGCCGACGCACTATCTAGGATACATGTTCTGACCAGACGAAACGAAAAACAAAACATAGAACTCGATAAAAAGTATCACGATTGGGAAAAATCTACCGACGCGTTATCCAAAATTCTCAAAATGACTCCGAACCATAAATCCTTCTATCAATTATCCAAAACAGAGCTAGGAAATTACGACAGAATCAAATGGCTAACCAAATTAAACGAAATTATTCACACAAACGAGAAAATAGGTATAGGCGACGACAGTTTCATAGAAACCGAGAAGAACGCGATGAAACGAATTTTATTATTCCTGAACGATACCGTGAAGGAACTAAATTTTGCATGGGAACCAACCCAAACATATAGCGACGAAGAAATAAACGAACTGTTAAAAGAAAATCACGATTTAGTAGGACATCCCGGTATACAAAAGACATACGACCGCATTCGTAAACGGCACAGAGTACCAGATTTGATGAAACGCACACAACAACACGTAGAATCATGTGACACCTGTCAAACGTCTAAAACTACACGTATCAGACCACGTGAAGAACCTTGCATCACTGACACGCTCCTTGAACCATACGATAAAATTGCTATGAACTTATTAGGCCCATTGAAAAAGACAAAGAAAGGCAATCAGTACATTCTATTCATACATGATGTTCAACCGCACGCGGAGAGACGCGATCGCGAAGAAACGCGCCAGCGAAAGGCGTAAATTCTCGCTACGATTTGATAACCGACGCCGCGAGACGATTGATCCCCTATTTCGATTAGGACAATAGGGGCGGTTAGTGGATGACAACACAGGTTTAACAGGGTTACTATGGACTATATTTACAACACTTATCTCACATAAATACAACAGTTCTGCAATGTTATCGTTACAAGTTGCGATATCGAACAGCGTTATATTTGTTGCACTAACAATACGTTCCGATCGACCGAGTAGAAATAACGTGACTCGCAATGCGTTGTTTGGATGAAATACGTAGTTTGATTCGTGTGACGTATAATGTGAACTGAATGTCCCCCGTTTGTGACGACTCGTAACTCGATTGACGTGATACGATGTTAGTTTGATTTGGACGAAGTGAGTGAGTGTGAAGAGGAATGACTTGACCGAAGTTACTGGTATGATGGTTGACTCGAAAGTGAGTTTGAGTTGTGTCGTTGTTGTGAAGGAAGACTCTGGATGGGTGTGTCCAGGTGTAATGAGACGCGGATTCGCTGATGACCTTTTTCGTACCTAAGTGAGTTTATTCTAATTGGATGGGACGAAAGGTTCTAGAGCGTAGGGAGGTGATGGTCATACTTGACCAACCGTTAGGCGTGGCGGGATTAATTACTGGGAAAAACCCGCTATTACCGTTTTCCTCTGGAACGAGCAATAAAGCTAGGGACAATTTTGCATCACGATAGTTAAAAGAAAAATTCCGAAGACTCGATAGTTCTGAGGGTAAAAATACGGTAATTTATGATATGTCCTTAGGTTTATTGAGCGTCCCCAGAATGATCTGTATGCCTGGTGGCCATCTGGACGCTGGATGGTCAACGGTTGTGTTACGTGATGTAACACATGATGAACTGACAAAATACTTGATACTCGTGCAACTAAAGACTTAACAAACGGAAACAATTTGGAACGCATTCTTGAATCATTACATTTATATCTTTTCCGCCCCAAAAAAGATACTAACCGACCGCGGACAGAATTTTATATCTAGTTTGATGCAACGGTACGAAGGCGCGTTTAAAATCAAACATATCAAAATGACATCTTTCCACCCACAGAGTAACGGATATTTAGAACGAACACACGCAGTAGTAACCGACATGTTAAAATCGATACAGCGAAGTTCAGATGAAGAATGGGACGATCAACTTAACTTTGTATTTCTTGCATATAACACGATGATACACGACTCCACTGGTTACATGCCATTCGAACTCACATTCGGACACCAAGCCATCTCCCCTTCACAATATCTAAGAATCCCCAACGCACATACGCAGACGAGGTCACTTTCCGCAAAAAAGAATGGGACTCTAGACTCTAACACGCTCCCGAAACATTGATCAAAAGCAAACAGCGATATCAGCGCGACCAAAAACGAAGAATTATAAAACCTCAATCAGTTTCCAAAGAAGGAGACTCCGTTTTAGTACATAACGATCATAAAAGGCATAAACTCGATGTGGAATGGTTAGGACCATACACGACTGATAAAGCATGCACTCCATACTATCAGATCCAAAACAAAAAGATACACGGTAACCGTTTAAAATCTTACTTTCCAGGTCGACACTCCTCTTTGCCGGAATAGTATCCGCGCAAATAAATATCACACCATTAGAAGGAAACTCTGTATTCGTAGAAAATATAAGAAAAGGATATTTGTATAGCGATACTGCCAATATTATTGTAAGATTAGACACTAGCGACATATACAAACAAATAAGCACGATAGAACTATATAAATCAACAATAAACTCACGCATAATCAGCAAAGAATACACTGAAGAGTTAGACGGATTATAAAATCGTATCAATAACCTGAAACAACTCACAAAACACTTGAAAGCGTTAACACACACCCGAAGCAAACAAGGTTTACTTAACATCATAGGTTCCGTATCAAAAAGTCTGTTCGGAACTCTCGAAATCTTACACTCATAAACTCATATGGACAAACTATTTGATGACAACAATAAAATCAAGACTATAATAGCTAATCAAACAGCACTTATTAGGAAAATTGTAAACTCAGAAAATCTAAACCACCTAGAGAAATCATACAACGATGTATTAATACAGCAACAGCAGGCAAATATCGATAGATTTACGCTTAAAATGATCATGAAACTCGACACCGCGATGCAAACTTTACACTTTCAGTTAGACGAGATACTTAACGTCATAATATTAGGCAAACAGGGAATAATTAGCCCACAAATGCTCGACCTTGATGAATTTATAGAAAACTACGCCAAGGCAATAGGAAACCAAATGTACAACACTGCGATCTCTGCCAAAACCGAACATTTTTAGTTTATACTCGACATCAGTGATCTTAAAATTTTCACAGTAGGTGACAAAATATTCTTCAAAATCATAGTACCTTTAGTCTCTAACACGGAATGGAATATACTGCAAGTATATCCTATCCGGAGTAAGAGAAATGGAGTATTTTTGACTCCAGTAGTCGAACATCAGATATATTTAACTTCGGGACTTTCATTTATAAACACTGATATCGAATATCTCGACAAACTTTGTAAGAATCGAGCCGGAACCACTATATGCAAATAAACACCACCAATCCATGACAGAAACTCGAGAACCGATTGTCGCAGCGAAATAATAAACTTCAAACCTTACATCGAACATTGTCAAATAACTGTACTTAAGATTGAAGACATTAGCTTTATACCGCTCAGAACTAGCAACAGCTACATTGCGATACCGGCAAACTCGATAGAAATAGACACAATTTGCCAAACGAAACATACATTGCAAAAACTTGACAAGCCCTCCATCATAAGAGTCGGCACTTCCTGCGATATATTGTACAGAAATGAACACATGGGTATAGGCGAAACAAAAAACGAAATCAAATACGAAATCAAAACTAAAACCCTAGCGCTCAAAACAAACGATAGCTTCACGCATCTGTTAGACAAACTCAAGCGAGCACCAAAGGTAATAGATAATTTACAAGGCTATAGAAACTCTCAATTTCTGTTGAAGTGATCATTACTTCTAAGAAAACTCCACATCTGATTTGTTTGGTTTTCTGAATCACTTATAGCCATCCTGGAACACGCCTTGTGCAGATAACGATGGCAGGCTATAGACAATAGACAGGCAACAATGGCAGACTATAGACAATAGACAGGGGACGATGGCTCCGGGGATTCAGTTAAAAAGTAACATTGTCAGCGTGCGGATCTGGACCAGCTCAAACTATATTCAAATTGTATACTTACACTTCTGTTTTAAATATATTTCTACTTTACAATTTATCCACGCGTTCCTCTGTTTAACTACCCAAAAATGAAAATTTTACTAGCATTAGAAACAAAACAATACTGTACAACTCTCTTCATGGACATCGAAAATGCATTTGACAAAGTGATCCATGAAAGCTTTTTACAAACAATCAAAAATCTCTTCCCAGAACAAATCTACCAACTACTCAAATCATACCTAAGCACCTTTGTAGTAAAAATAAAGGGCACATATTCTGAAGTTAAAGACATTAAGGCAGGCGTAGAGCAAGGAAGCGTCTTAGGACCAATATTATACACACTATACTCGGCCAACACACCGGCAACTACCAACAGCAAAATACTGACATTCACGGACGATATGGCTGTACTAGTCATGCACACTAATCCAGAAACAGCAGTCACATTACTACAAGAACATACCACAAAAATAGAAAAAGTGTTGCAAGACAAGCAAATAAAAGCAAACACCATTAAATGCAACCATATTACATTTACATTACGAAAAAGAAAACCACCCAATATCCAATTGAATGACACCCACATAACACAAACAAAGCAAGTTAAATACCTAGGACTCCACTTAGACTTACAACTTACATGCAAGCAACATATTAAATCAACTATAGACAAAATACGGATAAAAAGAAAACAGATGTATTGGCTAACTAAATTCAGTACAGAAAATAAACTAAAAATTTACAAAATGATAATAAAACCGATTTGGACATACGGAATGGCACTATGAGGGTTAGACTGTGGTTAAGCTGGAGTTAGATGCCAGATGAAATACCTGGGTCTCACCATCGACAGCCAGTGGACGTTCGGGCCGCATTTCGAGTTCCTAGTCCCAAGGGTGACAGCCGCAGCCAACGCCTTATGCGGCTTATTACCGAACATCGGGGGAGCAGGAGTCGGAGTTCGTCGACTCTACGAGGGAGTGGTTCGGTCTCGAGTCTTTTACGGGGCTCCTGTATGGGCCGAAAACCTGATGGCAAGTCGTCGCAGCTTGCTCTTGCTGAGGCCCAAGACGTCCGAGTGGAGACGAAGCTGAAGACCTGGGAGCGGTGGTGATCTCAGCTGTTAGAAGAGGATGCTGTGCGGCCACACCGGGCCGTTCGAGCCGTCCTTCCCAACTGGGAGGCTTGGAGGGACCGAGGCGGCGCCCCGCTGACCTTTAGGACGACGCAGGTGCTCACTGGACACGGAGTGTTCGGCGAGTACCTACTAAGGATTCGGCGGGAGGTGACTTCCACCTGTCACTATTGCCGGGAAGAGGAGGACACGCCGCAGCACACGCTGGAGTTCTGTCCAGCGTGGGAAGAACCGCGCCGTATCCTGCGGCTCGACATCGGTGAGAGACTGGCCCCCGAGGCGGTCGTCGAAGCGATGCTGAGGGGTCAGCGGGAGTTCATCGCGATTCGCACCTTTTGCAAACAAGTCATGCTCGCGAAGGAGCGAGCGGAGAGAGAAAGGGAGAGAGGGCGCCATCTATCAAGAATGTCGCACCGAAGGGGTTCGGCCCGCCAAAGGGGCGCGGCGCCGCCGCCGCCTTAGGCGCGTCACAAGAGCCGTCACGCCGAGGCCCTCCCTTGGACTTGCACGACGGTCCATGGAACGTGGCGTTAGGGGGAGTGGTCCCCCCTAGCGGCCCAATCAGTCAAGGAAGCCTCCCTCAACAACTAAGGAGAAGACGAAGAGTGTCTCGGCAGTAATTTGCAAGAAGGGACACTTCTGCCAAGCGTCAGGATGGCCACCGTGGGGTTTTAGTCGGTTTGAGTCCGACACTACCCCGTCGCCTTCCATAGGGCTGCGGGGTGTCCGTGAAGATTTTCCCACGTAAAAAAAAAGGCTGGAGTTAGGTTAGGTACCGACGGGACCAGCGCCGCCAAGCCACCCGGCTGGAGAATCGGACGGCCTAGCACGGCGGTGCCGGGTATGAGGCGTAGTGTGCTATGACCGCACACCGTACCGGTAGAGGAACGAAGTCATCTGCGGCAACCCATTGAGCGCGGTGTTCCACAGAGTTCCGTTTTAGGACCGACCTTGTGGATCATCGGCTATGATGCGGTGCTTCGCTGCCCACTGCCCCCGGACACTGTCATGGTGTGTTATGCCGATGACACACTTGTCCTAGCAGCGGGACACTGGTGGCACGAAGCACTGAGTCTCGGCGAGGTCGACGTGGCATGCGCTGTTCGGTCCATAAGCAGGCTAGCCCTGAGGGTGTCCCCTGCCAAGTCAAAGGCCATTTGGTTTTATGATTGGTGGCGTAGGGAGGCTCCTCCACCCGGCCATGCATAGATATAAACGGGGAGGATGTCGAGTTAGGGCTCCAGATGAAATATCTGAGCCTTACCATACACAGCCAATGGACGTTTAGACCGCACTTCTTGGTCCCCAAAGTGACGGCAGCAGTGAACGCCTTATGCGACTTGCTGCCGTATATCGGCGGAGCCGAAGTAGGAGTTCGCCGACTGTACGAGGGAGTCGATCGGTCTTGCGTCTTATATGGGGCTCCGGTGTGGGCCGAAGATCTGACGGCGAGTCGTCGCAGTCTACTTTTGCTGAGGAGACTACATAGATCAACCGTCATCAGGATCGTAAGGGAATACCGAACGATATCCTATTCTTCGACGTGCGTTCTGGCGGCACTCGGGCGGGTGTATAAAAGCCTGAGAGGCCTTCGCTCGAGTGGGGACTCCTCAGCCCGAGACGTTCGGATGGAGGAATGGAAGTGTGGGCCCAAGACATCGGGCAGTGGCGGCGGTCCTCCTGAGCTCGGAAGCCTGGAGAAACCGCGCTGGGCTCTTTATCTTTCGGATGACGCAGGTACTCACGGGGCATGACGTGTTCGGTGATTACCTGCGGAAAATACGGAAGGAGACAACTTCGTTGTGTCACCATTGTGAGGAGATCTGTTCGGCGTGGGAAGTATCGCGCCGTATTCTGCGACTCGCCATTGGCGAGAGCTTGGCCCCCCTCGGCGTTTGTAAAAGCGATGCTGAGGGGGCAATAGGAGTTGCGCCCTTCGGGGGCAAACAGCGCCGGCTGTTTGCTCTTACTGCGAACAGTTAATGTTAGCAAAGGAGCGAGCAGAGAGAGAGAGAGAGAGAGAGAGGAAGAGATCTTCCCATCCCTGTATGGTCCCGCGCCGAAGGGTGGTGGTGGGTGTCCGGCGTAAAGCCGCGGTGCCGCCGCCCTAGGTCAATTTAAATTGGGAAGGTGCGGATATAGGGGGCCATCACGCCAAGAAAATGCTGGATCTTTTTGGACTTGCACGACGGTCCGAAGAGGATCGCGCTAGGAGATCTGGCCTTTCCTAGCGTCTGAAATAGACACTAAGGATGACTTCCTCGTAAGGGAAAGAATGCAGGAGTGCCCCGGCAGTAATTCGAAAGAGGCCCCGGGAGGCCTTCTAACAAGCATGAGGAGGGCCACCGTGGGGTTTTAGTCGGTAAGAGTCCACACCGCTTCCCAGCACTGCAGCGGAGTGTTCATGAGGATTTCCCCACGTAAAAAGAAAAGAGGTTGGAGTTAGGTTACAAGCAAAAATACTTAGAACAATAGTCAACGTCCTATGGTATGTCAGGAATGAGGATATACGCAAGGACCTTGTTACTCAGCGGTCGCGGAGAGACACGATCACGACGGTGGGTGTCAGTGAGAATTGTAAGTTCTCACTATGACTGCGATAGTCAACGCCGCGGAACCGATGATCCCCTGATTTCGGTTGAGAGAATAGGGGTAGTTAAATAAGTGCGACACAGGGCTAACGTGAACATTAACTATATTCTCAATCAACAACGGTTTACGTAATACAATTAAGGATTCTGCCTGAGATAAGAGAAGGAATGCCTGAAGGTGGCTGAATGTTTAAGAGAGTGACTCGATGTTTTAGAGTGTGGCTCAAGTTTTAGAAAAAGTGGACTCTTTTGCCTGTTGGCTTACGCCTTTTATAACGGGCGAGTCCGATTCCTGGGTGTGTCCAGGAATCGGCGGAGAAAGCGGATTTGCCGCCAAAATTGGTGTGGGAGAAGGCGAGGGAAACTTGGGAAAGACTCGTCGGGTCTGGGTAGTGTCTAGGACGAGCAATAACGTTAATTGCTTCATGTTGTAAACCTTGGGAAATATGAATCCGACCCTACTTGACCGTTTGGGTGGTCAATTTGGGTAGTGTTTTTTAAAGTGTCTGCGCGTTTCCTCTCAACTAAAGGTCTTACACATCTGCTAACCATTTTGACCACTTAGGGATGCCCCGGCGTGGGCCCTACGCCGTAACAGACCTAAAAATACCAACGGGCATGGAAGAAATCGGTAAATACGCAAGAAAATACAAGGAAAGAATGGCTACACGTACAAATCAGCTGGCTGCTGAAATGAGCAAAACCCATATAGAAAGTAGACTAAGAAGATTGCATCCCATTGACCTCACTAAAGAAATAAAATAAACAAACTGGAATATGGTATCTCGCTGGGGGTAACCATCCACATGTTATTTTGCAACAAAGTTATAAAAATTTATCAAATGTCCCGTTGGGCAAATTGTAAAACGTAAAGTAAAATAGGAAAAAAAGCTTTGAACGCTCGGAGCGGTAGCCTGAATTTCATCATTTGCGGTTCTTTATTATTTTGCTGGGCAGCCGAGGGTGACAAGGATCAGGCGATCGTCCCGGGCATTCAAATTTTCTTACAGAAAATCGTAGAAAATTGCGATTTTCATCATTTTAAACCGTTTCATAGACTACTGTGAAGTGACACGAAACGAGCAGACGAGTTCAAATTATTTTCTTGGATAATTGCTTAATTACTTGGTGTATACCGGGTAGAAAATATAGTGCATATGAAGTGCAGGACAATGTACTCCGGACAACCGCCAATAATGACAAGTAAACAATCACAACCTATGGACAAACGATGGCAGATTATTTACAAATCATATTTACAAATGAACTGCACATTCTCTCAAACATAGACAGCAACAACCTATCAAGGATTGAAGACATCGTAATCTGCACGATTTTCAGTTGTGATAAAATCACAGATCGCATAGCGAACGGTCGTTCTAAATGTTCAATGCTCTAAAAGAAAGGTTCGATTGATATACACTAATAACGCAAGATCACTGGCAGTATTAGTCAATGTTTTAATTTATTCAACTGATGAGTATATTATAATCCGAAATTTTTAGAGAAAAGAGAGAGCGTTACAATGTCAATAGAAAGTTCTCACCTTGCTTATGTGTAGTGACAATCGCGCTTCGGATATGTTTCGCTGAGTGATATATTGATTAAAATATAACTATTTGAAGACTGACTGAGTGCTTTCAACTAAAAATACGTTGTCTAACAATTTTTTCACTTGATAATAATTCTTTGACCAATTCTTTACCTTTTGAAAAAAACTAAATAACTCTAATTGAACAAATTGAACAACTTGATCTAAACTGATCTTTTCAAAACTGATCGAACTACTCTGAACTCTCAGCTTGTCGAACTAATCTGAATTCTCAAACTTGTCGTATTGGTCTGAACTGTACTTTCAAAGCTTACTGAACTGATCTCTTTGAACTGATTGATTGATTGGATACGAATCTAAGTGGCTGCGCTCGTTTACACTAGGGAATATCATGGGATAATCATCATATAGCGGTTTATTTTATGATAGCGTGAAGTTTGGCACATAGTTATTATGTGCCTTTCCGAAGTATTAGAATATCTGAGCTGGTATGGTTTCTGTGGAGCCGTTATTTCTTTTCCTAGAAGCCCTTACAACTGCATTCCTCTTGCAGTTTTAATTTTTGTTGGTGTTAGGTCGCGCTTCGTTTGGTGCTTGGTTACCTCTGCAATCACCAATGCTTAATCTCTTGGCGCGTGGCGATTGTTTGTTTCTGCGGATACTGCGTAGGGGTGTGATGGTTCTTCGACTTCCATCGTCCTCTTATCGTGCTGGATGTTGTGGTGAAGAAAGCGCATGCAAGGCGGTGTATTATCAGTGGGCGTCTTATTGTTTAACTGATTCTATTTACCCAAAATTGTAACTTGCGTTATTCGTATATCCTTTTCATCTCACGTTACGGCTCGTGTGAATCGCGAGACATGACACACAGAATGGTAAACAACATAATCAAATAAATGCACCATTCCTTGATGTAGAAAAAGCCTTCGATAAAGGCATGGAGATCTAGTAAAAAAAATTACAAACAATTTTACCGAATAGTTTATACACAATTATCTTATCATACATTACAAACAGATATTTTTACGTTAAAATTGGTAACGTAAGCTCCACGCTCAAAGAAATCCACGCCGGGGTATCACAGGGAACCGACCTTGGACCCGTTCTTTATTCTGTACTCACAGCAGGCATGCCAACGACACCGGAAACAGGTACATACAGTTTTGCAGATAACATGTCCATACTAGTCACGCATAAAAATATCGAATTTGCAATAAAAAATCTACAAGATTATATAAATAAAATATAAAGAGTTGGGCGAAAGAAAACAAAATCAATCTAAACTCAAACAAATACTCGCACATTACCTTTGCTTTAAACAAGAAAAAAACTCCTAACGTTAAATTATTAAGTCAGGAAATCTAATGGACAATTTCCTTAGAAAGATACATATAAGAAAAAATTAAACACACATCTAATCAAGAAATCCATGTACTGGCTCGTAGCAAGAAAATTTAATTAGACATGTGCAACAAGTTACTAATATATAAAACCATAATAAAATCAGTCTGGACTTATTGACTACAAATATGGAGCATGGCTGTCAAATCGAATATAAAGAAAATGGAAACCCTCCAATCAACTATATTAAGGTTAATACTAAATGTACCATAATACATCAGAAAGAATGATATACGAAAAACATTAGAAATCTCCACCGTCAAAGACAGAATTACAAGATTTTCTGCAGCTATCACAATAAAATAGACAGTTACATAAACTCCTTTGCTAAAAGTAGTTACACAAACCTCCCCAGAAAAAAGGAAACATCCTACTGACTTACTTATTCACAATTGTTAACAAATCAAAGACTTTAAATTTGATGTCACAATAAAGAAGAGATGATCGCTGAAAAAGCGAGCCACACGTTTTCATGTCCTTCCATGCTTCGAAGTGAGCAAGCGCACCCGATTCTGTTCCCACATGTAACTTAATTCTTTTTACTAACTGATATTTTGGGTTATTATTTTTTGAAATTGCATTTATCCTCCAGAGGATATCCTTTTTCTATTTCTTCCAGTAATTTTCATTTCTAAGGTATTAAACATTTTCTTCTACAATGTACTTCAAAATTTGTTAACGATCACTTTCTACAAATTAATTTGTATAACTTGATTTTGGATTGCTGTGTTTTGAATACATCAAACGTAACTATACTGAAGTAAAATTTTCGAAAACATTTATTACAGCCTCGCATATGCAATGTGAATGAGGTTTTCGTAGGAGCTGTTTATTTAGATTCTTCAAGTATGATACAAAGATAAAGAAATCGATAGCTGATGGATATAAACATAAACAGATTGTCAAACGGTGAACGAAACGACCAATGTGTCGGCAAACTTTGACTGTGTTATCGATCCATACGTATGGGCCGAATTCGATGGGATAGTAACGGTAGCTTTTCATCTAACATCAGCAAACATCTAAAGAATTATCGTAAATTTTACTCATTAATGTAAGATGCATCAAAACGTATTCACGGTAGTCCCGTTTACAGTGCGTCCGGTAAGCTCGAAATATAATGAACTCGCGTAGTTTTACTTTTACGTTTGTCCTTGGTGATGATTGTACGATGCATCCTTGGCGTCAGATCTGACAGATATTCATTCTGATAGATATTGTATATCTTGTCAGAAATATTATTCTGTAAGTAAATATTAAAGGAGAAACTTTTCGTTTTCTTCAAGCGGAAAAACACGTTGTTTTGATCCCACTTCTGACATATAAGAAAATACTGAAAGCGAATTCAAAACAACTGTTTACAGCACGTTCTGTAAATTCGGGCGTTAGGCGAGACCACGTCTTCTAACGCCATCCCCCGAGCCGTCGTGCAAGTCCGAAGAAATTCCAAAGTTTCCACGGCGTAACAGCCCCTATACCCCGACTTAAGATGACAACCTAGGGCGGCGGTTCTACCATACGCCGAACATTCACCGTTACCTTTCGGCGCGGTATTCTATATGGGTGGGAAAATACTTTCCTCTCCTTCTCCCTCTACCCGATCGTTTGCGAGCATTACCTGCTCGCAATAAGAGTGTACAACCAGGCACTAATGTTGTCCTCTCGGCATCGCTTTAACGATTGCCGAAGGAGCTAAACGCGCGGTACTTCCCGCACCGTACAGAATTCCAGCGTGTGCTGCACCGTGTCCTCGCCCTCCTCACAATGGTGACACAAGGATGTCACCTTCTGAGCGATCTTCCGCAGATACTCCCCCAACACACCGTGTCCGGTGAGCATCTGCGTCATCCGATGAACGGAAGCCCACTATGGTCCCTCCAAGCACGGGAGAACCGCCCCCACTGCCCGATGTCTTGAGCCTCTCTCCTCCTCTGCGTCTAGCTGGATGTGCTACCGCTCCCACATCTCTCTTTTTGCTTCTCCCCGAACATCACGAACCGCCTGTCCGACCGAGTCCCCACCTGAGCTCAGGCCTCTCAGGCTCTCGCACACCTGCCCGAGTGTCAAGGCCTGAAGCTCGAACGGAGGAGACACCACCAGGACATACGCTGACGCATAGGATATCGTCCGGTATCCTCTTACGATCCTGATGGCGGTCGTCCTATGCAGCCTCCTCAGCAAAAGTAGACTACGCCGACTCGTCATCAGATCTTAGGCCTACACCGGAGCCCCATATAAGACGCAGGACCGGACGACTCCCTCGTACAGTCGGCGAACTCCTACTCCGGCTCCGCCGATATACGGCAGCAAACCGCATAAGGCGTTCGCTGCTGCCGTCATTTTGGGGACCAAGAAGTGCGGTCTAAACGTCTATTGGCTGTGTATGGTGAGGCTCAGATATTTCATCTGGAGCCCTAACTCGACATCCTCCCCGTTTATATCTATGCATGGCCGGGTGAAGGAGCCTCCCTACGCCACCAATCATAAAACCAAATGGCCTTTGACTTGGCGGGGGACACCCTCAGGCCTAGCCTGCGTATGGACCAAACGGCGCATGCCTCGTCGACCTCGCCGAGACTCAGTGCTTCGTGTCACCAGTGTCTCCCGGCAAGGACCAACGTGTCATTAACATAACACACCATGTCTGTGTCCGGCGGTAGTAAGCAGCGGAGCACCGCATCATAGCCGATGACCTACAGGATCGATCCTAAAACGGAACTCTGTGGAATACCGCGCTCGACGCGTCGCCGCCACTCCCCATTCTTGCCGGTGTACCCGACCCACCTGTCGCTCAGATAGGCTCGAATAACACGAATAAGATAGGGAGGCACCTCGAAAAATTCAAGAGACCTCCACTATCCTATCCCAGGGTATGGTGTTAAACGCGTTGACTATATCTAGGGACATCGCCACCGCCACCCCACCCCACCCCGATAAACTATGGCCCCCGTAACGTTTGACCGCGTCAATCATCGAGGGGCCTTTCCGGAAGTCGTACTGGCTTTCGTGCCAACCGGAAACACGTCCCGACATGTGGGCCTCCAGACGGGCGGCAATTACTCTTTCCAAGAGTTTGCCCACCTCGTCCAGCAGGCGGATGGCGAGGCCGTCGGTCGACCATCTTTTCGAAGAAGAACCAGCCTCGCCATTCGCCACCCCCGGATGTAGGCTTCCTCCCTCAAGCACCGTGTTATTAAGTGCCGAAGTCTAGGAGCTATGACCCCCATCGTCTCGGCTCATACCCGGCCTCGGACCCCGTCCGGACCGTATTGCAGAGTCTAAGTCCATTCGAACTAGTCGCCAAACGGCGGAAGTTGTTTATGTTAGAACGATAAGAAGCTGAAAGGATCTTTAAATGATAGATTTAACATTAGTATTCGACACCACATAAATGTTTCGCAATATTTGATGGCAGTGGTAAGCCTACATGTTACACTGTTGCTATTCTCAATGTTCTCGTGAGCGCGGGTTCCAAATTAGATGGATAATTCTATATGTTACGCCGATATTCTGACTTTTAAATTTATCTCAGTATCGAGCCTCGACTGTCATTCTATCCTTGTAAAATGTAAATTTTAATAATTTCACGTTAGCTTCGTATATAATCATGCTCTGATATTTCAAAAGTAAATATTAATGAATATTTTTGGAAAATACTATACTTTGTTTTACTGCATATGTTCAATCGTTCGCGGAGAGACGCGATCGCAGGGAAACACGCCAGCGAGAGGCGTAAATTCTCGCTACGATTTTGATAATCGACGTCACGAAACAGTCGATTCCCTATTTCGATTAGGACAGTAGGGGTGTCTGGATTGATTGTAATCCTGAATTAACAGGGTCAATATACACTGTATTTCCAACAACTTTTCTCGCAAAGAATACAAACGTTCAGAAGTTTAGCGGTACAAGGTACGATATCGAATAGCGTAATAGTTAATGAGTTAAAGATACGTTCCGTCAAATGATTATTAAGTACAACTGTGATGTTGACTGTAGGGAGTGTGACTAGTACGTAGGTGTTGCTCGAACTTAGTGTCACTCGTATGTAGAGACTCGTAAGACTCTTGACTGCGATATTAATGTGACTCATACGAAGTAAGTAAATGTGATTCGTGAGAAGAGTGTCTCGCGCGAAGAAGAATGTCTGGTAAAAAGTTACTTATACGAAGTTTGACCCGAAAGTGATTTTCGGCTGCGACGTTGTTGTGGAGGAAAACTCGTATTGGGTGTGTCTATGACACGAGGATAGCGGATTCGTTGATGGCACTTTTCGTAAGTAAGTGAGGTCATTGATGCTAATTGAGTAGCCTAGGTTAGTGAGTGAGGGTAGTTGATGGACGACCCCAACCAAACGTTGGTCGTGGGGGACAGAGCTTATGGGAAAAACCCGCTATCTCCGTGTTTTCCTGGACCGAACAATAAATCTAAGGACTGTTTGACAGAACGCTTGTGAAGAAAAGAGACTTGGAAGACTAGATAGTCTTGATTGTTAAAATACAAATCTTTATGATGGGTCCTTAGGTTTATTGAGGGTTCCAAAAAGGGTCTTTACACATCTGGTGACCATCTCGACCGCGGGGTGGTCTACGGTTACGACGTAACAGGATGCATAGTAATATATATTCATACGAGAAGAGGAAAATGAATCAAGAAATTCTTATTCTTAAGATAAAGCGAAACAATTACTATGAAGTAAGCCTACAAAACAATCGTGTTCCGAATTCCACAATTTCTGAAGAATCAATTCCTTCAATGATTCTAGGAGCATTCGAAGAAGATCTTTCATCAAGAAAGAAGGACGCAAGTCTTAAGAGTCAAGAAGAAGGGCGAAGAGCAGTTGGGATTTCCTCGAAAGCAGAAATTTACACTTGAATAATATGTGTCTGACTCAAACATTTTGGATGGTTTTCCTTTATGGATTTCCTATTGGTCTATACCAATCTCTATAGATATACATACATATTAGGTATATCTAATAATATTTCTAAATATATTGTTTAGTTTCTTTGTTAATAAATTATTATATTCTGATATTTTGTACTATTTGTAAGCCTGTTTTATATGTGTCATCATTCAAAAATGTAGTAAACAATTAATTTCTCTTTCTTAGGCAACTTACAATTAGTTTCATTATTGCGCGATTTTGTCATTCTCATACTTGTCCCTCTCGGATAGAAAAGTAGATATGAATGTTTCTGTAGAATTGTACAATTAAATAGGTTCTTGTATGTGGAACTCAATAGGTTCTTGTTTATGCTAGTGTGTAACCAAACAGAGCAGATCCCTAACTTCAAGCTTAGATACATAGGTTCTTGTATTGCAACCAAATAATTTTTCAAAGTCCTTTCCCGTTGCTTTCTTCTCTTTCAGGTTTCTCAGTTGGTAGATCACCTCTTCCTTCTCTTTATTGTCTTCTATCTCTTCCGTTGTTTTCTCCTCTGCTCGGTGTTCTCTTTTTACTCTGCTACTTCCAAAATTTCCATAAAGTGATTTCTCCACTCTTCCTCTCTTATTTCTTCATCTATACCCTCTCTTCTTCTTCTATGTTTATTTATGTAATTCCACGCTTCTTGTTCTGTTTTGATCTTCTTGATTTTCTCCATTTCTTCTTCTTCGTGTCTTTCCTTTCTTTGTTTGCACCACTGTTTGAATGTCTTTTTTCTTCTATGAGGTCTTCTCTGCTGCATTTTCTTTTCATGAACTTTATCACCTTCCTTCTCAATTCTTTTTTCCTCTCTTTCCACTCCTTGTCGTACCATACTTTCTTTCTCATTCCCCATTTCCTTATCTTTACTTTCTTCTTTGGCATTTCTTCGTTTATCTCCTTTTTGATTCCTGCCCACATTTCCTCTACCGTTCTTCCCTTGCGGGTCCAGTCTTTGCATTCCTTCAAGTACTTTTCCACGCTTTCGTTTGTCCATTTCCTAATCTCCTTCTCTTCTTCTTTCTTTTCCCCACTTTTTTGTAATTCCGGTCCCCCAATTTTATTTCTAATGGCATGTGGTCCGACTTTGTTCTTTTTCCTACTTTCATGACAATTATTTCTTCTGTCGCCTCATGGTTACCAATCACATAGTCTATTACTGAGTTTCCTCTCTCCCCAGTGTAGGTCCACTCCTCTCCTTCTTTATCTCTTCCGTTGATTATCGTCCAGCCTCTCTCTTCCAGGTACCATAGCAATGTTCTTCCTTCCATGTTTATTATCCTGTCTTTTGATCGTCTGTTTCCCTGGTTCCTCGTTTATAGGTCCTCCCTCTTCTCCCGTTCTTGCATTCCAGTCTCCGCCGATTATCATCACTTCCTTTTCTCTTCCGTCTACTCTTTCCTCTATTTTTTTCCATGTCTCTTGTGTGTCTTGATTATATACTACCATTATCTTATACATCTTATGTTATCGCTTATTTCTTTATATTCTATTTCTCTTAGTTCTTTCTTTATACCTGATATTATTCCCTCTTTTGCTCTTCCTTTTTTCCTTGCTCTCATTGCTGCCCTGCATTTCCAGTCGAATTCTTTGGGTAGTCTATATTTTATTTTTTCCCATTTGCCTTCCTCTAACCATGTTTCTATGAGTCCGATCACGTCAAAAGTCTTCAGATATTCCCACACTTCCTTGTCCTTACCTATTAGTCCTGCTATATTCCAGAAGCACATTTTCATCCCCTTTGTAGTCCCCCTTTTCCCCTTTTTTCATTTCTCACCCCTCCCTTTCTTTCTTCTTCCAGCCTCTCTTCCTTTTCGTTCTATCTGTACCGTATGTTTTCTATTCTTAGTTTCTTGTACCCTATCCATTTTCTCCCTTTTCCCTTCTTTCTCTAGCTATATTCCTTATGTGCTGCTGGACCTCCCTTTCTTTTCTTGTCAAGTCGTCATCTATTATACGCCCTTCTCCAACTTGTTTTTCCCCTTCATTACCTTTATTTTTTCCTCCATCGATTTCATCGTCAACACTGATATTGTGTTTTTGTCCCCCCCCCCACTTTTATCATATGTGCTTTTTCCACCTCTGTCTCTGTCCTCATTTTTTCATTTATGAATTCTTTTACAGTCTGTTCGTTGCTTTCTTCATTCCAGTGTACTCCTTTGATTACTATGTTTTTTCTCTTTTTCTCCCTCTCCGCCCTGTCCTGCTCCTCTTCGATTCTTCTGATTCTTCTTAGTAATTCTTTTTGTTCCCTTTCCCACTCTTCTTTCTCTCTGGCTCCCTCTCTTTCCCTGTCAATTAATATAAATTATAGATAAGATGCTTTTTTTTAATTAAATAATGCAATGTAGTTTATGAAACATTTATTAAAAAAAAACACACACAAAAAGGTTTAATTTAACAACTACATTAATAATTTTTGTTAAATAAAAAAATTTTCGTTTTTTTATTTAGTTCTCGAATTCTTATATAGGTAGACCTTCGGATAAGACAAAAAATGACTTCCAATGGGATTGTAACTTTTGAAATACTTAATTTTTCATTGGGAATTTCTACAATATTTACAAAGCTATTTTGTAAAAGACGCAATAGGCCGTAAAACATACTTTATACTATTTCACCATGATTCTATGCACTTTTCTATATGGGATAACGAGTTGCATTGTTTGACACATTAAGCAGTAAGCTTCTCATTCTTATTGGCCAAACTTTTGTCAATTTCACAGTTTCATTATAAGTAAACACATATATAAGTGTGCGATTAATGTTTCATTCTCGAAAAATAAATTTCTTATTTCCATGAGTTCATTTATTACAAGGAGATGACATATAAACAATATTAAATTCCAAGATAAATTTTAAAAATATTGTTTACAACGTCATCACTTTGTTCTGTTTTCCAGTGCACGAAGTTAATCAGTGTGGCATCTAAACGGCTTAAATGGAACTGTTACTCAGCGGTCGCGGAGAGACACGATCACGACGATGGGTGTCAGTGAGAATTGTAAGTTCTCACTATGACTGCGATAGTCAACGCTGCGGAACCGATGATCCCCTGATTTCGGTTGAGAGAATAGGGGTAGTTGAATGATTGCGACACAGGGTTAACGTGAACATTAACTATATTCTCACTACTTTATATACAACGTCGTAATTTTGGATCAACAACGGTCAACGTAAGACAATTAAGGATTTTGCCCTGAGATAAGAGAAGGACTCTGAGAATGTGACTGAATATATTTTAGAGAGGCTCAATGTTTTAGAGTGGCTCAATGTTTTAGAGTGTGGCTCGATGTTTTAGAGTGGCTGAATGTTTTTAGAGTGGCTGAATGTTTTAGAGTGGCTCGTTTGCCTGTTGGCTTACGCCTTTTATAACGGGCGAGTCCGATTCCTGGGTGTGTCCAGGAATCGGCGGAGAAAGCGGATTTGCCGCCAAAATTGGTGTGGGAGAAGGCGAGGGAACCTTGGGAAAGACCAGTCGGGTCTCGGTAGTGTCTAGGGCGAGCAATAACGCTAATTGCTTCATGCTATAAATCTTGGGAAATCTGAATCCGACCCCACTTGACTGTTTGGGTGGTCAGTTTGGGTAGTGTTTTTTAAGGGTATTGCGCGTTTCCTCTCAACCAAAGGTCTTACACATCTGCTAACCATTTTGACCACTTAGGGATGCCCCGGCGTGGGCCCAACGCCGTAACAGGAACTCCATTTTAAAAAACGCAATCTTTGCGTTTACTTGCAGAAAATTTAATGATATCAAATCGTGTCTTTTTTTATGCCATTTAATCTTTGTTTGAATTCTTTTACTTAGTAGACAATTTTCTAGTAATTTGAAACGTAGGGTAGAATATTCCACATGCCAAGAAATAATCTTTTACTTCTTTGTTAATAACATTCTACCTATTTACTTCCTCTCTGATTGTAAAATATAAACATAAAGTAAATGTCAGCGTTACGCCGTAAGGCTTACCATAAGCCATTTCGTCTAACCGTCTTTCTTACAAAGCATACAATGAATAACAATTTGGTTACAAGATATATTTCGCGTCTCCCACATTACAATGTCTATTCTCAACGGTTCCTGTGTCCTACAATGTCACAGAAAAGATCGCTTTACCAGACCATCACATATCTACATTGTTGCGGGCCGTATCCAATGTCGCGTTTCGAGAGAGTTCTATACCGTTCGAGAGAGTCGATATAGTTCGAGAAACCCGATAAGTCGTCGAAATTTCTCGATCCTGAATCGTACGTTGGATCACGTGATTCGGTTGCCAATAGTTACGAATTCAAACTAGGTGGGGAGGAGAAAAGACAAAGGGACATAGGAACCAAGATTAACTGATTCCAACAGTTCTCTCAGGACTGTCATACAAGTAACGTCGAGAAATTCAATCACTCAGTCACATTCTTAACAATCAACATCACGGTCTTACATAACACTCATGTATCGGAAATTATATATAACTCATTAATTAATATACCATTCGATATCGTTTTTTGTAATGTTAATATATCTGATTGTTTATACGCTTCATGCAAAAGGTTGTTGGAAATATAATGTATGTTAACCCCGTTAAATCAGTGTTACAATCAATCAACCACCCCTATTGTCCTAACCGAAATAGGGGAACGACTGTTTCGTGGTGTCGATTATCAAAATCGTAGCGAGAATTTACGAATCTCGCTGACGCGCTTTTTCGCGACCGCGTCTCTCCGCGAACGGTTGAACAGTCAGTGTAAAAGCTAATAAGACTTTACTTATTTTTAAACAGAACAGATGAGTTACATTACAACTCGTGATGATTAGAAGAACACGATTTAAACTTGAATTTCAAGGTCAAGGTTAATTTTACTCCCACATTCTTCAATGAATATTTACCCAACCGATGTCTACTAAGGAATACAAAAGGAGAAAGAATTACATCTTTTCTTGTTTTTCATACGATAAATTTTACAAAATAAAAGTTAAAGTATCTACTAAATTAACAATTTTTCGACATAAATAGGTTAATAATTTTTTATAATAAAGAATCTCGAACTGCATCGATTAATGTATTAAAAAATATATGATTCTACTTAAAAGGTTGACCGTTACGTAACTTTTTTGTGCCCACTTGCAGAAAAACTGATAGTATTGCAATATATCTCCCTTGAAGCGATTCGACTTTTATTTGAAACATTTTTCGCTACAAACAATAATAGTAAAGTAAATCAAAATGTTAATATCTGCATAGAAGAACTGTGTAGCAAGTTATACATACGTATGTTACAGTTAGAATATCAGTATATATAAATATAGTGTAGCAAACTATACAGTAGCAAACTAAACGCACGTTTATAAGACACTCTGTATAACTTTATCGATAAAACAACACACATGTTGTGAAAAAACGTCAAGTCACATCGCATATGCATTCAGTATTGAATAAAATTAGATTATGTTTATAAAATTATAAAGTGACTTTAATTTATATTAGATTAATATTACAATTGGTTAATCAAGAAGACGAAAGATGCGTTTATACAGTAGAAGAGTTTCACTTCGTGAATCATTTCTTGAAATACTAGCAAGAAGATCATTAATTCCAAAAAGAGTAAGTACATTTTATACAATTTTGCTAATGAATTAGTTTCTTTTAATTTTCGGTGAAAGATACATATATGAATAAAATTAGAAGTTATCGTTAATATTACTATTACATTTGTTGATTTTATAAAAATATATTCTATATTGAGAAATAAATTCAGTTCAATTCAATAAATAATTCGTATATTTTTTAAATGTTTGCACTTAAAATATCCTATGAATATTAATATTTTTTAGCAACTAAAAAAAAATACAATATCACTGACATGATATACATGTATATATATACTCTCTCTCTCTCTCTCTCTCTCTCTCTCTCTCTCTCTCTCTCTCTCTCTCTCTCTGTGTGTGTGTGTGTGTGTGTGTGTGTGTGTGTGTGTGTGTGTGTGTGTGTGTGTGTGTGTGTGTGTGTGTGTACTCTACATACCGTTCAAATAGGGGTGTGCGGATACCCGAGTATTTGGGATTGGGAGGGGCCCAAAAAAGTTTGACAGAAGGTGAAACCAAAAGTTTCCGGATTTCGGGACATGATTTAGGTATAAGCATAAGCAAACAGTTTAACATATACCCTGTACTTCGTTAGTGATTTAACTTCGGATCGGCTCAGGAGCTCAAGATTTAACTATGTATACATATATTTCATACATAGGGATGAAGAAGGTAAGTGACATGACTGCCACAGCGTGATTCTATATCTCTGGACTGGTGGAGATTTGTTAAAAAAAAGATGGAATTCAGGATCAAATTTTTTTACTTGCATCGTCTCCTATTCGTCACGAGAATCAAATTTGTCAAAGGAACCATGGATTGCAACTCAATTGTTTTTTTTTTTAGAAATGATGTTAAAGTTCCATTGGCTTTTCCATTGATATGATTTACAATATGTTTACATTTTACAGTCAGATACAAAATAACGCGATATTAATGAGAAAACAGGAAATTACTTCTTAGCATGTGAGTTAACCCACCTTAAATAGAATGATGCAACTATATGATTTCATAAAATTACTTATTGTACAAAAAAGACCTTTCAAACAAAAGTTGAATGCCGTCGAAGAGAGCAGCACGACTTAATGCTATTGATGTTTGCAGGTGGACAAGTAGAAGGCACATGAAGGTCGATTATATTTTTTTTTAAATAGAATCGCATTTCTTTATGCGTTGGCCGATGCATCTTGTTATTTCATATAGAAAAGTATCGCGATATTCATTCCAAAAACCAGTCCAGGAAAGATTTATTATCTCTGTTGTTTTGTTTAAAAAACACAATTTATTATAACATTTCCTGAACCAACTGTTTTTCGCCTGAATAGAGTACAATTTAAGAAAAAAAAGGTTAACTTTGAATTTCAAGGTCTAGGTCAATAGTACGGCAACTTTTTTAAACAAATCTCCAGCGATTCAGAGATGTAGAATCACAATGTGATGGCCATGCCACTTAATTTCCTCGTACCCTGTAATTACTAATTTTAGAAGAAGATGAAAGGAAATGCTGATAATAATCCTTAAACGAATAACTACCATATTTAAAATTTGAAAGAAAGATTATTTTTAGTTTGATAAAATATTTTTGAATTAATTACAAAATACTTTAATAACTTTATATAAAAGACAAAGTACATAAAGCTAAAATAAAAAAGTATAAACAACTAAAAACACACTACTCTCTACAAAATCTATACAAAAAAACCAAATGTTTTATTGTTTCAAATTAGTATATGTTAGGTTGTCTCAAAAGGAAATCATAGATGGAAATAATAATAATATTTCCTTATAAATAAAAAAAGATTTTGGGACAATCTAATACATGTTCATATAAATATATATTTAGATATACTTATATTATATATATTCATACAAAAGTTCTTAAATAATAATTTTTGCTATATGAACATTATTTGCTTCTTATTTGTAGTTGTAAATGACAAGACAAATAATTAGTTGTAAATACAAAAAATACAATTATAAAGTACTATAAAAGAATCATAGAAAATAAAAATATGTAATAAATAAAGTATTGTATATATGTAGGTATAATATTATACATTGTCGTATTTTTAAAAGAAGAATACGTCTAGGAAAGTAAAATTCTCAGGAAATTGACTTGAAATAGAAAGTTATTACTTATGTATATAACGAATAATTAACTAATTTAAATTTAAATATTAATTTAATATTTAATTTAGAAAAGACAAATTTAATTAAATTTATATTAATAAATTTAAATCGTTAGAAAATTTCTGGATGAATTGTAAATAATAATGTTACAGGTAATTTAATTTTTGCGTAACCAAGAGAAATGCTGTTTTACAACTTACCTTTATTGTTTTTTGAAATTTTGCGAATCTGATAAAATATTCTTTGCGGGTATTTTTTATTATTAAAAATGACGTAAACAAATTTTTTGAATTAAAACAATTTCTTAACAGATATAATTTTATTGAATAATTATCTCATTTCTGTCCTAATAAATACAATACATAATTCACTTGTGGAATCAATTTTTGCAGATACCTCAAAATTAATAATTTTCGAGATATGTTATTTTTTCGTTAAACCAACGATATGATCACTGAAAATAATATTAATAATAATGTTAAAACACAATATTAAAATAATACAATAATAGTAATGATAATAACTGTTTAGGTCAATAGGTTAAAGGGGATCTATCTTTTCCGAGCTGCAGTGAGACTGGTCTTGGAATATATCGAATGGTTAACCGAGAAGTCTGTAGTTGAAGAAGTCAGTGACGATATTACAATTAATATTCGGAAAGCACAAGAAAAAAAGCACGAAAAGAAAGCTCTTACTCTAGAGGTTCAACATTTCTTTTCATTTATATGTACATATGTAACTAGACTGCGGATGTTTATACATATAAAATAGTAAGCTTGAAGTACCAAATTATTGATTACTAAATTATTTAACAACGAAAAGAAATTGTTTTACCATTTATTTTTATTTTTCTTAGGACTTCGAGAGTTTCTGAAAACATATTGTTTATGCGTATTTTTACTGTTAAAGGGGAAGTAAAGTAATTTTTGTGAATTAAGGTATAATCCAGATATACAAAATATTTCAGCAATGTATTAAATATAAATAATATATCGAGTATTATATACATCATAATATCTAATAATAAATATTTAACAATGTTTTTCATTATTTTGGTTTATATAGCTTGTGTTATAAAAAATGCGAGCACTTTCTTCAAATTTACAGTTGTAAACTGATAACATTTGTATGTAAAATATAACGCTTGTCGACTTTTTCGAAAATTTTATGTATGTCTATCTTTTATTCATTCTCTAACAATCTATAAAAAGTGCAGAAAACAAGTCTCTACTTAACATCTGCTTCCTCAGTTCTGTTTTCTGGAAATATAAATTTATATAAACATCCTCAGTTTACTTATAATATGAAATACAATAAAACTAGAAATTGTCGTTAATCATGATACATTTTATATTTAAGGATCGTTCTTATTTATTAACGAGGCCAGAAGACCGATCATCGGACGACAGAAAATATATATATGAATTATTTAAAAAATTTCGCCTGTTCAAAAAATATTCTGAACATTTGAGAGAAATTTTAGCGGGAGTATGCTTTTATCAATATTTACGACCTGATCGCGTAATTGTGCGACAAGGTCGCGAAGCTGAAAATCTTTACTTCATTATAAGCGGAGAATTGAGCGTATCGAAAATAGTTATTGATCGCTGGACTGGTACGTAAAATACATTTTTCTTTATATATGTCTTCAAATTCTCCGTAAATGAAAACTACAAATGAAAAAATTTTTCGAATTATGTAAAGCAAAAGAAACTTATTTATAGTCGCCCTGCAATATGTTACAATTTACTTTGTTTTGTAAAGTTACAAATAACTATATAAACTAACAAACAAAGTTTGAAATACAATATCTCTATTCTTTATTCTCGCCTTATTTTGACTTGCAGAAGGATTCTTTAAATTTTCTGAGCAGAAGTAGTTGTGTTATAAAAGTATAAGAAAGCGTTATAAATTCTATTTATGCTTAGGTGAATCTGAAGAGGTTGATATGGGCATCTTGAGTCCTGGCGATATATTCGGTGAAGTCGCATTGTTGCATAACATACCAAGATCAGCAACAGTATTTACAAAAAGTATGTATGTACAGTAGAACTACATATTTATTGTATATTATGTATTTTATTATAAATTTATCTACCATATAATATTGAAAACAATGTTGTATCATTAAGTTTTAGTATTAAGACTAGTAATTTTAATTTAATATTATTATTAGATTGTGAATTATTATGAATTCGCGCAATATTTAAAGATGTAAGGATGTATGGAATGCATATAATATACAAGAATATATAAATATCCAAAGTTATAATTTTTAATAAGTAAAATGGATTTCTCTTCAAGTTTTGCTTTTTCAGTTGAGTTCGCGAAAATATAAAGCATAAACAAAATAAAACAAAAATCAACACTATACATGCCAGTAATTTTGCTACTAAGCAATATCTTCGTTGCTTTTGATGATACGAAAAAATGTTTAAGGAATGAATTGCTTGCTTCCAAGAGACAAATATTATAATGCGAAATATTTTTTTATGATTATATTTTTTGAGATTTAGATGATTCGTAGTTGATGATGATAGTCGATGATGATAGTCGATGCGTTTTTTTTTTATTTCCTATACAAAAGTGTTAAAGTATTTGTGTCTTAAAATACTTAATTTAAGATTATTATTATATAATATATATTATATATAGATAAGAGCTTAGTATTTTTATATAAGGTATAAAAAACACATCGATAAGTGTTAGGCAGGCTGAAAAGCGAACGCGACTTTTAAAAACGTCAAAGACCTAAATTCTCCGGCGGTGTTCAACACAGTGAAAACAGCAGAAATAGAAACAGAGTAAAGTGAGTCTAACAATTAGGATGACTTTGAATAATCGACACGGAAGTCTTGTACAACTGGAGATAGTTCACACTCAAGGATATTGCCATTTACAACTAGTAAACAGTTAGGTAGCAGACAGTGAACTTTGATTTTGATGGGTGAGACTAAAGTTGTTAACTCATCAATAACTATTTTCTCAAAAATGAGGTAGTCACTATGCTTTTAAATAATGTATTACTGTCTTAATTTAAATTTAAATGCTTCACGTTGACACCGAAAAGTAGCAATTTCTCTTCCTTCCGTAACAGACTTTCCTGCCTGCACGAACGGTAGCACGAATGTAAAATAAGTGAAAATTTATTCCCAGTTTTTAACAACTGATATATAGAAATATGTAAGGTTTCATTAAAAAACAAATTACGAAAATATTTAAATCTCGAAAAATATAACCATGAAAAAAGAATGTTTCCTTACAAACAATGTTTCCAAACAAATCGTTCGTTAAGCGTTTTCTCGTATTACTAAAAGTAACACAGATATATCGCTTTATAACAGAGTAATCGAGATTGTGAAAATATTAAATATTATATGCAAAATATACAAAAATATTATATGTAAAAAACATAATCTTGCTTTGCTTATAGCCGCAGTAGATTTGATCCGCATTACTCGAGCGGAATTCGATGACATTTTGCGGTCTCCTTTAAAAAGAGAGTGGGATATATTGCAGGATGCATTAGTACATTTCAATTATTTTAAATGTTGGGACGAAGAAACAATACGAGAATGTTGTATTCTCAGTAAATTAAAGGATTTTCAACCTGATGAGGTATAAAATTACACGACATAAAATAATGCTCATAATATTAATATCACAGAAAATAAAAAATTAAGTATTCTTACATTTATTATACATTAGTAAGTAAAGCTTTATAAGTGCTCACGGGGGGACAATGCTAATACAACAACGAAATGTTGTATTTCCAGGCCTTTCGTAATAAAAATTTCATTTTTCTGATTAAAACGAGGCCAAATACGATATTATTATAAAATTTAATTATATTAATTTGATTTATAGTTCCTTCTTCATTCATGAGATAGCATCAAAGCAATCAAGCATCAAAGATATACCTTTTTTCTTTATGATAGTTTCTGCAAATTTTTCGTTAAATACTATTGAAGCAGAATAAGTGTAAATGGAATGACAAAATAATTATTTAAGGTTTTATTAGGTGATGGCAAAGGAATGGTGAATTATGTCCATTTCCTATTAGAAGGTGAATGTCGTCTGATAGAACACATGATTGTTCGTGAAACACATTCTGTTTATGGAACTCAATATGAATTATACGATCCTGAAAAGGATAATGTAGAGAAGGAACCCAGATTATTAAAGAGCTTAGAAATGGCCACAAAGATGGACGAATTAGAATACGAATATGAAACTACCAAAGTATGTTTTATATACTGATAATACCTAATAATAGTGATAAATGTAGTTTGTAATAATATACAGGGAATAGGACTAAATTTTGTATTTTTTATTTTATTTTTATTTTATTTATTTGTACTTTAGTTCTAGAGCCTGCCATAAGAAAACTGTTAAAGACTCAATTCCTACCAAAACATTTTTTTTACAGCAGGCAATTTATCAGTACTTCACATTTGTAGATGAAAATCGGATTTCTGTGTAATATAATAATATATGTATAATAATACCGAATGTATCTCATATTATAATTTTTTGCCTAACTAATACCTACTATACTATAACTTCTTACCTAATTCTAAAGGCAAATGGCATGGACGAGGCTATCAACGGAAGTCAAGATTTCATAGATTATGCACAACTTCTACTATCATCGAAAACAACTGATAGGAGAATGGATTTTGAACGTTCAAGCGTCATTACAACTACATTATTAGATGTCGTAAGTACGACACCGGCAAATATTGTTATAGCTTCATATTATTTAAGACAAAGAATACAGGAAAGGAAGTTGAATGTAAGTACAGTCAGTTACAAAAATCTACATACGTTCTATAAATATAACGTATTATAACAAAATGGTAGCTCTACGAATTTTTTTTGTCACATTAAAACACAATTTAATTACTTTCATCTTCTTTATTATGAAAAAGAAAGCGAAAAGATATAAAACACTAGAAATAAAATATATTGGCATTGAAAAAATTCATAGTTTTGTTATTTCTGATATAATTTTATCTTTTTTAAATTCTTTTTAGAAATTTATGTATTAGTAATTTTATCGATATTTAAGTACCGTGATTAACTAAATAAAAATTTTATAAATTGGACATTAATCTTGACAACATATAAATTTACAGATGAATGAATGGCAAAAAATTACGGATGTAGCAGAAATGTTGATGCGAGAACCTTCATCAACCTCTCAGCAACGTTATCCGACTGACGTACGTACAATATTTGTGCAAATTTGTACGTTTAACAGGGGTGCGTGTTTCGGCCTAGGTAATATTTTACTAAATTTATTTATCTAAGAATTTTCTTAACAAAAGTTATTTATTAATAAAAGTTATTAATTAATTAGGAGAAAATATGGTTAATCGAAGAATAGTAGCTACTTCATCCGTAAGATGTTTTTTGGTTCCGCGATATTGGTTGAGAACTCATAATCGTGCAAATATTTGGGAACGCGTAAAGTTGTTCATGGATTCCAAATTTCCTACTGAAGGGCAATTATTTGAAAAATTTGTAACAAATCGCAGGTATGTCATTTTTCGTTATTAAAGTGCAGATTTTTATATATTTATAAAAAATTTATAGATGCGAGGGCTTTAACTTCTTCAAATTGTATTTCTAAAAATATAAATTTGCATAAAAATCTACGCTTATTATTATATACTTTGTTTATTCGTTTTTTTATCAGAATTGTAAGATATCTTCTATGTTGTATTCTTTCATATTTATTTCCTTCATCGCAAATTTTTTAAACAAGTATAGCTTTGTTAATTCTGAGATTTCGAATACATATCAAATGTCGTTTTAGACAGTGGAACTTTAATTACAGGTAGTGCATCCGAATGTCGTATATTTAATCGAAGTAATTTCCATATCATTACTTTTTCAATGACTATTTTGATACTTGATATTTTAATTGTTATAATTTCTTCAGTCATACATTCCTTTAGAATAATTTATGCATTAAAATATTGCTTAAGTGGAATTGGGAATGTCTTTAACCTTCTCCAAATGCTAAATTCTATATGCTAATTATGGCGCCTTTTTCAAATCTAAATTGACAAAAAGAATAATATAAGTGTTCTGATTATACATATATACTATATTAAAGTCACAATGAAATTTCTTATTTTTATTATGTATATACTATCTATTAAAATATATAGTGATAATAGTGAATTATAGTAAATTTCTCCTTTTTTAATATGGTTATATATATTGCTAAATTGTTAAAATTGATTTTAATAGAAAACATAACTTATATTTGCTAATCTCTATTTATAATAATATATTTTCACGCATTCCAGATGGCTAGAGTACAAAAAAACTTTAATTGAAGATATAGGTAGACAAGGTCGACGTATTCATAGCAATGTAACAATACATGATGTTCCTTATGCGATTAGGATTGCCAACGACATAGATGTGGAAATGTAGTCCTACGATTTTTTAATAAATAGACTGCGGATGTTATGCACTTTAAATATGTAAAAAAGTGTATATATATACACAAATAATGGACAAAATATGTCAGCGATGTGTTTTATATAAGTCTAATATATTGAATATTATTTATGACATAATATTTAGTAATAGAGTATTCAACAATACTCTTACAATTATTTTAGTATATATAATTTGTGTTGTAATAAATACAAGTACTCTGTCAAAATTCGCAGTCTTAACCAATGACGTTTGTATATAAATTATAACGCTCGCCTACTGTTTCAAATATTCATTTTTTATAAAATTTAAGAAATCTTCTCTTACATTTACCTCTATTCAACATATGATTTACATTGCAGGCTAATGACGATATAAGTCAAATCGAACTATTCGAATTCAAAATACAAACTACCATATCTTACATTTAACCGTCACCATTGCAAATACGTTATTTAACGTGGTTTATACTTGATGTCAATTACCTATTGTTGTTAACACTTTACACAGTTCCGATAAACTGAATTAATTTGATGAGATAAATACATTGCATAAGTAAGTGATACGCAATATATTTTTGCATACGTTTTCAAACATAAATCTGCAAAACTTCAAAAAATACAATATAAACAACATATTTTTATAATCTTTTAATCGCATAAAATTTCTATCTAGGTTTCATTTCTTTACTTGCATTCTTGCATGAACATTCGCAGTCTAGTCATTAAAAAATACGTATTTTATTGTTATGTTGTTAAAAACGAACATACAAGTATTGCGAAGAAGATAAAAAATGTATTATACAAATTTTATACATTCTAAACGTAAACCCTGGTTAGACAATTTAAATTATACCAAGACACGCGCTTCGTTATAATACCTAACGAGAAGAGTTTTGTAATTAAGATTAAAACACATTATACATCTTTGGCTGTAATTAAATATATACAATTTTTCAAGATTTGTACCTATTAGATTCGAGTTAAATCCTGCGTTTGAACTTATAACGCATTGAGTATTAAGTATTGATAAACGAACTCATTTTACTCAAACATTATGCATAGATCTGAAATTTTTTTGTTACTGTTGTTTAAATGTTTTGTTGTCAATTTTTCAAACATATAATAATTAATGATAATTAAATCTCCCTTTAACGAATGATAAGTACATTATTAAAAGCATTCACCAACGATATGTTGTCTTTGTATATATATCTCAATACATTTATTCGTACCATAATACTATAAAAAAAATATATACTCATCGGAATTGAGAATATTTTTCTTTTTTTCTGAAGTCAGAATAATAATTGTGGTGTAATATCATATGAAAGTATCTCCATAATTACATATTTGGAATTTGATTCACATTTTCATCCTAAATATAATAAAGACTACAGGGAAAAACCATATTAAATCACATTTTTACTTTTTAGAAAGCGAACAACTATAAAATTCTATTACACTACCAATTAATTTCAAAACTGTCTATTTGGTTTCTTCGATTAAGTGTTTTTATAGCTTCTTAAGTATTAAAAAAAATATTGAATGTTAGATTATAAGATTAGGTTCACAATATGATACAAGTTGTAGGCATTATTGGTTTTTGCGTTATTGATTTTTTGATTATAGTATATAAAAATAAATTCCTTTAGCTACCAAATAAGAGCCATCAAAATCAGAAAATGAACAGAAGAAAAATTGTCACGATATTTTTTTATTATCCTCAGTTTCTAAGTGTCCATTTGAAGACTACATATGAAAGGCATGATAAGTCTACTTTTGCTAATTTTCCAATTCTTAATTCGTAGATGACCCACAAAAGCTTAAGTTAAGCTACTTAATTTTAGAGTTTGGTTCATTTTTATTTGTATTCTGTGTTTTACATATAAAGATCACAATTACCATTTATCGCGTAAAAAATAGAATGCAAATTAAAATTAAACATTCTAAAACGAAGTAATCTAGCACATACCTAAATTAAACTGTATGGGCCTGCATGACTCAACGATATTGAAAAGAGAACAATCTTTTAAACTTCCGAAAACTAAATCATAGATTCATAAATTATTGTAAAAAATCAGACGCATACAAAATATTATAACGATGGATAATTGTGAAATGATCATAATAATGAGAAAAATATATGTTTAATCTTAAAATCAAATAACAGTATAATTTTGATAATATAGGATTAATATATAACTACTGAATTTTAAAAATTACAATGAATGATATATGAAATCGTAAAATTGCTCTTTTATAAAAAAGTACAAAGTATGCATATTTTTCTCCTGATAGTCTTCATTTGGGAGAGATGCTAACATTTCACTGTCTATTTAACGTATAAAACATAAACGTTGAATAAAATCGTTTAAAATTCCGTAAAAATATTAGACATTAATTGAACACTAATATAAAAAGACGTAGAAAAATTAGGGAATTGTTTCCAAATCCTTCGAAGTGTACGATATCTGATTACGACTAATGCTTAAACCATATTAAAAATGGCAATTTATCAATAAATGCATACTAATAAAGTATTTTTTAAATTTTAATTTCTTCTGTTAGTTTCGAAATAAAATTCGATTCGTATGCGATGTATCAATTGCTTAAACACGTATTAAAAAGTGGTGAACTTGTAGAAATGTTTCGTCCTCTCCAATTTCGATGATTTTGGAATATGTTATGCAATTGTATTATATGTTATAAAATCCACAATTTTTTCCTATATACCATTTTCCAAGCAATGTCTGTTATAATAAAAGTGTGCCTGGTCGCCATGTAGCAGCCGGATTGGAAAGTCAAACTCACACCTAAACCCAATATATTGATGATGTTCGCTTTTAACCGAGTTATAAGCTACAACAGATATTTCTTGGAGCCTCCTATATCCAATTGTGCACGAGGTCTTTGAGCTTCGACTGACCCTCGTTTATGAACAGAAGATAAGGGGCAATCGATACTGACACATAAGCGGCCACAAATACACAACTATAGGCAAAATTCACTATAATGATGTAGACAATTTTTTATAAATGTCTCGGAAATTAAGCGAAATCGCTGATTATATGCATAGGAAAAAGTTGTCCAAAATGTTGATTTCTATAACATATTCCAAAATCGTCTAAACTGGAGAGAATAAAACGTTTCTATAAGTTCGTTTTTTTTGTTTTATTACCTCAATTAGATAATAATATCAAAATGTTTAATTTTGAAAAAAGAGTAATTATGTATCCTTAATTCTTCACAATTTTATTTTCTGCCATTTTCGTCAAATATGTCTCTTTTTCCGAAAGATTATCATGCAGTATTGAACATATTAATGAAATTTTTTATGAATATTCAAAAGCTTGTTAAAAAGATCAATCATATATATTATGTAACATACATATGTTTTTTATTTAGTTCGTCAAATCATTTTAAATGATTTTCGTCATGGCACATTAAAGATCGAGCAACATGCACAAATGCAAAAAGTGACACTTAAAACCAATCATCTTGTTTAATAACATATACACACTCATGCACACGTAGAAGCTCACCCTTATACACATTAATAGCAAACAGTAGTGATGGTTATTTGATTTCTCAACTTTGAAGCAATTCAAAGCTTTTAAAACTATGAAGATTCAAATCATTTTGAACGCAATTCGAAGCTTAAAATTCTGATAAGTCTTGATAAGTCCTGAATTTTCAGTCTTGATTCTTTAAATTTCATAAAACTATGGAATTTACTTGGTGAAAAAGAAGTAGTAGCAAAGGAATATTAAACAAGTCATTTGGATTCTCTTTAGTATTTGCTACATTAATAAGAAGAATTCAATGATGTAAACTGATTAAACAATCTTTAATACTGCTTTAATGCCATAATGAGTTAATACTTTATGTCAATGTACCACTTAGGCAATAGTAAATAAAAATGCTTGAAATATTCATATCAGTAGATATCAGTAGACATCCTTAAAACTTCCATTTACTACCAAAATTTCCAAGGCATTCAAACAAAACTGATTAAAACTGCAGCAATAACGAAGGATTTTCATGTTTTATCTTTCTTGAAAAAGTTACTAATTGTTGTTGCCCACTGTTCTGAACCTTGATTATTTGCTTGCTAAGCTAATAATGAATATGATTTACTATCTATAGTTGCCAGTAACAAAAGCCACTGCTTATTGTCTGTTGTTGTCTGGAATTGTAAAAATAAAAAAAGAGGAAAGGATAAGAAATATACAGCAGCATTTTACAATAGAAACAAGTGTTCATTTAGTATGTACACTTATTGCGTACTGTTTTGAACATGCAGTAACAACAGGCAACAAAACTTCTCTTTGTTGTTTTAACAAGGACACAGCTCAAGCTTTAAATCATGTCCAAAGTGATTGAGTTTTTTTGCTACATTCATTGGCTACAAAAAGTATTTGCATACCCTTACTTCCCAATAAAACATTTTTTAAATAAAGCTCTGTACATTTCACTTTCATATTATTAAAATTTTATAATCACATGAAAGTGCATATGTACTATTAAATGATACAAAATTTTATATACTTGAGCCTAACTAATTAGTATGTAAATACTATGATAAATATGTATAGTAGTGTATAAATACTTTTTGTAGCCGTTGTATACAGATTTGAATACAGGAGACAGTAAAAAGATGTATATATATATAATATATTTCCTTATTGTTCATTTTTCTCCATTTACCATATCCATATCCACATGTCTATCCATGATAGCCTGCCTGAAATAGACATTCCCTTCAGTTAATCATCATTATAGAACAATTGTCAAATTTTGTTCATGCGCAGATTCAGACTTTCATCTGATCTCTTTCGCAATTAGCCATCACCACGTAACTAGGATTGCTAAAACTAGCTGGCATGTCTAACCTTAAGTCATTCTTCTGCTTCGGCATGTTTACGTAATTGCCCTGTGTCCTAATGATAGCTGGTATGAAATCCTTTTTAGATAACGTGTTCCCATTATTTAATATTTCAATGTTGTCAGAATCCTTTTCATTTTTTTCATTTTTCTCATTTAGATCTATCAACTGAACATTTCGTGGAGTATTACAATATGCGAAATCCCTATTGATAGGTTGATCTATCGGTTGATTCTTCATTGCCTCTTGCTGTCGGACGAACTCTGCTCGTCGCGCGTGTACATCAATTGGTTGCAGATAAGGATCCTCTTCTTCTGGTTTCTTTAACATTGGTGACAATTCTACAGCGTCTTCTGTATCGAAAGTGGCCGGGAATTTAAAGTGCGTCCTCTCTTGATTAGGTCTAGGACTGAATATTTCTGCATCGTACCCACTTTGGCTAGTGGGACTCATGCACAGGTACGTTGTGTTTGAAGCGGGCAAGTTTGAATAATCGTGGATGGGAGAAAAGAGTGCTGCGTGATCAGGTGCGGAGAGCATAGTTAGATAGTCGCTTCGACCACCTTCCAGTAGCGTCGTGTTCATGTCCATGTAAGGGTCGTTTAGACTGATGTAATGCTGCAAATGAAATAGATATTTAATATGTATTACAATAAGATTATAACGACGTGCAAGTTGTTATGAAATATAATTAAATGTTATTGGAATATTAATGAAATTTAATTAAATGTTATAAAAGATATACAGTAATTTGATTGTACAGTAAATTTAGTAAAACTCTGATGCATTAAATATAGATTCAATTAAATTTTAGTACAATTGTAATATGTTATGAAAAATAGTACATTTTATTAATCTTCTGAAGAGCAGCATGTTTCAATTTGGAAGTAAAAAAATACATTTGAGACATTGAGATCAAAAATCGTTTATGTTACAATATTTTTTGGATGGGTATAGTATTCCAATAAACTAAATTAATTACACGAAAGTGGAGGAATTTATTTTGTCCAAATTAAACTCAGATAATATAATGTAATTCGTTAAATCAGGGTTAAATTTAAATTGGTCCACTTTTGCTTTTAATGCATTTCACCACTTCTTACGAATATTAACATATTTGACCTTTCACCAACACAAAATTTAATATGAATGAATGAAGGATAATGTAGAATCATTTGAGTCAGTAGAATATTTCAGTGAAACTATAAAACAATTTGCCTTATAATTCATCAAATTCAGTTATGAATCATTTTTGAGCGTTTTACATTTGAAAGCAGTTAAATAGTTAAATAGTTAAATAGTTATTTAACTTGTTGTTAATGGTGTAATTAGTGGTGTGACTGGTGTGAAATATATTGATTATTTCCATTGATAGTTCGACGGGCATAGTTTTCTACAAAGATATATATTCATAAAAAACTAAGAAGTTTGTTAATCAATGTTAAAATTCTTAGATGTAATTCAGTAGCGTATGTTCATTACTTTATTTCTAGAAGTTATTTTGTTATTTATTTTATTAGTTCTTGTGTAATATCTCCTTGCTGATTCAAATAACTCTACCATAGACTTGTCATTTTCTCATTTTTAATGTTTTTTCTTGTTAAACCTAAAAACTTACAGACTTATATAGTCTTGTAATAAAATTTTAATTCCTCACAAGTATGTATCTTACATATATTAATAATCTTTTTAATATACAAATCTAATTATTCTATGTACAGTTCAAAATTGAATTTTAAAATATTGAATCTTGTATTTCAAATAATCGTACCTTATTCCATTCATTTTGTCACAAAATACAATATATTTAGATTGCAATGAAAATTAACATATTTAAGACACAAAGTAGATATATTCTTGTAAAAAAAGTATTGTTATTATTGTAAAAGTAAAGGTAAGTAAAGCAAAGTTACGTTATTATTTTGTATGCTTCTTTTCGTAATTAACTTTCCAAATGTAATAGTTTTCACAATGAGAGATGAAACATTAATATTTTCCATATCAGTAAAGACAGTAGTTTTCTATATGTGTTATACAGAGTAGCCATAAATGCATGTAAGGCTTTAGAAATGAAATTTTAAAATAAGTAGATTGGGAGATACCAAGAAACTGTTAACATCAAACTCACTGCTTTTACGCTTTCTTCTAATAATTCACCAATACTTTGTACCAATTCTGTGAAACTCGGACGCAGGGTAGGCTTGGCTTTCCAACATTGCAGCATTATGTCATATCTGTAATATATTCACAATATTAAATTGTAATATTATAATACATACAGGATGTAAAGATATACAAGAGTAAAATGGTATCTTTTTTTTTTGAGAAAAAGAAGCTTTATAGTCTCAGGTTATTTAAAAAATAAGAAAAAATATTAATTGTTGTATTAATTATATATGTTAATAATAACATATTACAAAAATGATATATGATGTCTCAGGCTATCTTGTATCAAACAGTGTTCTGTAAGTAATATGTTATAGACAGTGACGACCAAAAGAAAGTTTAAAGAGTAAGCTGGGATAAAACATCGCAATTTTACAAAACTGAACTATGATTAACAAGAAAAATGAATGTATAATATAAACGTGTATCTTAGAATAGACAAATGTACAGAAAAGATGTCTAATATGAATTTTAATTATACTCATATGCAAGTATCAGTTTTAAACTTTCTTCTGTCCACCACTATATGTAGATACATGTAGATAAAGTATAAAAAAGGTGTGCAAAATTTACGAAGTCATATGCTACTAGTGTGGCTCAATAGCTTGTGACTGTTATGGGCTGATGACTTAAAACATTAAATAACTTTTCGTTTTCTTATTTTTATTCCCAAAAAGCACTAACACTACATAATAAGAAAAACTTGAGACACATATACACGTATGTATACATGTGTAAATAATATAATTTCTTTGTAGCAGAGTTACTGAAAATATCTGATATGTATATACATGTTTAAGTACGTTAGTAATTGTGTGCGATTCTCTGTTATTTTTAATGATATTATGATATGCAGAAACACTTAAGAAATGAATTTTCTTGTTCGGAGAGAGGCATATTACAATACAATTTTCTTCATAGTCATATTTTTCGAGATTTAGATGTTATCGCAACTTTTTAATATGGAAGCCTATATCTATTAATCGATGCGTTTTTCTTTTTACTCTCTATAAAAAAATGTAAAGGTATTCGTATATGAAAATGTTTAGTTTAAAAAATATTTCAGTTTTAATTTAACTAAAATAAGGGACAAGGAAAACAAATGCAAGGGCACTGTTCTCTCCTTCCTCATCCTACTGAAACCATCGATACAGATTTCACAGACACTGTTTTCATCGATAACAGCTTTAGCCAATAACATCCTTAACTGACTGACAGTATTAACACAGGGAAATAAGAGAGGATTTTTACTTATGTAGGAATATGTAGTTATTGGAGTAGTTAATGATTACCGGTTGTTTTGCGGTGCTGTGGCAGCTGGATTAAAAATGCTAGTTCAAACCTAATACAAACCATGCATTTGATATTGATTCGCGTTGAAATTTAAAATTTCACAAATTCAGCGTAAATTAATTGAAATCAAACTTATAACAATAACTTATTTAATTGTTAACCAGCTTGTACTACATATTGAGCTTGGGTTGATTCTTTTTAATTTGATCGCCGTAAGGCAACCAAACATCAACTATCTGCAATAGTAAATCTACACAAGTAAAAATTCTTTCTTATATCTCTTTGCTAATACTGCCAGTCCGTCAAAGCCGTTGTCAATCAAAGCTATTGTCGGTGAAGTTTAGTATCAGTGAAATCTGGTGTTGGAAAATTGTCGAAAACAGTTTCAGTGATTTCAATGGGATCTGTCTTTCCTTATGCAAAGTTTTACAAAATTAAAACTAAGAATTATTTTAAATCAAGCATTTTCTGATTCAAATATTTACAGGATGACCAGTTCAAATCTATAAATGCAAATTATTCGTACACTACATGTTGTAGAAAGATAATTTTAGATAAGCAGCGAATAGTTTCGAGGGAGTCACAATCTGATATAAGTGCTTTTTTCTAGACGGAAGCGTTATATGAAGGTGATATACAGTTTTTTAAATGGAATTATAGATACTTTAATGCACTGATCGACGCAGCTCGTTATTCTCTATAAAAAAATATCAACCTATTTTACCCCAAAACCACTAGTCTAGCAAATATTTTAATTTTAACTTGTCAAATTTAATGTGTGAAAGATAAGTGAAGCGGTATTCTGGTGTTTATATTATCTTTCATAAGATGCATTGATTGATGAACAGAACCCTCGTTATACAACATGGGCGATTTCAAAGATACATAAAATATCGCAAAGATTCATCGTGAAATATCTGTACAAGCTTGGGTAGGTATGCAAACTTTTTGTCGTTTAGGGACTATATACATTGTTAGAAAAGAATTTGATAGATCGAATTTCCATATGCGATTCTTTGATTAAATGGAACGAAAATGATCCATTTTTGAAATGGATAGTCGGCGGCAACTAAAAGTGAATCGTTTATAATACTATGGCAAAAAAGATAAACATCATGGTCAATGGACAAGAAAGGTAAACCACCATTATCGAGTCCAAAAGCAGATTTTCATCTGGAAAGGATTACGCTGCGCGCATAGTAGGGTCACAAGGGAATTCTGTATTACGAGCCCCTTTCAAAAAATCAAATAATTAATTCGGATGTATAAAGCTCGCAGTTGGAACAATAGAAAGCAGCAATTGAAAAGAAGCATCCAGAATTGCTTAATCGAAGGGATGTCATCTTAAAACAATGAAAAACCACATGTGTCTTTGGCTAGTAGGCAGAAACTGATACAGTTCGGGTGGGATGTTTTGTCGCACCCTCCAATTACCATTTATTCCAGTCCCTACAAAACTTTCTTAACGGTTAATTCCTAAATCTTCAATTTCTTGGAAGACTAAAAGGAGTACATAAAATAGCTTTTTGGTTAAAAATCTACAAAATTCTATAACAATGGTATAATATAACAAAGCTATCTAAAATATGGCAAAAGGTTTATATCATTGAATTGAAAAATACACATTGAAAGAAGAAAGAATCGTCTTGTAATTTGGCTTTGAAAAAACGACACGAACTTTTCACTCAATCCAATAAATTAAACTCACATTTCAGAAGTAGCATATTCCGGTTGTTCCAGTCTGTATCCCTCAATCAGTTTCTGATATTGTTTCTCAGCTTCCATTCCGGGATAAGGTGTCTCAGCCAATGTAAAGAATTCCCATAGAACTATACCATATGACCAAATATCCGATTGCGTTGAGAAAATTCGATCTCTAATTGATTCAATGGCCATCCATTTTATAGGTAACAATCCACCTCCTTTCTTTTTATAATTATTATCCTTATACATAGTTTTTGCTAGGCCGAAATCACAGATTTTCACTACGTTGTTTTCGGCCAATAAGATATTTCTCGCGGCCAAATCACCGTGTAACACCTAAAAATAATTATTAAATTAGATTTCAAGCTTATATTTTCCATACATCGACACTCATAATTTAATTTTGCTTACGTTTATTATTCATGAATATTTATAATTTCATTTTGTTTATATTTTTCATTTATTGATATTCATAATTTAATTAGCGAATTAATGAGATTATTGTCATTTCATACCACTTTTATATTGGTGCTTTGAAAATCTTTCTATTATTCTTAATAGTTTGAAATTTGTTTCACCAGGCACATTTTTTAGTTATCATGATGTACTTCCAGTATGATTTCGCATCCATTTACATAACTCGGAACCCACACCTGCGGGAACTTGGAAAATGATCACACTGGTTACATGTAAGCTTACTGTTACTGTCATATATCAACATCCACCATCTTATCTATGAGCTGCTTTTAAAACTAGAGTTACATAGATCATGTTGTTTATTGAAAACGATTGACTCTGAGTATCTGAATTCTATATATATATATATATATACATAGATTATAGGCAAGAATACGGAGCGATTTTGTTTGTGGTCCCTTGGTTCTCTGTGACGGAAGGTGCCTACCTGAAAAATAATTATGCACAGTGTTATTATTCGCATTCTTACAAAGATCATGGCCCTTTTCTACTTCGTTCCCTATATTTCATTTTTAACGTATTAAGTATTTTCTTCTCCGCTGTAATTTACAATTTATTAACGATCACTTAGTATTAACGCTCGATGTGTCTGGGTCTTTGTATCTTGATGCAATTACAAATACCGACCACAACAGTATCAAATAAACGAGAAAAGTAGTAGCACATCACTCCTCATGGTCAGGATACAAAGACCCAGTTACATCGATAATAATCAGTGATCGTTAAAAAATTTTAAATTATAATGGAGCAGAAAATGTTTAACGCGTTATAAATGAAGAAGGAAGTAGAAAAGGGCCATGATATTGCTAAGAATGCAAATAATTAAATTATACATAATTATTTTTTAGGTAAGTAGCTTTCGCCACAAGGGACCACTACCAAAATCGTTCTGTGCTCTTGCCTATAATCTATGTATAATATGTACATATATAAAAGTCAGATGCTCAGGGTCAATCCTTTTCAATAAACAACATGATCTATGTAACTCTAGTTTTTGAAGCAGCTCATAGATTAAATGGAGGATGTCGATATATGATAGTGATAGTAAGTTTACATGTTAAGTTAACCAGTGTTGTTATTGTCCAAATTCTCGTGCTTGTGGGTTCCAAATTAAGTGAATGGCACTGTAGATAACTCTTACATAAAAATATTTTCCAGTTAATCTTAATCTAATCTGTAGCGGCACTTGGCTGCTGTTACGTTCCGAATCCCACTATGAACGTTATTTCGAAATAACCGTCTTCTCGCTATCGGCCGAAAAGTTCGGCACACTTCAAGAGGCTTAATGACCCATGAATACGCGTCGATTCTGAGTTGAACTGCGGCTTACGTGACCAGGATCGCAGACGATTACGAAATGCGTGCATGGTGGGATGGGATAAAGACAAAGGGACGTATGAACAAAACGTTGCAGATCTCAACAGTTCTCATCCAACAGTCCAGCAGCGAGGTACTTAGAAATCAAGTGATCAATATAGAGTCAAGTTGCGAGGTGTACAGAGAGGCAAGATATTAATCTAGTCAGCCCATGAGCAACAAAAGTCGTTACTGTTAATAAACATTTGTTATCGAAATTTAACACGCTTATTCGTGTGATACCCTACACGTTCTATCCACCTCAAATCCATTTAGTTTACATTCTTAAATAATTGTGACGTAAATTATGAACGTTTGAGATTTACCTTTTACTATTTTATACACATAGCAAACTAAACAAGTAAAAAAAAGAAGAGAAATTGTTGAAATGTACCTTTCTTTGGCTAAGATATTCCATTCCTCGCGCTACTTGGAACGCCCAGGACAACAAATCCTGCGTGCAGATTGGTTTCAAATTGTGATCTTTATAATCACCGCGATAATTAGATCTCCATCCTGGTTGAGAGGAATTATTACTAAGAACACAACCATCTGGCGACATACTAATTCCTTGAGAATCCGTAGCAGAGGTTTGATATGTTGCCGACTCGGTGGCTGAATCTTCACTACGACTGCGAGAAAATGACAATGCCACGTATTTTATCCTGTCGTATAAACAAAAGAAAACACAAATTTGTTAACACCGTAACCCCATGCACAGTATCAGTAGTTTTATGTTATAATAGCAGGGTTATCGATTAAGGGTGGAAAGAACTAGAAATGTGTAATAGTTCGCTGATTGTATGTAGCAGTAAGTTATAAAACATGGGATGTACAAAAACAGTAGAGCTTTCTATATCCAAACTACAGTACTATAATATAGGTAATTATATAGAATAAAATATGCCTCACCGATTGCATTGTCCTTGAAATATGTTGTCGAAGTCAACATTCTGACTTTTTTCCATACATATAATGGTCGCTCAGCTATAGTTTCTGAGATATTCGCAAAAGGGCTTAAGTGAAAAGGGTAGGATTATACTAGATTCTGATATACGCCTCGGGCAGTGGGGGCGGTCCTCCCGAGCTGGGAAGATTGGAAAGATCGCAGTGGGCTCCCTCTCACCTTCCGGATGACGCAGGTGCTCACCGGACACGGAGTGTTTGGGGAGTATCTTCGTAGGACTGCCCGGGAGGTGACATTCGTGTGTCACCATTGTGAGAAGGGCGAGGACACGGCGCAGCACACACTGGAATTTGGTCCAGCGTGGGAGGTGCCGCGATGGGTCCTATGACTTGCCGTTGGCGAGAGTTTAACTCCTTCGGCTATTGTGGAAGCGATGCTAAGGGGGGAAACGGGAGTACCTCGATGTACGCTCCTATTGCGAGCAGGTAATGCTCGTAAAGCAGCGGGCAGAGAAAGAGAGAGAGTGAGATCTTTTCACCCATGTAGAGTGCCACGCCGAAGGGGGACGGTGGGTGTTCGGTGCAGTCGTGGTACCGCTGTCATTGGTTATCAATCTGAATAGGTGAGATGAGGATATAAAGGCCGTCACGCTGAGGAGACTCTGGGATGTCCTCAAACTTGTACGGCGGCCTGGGGAAGGAGTTGGTGTTAGGAGACGTGATCTCTTCTAGTGCCTGAATTAAAATGGGAAATGAGCGAGGGATAGAACGCAGGAGTGCCGCAGCAGTAATTCGCAAGAGATCCCGGGACATTCCTGTTGAGCGTAAGAACGGCCACTGTGCGGTTTTAGTCGGTAAGTCCGACACTACTTCGCTGCTTTCCAGAAAGTGGCGGAGCGTCCATGAGGATTTCCCCACGTATAAAAAAGAGAAAAAAGATTTTGGTATACGTGACCTGATGGCAATCACATTGTTGTATAACTTTATTTAATCCTAATTCATTGATGATAATTAGTTTTAAGTAAAGAAGATATAAAGAAAATGAAATAGAGGAGAAAAATATACATATATCAAATGTATAAATAGATTGGGCTAGAGTCGAATTGGCGGCTCTTTCTTCTTTTCACTTACTACTGAGTAGAGCGGTAAGGGAAAAAAACCCTTTCCATGGCTTCTTTACTCTGATAACTCTAATACCGCACAAGTGCACCATCAGCAGGCTAGTCACCATTACATATACACATGTATATACAGGGTCCGGCCGAATAACACGTAAAAGTGGGTACGACGTGATTCCTTATGGAAAAATAAGAAAATAATATAGAATAAAATTTTCCTATTTTCGGTTTAGTTTTCGAGATAATCGAGTTTGAAAATTTATCAAGTATACTTGAACATGGCTAATTGCTGACTGGTTATGAATAAACAATTAATAGGGTGTTATTGTAGAAGCGAAAGTAAACAAAAAATATAACATAAAATTGTTCTGTTTAAGGCTTTCAAGAAAATAGATCGAACACCATCGAATATGTTTAGTTAAAAATTGATCTAGTACTTACATGCGTGCGATGAATTTTCAAATTTATTTTTTCGGAAATAAAGCGTCTTGAGAAAAAATTTTATTCTGCATTTTCGACTTATTTTCACACGTAAAATGACCTCCTGTCGATTATTTAGTTCTGTCTAGTTCGGAATTAGCCATATTCAGATATACTTAATAAATTTTTAAACTCGATTTTCTCGTAAACTAACCCGAGAGTGAAAAAGTTTTATTCTATATTTTTTCTTATTTTTCTACAAGGTAGCATGTTTTGCACGCTTTTACTTGTCATTCAGTCGGTCCCTGTATATCCCTCATTTGGATGTATCAGTTCTTTATATTTTATACTTTTTACTTTCTACTTTCTACTTTTTACTTTATACTACTAGATGTAGTAGTGGCTTATCTGCTCATCGTGGGAGAATAGGTTAGCAGGGTTAACTGGGAGTAGGACCGAGAACCAGACTTGTGTAGTTGCCAGAGGCACATAAGGTGTCCTCCCAAACTGGGATGTTTGGTTGGACGGTGGCGTGCCTCCCCTGTCCTACAGGGTGACGCAGGTGCTCACTGGGCACGGATGCTTTGGGGAGCGCCATGCCCTTACCACGGAAATAGGAACGGATCTCTCGCCGGCGGCGTTGCTGAGAGCCTTAATGACTGGTGAGAGAGGTCGGACGGCGGTCGTCACTTTCTGCGAGCAGGTAATGCTCCGGAAGGAATTGACCGAACGAGAGAGGGTGCGGGGTTCTCACCCTGAGAGGATCGGAAGAAGAAGAAGAAGAAGACGAAGACGAAGACGAAGACGAGGACGAGGACGAGGACGAGGACGAAGACGAAGACGAAGTCGAAGACGAAGACGAAGACGAAGACGAAGACGAGGTCGAGGACGAGGCTGCGGACGCGTTTCCTCAAGAGGACAAGTTCGAGCCACCTCGTCTTCATCCGCAAGGTCTCTGACGTCGGCGGGATCGGCGTCGCGGCGCCGCCAAGCCACCTGACCGCGGAACCGGGCGGCCTAGCACGGCGGGGCCGGGGATGAGGTGTGCTACGGTCGCACGCCGCGCTAGTAGAGGAAGAAGTCATCTGCGTGGAGTGGGCCCGTAAGTATGCTCGCACGGTTCCAGGGCCCCTCCCATACGCGCTACGGACGATCATCGCGGAAGTTTTAGCCGATAAGAATCCGGCACTACCCTGCGTTCTCACCCCGGAGGACGTGGGATGCCTATGAACGTTTCCTTCACGTAAAAAAAAAGAGGCACATAAGTTTGACATCTTCATTAGGAGGTTGGCAACGCATGGAATAATTTTCGATGAATCCATTGATATGGAATGTGGCACTTTATTCTGATTTTCAAAACGGTAAAACATGTAATAATTCATCGAAAACCGTCATTGAACAATTTCTTATAGAACAAAAATCTTTTAAGTAAATTGTTAAATAATATTTATAGTATGAAACGTAAATTGTTTTATAACTTGAAAACTTAGCGGCAGTGATATGTATAAGGAAAAATTATTCAGAATGTCAATCTTGACAAACATATTTAAAAATTTTTGAAATCGGCGAGCCAATACTCTAATCTACATAATTACTCAATTCCGTTTATACGAACTTGATTTACATAAACGAAATTTTACTTCTTGTCTGACTGATTTAACTCTAACTGTGTTTAACTCTAATTGTCCAGTTATATGAACTATGTCTACTCATATTTATATTTAGACAAATGATTTCTGTCGACGTTTTGACAATTCGACGATTTCAAAGTTGCATCGATGCAAACGGCCACCACTTCGAACATCACTTATTATGATACACGATTTGTTGTTTATTTTTCTATTTATTTCCATGAATTTCCATGAATAATCATGCATTAAGGCTCGTTGAAATCGTAATCAAAATAAACATCCTCTATTCTACCAGGAATAAAAAGGTATAGCAAATAATTTAAAAAATGGAGATAGTTTTTAAATGCTCGGAAACCCTCAATCTACAAAAATATCGTTATTGTCATACTATAGCATCCTCTGTACATTTAAGCTATTGTAAAAAATGTTTCTCCATATCTGTAAAATGAACGGAGATATATAACGTGATCAAAGTTATTAACCCAGTCAATATTCCCAGAAGTATGTATTATAGGTACTTTGGATATTCCATATGTTTCTACATATTGTGTTCATGATATATATTTTTGCGAGTCTAGATTTCTTATAAGTGCATCAATATCCGCAGTCTAGTTATTAGTAAAAATTCTGTTCGAACAAAAAAATATTCGGATAATAGGAAATTCGAATATTTTGGTATTCGAATGAAGGTTTGGATACGAGAGGTTTTACTGTATGATTTTTTTGTTTTCAAATATTCTAATGTTAAACACAGTGTTGCATTCTGAGATTAAAATATTTTTAGGATACTGCTAAGTATTGTTGGAATACTAACATACAATGTGGGAGTTGGTTATTTTATACATATAGATTTTACTTGTACACATTTTCATTTTCACGAGCTGCATTCAATTGATCATTTAATTGTGTAATGGATTAAAGTAAGTGATTATCAGCAAGTATATTAATAAATATACTATAATATGAGGAGATTTATGTGGAAGTGAAAAACAAAAGCAAACCTGTTGTTGCTGCTGACACTAACAGATCTGGTTAAAAGATCTAAACCGATAGTAGGATCAAATTTGTCAGTTGCAGGATCAATTTGGTTGATGAAGTCAGCTCTGTGCCGTAGTAAATAATTGTGCAAATTTCCAAATCGGCAATATTCTACGATGACTAATAATTCACCTATTAAAAGAAGATCAGAAAACTATAAAAATTAAAATTTAAATTCCACCTAAAAAATATTAACATTTGACAAATTATTAGGTTGACATTTCTCAAAAATCAGACTTCAGTCGAAAAAATTCAAATTTCATTTCAAATATTATACTTAAAAAACTCAAATTATTGAAAAAAAGTTTTATATATTTTAAGCAAAATTTAACAATTAAATAAAATTAAATTATTAATAATAAAATATACATATTTATTTATTATTTGCTAATATTAAATTCACATCCAAGAATTGATTTTCATTTATAATGAATATTTCATGAAGACATAAAGAGTATTTAAAATATCAAATTTTCAAGAAATATTATTCGAGTGATGATAGAATCGCTTAGATTTTTTGGTATGGTTTAAAAAAGTATAACACAAAGCTTACAAAAATAGTGAAAGAAGATGCTATTGACAATTAGTTTAGGAGGTAGGTCTATTTACGTGAAAAACGGTCAGCAAGCTCCAGATAGAGATTTTTATGATTTTATCTATTAAAATATTTTTTAATTAATATTGAATTAATACAAAGAGTTTCTATTCCTGCGATTGTGATGTGTCGATACGTATACTTCCATTCATAAGTATTAAGACACTTGCAAAGAAGCAAGGTATTTAAACCTGATAAATTATTAGGTTCACATTTCTCAAATATGAGACTTCAGTCGAAAAAATTTTATTCTATATTTTTAACTTATTTGCAAATCTAGAATAATCCTTTTGATTATCCTCTCAAGCTAGGAATTAGGTGAATTCATACTATATACTTGAGTTTTTGAACTCGATTTTCTCATATATTTTTAAAGTTGTGCTACAATTTTGTTATTCTTCATTTTCCTCTTATTTTGAGCCATAGAATATTCTTCACTTCGCTTGTACCACCAATTTGAGGCCACAGTGTATAGAGTCTTTTTAAGCGATTTTATAATCACGTTAAATATAGTAGCAACTTTTTGATTCAACTTTACTTGTTACGTTATACGGATGCTACACGTCTTACTGTAGCGTTCCTTGAAAGTTCTGGATCTATTATAAAATACGTACGTTTAGAAATGTTTTTCGTGCAAGCACCGAGAAGATTAACGACGTTCAAGTGCTTTCCAAGGTGCACCATAATTTTCAACTCACTGGCAAGCGCACGAACACAAGTTGGAACCGTTGTTCGTCGAACCATTTTTACAGCCACAGTCGTTATTGGTTCGTTCTCGCAAATTCCTTCTGCTTCCGCTTTCATAACAACGCCAAAAGCCCCGCTTCCTAATTGTTTCCCTGTTAAACGTTTTGCGTAATCAAGGTATGTACGTATCACCAAATTCTATTTCGCTATAAAAGTAATATAATTAATCCCTATAACTTTGTATCTGATTTGACATAACCTTGTTTGAATTGGAAAAGCATTATAATAGCAATCAGGATTGGACACTCCTTGTTTGAAATAAAAGTAATAAATGAAGTCTTATTTAAGAAATTAATTATTTTCAAATGATTTATTTGTCAAATATTTGATTATTACGAATAATAATAATAGATCAAATAATTACTCCAAATAAAATAACAAATAAATTTATTCGAAGATGAAGTTACTTTCAAATCAATTACAATCTTATTCGAAAAATAAAATATTTCCAAATATGTTTGCTAATTATTTGATTACTTCACATAATAATAGGAGATAGAGGATAACAAATAATTGTTTTTCGTGTATAAGAAATATATCTAATGAAGTATTCACCGTCGAAGCATGTAGATATTGAAACACTGACAGATCAAATAGTGCGAGATTAAAAAAATTTGAAAAAGAACGTATGTATATTTACGCATCAGAATTTTTCAATAGAAAGAATTTTTTGAACAAAAAGATTAAAAGACCATTTTTAAAATAAGAAGATTACACCAGTAATTTAATTTTATGTAACCATACAATATGTATGTATAATTGCTTAACTTAAATTTTTTATTCTATTTATATGCCATTTCATTTAGAAACCTGGTTGTAGTAGAAACCAAGTGAGCCTGAAATTTTCAATTCTTGTACAAGTACGAAGTACAAGAGGTAAGATGACAAATTTGATTAAAAACGTTAATCAAATATTATTGTTACAATTCCCATTTATTTTTTATTATCCTGAGCTCAATTTTTGTGCAAGGTGTTCAAAAATTATTTTTCATAGTTTTGGCAGGTGATTCTATATAGATGTTCGGATTGGTAAAGGTGTGTTAAAAAAGATGCTGCAAAATTGACCCTGATCTTGAAATTAAAGGTCCAATTTTGTTTTTAATGTATCGTATTTTTCAAGCATGAGGATCAAAAGTCTTTAAGGCACCATGAGTATCAATTTAACCGTTCTCTTGGAAAAAATATTAGAGTTTCATTAATTCTCTATATGTGCACAGAACTGATTTTCTTTGTATGCCATATTTGTATCTTGCAGTCAGATGCAGATAGATGATGGTAAATATACTAGATATTAGGTTGTCCCAAAAGTTTCTTTCGTTTTGTAAGGAAATAATGCATAACAGTTTCTGTTTTATATTATTTTTGTCGAATCATGTATGATCATAATAATAGAAATAGAACAAAATGGATCGTACATGATTCAATAAAATAATATAAAATGAAAAAAGGTTGTGCATCTATTATTTCCTTACAAAAGGAAAGAAACTTTTGGGACAACCTAATACATGATTAGATATTCCACTTCTTGCTTTTTTCTTTCTTTCTCCTTTTTGGATTTACGTCATAGCCGTGCCTGCGTGCCAACTTCTAGACTGTATATGTATATGGCGAGTATTGTTGTTTAGAGTTTGAACAGCCCGAGACACGCGTTTTTATATTTCGGCTAAGTTTCTATCCTAGATTATCCGTTGATTTTAGGTGATGAGTGACGTATTGAACCCAATGTTTTAATTGCTCAACGGATGTAATTCATTTGCACAAACTAAAATGATAAACTGAATTGGTCCAACCGTTGGAAATCACAACGATTTAGAACTTTTCCTAGACCGCAGCGGCGGCCTCCACTATTCCACTATTCCGATCGTTGATATGTACATTTATATTTTATGTACTAAAGAATAATTTCCAGTAGCTTCATCAATAGCATGCTATGAAAACTCTATCCGACTGCAAGATGTAAATATGTTATAGATAAAATCAATTTTATATATATGTGTAGATATATATACAGAGTGTTTCCGAAATCATGGTACAAGCGGTCGGGTGGTGATTCTACATACAAAAACAAGTCAAAAAGAAAGAATAACATTTTTTCCTTTAAGGCTTCGTTTGCGGGAAAAATGTGCTTGAAAATCCGCCAGCTGCGCATGTCCTAATTGTAAGTTTCGAAATATCCGACCTCTCTTTCTGCTCGCGTTGATAAATATGATTTATAAATATAAATATGGACAATATCACGATTCGCTTACTATCATTACTTATTTTACTTCCACAATGTCCGGGATGGTTTCATAAGTATTATTTATTTTGGTTCTCGACAATTTATAGACCAATGCAGGATTTAAATCGAATCTAATAGGTACGAATTTCGAGACAATTCTATATATTTACTTAGAATCAAAGGTGTACTATGTGTTTTAATATTAATTATACAATCTTACTCGTCGGGTGAGAGAACATCATGATAAAGCGCATATGTCGAACTAATTAAAATTTTATAACTACTTACGTCTGGAATGTTCAAAATTTGTGTAATAAACGTTTAACCTTCTTCGCAATATTTTTGTTTTCTTTTTTAATCACACAGCAATAAAATACGTGTTTTATAAGTAGACTGTGAATGTTCAGGCAAATACATATTTTTATAGAATGTAAATAGAGAAATGGAACCTAGATAAAAATTTATGGTGTGATTAGAAAATTATAAAAATGTGTTTTTTATATTATATTTTTTGAATAATTCGTATGTTTCGCAAATTTGAAAACGTATGCAAAAATATATTACTTATGCGATTTCATCAAATTAATTTAATTTATCGGAAATGCGTAAGGTGCTAATCGACATCAAATATAAACCAAGCTAAATAGTGTATTTGCAATATTGAGTGGTTACACTTAAGACGCAGTAGTTTGTATTTCCAATTCGGATAAATCTGTTTGATTTATCGCATCATTATTTGTAATGTGAATCGTATGGCGAACAAGAAGTAAGTGTATGGTAAGTTTTCTTTAATTTTATAAAAAATGAATACCTGGAACGGTGGATGAGTGTTATATTTTGTATACAAACATCATTGATTATAGACTGCAAATTTAGACAGAATGCTTGTAATTTATTATAACACAAACTATACATACTAGAATAATTGCACAAGTATCGTTAAATATTATATCGTAAATGATATTTAATGTATTAAATTTACTATTAAATCTATTTTATATGTTTTATCTATTTTATACGTGCATAAATGTTATATATGTGTAAATAGGTATTTCCCGTACAACCCCGAACTTGATTTCACTCTAAAACAGTTAGAGAATGCGGGAAATCTCCACAGAACGGAACGGCACTTTTAAGGCCATCCGCCATTCGATATTTCTCATTTGAGCAAGTATGTGTGTGCTCACACATTTGTGTATTTTTAATCCGTCTTTAGTTCGTGGAGTATTAAACCTTTGCACTCGAACGTTTTTCACTATAGGGAAATAGTAATTTGAAGATTTTCCCATAAAAAGTCAATGACATTTTTTACAGCTAACGTAAATGAATTATGAATCAAAGATAAATTAGTTTTATATCGCTTTCTTTTCTAGTGAATACATTGGGGGCGGGGGGGCAAATTGTTTCTCAGTATAAAAATATATTAGACAACATATAAAAATTAAAAACTTTTAAGCAGTTATGTATATTTAACTTAATTATATGTTGAGATTTCTCACCTAATTTCAATTTTTCCCGAGGAAATTCCCATTTCTTGTCGTAAGGAAGCAATTCTGCTTGATCGTCCACTGTTAACTCTGGATTTAAACATTCTACTGCTCCTTCCTCGAAATGCATCAATCCTGATTCCATTAATTCCTTTCTCATGATCTAAAATATGGAAATGTAGGAAATAATATAGAAGTAGTTATTAAAATACGCATTAAGGCAACAATTGGTTATTATCGGAAGATCGATTAATGAAGAAGAATTCGGGTATAGTCCTTTGTAAGAAACATTAGAAAACAAAAATAAGAAGCGAGAGAAATTGTTAAATTTTTATTCGAAGATATTAGATTAATATTTGTAAAATAGTTGAAGAAAATAAAGAAAATAAAGGAAATCATACGATAATTAGAACAATTTGTGGCATGACTAATTCTAGTCAATTCGATATTCGAGATTCTACTGTATTTCACAATAACAGGATGTTTTAAAACATTAATAGACTATTTGATCTATATACAAATTTATATTTTTAGGAACGTGATTAAAGAAATGAAACCTAGATAGAGATTTATTCGATTTTTTAAACATTATAATTATTTTACCTCGAGCATTCTGTTTATTCATCCATATTACGTGCATTCTGTGCATTTTTCACATTCAAATTTCCTACAATTTCATAAGACTACTAATTAATATTCAATAACATAGAAATACCTTTTCACGGCGAATTTTGATTGTGAAGTAGGTTAACAGAGTCACCACTGTGATCAATAAAGCAACGATAAGCATGATCAACCCCATGGGAAGTTCTTTTCCTATAATTTTTAAAAGATAGAATTATTAATAATTTTGGTATTTTTTCATGGGTAACAAGATGAAAGAAACAACACAATTATCTGAAATATTTGCAATTATCGGATAGGTCTTTCCGATTATGACAAAAGTATATTTCTTTTGCAATTTTATAAATATTAGAATTACCCGAGATTAGTAGTAAAGATAGGTTTCTATCTATACATTTTACAAAATATCCACAAAATTGTTATGAAAAATTCTAAATTGATTGCTTTAACCACTTTGCTAGTGTTAATGTACAGCTTCAAGTTGCTATCATTTGGAAATTGTTATACACAGTACATATACACATACTACCTCTTGCAAGCAAACTCTGTAATACTAAGCTAACTATAAAAACTAAAGTTTTTTGAATGTAATATGTTATGATATGAATACAAAATACATAGGAAAGTTAAATTAGTCTGATATAAAGTAACTACAAGAAAAGTAATGATGACTTTCATTTATTGTCCAGTAGAAAATAGAGAATAAACTAAATATTAGTTGGAAGACAGTATTTGGCCAGTGGAAGTCCTAGGAAACTTAAATTAATATTTTACATGAAGATTATTTCTGCCACGAACGTAAACTACTTTCCAAAATTTCTGCCTACCAAATATTCTTTTCCAACTAATACATATTTTATCTGGTAAGTATTTTCTTGATAATAAATTAATATTTTGATTATTTCTTTTGTATTTACTTCATATTAGATCTGTTAAATTTCCTCATGAAAAAGGACAAAAGAGAAACATTAGTGAGTGGATCATTATTCGCATATACTGTTGCATAAATAAAAAGTAAAAATAAACGAATTATAAATTGGGATACAGTAGTAGTCAATGTTAGTGCGAAATAATTTTCGATGAATAGATTGATATATGACATGTTGCGTTTTATTCTGATTTTCAATTGATCAAAAATGGATGTGATGAATACTACACAAAGCAAGATCAAGGTCAATTTTCTGGGATCTTCTTTAACAGATCTCTACCGATTCGAAAGCATAGAATCATCTGTCAAAGTTATATTATCAATGACATATAACTTTTAAATATCCTGTACATATAGCATTAAACATAAGTTGTTTTATAACTTGAAAAGTAGAGCTGAACGGTGGCTATACATTCTATTGTTGACTTTGACAACATATGCCCCTATTCCGAATAATTACCTATTAATAGTATCTATTATATCGTTAGATTATTGAACTCTCTAATTAAAAAAGTCAATTATATACCACAGCTGTTATATTAGCACTAAATAATTACGTATATTTAAAATTAAACATTAAATATCTTTATAAATAATACATATTGTAAAAAATAACCGGATATTGGTTGACTTACTTTTTTGTCTAAAATCACCAGAAAAAGTTTAATTAAAATCGACGATTCCACTGTTGTGACCTTACCTTGTAAGCAATTTACCTTATATGTCACCGAATTTGCTTATGATCGATCTGCTTATGATAAGTGCTTATGATTTTGAACAATCTACGTCTATTTTAAGACAGACCATTTATCATATTGTAAGTGGCACAATAAGTAGTGAAATGTATTATCTACATTGACAGATTTAGGATCTACGACGATATAACTTATATTTATTAAACAATACGAAAGCTGTACAATTAATTAATACTAAGCTAATAAGTAATGCTAAAAATTAATATTTTCAGTTATAATTATCATTATTCGATACCATGTGTGCATTACTTTATTCTTTCGACTTATTTTGTTGTTTAGTGTATCAATTCATATATACTATCTTTTCGCTAACTCAATAAACCCATAGGATTTCACTCATTCTTTCATTTTTAATATTTTTTCTTGCTAAACTTAAAGTATATCATATTTTCTTATTCTTACGTTATATTAAATTTATTATATATGGACTATAGATGCACACCATGGGCCTAAATTCGTGGTAGATGAAAGTCAGGCTGATTCTATGATACGAAATAAGATGTGTTACGTCGCGTAACACAACCGTTGACCATCCAGCGTCCAGATGGTCACCAGGCACACAGATCCTTCTGGGGACGCTCAATAAACCTAAGGACATATCATAAATTATCGTATTTTTACCCTCAGGATTATTGAGTCTTCGAAGTTTCTCTTTTAACTATCGTGCTGCAAAATTGTCCCTAGTTTTATTGCTCGTTCCAGAGGAAAACGGAAATAGCGGGTTTTTCCCAGTACTTAGTCCCACCACAACTAGTTAGTCCAACCACTAACGGTTGGTCAGGTATGACCATCACCTCCCTACGCTCCAGAACATTTCATCCTATCCAATTAGAATCAACTCACTTAGGTACGAAAAAGGTCATCAGCGAATCCGCGTCTCATTACAGCTTGGACACACCGATCCAGAGTCTTCCTTCACAACAACGACACAACCCAAACTCACTTTCGAGTCAACCATCATACCAGTAACTTCGGTCAAGTCATTCTTCTTCACATTCACTCACTTCGTCCAAATCAAACTAACATCGTATCACGTCAATCGGGTTACGAGTCGTCACAAACGGGGGACATTCAGTTCACATTATACGTCACACGAATCAAACTACGTATTTCATCCAAACAACGCATTGCGAGTCACGTTATTTCTACTCGGTCGATCGGAACGTATTGTTAGTGCAACAAATATAACGCTGTTCGATATCGCAACTTGTAATGAACACTGCAGAACTTTTACATATGCGAGATAAGTGTTGTAAATATAGTGCATAGTAGCCCTGTTAAACCTGTGTTCTAATGCACTAACCACCCCTATTGTCCTAATCGAAATAGGGGATCAATCGTCTCGCGGCGTCGGTTATCAAATCGTAGCGAGAATTTACGCCTCTCGCTGGCGCGTTTCTTCGCGATCGCGTCTCTTCGCGAACGGTTGAACAAGATGAAAATAACAAAATTGCTTTGAAAGCTCCATTTTTTAAAAAGATCAGGCTGATTCTATGATACAAAATAAGATGAAAATAACAAAATTGCTTTGAAAGCTCCATTTTTTAAAAATATCGAGCTTGAAAACCTGTAAAATATAGTGCACTTGGCTAATTCTCTAGATAGAAGCGACCAGCTACCAGTAGATTATTCTATATGTAACAGTAAGTCGAAAATGCAGAATAAAATGTTTTTGTTACAAGTCTCATTTTCGTGAAAATTATTAACATCTCATACAACATGATTATTCTGTGCAGAGTCCAACATCAAACAAGGATTTTAGGATGTTGAAGCTTAGTTGAATCAAATCACATCTGACCTTATATCTTGGAACATATCTTAAAAAAATAGAGCTATGTTATGATATAATAAATTACCTTTCACTGTTATTGTTATGGTGGACTGGACTAATCCCAATCGACTCTTTGCTTTACACGCGTACACTCCACTGTCATTCTCCTGGAGGTAATTAATATGCAACTCTTGGTGGTCACGGATGTACATAAATTGCTCGCCTATTCTTAACGGTACATCGTCCTATAAAGAATACATAATAATTATTAGATGATATATTGTATTATTATATATGTGATAAAAATTATATTGTGTAATAATGTATACTATATTATATATATATATATATATAGTTATTTATATATTATAAAGTACATTATATAAAGCATAATAATATATTATAAGAATTATATCAACAAAGATATTTGAAAAAGTCACATTAAAATTCACAACGAGGTTGAAACGTCACACTATGCTTCAGTGTAATAATACTTGTAACAAATCCATCTAACACGATATAGGATAGTATATTGATTAATAAATTTCTTTGGGTACGAACAACTTTTTTTATTGAGTAATTTTTAGTAACGAGTTATCAGCCACTTACTCTATACCAAGTAACTAATGGTTTAGGCATTCCACCTATAAAACACTTCAGTACTAATTCGTTGTGACCTTGGATGCTAACATCGACTATAATTCCAGTTTCATTCAAATTAGTTTCTATTATGTAAGGTGATACTGCATCTATAAAAAAAAAGAGAAACAAAACCTTAAATAAATAATTTAATTATTCAAGTATTACCATTCGAGAGATTTATTTGTTCTAGGTCCAACATATTTACTTGACCTGAAAAAACCGATTATAATATTTATAATTAAATATTTTGGGACCCTCCATATGTATATACTAGTGATGAAATCAAATTCAATATACTTATAAACACGAATCAAATCAAATATCCGAGGTTCGCTTCATAGCGATCGAATGCTACTTGAATGTAATGTTTCGTATTCGATCTTTCTTAGCTGGTTTCGAACCCCTAAACAAGTATTCGTAAGTTTCGAAAATCTATGTATAACTACTTCAATATTCGAACAATGAAATTTTACAATCGAATTGCTAAAATCGGAAAGGCATCGTTATTTAATTGATTCTTCTAATAAATTTAAGAAAATTCTGTAGGATTATAAATGATCAACCGGATTCCTATAAATTTCATTTGAACGGTTGCACTTGTAACTAAAAAAAAAAAATTATTTTAAGTGAATGAAGAATTACTGGTAAAGTGCCCGTAAAGTTTCGAATCTATTCTAGCAGCGTTCAATTCGTAGAGAGCTCGAATCTGTCGTATTCATATTTGAAAGTACTACTACCTGTTCTTTAAATACACTTCAACTCATATATACTCAAAACTATTTGAACACTTTTGCATTATTATAAATAAACAGGCTCACAATAGTATTTGTAAACAGCTTTTATGAATATAAATATGAATATGAATATAACATAATATGGCGACATGAATATGAATATTTATGTGTGTTAAAATATTTACAAACTTCATTAGAACTATTATAAGACTATTATCATATGGAAACAATTTGAAACCAAACTGATATTTTATGTAGAACTTACAAGATATATTACAAGATTGCAAGAAGAATGTAAGTAAATATGAAATGTTAAAAATGATCTTACTGAATGTTGTTTCAATATTTTTGAGGATTTTGTGAAATTTATCTTGTATTTTTTATATATATTTTTTAGAGTTTTTATTAATATAATCACGACAGTCATGCCCCATAGTCTCATTATGGTAGTAATACAAAATTTCAGAATGTTCTATATAATATATATATATATATAACTACACGATATATATACGATATATATACGAAACTACACTTCAAACACTTACCTTATATATATTATTACTTATATATATTATATAATATATATAATATAGATATAGAAAATTTTTGTGGTAAGTGTTTGAAGTGTACTTTCGTAATTCAGTGTATATAAAATATACTTGGAATAAAATTCTGTAACATAATTTAGGCTTCTTACTTGGGTCAATCATACATTACTGATAGATACTGATGAAAACAGTGGTTAATTTTAACTAACACATGTAAGAGAGCAAAAATTGAAATTAAACATTTGGGGTTAGGTCTTGCAAAAACACTTCGATTTAGTGACTTTATGTGACCTCAAGGCACAAGCTATATTTATTTAATATTAACAATATTATTGAAATCTTAGAGAGATACACATAAGTATATATTTCTAGTTTTAGCAGTATTCTAAAAGCTTATACAGGATCTGTGTCACTTACAATCAGTTCAATTTTTTTGCAAATTATAATTATTTGACCCAATTATGACAAGAGATACAGAATCAACAATAGGAAAACGTTCTTTTATTGTACTATAACTTTGAAAATAAAATATAAAATAGCAATAAAAAATATAATGCTTCTGATCATATTGTATCTATAAGGTATCTAAATACTTATATATGGTATATCTTTTTCATTATAATATAAAATACTTACCGCGCACTTGAAGAAAGTAATCCATTTCCTCTTTATTACGACATGTGTACATCTTTGAGTCATCTTTTGTCACATTTTTTATCTTCAAAATGGAACGATAAGTAAATTTCGTCTTAGCTCGCCCGATCGTTGTCCTAGCTAAACATTTAAAAAGCGATTGATCAATGAACAAATATCCAAAGGACGCTCTCTTTGTTAAAGTACGATTAAAATCAAAGACACTTAATATTTGGCTCGATGGGAGTGTCATCCGAGTATTTCCATTCAAAATTATCCGTGTAATTGTAAATAGAAGCGGCACAAATCAGTTCCAGATCGTCACCTTCAACCACTGGATCTGTCGGCTCTATTATGCCGAAACCACCCCTTCCATCTATGGTTTTGAAATAGAATTTTAGATACAAATTTGAAAAAATACGTTAAATACAAATAAAATTAAGAAAGCAGGAGGAACAAGTTCGAATAATACATAGTGTTTAATGTGATAGTATCCAGGATTCTTAATAAATGAATTATAATTAGACCGGGGATGTTCATGCAAATAAATACTTTTATAAAATGCAAGTAGAGACATGAGATCTAAATTGAAATTTATTGTGTTAATAGAAGATTATAAAAATATATTTTTTATTTTTCATTCTTTGTGCAATACGTATTTATGTTTAAAATATATGCAGAGACATACTGCATATTGCGTGTTACATTTATTTCATCAAGTTGATCTAATTTATCAAGATTGTGTTAAGTGCTGTTAATAACAACAATATATAATTAATGTTAAACATAGACCATTGTGCTTCGAAATAGTATAGTCCGATTTAATTAAATTATTACGTCCGCTAGCTTGAATCGTATGGTGAACAAGAAGCAAACGTACAAAAAAGTTCTTAAATTCTGTTATAAACCAATATTTGGAAACATAAATGAGCGTTACATTTTACATACAAGCGAATGACTAGTCAATAAATGCAAATTTGGGCATAGTGCTTGTAATTTAATATAAAACAAACCATGCATACCAATAATATTGCAAAGTTATTGTTAAATATTTATTACTAAATATTGCATGGTAAGTAATATTTGATATGTTAAATTTATATCCAAATATATCTTGCATATTTTATATGCATAAATGTCATGCATTTATTGTATATTTAACATATATAAAAGTTTTCAGTCCGGCTATTACATCGTTTAGCTTTTTATTGCTAAGTTGGGTATATGTTAAACACAAGTTATATGGGGAGCACGAGGCGGGCATGGGTTCTTAGGGCGTAGGTCCACGCCCTGGGAAACCTCCTACAACACGGATGGCAGCCGTTCGGGGGTGGACCATCAGGTCCCCGGGTGAGTTCATGCGTCTGGTGAAATGGACGTCCAACCGAGAAAGACGCGTGGAGGATCGTCGACACCGAAAAAGATGATCGGCGACCCGGGATCCTCGGGTGACGAGCTGCCGCTGCGGCGCGGCGGCGGCGGCGGGGGGTGGGGTCTGATGACGAAATGTAGTCTGGTTCTTCCTCCTCGGCCGTCGCGGGCTCGCTCGGTAAGCGGTCATACTGTATGATTACCGGGTTGGTAGACGGACGCAACGACATCGCCAATGTTAGTGGCTGAGTTGTTGGACGACGACGGGGGCGGGGAGACGCATCCGTGGGGGTTCCAGACCCTACGCTGCTGCCTGCTCCCGGAAAGAGGAGGACAAAAGATACTGGGGGTGGGGTGGTCACTGACACCGGCATCGGAACCGCCACAAAAACCGCCACCGCCGCCGGAACCGGAGGGTGAGAGCATCCACCGCCGAACTTCAACAGCGCACGGTCGCCATCTCCCCGGTCGCCACGACGGCGGCCGATCTCCGCCGCCTCCGCATTAGCGGCGACACTGCAGGCAGTAACGACGGGAAGAAGAAAGAGATCATGGCCGACACGGAGGAAATAGAAAGGAGCGAGAAGGAAGGCGAACCGGCACCAAAGCACGATCACGCACACGAGGACAGCGCATACTGGCGGAGGAAGGTGTGCTTCCTGAAGAGTGAGGTCAGTCGTCTCCAAGAGACGATGGAACAGCTGATCAAGGATCGCACGAAGAAGACATGAACTGATTGGAATAGGACCAGCAGTGGGGACCATCACTACGAGGGGGAGAGACTCCTCGCGATCGACCGTGGAGTCGACGATCGACGAGGAGAAAGGATTTACCGCTGTCATAAGAAGAGGAAGAGGAAGGGGCAGACTAAGACTAAAACATAGACCAACGGCCCATGCGCCGACCGATGGCGCGGAAACGGAAGGACAGACGTTGTCGCGGCTGCTGTAGTCATCGTTGCACGCGGGGGTTTCGGCACCCGGACGAGAACCGGACACAACCTTAAACCTAGAAGGAAGACTTTTGCCGAGATAGCCGCCCGGCCGCCCGCGCCCTACCGCACAGGAAAACAACCCGCTAGGGGAGCGGGAGGCGTCGGCAGAGCGGGAGCCAAAAGGAGCCACGGCGCGAAGGGGCGAAACGCCGTTGGACGGGACGCACGCAGAAACGACATGCCTGGCCTTCCCCGACCCCCACGATGTGCAGCGGTATCGCTCACTGTAAGGGATGGTTTAGGTTTCACGTACAAGGAGGCGATGTCGATAATCAGGAGAAGGATCAAACTCTCCGACCTGAACATAGATTCTTCTGGACCACATAACCTCTGTTGGACCACGGAAGGCAGTCACGGGAGCTCTCATTCTGGAAATTACAGGACAGGACACAGACAAGAAGACATCGCTACTGGCGGAACACATGGCGGTGGTTTTTCGAGACTTCCCCGTCAAGGTGTCCGTGCCGCGGAAGATGGCGGAACTGACGGTGACCGGACTCGAAGACTCGGTTACCCCAGAGGAAGTGGCGACTACCATTGCCGAGTCGGGAGGCTGCCGCGCGGAAGAGGTCAACGTAGACGTCATACGCACCGCTCCTCGGAGCCTCAACTCTGTGTGGCTCCGTTGCCCGCTGACGGCAGCAAGGAAAATCAGTGACAGCGGCTGCGGAGGAGGAGACAAATCATCGGAAGGCAATCTGTGTATAGGATGGACGAGGGTGAGGGTTTCTCCCCTCCCGACGCACCGTCTTCAGTGCTTCAAGTGTCTGGAGTTGGGTCACGTGCGCCGGGACTGTACGTCGACGACCGACGGGTCGGATCGCTGTCACCGGTGCAACATGCATGGCCACCGGGTCAGGGACTGTCCAACGCGAACACCCAGGTGCCCGATGTGCGCGAACTTAGGCTTGCTCGCGTTACACCGACTGGGATCACTGGCGTGTAAACCGCCGACCCGTAAGGAGAGGATTGGGCAAGAGGCAGAGATTGCTCCCAGCGACGGCGGCGATGCGGCGGAGAATAAGGAGAAGATGACGACTCCGTCAATCGGCCCCATAGCGGCCAGAAGAAACGAGAAGAAAGCCGGCGGTACCGACCAGACCATGAGGGAAGCGGCCCGGAATTGGCTATGGAGACGGAACCGTGCCCGACATAGGCGGAAGAAGAGGACGGCAACAGCTCCTCCAGACTAACCTCAATCGCTGCTGCCGGGCTCAAGACTTAATGTTCCAGAGCCTGGTGGAGCGGGGGGTCGGCCTGGCGGCAGTGGCCGAGCCACCCATAGCGGGCGAAGCAGCTGTGGTGCTCGCAGGGCTTCCCCCGTTTGAGCTGCAGATAGATAAGCTGCAGATAAGAATCCGGCATTACCCTGCGTTCTCTCCCCGGAGGACGCAGGGTGCCTATGAACGTTTCCTCCACGTAAAAAATAGAGAAAACACAAGTTATATTATATTATAATTACTGTAATTTGTAATAAAAGTAAGGAAAAATAAATATTTTACATATTGTATTAATGGGTTGTTTTATATTAACACAGATAATTAACAAAATTTAACAGATGTGAGAATTATTGTAATAAATTATAGTAAGCAGATAAAATATCGTGGACATAAATTTAATAAGCCCATAAATAAAATTACGACTTAATTAGAATTATCATTTGAGCAAAGATTACATACCAGAAACCAATATAGTTTCAACTTGAGACTCGCATCCAATAAGGTTACACGCGATGCAAGTAAGATGGCCGCTCATTTCAATAGCCACCCTCACAGTTGAGCGAAACCTGGTATTCATTCCGCTTTCCGTTTTATTCTATACGAAATTAAGAGAACTCTTGTTTTGAACTCTCACGACGTAAAATTAATTACTAGTCGGAGTAATTCTATTAATTGTGCTATAATTGCGTTTAATTATTATTATTATTATTTGGCTCGTTCGTTTCGTTTAATTATTCACTTATTTATTTTTTTAAAAGAGTGTCACAGATAGTTACTTTTGTATATAAAGTCTATTTAATTCATTAACTCAAACGGTGAAATAATATGTAAAAGTTAAGTAAAAGCAAGTTTACCAATATAATAAAATATAATAATATAATAAAATGTAATAAATATATTACAAAAATTGACAAATCGACAACGCAGAAAAAATTTCTATAATTTGAAAAAAATAATTGTGCTTCACAAATACATCGATTCAATTGCAAAATCCGATTGTGCTTGTTTTATAAGTAGAATCTAACGATTTTTTGCATAAATTTAATCTGTCTATTATTTTACGTATAAAAAATAATTAAGTAATTAAGAAAGAAACATTCGATTTTTTCTAAATTCTCAGGATAATATATCAGTTCAAAGAAATTGTTACGTACTTGTAACTCTATGGTGTTCGCGTCTTCATAAGAAGGATAATAAGGACATCTCATGTAGCTCCACGTAATGTTTGGTGCTGGATAGGTTGCCACGTCACAGGAAATTTCTACCGTCTGATTAGGAGCATAATAAGGCTCTACCTTCAACATTGGCACTGGTTTCACTAGAATAGATATCAATATGGAGAGTTAACTTCTTTTGCAGATCTCACTAAACAAAAATTGTACACTTGTTCAGTTTAAACTGTTTAAAAATTGAAAACGCTCATCAAATGTAAAAAATAATCTTTCCATAGTATAGTAACAAATTTAGTAACAAAACAAATGATATTTTACATAAGTAAATAATACAAATTGTAGATTCTCTTATTAAAGATTATAAAATCATAAAAACGATCTACCATCTATAATTTCTATCTTCTTGGTTTATTAATATTACAAAAATAATACAGTAAGTATGTCCGAGCTTTGTTGAGCAATTCTTGATGGTAGGTTTTCACCACTCTCTTAAGTTTAAAGAATTTCTGAATGGGAAACGTTTTAAAGATAATGACAAATTGAAGTTCATAGTCAATCATTGGTAGTTAAGTGGACTCGCAATGGACCATTACAACAACGGGATTTTAAAGCTCGTGAACAGATATGATAAATGCATAAATGTAGAGGCTGATTATGTAGAGAAATAGATTATGTAGAACTGTATATTTAAAAAAATATAAAATTGAATAAATAGCTTCATCGATTACATTTGAGTCCTCTCTAAATATTTCGGAAAAAAGAAAAGTTCGAATCATTCGAATATTACATTCTTTATAAGTAGTTTTTCAAAATTTGTAAGTATTCGTGTCGAACTAGCTTATGAAAAGCGAATATATACTTGTCAAGTAAGATGGACGGGTCATCAATCGTACGACAAATATTTGAATTTTATGGCACGAACATTATAAGTATATGACACAATTGAACCTGATGATAGCTGTATTTCTCTTAATATTTATTGTTCTGTTACTACATTATTTCTTTACCACGCGTTAAGTGTGCTTATCCTTTGAATTGACATACCTATTACGTCGAGCGTAAAATTCAACATTTCGAATTTATCTTGATTGACGGCTTGAAGAGAATATTCTCCCATATCTTCGATATTTAAATGGTTAATCTTCAGAATCGTATGGTTAGGTGTTAATTTTATTACGTACTTCGGTCTATCTGAATCATGTGAAGTTCCTATGATCTCTTCTCCTTTTGTATTTAACCTGGAAAGTGTTCAAATTATACTAAAAAGTTTAAATAATACTGTGCACGTTAATATTTATTCTAATAATACAATGAAATATTGAATAATTGTCCAAGCTTGTGAAAATGACGTTTCTGAAAAATTATTATCTATAGTAACATACTTATTAATTATACTAATTCTTAAGCAATTATATGTACAAGTCATGTTTTAAATAAAAATTGATGGGGGAAAATTATATTGATAATGTGTGATATTTTGTCAAAATTAATTTTTATAATACGACAATTAGCTCAGATATTATATCTAGCATTCTTTCAGATGTTTGGAAGGAATTGGAATATAATTTTATTTTGTGATTGTTAGCACTATGATAAATGAATAACAAACATTAAATAAATACAGAATAGAGGAAAAAATGACATGTTATTCCGCAAAATATTATAAGAAATTCAGGCGAGTCGTGGTTATCACTAGAACTGTCAAAGAGGTTAAAATGACCAAAGTGACCATGCTTTTCGTATAAATTTCATAAATTTGCAAAAGTACATTTTGAAGTTTGAATGACTTTTCGTAAAATATATGAATAAAAGTTTTTATCTTTTACTGCATTATAAACTTTCCTATTCCTTGCACTTTAATTCCCTTCATACAACTTTAATACCTTAGTAGTAGTAATCTTCTGTAGTTTTATAATGCGTGCCATTTAATTCTAGTTTTGAAATCATTAATGTTTTCCCAAAGACAACGTTAGGTATCCTTTCAAATAATGTTTAGTTCTATACAAAATTAGTCTCATTATTATTAAATTGTGAATTTTTGTGCATTTATAGGAATTTTAAAGATACAAAAATACATAGGATGCATTTAATATAGTAGAATACTGATTAGGTATAAGTTGTAATAAATTGAACAAATATCTGAGTAGATGTTATTTCCTTGATTATATTAAGAAAATAGCTGCTAACTACAATTTGTACAAAAGCTACTTGTGCGAATAATTATATATATATATATATATATATATATATATATATATATATATATATATATATATACACAATTATATACATACATATGTATACATATATATATACATATATATATATATGTACATGGATGCAGACATACACAGGCGCGCCTGTGTGTGTGTGTGTGTATGTGTATCTATCCGCACATAACATTGAGAAAATATTTTTCATACTTTTTATCTATTCAAATATTGCTATTTGGAAGACTTATGTTTGAATGTTATCTATAGTGATCTATTAAGCTAAAACTTGTTACCATTTAAGAATAGGTTCTGGATAGGCATGCACGTGTACAACCCATTGTACACTATCACCTTCTCGACGTTGATAATGTCTGTTCGCATCCTGCGCTGTTAGGTTGATAAACTTGTTCTCTGGATCTAAAAATGAATATCCGGAATAGTTTTTAGTACAAAAGCTAAACGTTACATGAGATATATATTTGGTAATTAAAAGTAAAAGATTGTATTCAAATTTCATTTCTTTTGCATCGTGAATCGTATAGGAGAATGAATCCACTATGCTATACATATATGTATATTGAGTTTTTTCAGCCACATTTATTAAAACTTCGATATTTAGTAAATTTAAGAAGAAATCCAAAATAATTTTATCTCGTATTCCAAGGAATCTAAAGTGTGATTAATAACATTGTCCAACAGTCCACTATTGATTATTACGAATCTGCATTTAGTTTTTCTTCAGCCCGTCTAATTTTTCAGAAATTTGATTGTGAAAAAAGTTTGTATTTTTCAAATATTGCGTCGTAAATATAAAAGATATTCATTTTCAGTTTGCGTCGAAAGATACTGTAAACTTTCCTAAGTATTTAGATATCAGTTTTTAATACATTATAAATGTTTGAATATCTTTAAACAGTCCTTAAGTGTGGGAAGACGTCGATTTTTTTTATATTTTTCAATTTATCTTAAAAGGTAAGAGTCTAGCGAACCACGATAAAGCAAATTTTTATCTCGAAGAAACGCCCAAGGAAATGCCGACAGTAATACTCAAAATCAAATCCAAAACTCAGTCTCACTTGCATCGCGCTAAACGGAACATCGAGCCCTTACTTTTTGAGTTAAGTTGAAAAATAACCGTAAAAAGTGGTGTCTCTCCATTTTTAATGATCATTTAAACATTCATAGTGTACCAAAAACTATTAACATATTCAGAAAAGACTACGGAATCTTCCGATGCAAGCAGCAATTGAATATCTTTTATAGTTACGCTTGAAAATCTGTTCAAATTTAAAAAGTATAAATTTAGTTGAAAATCAAATTTGTCAAAAACTAGATGTAATGGAAAAATGATTTATAATCAGAGTGGCAGAAACAATATGAAAAGTAAAAGTACTTAATAGTAATCGGAACGACGAAAAAAAATTTGAAATTTGTTGGACGGTGTAATTGAATAACATAAACAAAATATTCGCAAGGCCAGCAGAAGCACATATGTAATCGGAAAACCAAATAAAGAGACAGCGAATGAAAATTGATTCAAAATATATCGAATTTTTTAAAATTGCCTTTCTACAAAAAGCATATTACTTATTATATCTTCCTCTGTGATTTTCACATTATACTTAATTGCATAATTCTAATTAAATTAAATTAATTATAAAAATAAAGATTGAAACTAAATTAATGACGAACTTGATTTGGATACTACATTAAAAAAGGAGGAGAAACTGCAAACGTTAAAAAATAAAAATAACTTGTTTCAAGCAAAGACAATAATTCTATTTTATACAAAATCTTATAATTGGAGAATTATTTAAAGTAAAACTTACCATGAACCTTGATGTACTTTCTCGTTTTATTAAAGTCATAAAAGGATTTGATAATACATTCATACCACCCTTCGTCCTCGTCCCTAACATCTTTTATGATCAATTCGGTGGTTGTGCGTGCAACTGGACCAGACTTCTTGGTATAACTAGTAGTATTTATCCTGCTGCTCTAAAATTATACATGAAATTTATTTTCTATGACAATTAAAGTTATACAAAAAGTTTTATAATTGACAGTAAAATCCTACGGAAGGGTGATTCTAGTTGTAAAAAAATTAATCAAAAATATGGAATACAATCTTTTCATACGATGTTTCGTTTGTGTGAAAATTTTTAGATGTAACTCGTTTTCAATTTACTCTCATTAAATTTTTTTTCTTAATTATTGAATGAATAACGAATTGATGAATTGATTAATATATCTACATATATTTGTGTTTATTGTATCATGTAATAGAAAGTATACAACTAAACAGAATATATCTTAAGAATTTTATATTTAAAAATAAAATTCGTTTTCTATTTGTAAAATAATATGAATGTAGTTAAATATCATTGATTGTGTTAACATCAAAATTTTTCTATCATTTTAGCAGAGTCTTGTTACCTTGACTTCTAGTTAAGAAATTAAATAAGTAATGAAGATAAACAGCTTATCAAACAATAAACTAATTCTGCAAATTTTGTCAATTACAAACACCAGTTCTACTATTGCATTGTTGGTTTCTAAAAATCAATATCGTCACGTCGTATTTTATTATATGTAACTATGATGATTACAAGGAGCAAAATTATTACATTTCGATTTATCCATAATTTTATTACTAAAATACATCTTGTCAAAAATAGTAGATGTCTTTAATTACTATATTTCAAGTGAATGAATGCCACTATAGATTATATCTCCACTAAACACATATTTACATATTCACATACAATCAATTTTATTACTTTGTAATAAAGGAAATTTAATTTCATAAAAATTTAATGTAAAGAACAGAATTGTGTATTTGATAGTATATGATATATTTTCAACAGTTTTTCAAGAAATAATATTTATCTTTGTAAAATTTCCTATTTTGTGTTGCGTTTTCTAGTATTCATTTAAACAAATATAAAACAGTATATAGAGAAGTACTAACTTGCAGCGGAAAAAAAAATATCTTCCCGATTTTTATTTATGGGCTCACATAAAATTAATCGTGTATTTTGAAGAAATTCCAAATATCATGCAATGTCAAAAAAAAAAGATTGTTTGATAAAATAAATCAACAAAACACTGCACGCTGAGAACACTACAGAGTGTTCATATAAATTTTTGTCAACATGAGGAACAACATGGTGCATTGAACAGAATAGAAAATGTTTTCAACAACTTTTAAAGTCAATTTCCTCAAAAAACAAAGTTTCGTATGAAAAAATTTTGTTTTATATTCTCGACCTATTTTCTCACGTAGAACCACTTTTTTTTTTTGGTTGTATGCCAGATATAAAACGGTCTGTATAATTTGGATAAAGATAAATAAATTGTTTCCGAACCACTTGTGGTGTACTCCAAATTAAACCATAAGTTAAGTCTGCGGCAACAGTTGTCGTGCAATTTACACGTAGAGTTTGTCCTCGTGTTACGTGACGCAGAGTGTCTTCTATAATGATTGGCGCAAGCAACTCTGGCTTAACTAAAATCGATCCGAAATTTTCAATTAATTTAATATAGAGAGTATAATTTAAATTAAAAGTATTAATATTAATATTCAGTGTCGAGCTTCAAAATTTATTTATATATTCAACAAATTGTTTGTGATAAATTTTTGTTTTTCTCTATAATGTAGGTTCTAAAAATATATAGAATGATCTATTTGAAGTGATACGCGCAATTATCTCCTAAATTCTAAACTATTTGTTATACGAAGGAATCAAGTAAAACTTACTTTATTTCGCAGAAGATCGGAAGTCTCGTGATGGTCACAAATTTTATTTAGATGGATGTGCTTCACAAATTTCCACATGAAATTCGTTTTTCTGAATGAAACTGTGTGTAAAAACGCGAATAAAAACATAATGTGATAAAAATCCAATTACGCGTATATCCCATTCCGTGACGAATTAACCATGTTGGTGTTCCAAAGTCATTCAAGGTCATTTATTACCATTCAAAACTTTCCTTTGTTAAACGTCTCCAAGATTTCGTTTACCAAAGTTTGTGTTACAATTGCTTCGAAGAAATCAGTATTATCGTGACTAACAGTATGTGTTTTTCGTTTCATTTGATATTCAATTTACGATAGCTAATTGAACAATATGTTCTCTGATAGTTAGATAGTAGATAGAGGAGCAGTGTACACTTCCCGCCAAAATCTCCGGATTTGATAGATAGAAACTTTTGAAGTTTCATAAAAGAAGCTTATCGGGAAGGAACTACTATCCCTGATAATGTGGAAAAGTCGTACAATATTATAATGGATACCTGCCAACAAATTAAGTCTGCAATATTGAAGAGGGCGCAACTATTTTTTAAGGATAGAATAAATGAATACATTCATGTCTGAGTTCATTATTTTGAATACAGAAGATAACATTTCTGGACATTAAACGAAGGTAAATTTCGACTGGCAATAAATGACCTTAGAACACCATTATATTATAGGTGGATGAATTTATCATGGCATGAGCTACGCGCCTATCTGAATAAAAATATATAAATAGTTCCATTCAAAAAAACAAAGATCACCTTGAAATCTGGAAGGCATATCCACCTAAATAAGATTTGTAGCCATCACAATACATCTCCCTCGAAATAAAGTACGTCTTACTTCAAAACATATCTTTGCATAACGTATAATTTAGAGTTCAGGAGACAGTTGCGTGTATTACTTCGAATTACTTTTGTGTTTATCTTACTTTGAAGCAGTGTAAATATTAGACTTCGTAAATATAGTTTTGTATAATGCTTACCACTGTATATCCTAAAATCAATTCTTTCTATGTAAAGTATAATTTTATATTTACTTTTCTAATTTCATATCGTTAATGAATACTTTTTTAACACACTTGATGTGAATATAATATAAAAATTGGGTCAAATTTGTTTTTTTCAAAACAATAGAAAATTTGAATCTACTCATATTTGTTTTTAATTATGTATAAATAAGAAATTCATATACCATACAAGACATGCAAAAAATACCTGAAAATGTATTTCATTAATCTATGATTAACAACACGTGTGATTTTATCAAGCTGCCATAGCTTTTCCGGAAGGGTTTGGCTTTTGCTTCTGTGTTTGAACTATCGATGGCGATCACCGAACCCGGTTCAGGTGTAACGGGCAATTCGTAAAGAGCCGATCGCCGATAAAAGTTTGGATTAATTGCGAGTCTTTGCAGTAGACACTTTTTATAAATATGTTATGTGTGTTAAATTGTTTGGAGTGTCCACAGCACTGTTATGAGTAAAATGCGGATTTTTATGCATTTATAAGACATTTAAAAGTGTAAAGATGCACGTAATATACAAAAATATATGTATAAAGTACCCAAACGCCAGACCACAAAATTTCAACAAATTTATATTTAGTTGCATTAAATTACAATATACTATAACGCAAAATGATCAAGAACGTGTTTCAATAGTGGCCGAATTGACACTGAAATACAGTAGTGGCCGAAATGCACTGCTTGTATCTGTGCGGATACAAATTACGCTCAATATATTAATGGTGTAGAAATTAATGGAATTATATATACAGCAACCTTGTCATTAACTTAAGGTCCAATCGTTACAATTTCTGATGATATACAATTAGAAATGGAAATATATGTTTCCTGTGACGGAAATACGAGTTGAAGCCTATGTTGCGAAACGCAATCTCAAAGCGCTCGACCAGACTGTTGCCTTGCGATCATGTCGATATCAGTTCAACAATTGTAGAGAAATCACTGAACACACGTAAATGAAATTGGTGAAGAACAAATTCTTTAATAGTTAATAAATAAATAAATTGGAGAAATTTTGCAAACACGGTCGATCTGTGAATTACCCCTAGAAGATGCAAAAGGTTTTATTCTGATAGCTCAATCCAATCCTGAGTAATCGATGGGCATACATAAAAATTGAACTTTTGAAAAAAAAAATAGTTAAAAAACAAATGCAAAAAGGTGTTGTAACTGGTGTAAATGGTGAGAGAACATGTCCTACGAGATGCAAAATCGATGCAAAAATATTAGTTTAAATAAAAATTGTTTAAGACGACCAAATCGAAAAAAACTTTTAATGAGACCAACCGAATAACATATCTACAACGTACAAAAAGAATCACCTCGATTGGTTAAGACATTTCGGAGTATTCGACGAACATACATAAAAAGGAAAAAAAAAAAAAAAATATATATATATATATATATATATATATATATATATATATATGTCGAAAATAGATACCTTCCTTCTTTTTCGAAGTTAGTATAAAAATGATTCAGATAGGAAAAGAATTTTAGACATACATTTTCTTACAATTGTATTTTTTAATATACTAATCGATCTTGCGCCGAAAGAATTGATTTTAAGACCTAATACAATTAAGAGAATTTAAAATGTAAATATTGTTCGATATTTCTCTGACATAAATATTCGTAAAATATAGAAGTTTTCTTAGATCGTTATTTTTATGATTATTAAACATATTATTTGCAACAAATAAAAGTTTTGTCAGTCATAAAAATTACAAACGTTCACTATATACTATTGCAGAATAGTATATCTTCTCTCAATAAATAGGTAGAATAAGATTTAAGGCTCTAGACGCTATTTTTTATGACTTTATATAAACGATGAAAGGGTTAAATTAACATTTTTTTGTGAAGTATACTTACGCTGCACTAAGAAGAAATATGTGATTTCATGGACCACATCGGCTTGGTATATAACGCATTTGAAATATCCACTGTCTTTTAGTGTGATGTTTGTCAATGTGAGACCAATTCTGGGATTGAAATTTGTTTGCTCCACGGGCTGCACAGTGAATTCGATTTTAATAGAACGATTATAAATGATAGAATAAATTTTTATATTTTTATATTATTAATATTCGAATTTATCAATTCAATATTTCTGCCCGATTATTTTAATTTTATTCATTTATTCATTTTATAATTTAAAGCGTAATTTTGGAATTACATTCCATTAAATTTTAATTTTTAGCTTACACTATAATATGTATTATAGAAATAAACCATTTTGAAAATTTTCATTGTTTTTGTTGCTCTTGATTTTAATACTATATAAATATTTCAAGAGTGAAAAATCTGTGCAAGACCATGTACTTGAAATTTTAGGTCTATAACTTTCTTTAATTTATAAAGTATATTATCTAATCAAGATTGTATGTATTAATCCCTTCATAGTAAACATAATAGTAACAAAAATAGAAGTCAAAAGTTCAAACATAGTACTCAAATTAACGATAGAACGAAACCTCCTCATCTGGCTAAAATGATGATATTATACGATAATTGTCTCGGATCTAAACTAATAACAGTAATACTAAAAATCATCAAATTCTTCGGATTCACAGTGCAGTTGTCATATACCCATGCCCATCCATCATATCTTATACGATGTACACAATCTTCGTTAAAGTGGCTTACACTATATTTCTCGTGACAATATAATCAAATGTTATTTTCGTTATTATTTTTTCTAGACTTATTTATTTTAGTTTTTTTTTTTTTGTTCATCGATTTTTGGTTTTTGACTGGTTATTGCCAAAAGATTAAACAGTTTATGCACCAGTAAAGTTCAGTATACAATATTTTACATGGCGATTCTACTTTGTACGGTTATGCCCCAAGACTGACCAGTACATGCAAATGTACCTCCTTTTTTTTTCTTTTTATTTATTTTATTCTGCATTTTACAATTTTTCCAACGGGACATTTGATAAATTTTTATATCATTGTTGCAAAAACATGACCTCCTTAGAACTAAATACGAATACGAAAATGATCGGTTCTTTTAATTAGTAATAGAGCAAATGTGATGAACGATTTCACTTCTCTATGTAATTTTTACAGGTTTGTTTATGTTCTCAATTATCATTAGAAAAAATATGTATTTATCACATATAAACGTAGCCTTCTCGATACTTTTCGCTCTATTTGACTTTAACTCCATATAAATATTGCAAATACTATATAAGTATGGTTAAATGTATTGTATTCTAGTAAATCTGATTTACGGGAGATTTAAATGTTCTTTGTAGAATAGTATGACTAATTTTTTTACAAAAGACAAACAACAGTGTTCGCTCGTCCGGTATATTTATCTAATATTTTTACTATTACTACTTGAATGAGAGGTATTAATAATAAACGCATATAAATAAACTTACCATCTCGTTTAAGAAGACTTGGACTGTGAAATTGGGTGACGTTGGTCTGCATGGTATTACGGCAGACCCACCGACTGCTGCATGTAGTGAAGCAATGGTATTCGCTTCTACGAACACATTTGCAGTAGCTGGAACAGTCAATAGTAAATAGAGTGTTAATACTAAATTAACATATTATAATCACATAAATTACAAATTTATCCCGATTTAGTTAAAATTAGGTAAAATTAGCCCGAACCGTGTAATCATTTCATCGTCGCGTCGTTCAAATATTGTAAAAATAGTAAACATACAGTTACTCACAAATATATTTTAACATTTATGGAGATCTTTTTTTAATATATTATGTATGTTATACAAAACATTTTGGAATTTCATCAACAGTTGACAACACTCAACAACAAGTCTCGACTATTATAACTATATTAATAATTATTATTGGAATATATATATATATAGATCATATATTTCAAATATATATACATATATCGGAAAGTATATTGGAATTTCATTAATATTTCTGATAAGATTCAACTATTACGATTATATTGATAAAGTTTTAAACGGATCTTCAAAGGATAAATTAAAAGGTTATGGACCCTTACAATCATATACCAGAGAGTTTTGTACGTGTTTCCCATATGTATATGAATCGTAAAAGCCGCTACGAATTTTCCGAACAATCCAATATAAATTATAATGTGTTTATAATAATAGTTTAAGTAGAAAACATTTAAAAATCCACTTACACTGAACGTAAACATATACCATGCTTTTAGATGTTTTAAAATTGGGATGTGAGGTAACTTGTAAAGCATTTCCAGGGCAACCATATAACCCTGTATCTCCATGAACAGTTTCAGGTCGCTGGAACACGTACGTGTAAATTTCGTGCTCGATGTGTTCTTGTGCATGCATTGGCGAGGTGACGATCTATTATCAGATTAGACATATAATTAGTGATTATGGTAATACTATTTCTGACAATAAAGAATTCTAACGTAATAAACATATAATTTATAGAAAATTCCAATACAATTTTAATATTATCATAAAAATAGAATTTAATAAACTGAAGATGAGAACATAAAATTTTATTATAGGTATATATGTATAATGAAATCGATATATAATTAAAATTTTATATATATAAAATTCTAATGTATTAAATATATGTAAGTACGTAGATTCTGTTAAAAATTGTTACAATTTTATTATATTATAAAAATGAAATTTAATAAGTTATACAGTAAAATTAGTAAAATTCGATATGTATTGTATATAGGATTCTAATCCATGAAATATAGATTATGTCGAAAATTATACGGCAAATTCAGTTTATCATAAAAATAGACAAATAAATAATTTTATTTTCTTGTCCTTCAGCCATGAAAAGGTTAACACGTGTTTGTGCCTTAAAAACCAATATAAATATACATCAATACAATGATTCCAAATTAACTAAAAATTTTTAAGTTTTCACAGTTTATTAAAATTTCACAGGTGTATAATGTTATGATATAAATATAAAACACATGGGAGAAAGCTAAATATCGTAGTAGGTTTGATATTGTGAAGCAAATACGAAAGAAATAATCGGACATGGCTAAAAAGTATGTGATGTGAATAGTGTGTAAGAACGGAACGTGTATAAAAACGAATTTTGATGAAAGTGGAAGTAGAAATAGAGGTAAAAAATAGAGGTAGATAAAAAGGAACAAGTGTAGTCAGGGAAAAATAAAAGATAACTAGGCGAAGGTAGGAATGCTAACTTTTCTGAGAGAACGAATCTTGGTAGCGATGTATAAGTTAGGAAATGAATTGGGAGAGTCTCCAAAAAAGATAGAAGTTAGGAAATCAAAACATGGGTATCATACAAATATCGATAAAGCAACAGAAACAGGCAAGGAAAGACATGGTAGATGAATTTTTAAATAAAATCGAAAAAAATTCAAGTGAAGTATGAGAGAAGAAAAAAGTACTACCTATCTATATAGGTATGACAAAAAGGAGAAACGGAAATAACAAAGAAGAATGGGGAAAATATAGAAGATAAGAATAAGAATAAGAATAAAAAGAGTACAAGAGAAAGAAATAAAATAACGGAAACATTGCAGAAATATTAAAATCCATAGTGAGTTTGATCAAAGAAATTTAAAGTTTGAGAGGAAGAATGAGGTAAAACAATTGTTCAATGGAACAAGAATTGAAAGATTTGAAATAGGCGACGAGAGAGAAAGGAAATGAAAAGAAAGATCGTTAGAAAATGAGAGAAAAGAGATATTGGATAGAATTAAACTGTTCGGGATTTCGTCAGGTCATTCTTTTATAATCCGAACAGCATATTGCCTTGTCCAAGGACGTTGGTACTTTCTACCTCCCAAGTTGTAGATTTTACAATGCGGACCCCGCCAAGAAGCTAATTAACACCCTAAGTGCTAGACGGGCCCGCTGTAAACCTTCACAATGCGAACCTCGTCAAGAGGTGTCATGGCACCCTAAGTGCGCGACGGATCCGCTCTAAGGAGAGCATCTGATATTAATCAGTAATACCAAAGGAGGTACACCTCCATGGCTCATCAGTCACAAGATTGGAAGGAATAGATCCCCACCTCACGGACACCATAGGGAGAAGGACACCTTTGGACGGGACCAAGAGTAGGGCCCAGGCACCAAGGAAGAAAGGGCGTCTATCAATAGTTTTTAGCTAGTCAGTCTTGCAATAACCTTTGATTCAAACAGTTTTCACGCAGTTCACACTCAGGCTACACGCAACCTACATTTACTCTTAATATAGTGTTCCCAGAGCAATACCCAGTTATATATTCTTTGTGACCACCTAAATAGTGCAAATAAACCAAATAAACATTACATCTACCTTCATCATTAGTCTACATCCACCCTGAACCTTAACAGCGTTCACGGTTAGCGATATCAATCGATCAGTTGCAAACTGACTGGTCGCCATCTAGTGAAGATCGCAACATATACAATTCGAAGACAAGAGACTGAAATCGAGAAGAAAGAGGGTTACAATAATAACGAAATCATTAGATAGAAGCTAGATGTTTTGGAAAAAAGGGTAAGAAGGAAGATAGAAGAAGATGAAAAGGCGAACTAAATGCAAAAGTGAAAAGAATAAAAAAAAATGATAAAATTACGAGACAGGAGAAACAAAAAAAGAAAAATAACATGATAGTTAAAGAAACTAAGATATTGGATAGAATTTTTTATATTTTATATATTTTTACATGTTATGTATATATGTATACATAGTGTGTGTGTGTGTGTGTGTGTGTGTGTGTGTGTGTGTGTGTGTGTGTGTGTGTGTGTGATTTTTTAACGTTTATTTCACACGACTGGGTATCGATAATAAATTTTATCGTCTACGCTGCACACGACCATTTCACATCGTCATTTAGACCCAAACGATAAATTTGTCAATTTTCATTGGGATACATGATGCATTCCAATGAAACATCGTAATTGATTGCTGTGAAATGATTATTTCAACCTAAATGAAATGAGTAGTTTACAATATTGGTCACAACCACTTTCTTTGTAGAGATTTACAAGTAACCACTTTATAAGTACATAATATGTATGTATGTTGTAGATGAAATGACTTAATAAAACATTTAATATTTATATCTTGCCTGAAAATAATATTAACCAAACTATAATTTAACAGATCTAATACATTTCGATCATTTGTAAAACAAAGTTATAATTATGTACTCAAAATCTGTAGTTGATCATTATTTGTATATTTTTTAATATTTGTATGTTTGATGGGTCTCTCAGTTGAAATTATTCCACGCCAACGCAGATTGTTTATTCTTTTAATATAGTTTTTTTTAGAAAAAGCTGTATTAATATTATTATATTATTATTATTATAATTATACACAAAAAGTTTTCAATAGCAAATTACTTAAAATAATAGTAAAACATAATAATACAAACTATAAGAAATTCTTATTTACTTTTTTC